>OX359264.1:8767500-9992500 GCA_947179155.2 Hedera helix | reverse complement strand
AAATAATTCATCGAGTTCAGATTAAAAAAATAAAAGAAAGAGTTCAGAGAATAAAATCTGATATTAAAAGCGATTTTTGAAGTTTTGCCTTCAATCTTTGTAATTCTTCATTGATTTCTCTTATAAAATTAAAAATAAATTTTATTTTAATTTTATTCCTAACTATATTAGATTTATGTTAATTTTCTTTAAAATGTGGGTAAAGTCTCGTGTAAACCTAGGAGACGTAGCATTACAATCCAATTGGAAATCAGCCACAAAAAATTGCTGATTGAGCATATATATATATATATATATATATACACACACCAACCCTTTTTATTAATCACTGATGGGCCCCACTTGAAAATACTTACGAAGCTTAGCACGAATCTGCTGAATTAAAACTAGCTTGCCGCATAAATCATGCTCGTCCGCGCATTGGCATTATTCTTTCTCCTGGCCAGCGCTTTGCGTGCGTCCGCTTTTTCTCTGCTCCTTCACGAACGACGTCGTTCTGGCGTAAGCTGCTGACCTTTTCCTTATGAAACGGCATCGTCCCTTGCCTATTTTTAATACCATGCACTAGCCTCAATTATGGTTAACTGCGGAATTGCCATCAATGATTAATTATTCCCTTTTTTCCTACAAAATAAAATAAATATATATATATAAATAATAAAAATACATAAAATATCAAAAATATTAAAATACTTAAAAACTCACAAATTATTAAATATAAAAATATTCAATAAATAAATATAAAACTCACTTATCAGTTTTCCTCCTATCACTTTTTTCAGTTCCTCCTAAGCCGCTAGGATAACAGGTATCCCTAAAATGAAATTATAATACTTCATTAGTCTCATAAAAATTGGTTTAATTTGACTTTTTTCAGGCAAATTGACCAAGTTTGCAATCAAAATTTATATTATTTTTTAAATATAAATATAGGTGGACAAACTATAACTATAAGTAACTATATCAAATTTACTATCACTTTTAATTTTTATAAGTTTGAAAATATAATTAACAATACTTAATTCTTAAGTCTAAAATTAATCAATTTAACCAAAACATTAAACTAGACAAGTTTTTTTTAGGGACGGATGGTGTAGGTTCTAAAAAAATTTAAAATAAAAAAATACTAAATTTCTTCTAGAGAATATTATATACGAATATCATTAAGTTAAACACTTTAGATACCTGTTCATGGTATCTTTGATTTTTCATGTTCTTGTATGGATACCATTCATGGTTCCATAAATAAGTAATTAAGAAGCCAACATATTGCATATAAAATTATTCTGCAAGCTTTAAAAAGTATATATTACAGAAAATTGCAATTTAGAATTTGATTATTGTTTAATTGGCAAATGTTACTGCTATTTTCATATGACACAAAGAGATCTAGAAGGGAGTTGAATAGATCTTTTCAAAAACACAGATTAAAATATCAGTTAATCTGTTTCACTTAAGCACAACAGAATATTGTGTTTTATAAAATTCATTCAAAGATTATTAAAGATCTCATATCTGACTTTAATGATAACGAGTGTGGAATCGAGTCTCAATTGATATGACAGTAAATATAGCAGTTAAATAAAACAATAAATGAGACAATGACTTTTAAGATGTTCGGAGTCTAAATTACTCATAATCTTCTCTTTCACTCATCTCAACAAGGATCATCTACTAAGGATAAGGTCACTAAGACCAAGGTTCACTCAAAACCACTTATAACAAGTCACTAAGACTTAACCTCACATAGAGAGCCGATTCCCTCAAAATTTGGCAAACCACTATGTCTCGTCTTAACCTCACACAGAGAATTGATTCCCTCAGTATCAGGCAAGTAACTAAGTCTTGTTTTAAACTCACATAGAGACTGATTCACTTAGAATCAGGTGAGTCACTAAGTCTCGTTTTTACTCAGATCACTAAGATTTTGTTTGTTTGTGTTTGAGGTACTGCTAAGTTGCGTTAAACTCTTCTTCAAATGACTTAGTAGAGATGATCGATTTTTTCAAAGATGTGGAGTGGTTTTTCTGAAAGCGTAGAGTACCCTTTGGATTCGTAAGGTATGATTTTGAGCTCTTTGAATTGTAAGTTTTTTTTTTCTCATGTAATTGCTTGATCGATTGAGAGTTTTTAAGTCTGAAGCTGAAATATATTTATAGTTTTTTCTTTGAAAAATACTTGCTGAACGTCATAGTTGCTCCAACTGGTATCATCTTTAAAAGTCTTCTAATGCAGACTGGAACAGTGACAGGCTGTTGTAACCGCCTCATTTGTCAACTTTGTCAATTCATTGTGTGTTGTGGCAGACTTAGATTTCTAAATATAACTATTGAAAATACAATTGATTGGACCTCTTTCTTTCTGTCAACATATTTTGAGGATATTCAGGGTGAATGTATTTTGGAGAAGTTTCCTACCAAAACGGCTACTAACATATCAAGAGTTGTGATAATGGGCTTTTATACTTATTTATTAGATATTTTTAGACTTAATTATTTGTTAGTTTTTAAGTATTTTAATTAATTTTAGATCATTTATTTAAATTTATGCATTATTATTATTTCTAGTATTTTTATATTATTTTTATTTATTTTTAATTAATTTATATTTTATTTTGTAGGTAAAATAATCATTGATGGCAAATCTGAACTTAACAGCAACTCTGAGGGCTAAAAGGGTAAATATCCAGCGGCTGGAGCATAATTGTAATTTTCGCAAATTGGGATAGCCGCGCAAGCGCACGTATACACAAAACACGGAGATCAAACGACGTCGTTTTAATTTGAAACTGCTGGCGTTCGCGCATGGCGCGATAATGGATGAAACAGGCGTGAAACGACATCGTTTCAAGGGACGCGGCTGAAGAACAGTCCACGTAATGCGCGGATGTTCAGAAAAAGAAAAAAAAATAAAAACGCCCATTGACTAAGTCAACGTTGTGTTTGGCTTGCGCGTTATTACCAGATTTCGGGATTTTTGCTACTTTTTGATTCCGAATTGGATTTTAATTCCTACTAGGGTTAGGAAAAATAAATACTCCTATAAATATTTTCATTTTATGTATTTTTTAGGTGTTGGGAAAAAGCCAATGAACATTATAAGAGGCTAATTTCTTTCCAAATTTTGGAGTTCAAGAGCAAGCAATATATCAACAAAGATGGATGTCATGGATGAAATAAGCTTGGAGATAGAAGATTGGCGGGAGACTATTTTTCTTCTCTAGTCTTTTTATTATTTATGTCTTTCATTATTGTTGAATATTTTGTGATTATAATTTTATTTGCTATGAACGACTATTTAATTTAAGATTTTAATGGAGGTTAATGTTTAGTTTAAATTGATTATTTTTTCATTTAATTGGCACTATATGAATTGATCATTATATTTTGTGCGTTCATGTAATAATTGCTTGGCCAGTAATTAATTTGGGATAATCTATATGAAATTGCGAGATTGATTATAGACTTGGATCTGAATATAATGACATGTGTTTGTGATATTCTGCGTTAGTTGGAATTCATAATTTGTGTATAGGATAGGAATATATCTATATGCCATATGTAACCAATTTAGGGAATTTGTTCTTAATGAATCAATTCTAATTTAAATTACATAGGAATATAGTAATTTAATTAGAATAGATAATTTTATTTGCTAATGGAAAGAGACTTATAAATAATTAAGAATTCCTGGTTAACAATTCATCGTGACCGTATAATTAAATGGAGAATTATGAGATTTGAATGAAGCATTAGGTGAAATTAATAATCTAAGATTTATTTATTTTATTATTTATTTTTATTAGTTAGTTTAATTGGTAATTTTAATTTAATTCATATGTTTAAATAAGATTGAGTTGATATAAAATTGGTACTTGAAAAATATTAGACGTAATTCTCTGTGGGATCGATACTTGACTTATCATTATATTACTTGTTGATCGTGTATACTTGCACGCATATATTCATATAGAAAATACCCAACAAGTTTTTGGCGCCGTTGCCGGGGAATTATTTTTCTAATTGTTTTTCAATATTGATTTCAATCAAATTGATCTTAATTTAAACTTGTATTTTTATTTTTATTTTGTAGTTTTTTGTAAAAAATTTTAGGTTTTTTTTTTAGTTTTTGTTTGTGCAGGTCATATCTTAACGAATTGTGGAGACGGTCATTATTGTGGATGACAACTGATCAATTGACATGGAAGTTCTTGAAATTTAATTCTTTTATTGCTTATTTGTAGACATTGTCAGTTCCAAGTTTGGGGATCTTCTATATTTCGTTTTGATATGTATTGTTATTCATGTGTTTTGTATAGATAGGTATAGATTTTTTTTTTTTAGGTTGTGTTACTTTAGTAATTAATTTTATTTTAGTTTATTGTCTATTTTTTATTTTTATTTTTATTTTTATTTTATTTTATTTTTTAATTTTGTGGGTATATTCACTGCAAACCCTCATGAGACACAACTCTTCCACTTGGGGTAACCATGGGGTTTAAAGGCTTATTGCACATGCTATGTGACGCCCCCAAATCTGGGCCCACACAGCCCATACTTGAGTCGTCAAAAGACTACAACAAAATTATTACAACAAAGCACAACGTACAACAATACAGTGTATAATAATACACAACTAAGTCTTCACTATTATTGCCACACTATTTTACAAAACGTGAAGACTATGATAACTATTCCTCGGACCCTCACTCCATTCCCCGGCTAGACCCTGTTATGTTTTCATCTCCTGTTGAAAAACAATGGAACAAAAGAAAGGGTGAGCTCAAATAGCCCAGTAAGAAATATCATGACTAAGATAATGACGAATAAATTATCATTAGTCTTCAACAGTTGAGTTCTTGATAGAATACAATAGACTACAAGGTTTATATCAAAAACTGCAGTTAAATTCTTAAACAACGTTCAGATCAATAATAGCAGCGGAATGAGTAATCTATTAGAAGAATAATGCAGACTATAATGTCCACTCGGTTCTCTTTTTAGGAAAAACATCATCAACTTTTATCATCTGAAATATCATTAGTCAAGATAATACAAATTCACAGTTCCTGATCATAATCATGCACATTAACAGTTCATCTTTGCACTACGGGCCAAAGACATTCAATATAACACCAACGGTCATGATTATACCAGATTCAGCCTTTGGTCATAATCATACCAAACAACAGTTCATCTTTGCACTACGGGCCAAAGAGAACATTCACCACGTGCCATAAAAGACACCGAACAGATGTATCGCCTTTAACCTATTATATCGCCTTTAACCTATCATCTGTTCAACAAATATATCACATCTGTGCCCCCGACCACAGATATTCACAACAGCTTGATTTTTGGATGATTAGAATGATATAAATGATGAACAGAAGAAATAGGATAACAATAAGTATCGGAAGTTTACTTTGTACAGATTCAAATAATGTCCAAATTGTCAACATGATGTGGAGTGAAATTTAAAAATGATATTCAAGATCCACAGTTCAGAATAACGGTTAATTCAATAGAAAGGTTCACGTAAATAGGAAGGTTCAGTTGAAATAATGAAGTTCAACTATTATGGAACATATAATATTTTCAGGAATTATAGAAGCAATAGTTCCATAATAAATTTCGATTTAGGAGTATGAAAGAAAATAATATCCCTTACCGTAGCAGGTTTGATTAACAAAAGGTGAAGGAAATTAATACAAAGGGTTATTCACCAACAGGCGGCAATCCGCTCCGTAAGGTTATTCCCACAATTTAATAGAATTTGAGTACAAAGAGTTATTCACCAAACAGGCGGCAATCCGCTCCGTAAGGTTATTCCCACAATTTAATAGAATTTGAGTACAAAGAGTTATTCACCAAACAGGCGGCAATCCGCTCCGTAAGGTTATTCTCAGAGATTAATAATGAATGAATACGAAAGGTTATTCACCAACAGGCGGCAATCCGCTCCGTAAGGTTATTCCCACAATTTAATACATGGAAATAAAAGGCACGTCTTATGAGTAAGGAAGAAACAATATTATTATCGAGAATCAAATAATGATAATCCCTTACCATAGTATGTTTGAATAATGGAAGATGAAAAAGATGGTATCCCTTACCGTAACACGTGACTGGATATTGATTTAAATGAGGTTGATTAACTTGAACAGTACACGTATACTTATAGATCTTCACAAATACTCAAGATGACTTAAGCACACTTAGAGAGAACTTTCACAAGAAATATTTAGAGAGAGAAAGAAAGAACAAGTAAGGAAGTTTATGAAAAATCCTTAAGTTAAGGCTTCTATTTATAGCCAAAAATCTTATCAATCATTAAATCTAAACCATTCATTTAAAGATCATCTTTTAATCTACACCATCCATTTCAAATATTATATTATCTTTAATCTACACCATTCATTTCATATCACCTAATAATCACCTAACTTTATATTATAAACAAATCAATTTAATTATTCAACAATAATTCACACTTTAATCTACACCATTCATTTCATATCACCTAATAATCACCTAACTTTATATTATAAACAAATCAATTCAATTATTCAACAATAATTCACACTTTAATCTACACCATTCATTTCATATCACCTAATAATCACCTAACTTTATATTATAAACAAATAACTTTATCAATTCAATTATTATGACTAATTGTTATAAATACAGTATAGTTAGCTCTTAGATATCAAGTCAATAAATTAATGAAATACAACTGTTTAAATAACATCATAATAGAGATAACAATAATGTAAAATAAAGCATACGTTACTGTGTAATGACAATTATTGATTCAATAATGTGAATTACTGTGCATATGTTACTGTGACAATTATTAGGTTCAATAATTTTAAAAACAGTGCAACAACAATTATTGACTCAATGATATAAAATACAGTGTAATGACAATTATTAAATCAATAATGCAAAATACTGTGTAACAACAATTATTGAATTGATAATATAAAATATTATGCAGTGACAATTATCGATGAAATGATGCGTAACAGTTACGGTGTCAATTATCAGACCAATAATATGAGACACTATGCAATACCGCGTGTTACTGTAGAGTACCGAGTGCTAGAGAAAATACCAATAACTACCGTATGCTACTATTCTTTTATCACCGGTATTTTAACAGTTCCGTTGACTATTTTTATTTAAAAAGGTTATTTCTGTCGTTTTCTATATCCGACAAATATTCCGTTGTGGGGTCCACCAATAATTTATTATTTCGGCGCCGTCGTACGGCACGAATATTCCCCGACCAAACGAATATTCCCCGACAAAGCGAATATTGTCCGACAAAATAAAATTTGCACATAACATCCTTAACTTTCAATTTTGTTAATTTAACCACTTACTGTTTCAAAAAAAAATATATATGAAGAAAAATTAAATTTTGTATTTCATAAAATTCGGGGTCTTACAACCTCCCCTCCTTATGAAATTTCGTCCCCGAAATTGACGTACCTGACATATCGAAGAGGTAAGGATACTTAGATTTCATCTCAGATTCTAGCTCCCAGGTCATTTCCTCAGTATCTTGGTTCCTCCATAAAACCTTAACTTGAGGTATAACCTTTGAGCGTAGGATCTGCTCCTTCTTATCCAGGATCTTAACAGGTACCTCCTCGTATGTTAAATCTTCTGCTATAACGTATGGTTCTAACTCAATGACGTGGTTTGGGTCCTTCACATATTTACGTAACATAGATATGTGAAAAACGTTATGGATGCGAGACATACTTGGTGGTAGGGCTAGTCTGTAGGCTACGGTTCCTATTCGATCGAGGATTTCAAATGGGCCAATAAATCGAGGGTTGAGCTTTCCTCTTTTTCCGAATCTCGTAACCCCTTTCCATGGAGAAACACGTAAGAATACATGATCTCCGACGTTGAAACTTTCGTCTCTCCGATGAAGATCAGCATAACTCTTTTGTCGTTCTTGTGCGGTCTGTATTCGTTGTCGGATCATTTGGATCTTTTCGGTCGTCAAGCGTACCAACTCGGGTCCCAACAATTTTGCTTCTCCTACCTCATTCCAACATATTGGAGAGCGACACTTCCTTCCATACAATGCCTCGAATGGAGCCATGCCTATGCTTGCTTGGTAACTGTTGTTGTAAGAAAATTCCACCAACGGCAAGTACTTATCCCAACTTCCTTTGAAGTCTAATACACAAAGTCTCAAAAGATCTTCGAGGGTCTGGATCGTCCTTTCCGATTGTCCGTCTGTTTGAGGATGGTATGCAGAACTAAAACGTAGTTCAGTGCCCATAGCTTTTTGTAGACTGATCCAAAAGCGTGAAGTGAATCTAGGATCTCGATCAGAAACAATGGAAACTGGCATGCCATGCAATCTCACGATCTCATTTATGTACATACCGGCAAGACGTTCAAGTGAAAAGTTTTCTCGTATAGGCAAGAAATGAGCAGATTTGGTCAATCTATCTACGATCACCCAAATTGCATCTAAGCCTTGAGAAACTTTTGGAAGACCCGTCACGAAGTCCATATTGATGTGTTCCCACTTCCATTCGGGAACTTCAAGTGATTGTAATGGACCTTTAGGAACTTGATGCTCTGCCTTGACACGTTGACAAGTTAGGCACCTTGAGATAAACTCCGCAATCTCTTTTTTCATATTGTTCCACCAAAATGTATGTCGAAGATCTCGATACATCTTGGTACCTCCTGGGTGGATTGCAAACGGCGTGTTGTGTGCCTCCATCATGATTTTATGCTTTAATTCAGGATCGTTAGGAACACAGAGTCGAGAGTTGACTCGAAGTATTCCTTTCTCGTCGATTCTTGCTTCGGGAATGGCACCTTCTTGTACTTTCTTTATCATGTTTATCAGTTCCGGATCGGTAGCTTGAGCAGCTTTAATTTTATCGATTAAAGTTGGTTCTACTCGCACGTGAGCAATCTTCGAGTGGGTCCCTGGTGTCTTTAGCTCTATCTCCATCTTTTGCAAGTCGTACAAAATACACTTTTGTGTTGTCAGCAGTGCACTTGTACTTGCATAAGATTTTCTGCTCAAAGCGTCAGCTACAACGTTCGCCTTTCCCGGGTGATACTGGATTGTGTGGTCATAATCCTTTAACAGCTCAAGCCAACGTCGTTGTCGCATGTTGAGTTCCTTCTGGGTGAAGAAATACTTGAGACTTTTATGATCCGTATAGATATCCACTTTTTCTCCGTACAAGTAGTGTCTCCAGATCTTCAACGCGAAAACGACTGCTGCCAACTCTAGATCATGAGTAGGATAATTTTTCTCATAATCTTTGAGTTGTCGAGAGGCGTAGGCTATAACCTTTCCATGTTGCATAAGGACACAGCCTAGACCTTTGCCAGAAGCATCGCTGTAGATAACAAATTCTCCTGATCCTGATGGTATGGTCAGAACAGGAGCTGAAATCAGTCTCCTCTTGAGTTCTTGAAAACTCTTCTCGCATTCCTCGCTCGATATAAGTTTTGTACTAGAATGAATGATACCGATATCTAGTAATTAAACTTTCAACTCTTGGTGTTCTATGGGAGCCATTTGGTATGGGACTTTAAAAATGGGCTTAGTGCCGGGTTCAAGATCGATACAGAATTCAATTTCACGGTTTGGGGTAAGCCAGAAAGTTCCTCAGAAAAAAACGTCAGGAAACTCATTAACAATGGGAATATCATTCAAGTTTGACGTGTTTTTGTTCAAATCAGTGACATGAGCTAAAAAGGCTTGACATCCGTTTTTCAATAAACGAATGGCTTTATGGCTAGAAATAACAGTTATAGATTTCAATGGTTTAGTTGCTTGAATTTGCATGACAGGTTGATTAGGAATATGAAAACTAATAATCTTATGAAAACAATCAATTTTAGCATGATGGGTAGTCAACCAATCAATTCCTAAAATCACATCAAATTCACGCATCTCCAAAGAAATAAGGTCAACAGGTAATGTGAGGTTGTTGATTTGAACTAGGCAAGATTTATAGATAGTAAATGTAATAGGTATTTCTCCCAATGAGATTTCAACTGATAAGACAAGATTTAAGTTTTCAATAGGCAAATTTAAACGTTGAGTACATATAGGTGAGATAAAAGAGTGGATAGAGTCAATATCTAACATGGCATAGACTTCTCGAGAATTGATGAATAGCTTACCGGTCATCACTTCATTCGATTTCTTGATCATCAAGGCTGTCATCATCAAATCGAGTCCCATATACTTCATCCGGATCTTCACGTATTTCAACCATGGGGATACCACGAAACAGTTCTCTAACGAACTGTTTCTCAGATTCTTCAACTTCATCAGTAGTAGCGTACCAATGATTTCCATTAAAATAGTATTTTCGATAGACTACAGTTTCCACGATAGTGACTAACTTAACCTGAATTCCTCTAAATTGTAACGCCCAAAAGTATAGATACATCATTTTTAAATAATCTTGAAAATCATAGCTCGAACACCATAAATCCCAAAGACTTATATGAAACGTCCATATATTCTGATCCTTTGTTATCGAGCATAACCAGGTGATGATATGTTTCCAACTGTCGAGCAAATTAAAGGCAACAATTTCCGCAAGTTCTGGATATCCTTTAAAGAACGAATTTGGAAGAACGACGGTAGAACTTTCACCTTCTTCTTCTTTAGATCGGATACAAATAATTTTTGCTTTAGGCAAATTATTCAACTCTGAGTTTGTAGAAGAATTGTTTGTGGCCTCTACATTCACTTCGGGTACTTCGTGGTTAACCTCCTGATTTCCAGATGCCATACTTAACTGTGGTCACAAAATAGATGTTAGTTCAAATAAACTGACTCATCACTTCATGTCCCTATATTCAAATCAACTCATTAGATAATAAAATCTAATTTAGGTGGGACACACTAGTGACTGATTATATTCGTCTCTGCCCTCCTAGTTCTACCCCAGATCTCCATTAAAGACCATATCCCTAAGCTCTGATGCCAACTGTGACGCCCCCAAATCTGGGCCCACACAGCCCATACTTGAGTCGTCAAAAGACTACAACAAAATTATTACAACAAAGCACAACGTACAACAATATAGTGTATAATAATACACAACTAAGTCTTCACTATTATTGCCACACTATTTTACAAAACGTGAAGACTATGATAACTATTCCTCGGACCCTCACTCCATTCCCCGGCTAGACCCTGTTATGTTTTCATCTCCTGTTGAAAAACAATGGAACAAAAGAAAGGGTGAGCTCAAATAGCCCAGTAAGAAATATCATGACTAAGATAATGACGAATAAATTATCATTAGTCTTCAACAGTTGAGTTCTTGATAGAATACAATAGACTACAAGGTTTATATCAAAAACTGCAGTTAAATTCTTAAACAACGTTCAGATCAATAATAGCAGCGGAATGAGTAATCTATTAGAAGAATAATGCAGACTATAATGTCCACTCGGTTCTCTTTTTAGGAAAAACATCATCAACTTTTATCATCTGAAATATCATTAGTCAAGATAATACAAATTCACAGTTCCTGATCATAATCATGCACATTAACAGTTCATCTTTGCACTACGGGCCAAAGACATTCAATATAACACCAACGGTCATGATTATACCAGATTCAGCCTTTGGTCATAATCATACCAAACAACAGTTCATCTTTGCACTACGGGCCAAAGAGAACATTCACCACGTGCCATAAAAGACACCGAACAGATGTATCGCCTTTAACCTATTATATCGCCTTTAACCTATCATCTGTTCAACAAATATATCACATCTGTGCCCCCGACCACAGATATTCACAACAGCTTGATTTTTGGATGATTAGAATGATATAAATGATGAACAGAAGAAATAGGATAACAATAAGTATCGGAAGTTTACTTTGTACAGATTCAAATAATGTCCAAATTGTCAACATGATGTGGAGTGAAATTTAAAAATGATATTCAAGATCCACAGTTCAGAATAACGGTTAATTCAATAGAAAGGTTCACGTAAATAGGAAGGTTCAGTTGAAATAATGAAGTTCAACTATTATGGAACATATAATATTTTCAGGAATTATAGAAGCAATAGTTCCATAATAAATTTCGATTTAGGAGTATGAAAGAAAATAATATCCCTTACCGTAGCAGGTTTGATTAACAAAAGGTGAAGGAAATTAATACAAAGGGTTATTCACCAACAGGCGGCAATCCGCTCCGTAAGGTTATTCCCACAATTTAATAGAATTTGAGTACAAAGAGTTATTCACCAAACAGGCGGCAATCCGCTCCGTAAGGTTATTCCCACAATTTAATAGAATTTGAGTACAAAGAGTTATTCACCAAACAGGCGGCAATCCGCTCCGTAAGGTTATTCTCAGAGATTAATAATGAATGAATACGAAAGGTTATTCACCAACAGGCGGCAATCCGCTCCGTAAGGTTATTCCCACAATTTAATACATGGAAATAAAAGGCACGTCTTATGAGTAAGGAAGAAACAATATTATTATCGAGAATCAAATAATGATAATCCCTTACCATAGTATGTTTGAATAATGGAAGATGAAAAAGATGGTATCCCTTACCGTAACACGTGACTGGATATTGATTTAAATGAGGTTGATTAACTTGAACAGTACACGTATACTTATAGATCTTCACAAATACTCAAGATGACTTAAGCACACTTAGAGAGAACTTTCACAAGAAATATTTAGAGAGAGAAAGAAAGAACAAGTAAGGAAGTTTATGAAAAATCCTTAAGTTAAGGCTTCTATTTATAGCCAAAAATCTTATCATTCATTAAATCTAAACCATTCATTTAAAGATCATCTTTTAATCTACACCATCCATTTCAAATATTATATTATCTTTAATCTACACCATTCATTTCATATCACCTAATAATCACCTAACTTTATATTATAAACAAATCAATTTAATTATTCAACAATAATTCACACTTTAATCTACACCATTCATTTCATATCACCTAATAATCACCTAACTTTATATTATAAACAAATCAATTCAATTATTCAACAATAATTCACACTTTAATCTACACCATTCATTTCATATCACCTAATAATCACCTAACTTTATATTATAAACAAATAACTTTATCAATTCAATTATTATGACTAATTGTTATAAATACAGTATAGTTAGCTCTTAGATATCAAGTCAATAAATTAATGAAATACAACTGTTTAAATAACATCATAATAGAGATAACAATAATGTAAAATAAAGCATACGTTACTGTGTAATGACAATTATTGATTCAATAATGTGAATTACTGTGCATATGTTACTGTGACAATTATTAGGTTCAATAATTTTAAAAACAGTGCAACAACAATTATTGACTCAATGATATAAAATACAGTGTAATGACAATTATTAAATCAATAATGCAAAATACTGTGTAACAACAATTATTGAATTGATAATATAAAATATTATGCAGTGACAATTATCGATGAAATGATGCGTAACAGTTACGGTGTCAATTATCAGACCAATAATATGAGACACTATGCAATACCGCGTGTTACTGTAGAGTACCGAGTGCTAGAGAAAATACCAATAACTACCGTATGCTACTATTCTTTTATCACCGGTATTTTAACAGTTCCGTTGACTATTTTTATTTAAAAAGGTTATTTCTGTCGTTTTCTATATCCGACAAATATTCCGTTGTGGGGTCCACCAATAATTTATTATTTCGGCGCCGTCGTACGGCACGAATATTCCCCGACCAAACGAATATTCCCCGACAAAGCGAATATTGTCCGACAAAATAAAATTTGCACATAACATCCTTAACTTTCAATTTTGTTAATTTAACCACTTACTGTTTCAAAAAAAAATATATATGAAGAAAAATTAAATTTTGTATTTCATAAAATTCGGGGTCTTACATGCTAAGTGTAATCGGGAGTCCTACGAAAGTGGGGTAGCTTAGGATTTTTATTTTTTATTTTTAGTTATTTAGTTTTTGTTTTATTTTTAATTTTATTAGATTTTAATAAATTATTTTAATTACATTTGCAGGTTATTGTGTGTGATGCCTTAGCCTTTCCAATGTTCTTATCCTACGAACCAAGCTTAGCAGAAAAGGGGATGATTGCTATATTTTCAGGGAAGTCATTTGTTTTTCAATTCTCTTATTTTATACATTGAGGACAATGTCTGTTTTAAGTTTGGGGGTATCTCACAATATTTTTTTATTTTTTATTTTTTCATTTGTTAGGCATGTAGGTATTTTGCATTTAGGAAAAATTTGTTTTCATTGTGTTTTTAGTTAGATATGCATGTTTTTCATTGTTTTGTTTTTAGGATGAGTCACTTGGGCAATAAATTACTTTGGATTTTAAAATTTTTGGTCGATGATAAAAATTGGTTTTTATTTAATAACTTTTGAAAAATGGATAAATTTTTGCATAAGTTTGAATTTTGGTATATTGTTGGTTATTATTTTATTCAAGATCCTTTAAATTTTTATGCACATATCCAATTGTTTGAGCTACTTTTAACTTAAGGGAGGTTTATTGGGTTAAATGCTCGTAATAGATATTTTTGAATTCTATATTTTTATTTGATCGTAACTTGAAGTGAAATTGTGGTAATTTTTATATGATTTAGGAGAGATGATTTAAGTGAATTTTATGGGATTATTAAAATTAATTTATCTTGTGGAGGAAATTAAGTTGAGATGGAGCGTAAAACACACTCACTCATAAATATGTGAAGAGAAGCGAGATGGAGCGTAAAACGCACTCGCTGGTGAGATGGAGCATAAAATGCACTCACCGAGAAAAAAAAAAGAAATAAAGAAAAAAATAGGATGGAGCATAAAATGCACCTATTTAATTGGAAAAAAAAAAGAGAGCTTAAAAGAAATTAATAATCCTAGAGGTGCTTAAAAGATGAAAAAAAAAACTTTTTGATCTCCTAAGTTATATTTTTTTATTAGTTTTGAGTGATGTGAAAAATAGAAGTATAGAGTTTTGTTGTATATATTTTTATCTTTTATGAAACATTTAATTATGTGAGCGGATTTAAGTTTTTTCGTTAGTTTGATACATTTGGATTCACACACACACGAAAGGTCTTGATTAAAGTAATATTAATAAATATGTTGAAATTTTATGGCTTTGCATAATTTTAAAATTTTCTTTAAGTTATCATTTAAAAAATCCTTTAGGCTAAAGTTGAAATTCATATTAATTCATTGCTTGAGTAATTTTGAGTTATTGAGTAGTAGAATCTTAGTTTTTATTTTTGTTTTGCTTGAGGGCAAGCAAAGAGTTAAGTTTTGGGGTATTTGATAATGGGCTTTTATACCTATTTATTAGATATTTTTAGACTTAATTATTTGTTAAT
Source organism: Hedera helix (assembly GCA_947179155.2). Lineage (NCBI taxonomy): Eukaryota > Viridiplantae > Streptophyta > Magnoliopsida > Apiales > Araliaceae > Hedera > Hedera helix. The sequence continues at coordinate 9,977,093 of OX359264.1, read as the reverse complement.
TTTTAAGTATTTTAATTAATTTTAGATCATTTATTTAAATTTATGCATTATTATTATTATTTGTAGTATTTTTATATTATTTTTATTTATTTTTAATTATTTTATATTTTATTTTGTAGGTAAAATAATCATTGGTGGTAAATATGAAATTAACAACAACTATGAGGGCTAAAAGGGTAAATATGCAGCGGCTGGGGCAAAATTGTAATTTTCGCTAATTGGGACAGCCGCGCATGGCGCGCGTATACGCAAAACACGGAGATCAAACGACGTCGTTTCAATTCGAAACTGTTGGCGTTCGCGCATGGCGCGGTAATGGATGAAACAGGCGTGAAACGGCTTCGTTTCAAGGGACGCGGCTGAAGAACAGTCCACGCAATGCGCGGATGTTCAGAAAAAGAAAAAAAAAATAAAAACGCGCGTTGACTAAGTCAACGCCGTTTTTGGCTTCGCGTTATTACCAGATTTCGGGATTTTTGCTACTTTTTGATTCCGAATTGGATTTTAATAACTACTAGGGTTAGGAAAAATAAATACTCCTATAAATATTTTCATTTTATGTATTATTTAGGTGTTGGGAAAAAGCCAATGAACATTATGAGAGGCTAATTCTTTCCAAATTTTGGAGTTCAAGAGCAAACAATATATCAACAAAGATGGATGTCATGGATGAAATAAGCTTGGAGATAGAAGATTGGCGGGAGACTATTTTTCTTCTCTAGTCTTTTTATTATTTATGTCTTTCATTATTGTTGAATATTTTGTGATTATAATTTTATTTGCTATGAACGACTATTTAATTTAAGATTTTAATAGAGGTTAATGTTTAGTTTAAATTGATTATTTTTTCATTTAATTGGCACTATATGAATTGATCATTATATTTTGTGCATTCATGTAATAATTGCTTGGCCAATAATTAATTTGGGATAATCTATATGAAATTGGAAGATTGATTATAGACTTGGATCTTAATATAATGACATGTGTTTGTGATATTCTGCATTAGTAGGAATTCATAATTTGTATATAGGATAGGAATATACCTATATGCCATATGTAACCAATTTAGGGAATTTGTTCTTAATGAATCAATTCTAATTTAAATTACATAGGAATATAGTAATTTAATTAGAATAGATAATTTTATTTGCTAATGGAAAGAGACTTATAAATAATTAAGAATTCCTGGTTAACAATTCATCGTGACCGTATAATTAAATGGAGAATTATGAGATTTGAATGAAGCATTAGGTGAAATTAATAATCTTAGATTTATTTATTTTATTATTTATTTTTATTAGTTAGTTTAATTGGTAATTTTAATTTAATTCATATGTTTAAATAAGATTGAGTTGATATAAAATTGGTACTTGAAAAATATTAGACGTAATTCTCTGTGGGATCGATACTTGACTTATCATTATATTACTTATTGATTGTGTATAGTTGCACGTATATATTCATATAGAAAATACGCAACAAGTTGCACTTTATGATACCAAATGTCTTGGATCGTAATGTCAATCCTTATATAAGTTTATTATGCGATACTTGTAGCTTTGCATCACACTAAGATTTTTTGTAGCTCAACATTACTCTTCTATTCTTTGTAGCTCAGTTATCACTCTATGGTTCTTTTAGTTCTGCCTTTTGACTCATTTATTTGAAATCATTTTACGATCTTAGAGTTTCCTTCAATCACTCTGTGATCTTGATATCTTTACATTTTGCTCGATGACTCTGTCAAATTTGACTACTCTGTCAAGCTTGTTTAGTTCATTCCTCGATCACAGTGAACTAAGTCTTCAACTCTATGAACTTTGACTCTTAGTCTTTTACAAGTTCTCACTCTACTATTTGGATGAACCTAACAAGTTTGATCATTAAGCCTTTTTACAATGAGTATCTCTTTAATGACTTTACAATATTGCTTGTCTTTCTTTTTCTAAGTATTTTTACAATGATTATCTTTTTAAGGACTTTACATTATTACTTTTTTTTTTATTTTACAAATATACATTAAGCTCTTTGTCATCATATCATCATTAAATCCAATAAACAAGAGTTTAACATAAACGTATTAACGATCTCCTTATTTTGGATTAATCCTCTTTGGAACCCAAATCTGTCTTATTTTGGGTCTTCCAATTACAGGATATGCATTATAATTATACACAGCAGCAATATGTCTATGATTATGACAGGTATATCATTTTATATATTTTTATGCTTGTGTGTATGACTATAAACCTCATCTTTTGAGACATGTGTGGGGCAATTAAACTCTTAACCTTTTTCTCTAGGCTTAAATTGTTTCTACTTCTACACTACTCTACGGTTTTAGGAATTCGTAGAGGGAAAGGTAATTCTACAATTTTTACCATGTTTATTCGTAGAGTTTGTTTTCACTGACTCTACCATCCTTCTTAATTTAATTATAGTGTTGGCCTTACTATGCAGTTTCTTAAACTGTGGACTTATGTGAGATCTATTATTTTCATGGACAACAATAAGATCGGTAGAAATAGTAGAATTTTGAATAATTAGCTCTACGACTTGTGTTGATTTCACTAACATAATACTTCTATTGAAAGTAGAAGCAATGTTATTGTTAGTCTCAATGCATGTGCTCATACCCTGACTTGAGTTCAATTCCTCAATTCCTCAAATCTTAAACCTGATCTGTTGAGCTTGATCTCTGACTTGTGATCAGGGATTTCATGGAAAACGAGGATATATTCCAAGTTGAAATCGTTTTCTCTAGCTCATCAACCTTGGAGACTAGAGTAGACTCTCTTAGAGCTGACTGTTCAATTGGGTAGTCATCAAGATGTTATTATCAGCCTCAAGTCTAGATATAAAAGAAGTATTTTCTTGAATTGTTTTCAACTCAAGTTGTACTATTTTTTTCCTTCTTGATGTAGAGAATGATCTTTTAAGTGTACCTTGAACCACTTCATGCATATTAACATCAGGAGAGTTAAAGTCAAATACCTCACTAATATCAATTTCTTGAATATCATTCGGGATTCTCTTTGTTACTTCAGTGACCATGAGGCAAAGGTTGGCTTTGTGAGGTCCTTTATCTTCATTTAACTTTGAGTCTAAGTCACTTTCTGTTGCGTTCCAAGAACCCTCAACAACTAATCATATGTCCTTCTTGTGGAATCTCCTTAGGTATGTCTTCTTGACATACTCTTTATTCCTATCTTTATTTAGCTCTTCTCTGATAGGCTTGTTACAATCAACAATGCAATGCCCTGACTTCTTACAATTGTAGCACATGTCTCTAGCATAATCCGTGTTGTTGTAGTTATTAAAACATTTGATGGTACTGCTCCTACTTTTCTTCATAAACTTTTTCAGTCTTTTGGCAAGAGAATAATATCTTCATCTTCATCTTCTGATCCAATTTTTTCTTCCATAGAGGTTTTAGAAGGACTTTCTGTAGCTTTGAAAGAAACACATTTATCTTTTTTTTTTTCTTTTTTGCTTCTATTGTTAATGTTGTCTCACCCCTTTGATATAACTCAAGCTCATAGGTGAGTAAGTTTTCATACAACTGTTGTAGAGTCATAATATGAAGATTCTTTGATTCTCTTATGGTTGTGGTCTTAGTATCCCATTTACTGGGCATCGCTCTCATGAACTTGATATTGACATCCTTCTTTAGATAAATCTTTTCAAATACTCTTAGAGAGTGAAGAAAAATGTTGAACCTCTCATAAGTTAATGTGATATCTTTAACAGATATTTTTTAAAACATCTCATACTGTTAAGCGAGTAGAGTTTTTTTGTTATTTTTGACTTCTTTCATTCCTTCATGCAAAACAAAGAGAGCTTCCCACACCCTTTGTCAATTATACAGTTGACCATATTTTCTAAGAGCTCATCTTCTAGAGTCATGAATAAGATGTTCTTAACCCTCTTGTCAAGTGCCACCAATTTCTTTTCACTATTAATACATTATGCTTTTTTGCTTGATAGTGATTTTGTTTGGATCTTCAATGGATAGAGCTAACTTTGTACGAATATATGGACCATTAAGCACCGCATCGAAGAGCCCATCATCAATAACATCCATGTATGCCTGCATTTTAACTTTTCAATTAGAAAATTTATTTTTCTTGCACAGTAATGACTTGTTTTCACTACCAAACTTAAAGTTAGTTTTGTTGTGTGTCATTTGGATCAACTCAGGCCGTAAAGATAGTTCAATGATAATGAGACTCTGATTTTAATTATTATTCCCAAATGGTACAAAGAGATCTAGAAGGGGGGTTGAATAAATCATTTCAAAAAATCAAATTAAAATTTTTTATCCAATAATTTATTAGTTAATCTGTTTCAGTTAAACACATCGGAATATTGTGTTTTATAAAATCCCTTCAAAGATTATTAAAGATCTTATATCTGAGTTTAGTGATAATGAGTGTGGAATCAAGTCTCAATTTATTGCAATTAAGTAAAGCAATAAATAAGATAATGACTTTTAAGAGGTCTAGAGTCTAAACCACTCTAAGTCCTTTTTTCCACTCCTCTGAGTAGGAATCATCCACTAAGGATAAGGTCACTATGACTAGGTTCACTTAAAACCACTTACAATAAGTCAATAAGACGTAACCTCACATAGAGAGATGATACTCTCAGAATCAGGTGAGCCACTAAGTCTCGTCTTAACCTTTCATAGAGAATCTAAACCACTCTCAGTCCTTTTTTCCACTCCTCTAAGTAGGAGTTATCCACTAAGGATAAGGTCACTATGACTAGGTTCACTTAAAACCACTTACAATAAGATGTAACCTCACATAGAGAGCTGATACTCTCAAAATCAGGTGAGCCACTAAATCTCATCTTAACCTTTCATAGAGAACTAATTCCCTCATAATCAGACGTGTTGCAAAGTCTCTTCTTAACCTCGCACAGAGACCGGTTCACTTAGAATCAGGTGAGCCACTAAGTCTCATTTTAACATCACACAGAGATTGATTCACTTAGAATCAAGGGAGTTAATAAGTCTCGTCTTTACTCAGATCATTAAGATCTTGTTGTTGTTTATATTTGAGGTGTTGCTAAGTTGCGCTGAGCTTTTCTACAAAATGACTTAGCAACGATGATCAATTTCTTCAAAGGAAAAGTGTAAAGTGAGTTTTCTAAAAGCGTAGAGTGACCTTTGGATTCGTAGAGTATGCTTTTGAGTTCTTTGACATGTAAGCTTTATTTATTTCTCATGTAATTGCTTGATCAATCAAGAGGTTTTAAATCTGAAGCTAAAATCTATTTATAAATTTTTCTTTAAAAAATACCCATTGAAAGTTATCCTTACTCCAGCTGGTATCTGCCTAAAAAGTCTTCTAATGCAGATTGGCACACTGGTAGACTGATGTAGCCACTTCATTTTTCAACTACGACAGTTCATTGTGTGTTGTGACAAACTTGGATTTTTTAATATAACTGTTGGAAATGCAGTTAATTGGACATCTTTCTTTTTTATTAACACACTTAGAGGATATTCAGGGTGAAGGTGTGTTGGAGAAGTTTCTTGTTAGAATAGCTATTGGCATGTTATGAGTTATACTCTACGATACCAAATGTATAGGATCATAGAGTCCATCTTCAAATAAGTTCATTCTGCAATTCTTGTAGCTCTACATCACTCTACGATTCTTTATAACTCAATATTACTCTACTATTCTTTGTAGCTCAGTCATCACTCTACGATTCTTGTAGTTCTGTGTTTTGGCTCATTGGTCTAAAGTCGTTCTATGATCTTGGAGTTCATGATAAGTGGATTTTATTCATATTTATTAGGTATTTTTAGGCTTAATTATTTATGAATTTTTAGGTATTTTAATTGGTTTTAGGTAATTTATTTAATTTTATGTGTTTTTATTATTTTCATATTATTTTTATTAGTTTTGTAGGAAAAATAAAGAATGGATGGCAAAATCGTAATTTAGGAAGACAGTCAAGCACGCCATGCACGGCTCAAGAAGGGATCAACAGGTTAAGACGCGTGGCAAGGCGCAATTGGAGGATCAATGCTTCAGTGCCATGCGCGCGCTTAAGATAATTCAACAGCTGGGACGATGCCGTTCTGGCCAGGAAAAGAAGGAAAAAAGAAACGCACGCGCAATGCGCGCGACTGGAGCGGGTTGACTTGGTCAATTGAGCGGAGGGCCTATTTGGCTTGCGCGTTATGTAAGACCCCGAATTTTATGAAATACAAAATTTAATTTTTCTTCATATATATTTTTTTTGAAACAGTAAGTGGTTAAATTAACAAAATTGAAAGTTAAGGATGTTATGTGCAAATTTTATTTTGTCGGACAATATTCGCTTTGTCGGGGAATATTCGTTTGGTCGGGGAATATTCGTGCCGTACGACGGCGCCGAAATAATAAATTATTGGTGGACCCCACAACGGAATATTTGTCGGATATAGAAAACGACAGAAGTAACCTTTTTAAATAAAAATAGTCAACGGAACTGTTAAAATACCGGTGATAAAATAATAGTAGCATACGGTAGTTTATGGTATTTTCTGTAGCACACGGTACTCTACAGTAACACACGGTATTGCATAGTGTCTCATATTATTGGTCTGATAATTGACACCGTAACTGTTACGCATCATTTCATCGATAATTGTCACTGCATAATATTTTATATGATCAATTCAATAATTGTTGTTACACAGTATTTTGCATTATTGATTTAATAATTGTCATTACACTGTATTTTATAGCATTGAGTCAATAATTGTTGTTGCACTGTTTTTAAAATTATTGAACCTAATTATTGTCACAGTAACATATGCACAGTAATTCACATTATTGAATCAATAATTGTCATTACACAGTAACGTATGCTTTATTTTACATTATTGTTATCTCTATTATGATGTTATTTAAACAGTTGTATTTCATTAATTTATTGACTTGATATCTAAGAGCTAACTATACTGTATTTATAACAATTAGTCATAATAATTGAATTGATAAAGTTATTTGTTTATAATATAAAGTTAGGTGATTATTAGGTGATATGAAATGAATGGTGTAGATTAAAGTGTGAATTATTGTTGAATAATTGAATTGATTTGTTTATAATATAAAGTTAGGTGATTATTAGGTGATATGAAATGAATGGTGTAGATTAAAGTGTGAATTATTGTTGAATAATTAAATTGATTTGTTTATAATATAAAGTTAGGTGATTATTAGGTGATATGAAATGAATGGTGTAGATTAAAGATAATATAATATTTGAAATGGATGGTGTAGATTAAAAGATGATCTTTAAATGAATGGTTTAGATTAAATGAATGATAAGATTTTTGGCTATAAATAGAAGCCTTAACTTAAGGATTTTTCATAAACTTCCTTACTTGTTCTTTCTTTCTCTCTCTAAATACTTCTTGTGAAAGTTCTCTCTAAGTGTGCTTAAGTCATCTTAAGTATTTGTGAAGATCTATAAGTATACGTGTACTGTTCAAGTTAATCAACCTCATTTAAATCAATATCCAGTCACGTGTTGAGGTAAGGGATGTCATTTTTTTTTTATACTCTCAAATTTACTACTCGTAAGGAATATCATCTTCTTTCATATTCTATTATTTAAACTTACTACAGTAAGGAATGTCATCTTCTTTCATCTTCTATTATTAAAACGTACTATGGTAAGGGATACCATCTTTTTCATCTTCCATTATTCAAACATACTATGGTAAGGGATTATCATTATTTGATTCTCGATAATAATATTGTTTCTTCCTTACTCATAAGACGTGCCTTTTATTTCCATGTATTAAATTGTGGGAATAACCTTATGGAGCGGATTGCCGCCTGTTGGTGAATAACCTTTCGTATTCATTCATTATTAATCTCTGAGAATAACCTTACGGAGCGGATTGCCGCCTGTTTGGTGAATAACTCTTTGTACTCAAATTCTATTAAATTGTGGGAGTAACCTTACGGAGCGGATTGCCGCCTGTTGGTGAATAACCCTTTGTATTAATTTCCTTCACCTTTTGTTAATCAAACCTGCTACGGTAAGGGATATTATTTTCTTTCATACTCCTAAATCGAAATTTATTATGGAACTATTGCTTCTATAATTCCTGAAAATATTATATGTTCCATAATAGTTGAACTTCATTATTTCAACTGAACCTTCCTATTTACGTGAACCTTTCTATTGAATTGTAACCGTTATTCTAAACTGTGGATCTTGAATATCATTTTTAAATTTCACTCCACATCATGTTGACAATTTGGACATTATTTGAATCTGTACAAAGTAAACTTCCGATACTTATTGTTATCCTATTTCTTCTGTTCATCATTTATATCATTCTAATCATCCAAAAATCAAGCTGTTGTGAATATCTGTGGCCGGGGGCACAGATGTGATATATTTGTTGAACAGATGATAGGTTAAAGGCGATATAATAGGTTAAAGGCGATACATCTGTTCGGTGTCTTTTATGGCACGTGGTGAATGTTCTCTTTGGCCCGTAGTGCAAAGATGAACTGTTGTTTGGTATGATTATGACCAAAGGCTGAATCTGGTATAATCATGACCGTTGGTGCTATATTGAATATCTTTGGCCCGTAGTACAAAGATGAACTGTTGATGTGCATGATTATGATCAGGAACTGTGAATTTGTATTATCTTGACTAATGATATTTCAGATGATAAAAGTTGATGATGTTTTTCCTAAAAAGAGAACCGAGTGGACATTATAGTCTGCATTATTCTTCTAATAGATTACTCATTCCGCTGCTATTATTGATCTGAACGTTGTTTAAGAATTTAACTGCAGTTTTTGATATAAACCTTGTAGTCTATTGTATTCTATCAAGAACTCAGCTGTTGAAGACTAATGATAATTTATTCGTCATTATCTTAGTCATGATATTTCTTACTGGGCTATTTGAGCTCACCCTTTCTTTTGTTCCATTGTTTTTCAACAGGAGATGAAAACATAACAGGGTCTAGCCGGGGAATGGAGTGAGGGTCCGAGGAATAGTTATCATAGTCTTCACGTTTTGTAAAATAGTGTGGCAATAATAGTGAAGACTTAGTTGTGTATTATTATACACTGTATTGTTGTACGTTGTGCTTTGTTGTAATAATTTTGTTGTAGTCTTTTGACGACTCAAGTTTGGGCTGTGTGGGCCCAGATTTGGGGGCGTCACAGTTGGTATCAGAGCCATATAACGAAGAGCCCCGAGCCTCTCGCTGGTGACTTCCTAGGGAAAGGGGATGCACCGAAGCCAGACTCTCCGTAGGGGACGCCTATAGTACAGGTGGCAAACTGATAGGTACCATTGTGAGGTGCTGTCCCTATGGTGGGATGAGAGTCACAGTTGGCATCAGAGCTTAGGGATATGGTCTTTAATGGAGATCTGGGGTTAGAACTAGGAGGGGAGAGACGAATAGAATCAATCACTAGTGTGTCCTACCTAAATTAGATTTATTTTTTTATCTAATGAATCGATTTGAATGTAGGAACATGAAGAGATGAGTCAGTTTATTTGAACTAACATTTATTTTGTGACCACAGTTAATTATGGCATCTGGAAATCAGGAGGTTAACTATGAAATTACCGAAACAAATGTAGCTGCAAAACAAGAGGCGACGAATAATCTTCTTACAAACTCAGAGTTGAATCATTTGCCTAAGGCAAAAATTATGCGTGTTCTATCCAGTAAGGATGAAGGTGAAAGCTCTGCTACAGTCGTTCCAGATCCATTCTTAGAAGCAATTAAAGGAAGTAACGAACTTGCGGAAATTATTGCCTTTAATTTACTCACTAATTGGGAGAGTGATATCACCTGGTTATGCTCTATAACAAAGGATCAGAATATATGGACTTTTCATATTAGTCTTTGGGATTTATGGTGTTCCAGCTATGATTTTCAAGATTATTTAAAAATGATGTTTCTATACTTTTGGGCGTTACAATTTAGAGGAATTCAGGTTAAGTTAGTCACTATCGTGGAAACTGCAGTCTATCGAAAATACTATTTTAATGGAAATCATTGGTACCTTACTACTGATGAAGTTGATGAACCCGAGAAACAGTTTGCTAGAAAATTATTCAGTGGTATTCCCATGGTTGAAATACGTGAAGATCCGAATGAAGTATTCGGGATTCGATTTGACGATAACAGTCAAGAAACCGAATGAGGTGATAACCGGTAAGCTATTCATAAATTCTCGTGAAGTCTATGCCATATTAGATACTGGCTCTATCCACTCCTTTATCTCACCTATATGTACTCAACGTTTAAATTTGAATATTGAAAACTTAAATCTTGTCTTATCAGTTGAAACCTCATTGGGAGAAATACCTATTACATTTACTATCTATAAATCTTGCCTAAGTTCAAATCAACAACCTCACATTACCTGTTAACCTTATTTCTTTAGAGATGCATGAATTTGATGTGATTTTAGGAATTGATTGGTTGACTACCCATCATGCTAAAATTGATTGTTTTCATAAGATTATTAGTTTTCATATTCCTAATCAACCTGTCATGCAAATTCAAGCAACTAAACCATTGAAATCTATAACTGTTATTTCTAGCCATAAAGCCATTCGTTTATTGAAAAACGGATGTCAAGCCTTTTTAGCTCATGTCACTGATTTGAACAAAAACACGTCAAACTTGAATGATATTCCCATTGTTAATGAGTTTCCTGACGTTTTTTTCTGAGGAACTTTCTGGCTTACCCCAAACCGTGAAATTGAATTCTGTATCGATCTTGAACCCGGCACTAAGCCCATTTTTAAAGTCCCACACCAAATGGCTCCCATAGAACACCAAGAGTTGAAAGTTTAATTACTAGATATCGGTATCATTCATTCTAGTACAAAACTTATATCGAGCGAGGAATGCGAGAAGAGTTTTCAAGAACTCAAGAGGAGACTTGTTTCAGCTCCTGTTCTGACCATACCATCAGGATCAGGAGAATTTGTTATCTACAGCGATGCTTCTGGCAAAGGTCTAGGCTGTGTCCTTATGCAACATGGAAAGGTTATAGCCTATGCCTCTCGACAACTCAAAGATTATGAGAAAAATTATCCTACTCATGATCTAGAGTTGGCAGCAGTCGTTTTCGCGTTGAAGATCTGGAGACACTACTTGTACGGAGAAAAAGTGGATATCTATACGGATCATAAAAGTCTCAAGTATTTCTTCACCCAGAAGGAACTCAACATGCGACAACGACGTTGGCTTGAGCTGTTAAAGGATTATGACCACACAATCCAGTATCACCCGGGAAAGGCGAACGTTGCAGCTGACGCTTTGAGCAGAAAATCTTATGCAAGTACAAGTGCACTGCTGACAACACAAAAGTGTATTTTGTACGACTTGCAAAAGATGGAGATAGAGCTAAAGAAACCAGGGACCCACTCGAAGATTGCTCACGTGCGAGTAGAACCAACTTTAATCGATAAAATTAAAGCTGCTCAAGCTACCGATCCGGAACTGATAAACATGATAAAGAAAGTACAAGAAGGTGTCATTCCCGAAGCAAGAATCGACGAGAAAGGAATACTTCGAGTCAACTCTCGACTCTGTGTTCCTAACGATCCTGAATTAAAGCATAAAATCATGATGGAGGCACACAACACGCCGTTTGCAATCCACCCAGGAGGTACCAAGATGTATCGAGATCTGCGACATACATTTTGGTGGAACAATATGAAAAGAGAGATTGCAGAGTTTATCTCAAGGTGCCTAACTTGTCAACGTGTCAAGGCAGAGCATCAAGTTCCTAAAGGTCCATTACAATCACTTGAAGTTCCCGAATGGAAGTGGGAACACATCAATATGGACTTCGTGACGGGTCTTCCAAAAGTTTCTCAAGGCTTAGATGCAATTTGGGTGATCGTAGATAGATTGACCAAATCTATTCATTTCTTGCCTATACGAGAAAACTTTTCACTTGAACGTCTTGCCGGTATGTACATAAATGAGATCGTGAGATTGCATGGCATGCCAGTTTCCATAGTTTCTGATCGAGATCCTAGATTCACTTCACGCTTTTGGATCAGTCTACAAAAAGCTATGGGCACTGAACTACGTTTTAGTTCTGCATACCATCCTCAAACAGACGGACAATCGGAAAGGACGATCCAGACCCTCGAAGATCTTTTGAGACTTTGTGTATTAGACTTCAAAGGAAGTTGGGATAAGTACTTGTCATTGGTGGAATTTTCTTACAACAACAGTTACCAAGCAAGCATAGGCATGGCTCCATTCGAGACTTTGTATGGAAGGAAGTGTCGCTCTCCAATATGTTGGAATGAGGTAGGAGAAGCAAAATTGTTGGGACCCGAGTTGGTACGCTTGATGACCGAAAAGATCCAAATGATCCGACAACGAATACAGACCGCACAAGAACGACAAAAGAGTTATGCTGATCTTCATCGGAGAGACGAAAGTTTCAACGTCGGAGATCATGTATTCTTACGTGTTTCTCCATGGAAAGGGGTTACGAGATTCGGAAAGGGAGGAAAGCTCAACCCTCGATTTATTGGCCCATTTGAAATCCTCGATCGAATAGGAACCGTAGCCTACAGACTAGCCCTACCACCAAGTATGTCTCGCATCCAAAACGTTTTTCACATATCTATGTTACGTAAATATGTGAAGGACCCAAACCACGTCATTGAGTTAGAACCAGACGTTATAGCAGAAGATTTAACATACGAGGAGGTACCTGTTAAGATCCTGGATAAGAAGGAGCAGATCCTACGCTCAAAGGTTATACCTCAAGTTAAGGTTTTATGGAGGAACCAAGATACTGAGGAAATGACCTGGGAGCTAGAATCTGAGATGAAATCTAAGTATCATTACCTCTTCGATATGTCAGGTACGTCAATTTCGGGGACGAAATTTCATAAGGAGGGGAGGTTGTAAGACCCCGAATTTTATGAAATACAAAATTTAATTTTTCTTCATATATATTTTTTTTGAAACAGTAAGTGGTTAAATTAACAAAATTGAAAGTTAAGGATGTTATGTGCAAATTTTATTTTGTCGGACAATATTCGCTTTGTCGGGGAATATTCGTTTGGTCGGGGAATATTCGTGCCGTACGACGGCGCCGAAATAATAAATTATTGGTGGACCCCACAACGGAATATTTGTCGGATATAGAAAACGACAGAAGTAACCTTTTTAAATAAAAATAGTCAACGGAACTGTTAAAATACCGGTGATAAAATAATAGTAGCATACGGTAGTTTATGGTATTTTCTGTAGCACACGGTACTCTACAGTAACACACGGTATTGCATAGTGTCTCATATTATTGGTCTGATAATTGACACCGTAACTGTTACGCATCATTTCATCGATAATTGTCACTGCATAATATTTTATATGATCAATTCAATAATTGTTGTTACACAGTATTTTGCATTATTGATTTAATAATTGTCATTACACTGTATTTTATAGCATTGAGTCAATAATTGTTGTTGCACTGTTTTTAAAATTATTGAACCTAATTATTGTCACAGTAACATATGCACAGTAATTCACATTATTGAATCAATAATTGTCATTACACAGTAACGTATGCTTTATTTTACATTATTGTTATCTCTATTATGATGTTATTTAAACAGTTGTATTTCATTAATTTATTGACTTGATATCTAAGAGCTAACTATACTGTATTTATAACAATTAGTCATAATAATTGAATTGATAAAGTTATTTGTTTATAATATAAAGTTAGGTGATTATTAGGTGATATGAAATGAATGGTGTAGATTAAAGTGTGAATTATTGTTGAATAATTGAATTGATTTGTTTATAATATAAAGTTAGGTGATTATTAGGTGATATGAAATGAATGGTGTAGATTAAAGTGTGAATTATTGTTGAATAATTAAATTGATTTGTTTATAATATAAAGTTAGGTGATTATTAGGTGATATGAAATGAATGGTGTAGATTAAAGATAATATAATATTTGAAATGGATGGTGTAGATTAAAAGATGATCTTTAAATGAATGGTTTAGATTAAATGAATGATAAGATTTTTGGCAATAAATAGAAGCCTTAACTTAAGGATTTTTCATAAACTTCCTTACTTGTTCTTTCTTTCTCTCTCTAAATACTTCTTGTGAAAGTTCTCTCTAAGTGTGCTTAAGTCATCTTAAGTATTTGTGAAGATCTATAAGTATACGTGTACTGTTCAAGTTAATCAACCTCATTTAAATCAATATCCAGTCACGTGTTGAGGTAAGGGATGTCATTTTTTTTTTATACTCTCAAATTTACTACTCGTAAGGAATATCATCTTCTTTCATATTCTATTATTTAAACTTACTACAGTAAGGAATGTCATCTTCTTTCATCTTCTATTATTAAAACGTACTATGGTAAGGGATACCATCTTTTTCATCTTCCATTATTCAAACATACTATGGTAAGGGATTATCATTATTTAATTCTCGATAATAATATTGTTTCTTCCTTACTCATAAGACGTGCCTTTTATTTCCATGTATTAAATTGTGGGAATAACCTTACGGAGCGGATTGCCGCCTGTTGGTGAATAACCTTTCGTATTCATTCATTATTAATCTCTGAGAATAACCTTACGGAGCGGATTGCCGCCTGTTTGGTGAATAACTCTTTGTACTCAAATTCTATTAAATTGTGGGAGTAACCTTACGGAGCGGATTGCCGCCTGTTGGTGAATAACCCTTTGTATTAATTTCCTTCACCTTTTGTTAATCAAACCTGCTACGGTAAGGGATATTATTTTCTTTCATACTCCTAAATCGAAATTTATTATGGAACTATTGCTTCTATAATTCCTGAAAATATTATATGTTCCATAATAGTTGAACTTAATTATTTCAACTGAACCTTCCTATTTACGTGAACCTTTCTATTGAATTGTAACCGTTATTCTAAACTGTGGATCTTGAATATCATTTTTAAATTTCACTCCACATCATGTTGACAATTTGGACATTATTTGAATCTGTACAAAGTAAACTTCCGATACTTATTGTTATCCTATTTCTTCTGTTCATCATTTATATCATTTTAATCATCCAAAAATCAAGCTGTTGTGAATATCTGTGGCCGGGGGCACAGATGTGATATATTTGTTGAACAGATGATAGGTTAAAGGCGATATAATAGGTTAAAGGCGATACATCTGTTCGGTGTCTTTTATGGCACGTGGTGAATGTTCTCTTTGGCCCGTAGTGCAAAGATGAACTGTTGTTTGGTATGATTATGACCAAAGGCTGAATCTGGTATAATCATGACCGTTGGTGCTATATTGAATATCTTTGGCCCGTAGTACAAAGATGAACTGTTGATGTGCATGATTATGATCAGGAACTGTGAATTTGTATTATCTTGACTAATGATATTTCAGATGATAAAAGTTGATGATGTTTTTCCTAAAAAGAGAACCGAGTGGACATTATAGTCTGCATTATTCTTCTAATAGATTACTCATTCCGCTGCTATTATTGATCTGAACGTTGTTTAAGAATTTAACTGCAGTTTTTGATATAAACCTTGTAGTCTATTGTATTCTATCAAGAACTCAGCTGTTGAAGACTAATGATAATTTATTCGTCATTATCTTAGTCATGATATTCTTTACTGGGCTATTTGAGCTCACCCTTTCTTTTGTTCCATTGTTTTTCAACAGGAGATGAAAACATAACAGGGTCTAGCCGAGGAATGGAGTGAGGGTCCGAGGAATAGTTATCATAGTCTTCACGTTTTGTAAAATAGTGTGGCAATAATAGTGAAGACTTAGTTGTGTATTATTATACACTGTATTGTTGTACGTTGTGCTTTGTTGTAATAATTTTGTTGTAGTCTTTTGACGACTCAAGTTTGGGCTGTGTGGGCCCAGATTTGGGGGCGTCACACGTTAATTGCAGCAGATCAGATTATTCGGGATTTAAAGCATTCATTTGATTCCAAATTGGATTTCTTTTTTGCTAATGCTTATTATTATTATTATACTTCTATAAATATTTTATAAGACCACATTAACAGAGTTTAGCAGATTATTAGATACAATTAGGAGCTCTCTCTCTCTCTCTCTCTCTCACGTTTCTCATATATTATTTTTATTATGTTTGGCTAATTTTCTTATTCAGTTATAGGGAATTTCAAACCCGATTACAATTAATGGTTAAATCAATTCAGTAATATTATTTATTATTCCTTATATGAAATTATTTGTGATAATCTGTTTTGATTGTTTTTTGATATTAAATTTGGTTGGTTTGATTAGAGCTCATTAGATTGATCAAATTATTATCAGTTGCTAGATTTAGGAATTATATTACGTTTAATTGATATTGTTCCTAATCGTTGGTAGTGAATAGTGATAGATGATTGTGGTCAAGTTTTTGTTTATTTCTATGGTTATCATGATAAATAATCCGAGCTTATGAGATTGTTGCTTAGAATAATATAATTTTCTTGATATTAATGCTTCTATTATATTAAATTTAGAAAGCTTGTTCTAGATTGTATAATGGTTATAATCTAATGAATAACTTATTTTGTTAGATTAAAATTAAGGAAAATGTCAGGTAACAGAGCTTGTTGTAGCCTAGGGTTATTAGTTTCATTGAAGATAGAAATATATTCTGATTGATTGATCTATTAATTGAAAGGGTGAGATTGAACCGAAGAACTGAAGTTTTTATTTTATTAGTTAATTTTTTTTTAATTTATTTAGTTAATTATAGTTAATTCAAAAATCCCCTTATTTACTTATTGTTATTTAGAAATAGGAAACATTTAAATTTATTGCAGCAATATCACTTTTTGTGGATTCAACCCTTACTTGTTATAATACTGATTTTGTGATTGAAAGTGAGAATTAATTTTGGAGTGCTAACGACAGCTACCAAATTTTGGCGTCGTTGTCGGGGAGTGTTTAATTATTATTATTATTATTATTTTTATCTATTCTTTGTTTTCTTTGTAGTTTATGACTCGATCTTCTCAATCTAGTGAATTGAATTTTGATCCAGAAATAGAGAAGACTGCGAAAAGGATAAGGAAAGAGATTCGTCAATTTAGAAGAACAAGCACAGACTTAGAAAAAGTTTTTGTACCATCAACAGGCATCAACGTAGCACTTGAACTATTATCAAATAGTTCATCAAGTGACTCTAAAGAAGAAAAATGGCTGCCCTTAATAATAGGACTATGAGGGAGTTGTCTACTCCTAAATTACACTAATAACCATTATGTATAAAATATCCTACTTTAGATGAGGCTTTTGAACTTAAAGCTGAACTAATTCATCTTTTGTCTATCTTCTGTGGTCTTACAGGTGAAGATCCATACAAGCGTCTAAAAGAGTTCCATGTGGTATGCTCTATCATGAAGTCACAAGGAGTAACCAAAGAGCAAATTAAGCTTTGAGCGTTCCCATTCTCTTTATTAGACTTAGCAAAGGATTGGTTGTATTATCTTCCCTCCAGTTCAATACAATCGTGGAATGATATGAAAAGGCTATTCTTGGAGAAGTATTTTCCTGCTTCAAGAGTTGTCAACATAAGGAAAGAGATAGGCACTATCACACAGTTTAGTGGAGAAACTCTTTACGAGTATTGGGAAAGATTCAAGAAGCTATGCTCGAGTTATCCACCACACCAAATTGATGATCAACACCTTATTCAATACTTCTATAAGGGATTGCTACCAATGGAAAGGAGTATGCTCGATGCTTCAAGTGGAGGAGCATTAGTCGATAAGACTCCAGAGGCTGTGAAGAATTTAATTGCAAACATGGTAGCTAATTCACAGCAGTATGAAACTAGGATGGACCATGCACTAAAGAGGGTGAATGAGGTTGGTTCAAGCAATATGGAACGTCAGATCTCAGACTTGACTGCTATGGTTCGTCAGATGACTACAGAAAATATTCCAACTGCAAGAGCTTGTGGGATTTGCTTGCTAGCAGATCATACTACAGATACTTGTCCAACGCTGCAAGATGATGACATTATGCAACAAGCCAATGCAATGCGTAATTTTCAAGGACAACCTCAATGCAGATATGATCCGTATGCTAACACGTACAATCTAGGATGGCGAGATCATCCTAATCTGAGCTATGGAGGAAATAAACCACCGTAGCAAAATGCCTTTCCAAATAGGCAGCAAGGTTTTCAACCAGCACAACAACAGTACCCACCTCGACAAACAGCACCTGCAAATTCTGGAACATCTTTGGAGGATATGCTCAAAGCTTTCATGAACTAAACCCAACAATTTCAACAAGATACAAGGGCTTCCATTCACAATCTAGAGAGTCAGATAAGTCAGTTGGCTACAACCGTTGGTCAATTGGATTTTCAAGACTCGGGAAAGTTACCTTCACAAACTATTATTAATCCTAGAGAAAATGCAAGTGTCATTACGTTAAGGAGTAGAAAACAGATGGACACACCAAGGGCTACTGTTGAATTTGACGAGGATAAGGCTAAGGAAGAGGCAGCAATTTCAAAGGTAATCCATAACCCTCCTATTCAGCCTAAGTCTAATCCTTTACCTTTTTCTCCCAGGAATCTTAGAACTTCCAAGAAGGATGAGCAAGAGAAGGAGATTCTGGAGACCTTCAGGAAGGTAGAGGTGAATATTCCTCTATTAGACGCAATCAAGCAAGTTCCAAGGTATGCCAAATTTTTGAAAGAATTATGCACTAATAAGAGGATATTAAAAGACAATGAAAAAGTGTTTGTTGGAGAAAATGTATCAGCAATCCTTCAAAGAAAAATGCCCCTTAAATGTAAGGATCTAGACATGTTCACAATTTCCTGCAAGATAGGTAATACCAGATTTGAAAAGCTATGTTAGATTTAGGAGCATCAATTAACGTTATGCCATCGTCTATTTATGCTTCTCTAAATCTAGGACCTTTAAAGAATACTAGTGTTATTATTCAATTAGCTGACTGTACTAATACTTACCCTGAAGGGGTGATTGAGGATGTGTTGGTGCAGGTCAATGAGCTTATATTTCCTGCAGATTTTTATATTATGGATATAGAGGATGATACATCTCCAAATCCTTCTTATATACTGTTAGGGAGACCATTTTTAAAAATAGCGAGAACAGTAATTGATGTGCATAATGGGACCTTGACCATGGAGTTTGACGGCGAAAAGATTCAGTTCAATATTTATGAGGCTATGAGGTACCCTAGTGATATTAATTCTATTTTTTTTTTTATTAATGTCATTGATTCTTTGGTGCAGAAATCCTTCGATCAAATAAATAAAGAAACTTTGGAGGTTGTTATCACAAATAGTTTGGAGTTAGAACAAAAAGAAGAGATTGAACAAACTTCAGAATTAAAGGATACAATAGCTGCATTACATTCTTTACCGAAGATTTCAGATAAGTATGTAGTTTCGTTTATTTAATCACCTGTGACTCATCAAAAAATGTTATCTTCTATTGTGCAGGCTCCCACTTTGGAATTAAAGCCATTGCAAACCCACATGAAGTATGCATATTTAGGAAATGAGGACACACTACTAGTAATCATTGCCAATAATCTTATCAAAGTTCAAGAAGAAAAACTACTTAGAGTTTTGAGGGACCACATCACAGTCTTTGGTTGGACAATTGTGGATATTAAATGTATAAGTCCGGCTATGTGCACGCATCGAATTCTTTTGAAAGAAGGAGCTAAGTCGATAAGAGAGGCTCAAAGGAGATTGAATCCACCCATAATGGAGGTGGTGAAGAAATAGATTATTAAATTATTGGATGAATGTATTATCTACCCTATTTCAGATAGTCGATGGGTGATTCCAGTACAGGTAGTTCCAAAAAAATCTAGTATAACTGTCATTAAGAATAAAAATAATGAGTTAGTGCCTACTTGTATACAAACAAGTTGGAGAGTATATGTTGATTATTGAAAATTGAATGTTGTAACTAGAAGAGATCATTTTCCTCTCCCTTTTATTGATCAAATGTTAGAAAGATTATCAGATGTTAGAAAGATTAGCGGGCTATACTTATTATTTTTTTCTAGATGATTTTTCAGGTTATAACCAAATTGTGATTGCACCGAAAGATCAAGAAAAAAGTCACCTTCACATGCCCATTCGGTACATTTGCATACTGTAAGATGTCTTTCAGACTCTGCAATGCACCCAGTACTTTTCAGAGATGCATGATAAGTATATTTTTCGATCTTATTGAGAACTGTATTGAGGTATTTATAGATAATTTCACAATTCATGGTGATACTTTGGAGGCATGCTTAGATAATTTGACACGTGTGTTAGATAGATGCTTAGAACCTAACCTCATTCTAAATTGGGAAAAGTGTCATTTTATGGTAGAGCAAGGTATAGCGCTTGGACATGTAGTTTCAGCTAGAGGATTAGAAGCAGATAAAGCTAAGATAGAAATTGTTACTGTTTTGCCTTACCCTGCAAGTGTGCGGGAGATTCGTACTTTTCTTGGTCATGCAGGTTTCTATCGTAGATTTATCAAGAACTTCTCATAGATAGCATTGTCATTGTGTAAGTTGCTACAAAAAGATGTGGAATTTCATTTTGATGATGAGTGCAATGAGGCATTCGACAAATTAAAGAAGTTATTGACCTCAGCGCCAGTCATTCAACTACCAAATTGGAAGTTACCATTTGAAATCATGTATGATCCAAGCAACTATGCAGTAGGGGCCGTCTTGGGCCAAAGAATTGACAAAGTTGTTCATGTCATTTATTATGCTTCTAGAACTTTGAATGCTGCTCAGATTAACTACTCTACCACTGAAAAAGAATTACTATCTGTTGTTTTTGCTTTAGATAAGTTTAGATCTTATTTAATTGGTACTAAAGTTGTAGTTTATTCTGACCATACTGCTCTCAAGTATCTGCTCACCAAGAAAGAATCTAAACCTAGGATCATAAGGTGGATTCTACTCTTACAAGAATTCAATTTGGAAATTAGAGATAAGAAGGGAGTGGACAACTTTTTGGTGGATCACTTGAGTAGGCTGATTAAAGATGAGGAAGCACTACCATTGCAGGATTCTTTTCCAGATGAGCATTTGTTTTCAATTGATAAAGCTGCACCTTGGTATGCTAATATTGTAAATTATTTAGTGAATGCCTATTTTCCAAGCGGATTTTTTAAATTTCAAAAAGAAAAGCTTAAGAGTGAAGTCAAATATTATGTATGGGATAACCTATATTTGTGAAAATTTTGTGCTGACCAGATAGTTAGACGATGTGCGCCTAATTGTGATTTTTTGTCTATCCTAACTTTCTGTCACTCTTATGCTTGTGGAGGACATTTTGGCCCTAAAAGAACAGCCCATAAGGTTTTAGAATGTGGTTTCTATTAACCGACTATTTTTAAAGACTCTTATTTTTTTTGTAAATCATGTGAAAATTGTCAAAGAACAGGTAATATCTCAAGTAGAAATCAAATGCCATAAACTCCTATTCTAATTATTGAAATATTTGATGTATGGGATATTAATTTTATGGGACTATATTTTTTTTTTTTGATAATATTTATATTCTCTTGGCTGTTGATTATGTTTCCAAATGGGTGAAAGCTAAAGCCACCCGAATTGATGATTCTAAAGTTGTTGCAGATTTTGTGAAGTCTAACATATTTGTCAGGTTTGACACTCCAAGGGCAATCATCAGTGATAGAGGAATGCATTTTTGCAATAGGATGCTAGAAGCATTGTTCAAAAAATATAATGTGATGCATAAGGTTTTCACATCCCATCATCCACAAAGCAATGGCCAAGCTGAAGTGTCCAACCGTGAAATCAAATCCATTTTGGAGAATGTAGTCAAACCAAATAGAAATGATTGGAGTTTGAGGTTAGATGATGCACTTTGTGTTTATAGGACTGCTTACAAGACTCTTATAGGTATGTCACCTTATAGGCTAGTATTTGGTAAATCTTGTCACTTACTTGTGGAACTGGAGTACAAGGCTTTTTGGGCAATCAAACAATGTAACTTAGACATGGAAGAAGCGAGAGGACATAGGAAGTTGCAATTACAAGAGCTAGAGGAATTGAGAAATGAGGCATATGAGAGCTTTAAAATTTACAAGGAAAAGACAAAGGCTTTTCATGACAAGTGAATTTCTAGGACGAACTTTGTTGTTGAACAAAAAGTTTTACTTTATCACTCACATCTAAAATTATTTTCTGGTAAGTTGCGTTCTCATTGGGTTCGTCATTTTGCTATTACTAATGTCTTTACTTATGGTGCAGTTGAGCTTCAAAGCCCAAAAATAGGAAAAGTCTTCAAGGAGAATGGGCATCGCTTTAAACATTTTCATAAAGGTTTTCAAGTCGAGAATGTTGAAGTTGTGGAGTTGGCAAAACCAGTTTACTTGGATTGAGAAGGATGGACTAAGTCGAGTCAATGACGTTAAACAAAAACGTTAATTGGGAGGCAAACCAAGGGGAGTATAATTTTTTTTCTTTTTATTTTTACATTTATATTTTAGTTATTTGTACCTTTTTCTTTGCATTTTACTTTACATTGGGGACAATGTAAATTTTAAGTGTAGGGGAAGGGATTTAGGTTATTTTTATTTTATTTGCATTTTTAGGAGTAATCTTTGAATTTTATGGGTAAATTCATTGGAAACCATCATGAGAAAAAACTCGTCCACTTGGGGTAATCTTGGGGTTTAAGGCTTGTTACGCGTGCTAAGTGTAACCGTGTTTGCTACAAAAATGGTTAGTTTTTTATTTTTAGGATGTGTCACATGAGCAATGAGTTAATTGAATTTTAATTTTTGGTAAAGATAAAAGTTAATTTTATTTAATAACCCTTGAAAAAAAGATAAATTTTTTCTTAGTCTGAAATTTTGACTATTTGTTAGTATTTAATTTATTTGAGACTTGTTAAATTTTTCTGCATATGTCCATCTATATTGAACTAGTTTTAACTTAGAGAAAGTTTATGTGATTAATTACTGATGGAAGATGTTGATTTTCTCTATACCTTATTTTGATCATGTTTTAAAGTCTGATATAGGAACAATATATGATTGGAGGATTGAAAGGAAAAAATATGGAGTATGATAAATAACTTGACTAGTTTAATTTTGTGGTCTTTGTTACTCGAATAAGTAAGCCCTTAGGGATGACCTACATCTAGTGCCCAAAAAGCCAACTGATTTGGGAGTCATTGGTCGAAAGTTCGTTACATAGATAACTCTGAAAAGCCTAAGAAAATTAGACATTGCACAGTCAAGAATACACGAAAAAAGGTGAGATGGAGCATAAAATGCACTCACTAAGGAGAAAGAAAAAAGAAGGTGATATATGAAAAGAGAATATATATGAAGAAAAATATCACCAAAAGAAGGAAAATATGTGGAGAATGTATATTTCGAAGAAAGAAAAAACTTTAGATTATCTAATTTTTGTTTTGCCTATTTTAGCTTTGGGATAGATTGAAAATGAGTGTATATAGTGTTGAGTATCTCCTATTTAGCGTTTGGTCATATAAATTTAGTTAAGTTTTGATTGGTTTGATATATTTGGATTCATACACGCACAAAAGATCTTGAGTAGAGTAAGATTAATAAATATGTTAGAATTTTTGAATTTTACATGATTTTGACATTTTCTTTGAGTTATTATTTTTGAAATCTTTGAGGCTAATGTTGAAGTTCATATTGATTTATTGCTCGAGTAAGTCGTTTAATTATTAGAGTCTTAGTTATATTTTTAATTCTTGTTTAGCTTGAGGACAAGCAAATATTTACATGTAGGGGTATTTGATAAGTGAATTTTATTCATATTTATTAGGTATTTTTAGGCTTAATTATTTGTGAGTTTTTAAGTATTTTAATTGATTTTAGGTAATTTATTTAATTTTATATGTTTTTATTATTTTTATTAGTTTTGTAGGAAAAATAAAGAATGGATGGCAAAATCGTAATTTAGGAAGACAGTCAAGCGCGCCATGCGCGGCTCAATAAGGGATCAGCAGGTTTGGACGCATGGCAAGGCGCAATTGGAGGAGCAATGCTTCACCACCATGTGCGTGCTTAAGATAATTAAGCAGCTGGGACAACGTCGTTCTGGCCAGGAAATGAAAGAAAAAAGAAACGCACGCGCAATGCGCGCGACTGGAGCGTGGTTAACTGAGCGGAGGGCCTGTTTGGCTTGCGCATTAATTGCAGCAGATCAAATTATTCGGGATTTAAAGCATTAATTTGATTCCAAATTGGATTTTTTTCCACTAATGCTTAGGATTATGATTGTACTTATATAAATATTGCAACGACCCGAAAATCCGCGTGCTGGCCACGCCAGATCCTGCTCGTTAGACGTACAACCTTGTACTTAAATTCACAATATATCTCAATAATATAATTGATAAAACTAGTTTATTTTAAAACTAATACAATATCATTCACAATCTACAGCTATACTTTAGTTGTTTAAAACATACTTTATTCAAAACTATGTCATGATCCTGTCTCAGAATCGAAATCTTTACTTAATGACATCTCAGACTGAATATAATATGATCTAGTCTGTTACAAAGATATGAGTACAATAAACTCACTAAATACCATATTCATATTTTTGTTTATTAATACAAATCTTCCTTTGTACACAAGGGTATGATAATATATCACACATCTTGTTTCAAATCGTAAGTTATACTAACTGTTCAAGTTTTCTAACTTTGATTTATACAAACAAACTACCTTAACAGGGTTATCGCAAAAGCATCTAACTCTCTTTACCCAAAGATTTCATTACCATGTCTAATACCATTCGCACATGTTTGACATTCCCGTCTCAATCTTTGTCTTTATCGACATCGTCTAAATTTCTCGAGCTTCAATTGAAAAATGTTGTTTAAGCAAGAGTGAGCACGACGGCTCAGCAAGTCTAACAGATGGCACATAGTTCATGTTTATACATGCTTCTCATACTTCATGGATTACATTATATGAATATAACATGCATCTCATGCTTTGCATTTATTTATGCAACATACTGATCATGCATTAGAATGAATACATGGCATACAGTTCAACTTATTCAATTAACTCAGGCTTTCTATACAGAATCAACACACATCATATGATTTCACAAAAGAATATTTAATTCAAATTTTCACATGCTTCAAGTGCACACACAACAGTTATACACATAGCAACAATATCTGAAAAACTTGCCTGGATTGCAAAACCAGCTTACGATAACCGTTCACGTTCCTTGCACCACCTACACGGTATGTGAGATCAACGGTGCACAAAATTAGTCAAAATTTGACGAAGTGCTTAATCTTTTATTTGTCTAGTTCGAACCACTAATTAGTTGTTAACGAACCCTACTCTGGGTTTAATTTAATTACACCACAAAAACTCAATAATTTGCCATAATATTATCCGGCTTGGATAATATATTGAGTTATTACCTAGTAACACCTCAATCAACTTCTAATGTTATGTAATTGCTAAATAACATTTTAAATAGATATCAATATTATTAATCATTTCCAAAAACCTACCATTAATAAGTTAACTTAATAATTAGTGCTAATCCTAACCAATCTAGCTAACACTTAATTTCACATAAAATTCACACAACACTGATATTATATCATTTTAAGACTTCTCGGTCGAATAAATTATATTATATAATTTATTCGGCTAAAACGTAATTACATTCTCTAATTATTCACATACAAACATATTTATCAAAACTACCAAATTGACCTGTTATTTTTATAACTTCTGGGAAACATTATTATGTGATATATTATACCCAAAATAATTTTGCCTTAATTTTTCAGCTCTAGTTACTATTTTTAAACAAGCCATTTCTATCCAAAACGGTAATAATTATTAAAAATACAATTTTTATCAGAAAAATCTGAAACTTTACCTACAATCAGATTATACAAAAATAAACATACTGTAAAAATTACATGACTGTCTGAGTAACAGAACTCAAGTTATAGCAGTTACAGTTTTTAAAACTGAAAACTTTGCTAAGCTGTTACGATCTCATCCGATGTCAGAATGAGCTCATTTTTGGACAGGGGCTTCGTTATAACATATATTTTCATAATACATAAGCCTGGGATTTTTATAACAAGTTAAATGACCGAAATGCCCCTACGAATTTTCTGGACAAAATGTTTTCGCCAGAAAATCGCTTTGGACAGTTTTACGAGAAAAATCATATAAAATCACCCGTAACTCGGAATTTGGTCAATCAAGTCTCATTTTTCAGAAAACTGAGAGATCTATCTCCCAATGTTGATGGATTTTCAAAATAAGTTACGTACAAAAACTGTTACACGTCCAAAGTGGACTGCCGACAGTGGCCATTTTCAGCTTTGCGTAGTTTTGTTCGAAAAATCGTATCGCGCCCGTTTTAAATCATTTTGACGCGATACCAACTAGGTGTTGTTCAAAACTTATACCTTTAACATAATAGATCATAAAACCGAGCATCCAAAATAAGCACATAAGGCTTTAAAACTCAAAACCACAAAGCATAACTTAGGGTTTCTTAACTAGTTTCAACTTAAACAAAAAAAAAATTTCCCGAAAACTTTTGATGATCAACACATAGATCTAAGATTCTTGACACAAGAGACGATCTAACAAAAGATTACCAACATAGGCTTTACTAAAACTCTAGATCTACATACAAAACTTATAGATCTATCATTTCCACCATCAAATACCATAATCTCCCATAATCAACACTAGATCTACTATAACATAAGTAACTCTAGAATTTTAAAGGTTAGAACTTTTATACCTTCGAGGAAACCTTCTTCTCTTGATAGTGGTTTGCTAAAACTTGCTAGCCTTCTCCATCTCTTTCTTCTCCTTCCAAAGATATCTCTCTCTCTCTCTAAAAAAACTAGGTTTTCTTTCCTTTCTCTCTCTAAAATGCTTAAAGTCTTGGCAATGAGATGAGGAAATAAGTTAAATGGAGAGCAAGATGAATGGATGGATATGGATAAGTTTGGACTTAACATAAGATTTAATTCTAATTAAATCTAGATGAATGGATGGATAAGTTTGGACTTGACAATTTATTAAATCTAGTTAATTCCTCCAAAAATATCTTCTCCTTCCTTAACCATTAAGTTAACCAATCAAAGCTCCATCCAATAAAATTCCTCCAACACAAATAAATCACATGGCTACTCTTTCTCTCTCTCTCTCATGACCGGTCAATCCTTCCTCTTAAACCAATGAATTAATTATTATTTATCCACCAAATATCATCTTCATGCTTATCTCTTCCAATTAATTGCATTGAAATCTTTTTGTATTCAACCAATCAAATTGTGCCACCTCAAAAGGTAATCACCTTGCTCAATTCTCAACAAACATCCGGCCATGTTATTCCTCATAATATATACCATATTTTTTTTTTTTGTGTTTTCCTTTCAATTACCGACTTGGCATAATTATTGACCATTAATTTGACTTTTAATTATAATAATATAAGTCACACATATGACTTATATATACATTCTTCTAGAGTCCAAATTAAATATATTATTGATCTTAAAAAAAATCTCACTAGCACACAAGGAATTTATTTCACTCAATTGGCTAGCTAAAATAATTTATTAAATAACATACACAAAATATCTTACAAGTCAACAATTAAATAATTAATTGGACTTGTAAATTAAATCAACAAATGAGATCATTCAATTTAATTATATAATTGAACAATTAAATTAATCCTCTTATATATAAATCTTAAAATTTCGGGTTGTCACATTCTCCCCCCCCCCCCCCCCCCTATAAGAATTTCGTCCCCGGAATTATACTTAAGGTCACTCAAAAATATACGGATAAATCGTCTTCCTCTTTCCTTCAAGCTCCCATGTTACCTCTCAGCTACGTGGTCCCTCCAAAACGTTTTGACGGAAGGTGCAATCTTATTACTCATAATCCCTTTAGATCCTTGACTCATCTTCTTTTAGAAGAATCTCATTATCAATAAATATCAAATCTTATCTCTTCATACACTTCATAGGACCTTCTTTCTAAAAGCCTCTATGACACATATTGAACCATATTGGTTCTTGCTAGCACATAATAAAATTTTAATTTAATCCAGTTCTTCCACAATTCTAAACTCCACAATTAGGTTATCAAACTCTAACCTTTATTAAATAATAGAAATCATATTTCTAATTCTTTCAAATATCTGCGATATTACATTCACCCCTTCTTCTAAGAATTTCGTCCCCGAAATTTCAGTACACTTATCTCAGCTCATTTTATCCATTAGGTTATCAACCAAACCTATCAAATTACTCAATCTCTGAGGATTCTTTATTGATCATTTGATTTTATGACCCATCTCCTCTCAAATTTACACCTCTACCCATTCAATTCCCAAAATATTGGGATATTTCCCAGAAGTCTTCAACAATTGTTCAATAATTATGAAGGAGCTTGAATAAATTGGAAGTAACAAAGAATTCCTTTAAAATAATGTCATATCTGACTGAAGGGTCATAAAGACCATGAACAAATGCCAATAAATCAATTATTCGATTGACCCTTTTTAAATTCACAAAATGATTTAATAATATGAACTCGATATAATCAATGCATAATTTGATAAGTGACAATTAATTTTAAATGCTGAGTGGTCACCTTGACCATGAACGTTTGGTGAGGCATCAGTCTCTTGATTGACCCTCTTAGGTTACATATCCAGACCGCACTTGAGGCGTCAGTCTCTTGATTGACCCTCTTAGGTTATTCTATGTATCATTTATCTGATACTTAGGTTACTCCCCATTATGGATTGTTCTCTCAGCTTTAAAATCTGTATCAACAACAGGTTTGGATAGCATTTAAATGTTTAACATGCAAATGTCTAGCCGAAACAATTGGCATAGACTTACAATAATAGTTCGGATATCAATCGAAACTTTAAACTTTTCAAGAGCGCCCTCGTGCAATAAAATTTTAAAGTTCATCACTTCAGATTAAAAGTTGTCTAGCCGAATCAAATGGCCTAGACTACCACAATTAAATCGTTCATGCACCATGAACTCTAGAACTTTTTAAACTATTTTAAGTGAAAATAAAAAATCCTTTTATGACTTCATGATACCGCATCTTTGGCACAGTGCGTTGAGGATTCCGTCATCACTATGACTTCATGATATCGCATCTTCACAGAAGATACGTTGAGGATTCCGTCATACATCATCTCCACACCATGGCTTCAATGGCGTAAGATGGTTTTGTAAATACATTTTGATATTTTAAAATCAATTGTGTCTAGCTGAATCAAGTAGCATAGACTCTCCTTTGAACGTTTCAAAACATTTGAAAAATTACTTTCATTTTTATCATACCACAATAGTAAAGATGTGACATTTCACACCTCAAATTATTGTGTTGATGATAACCAGAAAACTTTTGTATTTTTAAAAGCACATAAGCACGATTTTAAGATTTTCAAAGTCTAACATAGCTAGAAGATTTGGAATATCCTAAAACCTCAAAATAATCACCAATTTTACTTCTCATCTTTTCCAGCTTAATAACTATATCTATTATAGCTTAAATCTTGCTACTTAACTCTACCCACACTCACTGTTCATCAAACTTACCACGTATTTGGGCTCAGGAACTTACCACAATCATATGGTTTGAGGAGCTTGTCCTAGTCAGGCTAACGTCACCCATTCGCTGAGGGGCTCCACCACATGACTATGAGTCACAAACTTATCATACGTGTCGGTTCTCAGAACACGCTAACCGTTCACGTTCCTTGCACCACCTACACGGTATGTGAGATCAACGGTGCACAAAATCAATCAAAATTTGACGAAGTGCTTAATCTTTTATTCGTCTAGTTCAAACCACCAATTAGTCGCTAACGAACCCTACTCTGGGTTTAATTTAATTACACCACAAAAACTCAACAATTTGCCATAATATTATCCGGCTTGGATAATATATTGAGTTATTACCTAGTAACACCTCAATCAACTTCTAATGTTATTTAATTGCTAAATAACACTTTAAATAGATATCAATATTATTAATCATTTCCAAAAACCTACCATTAATAGGTTAACTTAATAATTAGTGCTAATCCCAACCAATCTAGCTAACACTTAATTTCACATAAAATTCACACAACACTGATATTATATCATTTTAAGACTTCTCGGTCGAATAAATTATATTATATAATTTATTCGGCTAAAACGTAATTACATTATCTAATTATTCACATACAAACATATTTATCAAAACTACCAAATTGACCTGTTATTTTTATAACTTTTGGGAAACATTATTATATGATATATTATACCCAAAATAATTTTCCCTTAATTTTTCAGCTCTATTTACTATTTTTAAACAAGCCATTTCTGTCCAAAACGGTAATAATTATTAAAAATACAATTTTTATCAGAAAAATCTGAAACTTTACCGACAGTCAAATTATACCAAAATAAACATCCTGTAAACATTTCATGACTGTCTGAGTAACAGAACTCAAGTTATAGCAGTTACAGTTTTTAAAACTGAAAACTTTGCTAGGCTGTTACGATCTCATCCGATGTCAGAATGAGCTCATTTTTGGACAGGGGCTTCGTTATAACATATATTTTCATAATCCAGAAGTCTGGAATTTTTATAGCAAGTTAAATGACCGAAATGCCCCTACGAATTTTCTGGACAAAATGTTTTCGCCAACTAGGTGTTGTTCAAAACTTATAACTTTGACATAATAGATCATAAAACCGAGCATACAAAATAAGCACATAAGGCTTTAAAACTCAAAACCACAAGCATAGCTTAGGGTTTCTTAACTAGTTTCAACTTAAACAATTTTTTTTTTTTTCGAAAACTTTTGATGATCAACACATAGATCTAAGATTCTTGACACAAGAGATGATCTAACAGAAGATTACCAACATAGGCTTTACTAAAACTCTGGATCTACATACAAAACTTATAGATCTATCATTTCCACCATCAAATACCATAATCTCCCATAATCAACACTAGATCTACTATAACATAAGTAACTCTAAAATTTTAAAGGTTAGAACTTTTATACCTTCAAGGAAACCTTCTTCTCTTGATAGTGGTTTGCTAAAACTTGCTAGCCTTCTCCATCTCTTTCTTCTCCTTCCGAAGATATCTCTCTCTCTCTCTAAAAAAACTATGTTTTCTTTCCTTTCTCTCTCTAAAATGCTTAAAGTCTTGGCAATGAGATGAGGAAATAAGTTAAATGGAGAGCTAGATGAATGGATGGATATAAATAAGTTTGGACTTAACATAAGATTTAATTCTAATTAAATCTAGATGAATGGATGGATAAGTTTGGACTTGACAATTTATTAAATCTAGTTAATTCCTCCAAAAATATCTTCTCCTTCCTTAACCATTAAGTTAACCAATCAAAGCTCCATTCAATCAAATTCCTCCAACACAAATAAATCACATGGCTACTCTTTTTCTCTCTCTCATGACCGGTCAATCCTTCATCTTAAACCAATGATTTAATTATTATTTATCCACCAAATATCATCTTCATGCTTATCTCTTCCAATTAATTGCATTGAAATCTTTTTGTATTCCACCAATCAAATTGTGCCACCTCAAAAGGTAGTCACCTTGCTCAATTCTCAACAAACATCCGGCCATGTTATTCCTCATAATATATACCATATATTTTTTTTTTTTTGCTTTCCTTTCAATTACTGACTTGGCATAATTATTGACCATTAATTTGACGTTTAATTATAATAATATAAGTCACACATATGAATTATAAATATATTCCTATTTTATACGTAATGCATGTTATCATATTTAGATCAAAATCTAGATGGCATTGGAAGATAAAATCTAGGTTTTGATCTAAATATGATAACATGCATTACGTATAAAATAGGAATATATTTATATGTTGCATGTAAGTGTTTTGAGAATTTAAACTTAATGAATCTATTCTTAATTATTTTACATAGGAATATAGTAAATTAATTGGAATAGATATTTTTGTCAAACTCTTGGAAAAGGTTTAATAAATACTTATGAATTTTCGCTTAATGAATTGTATCGATTAAATAGTTGTCAAGAGAGTGAAAATATTTATGCGAAGCATTGGGGGAAATTGTAGTCTTAACTTTTAAATCTGATATTCATCTTTGCTTAATAATTTGCTTGTTTTAGTTAGTTAATTTAATTACATAAAATTTAAATCGGTTGTTTAAATAAAATTGAGTTGATATAAAATTAGTACTTGAATATTATTATTATTATTTCCTCGTGGGATCGATACTTAACTTACTATTATATTACTTGTTGGCCACGTATACTTGCGTGAATTTGTCTATACATAAATCTGACAACAATAATCTTGTGATCTCAAAAATGTCTGTGCTTATTTAATTTGGATGCTCGAAATCTCCAGGGACATTTTACACTGGACTTCATAATTTGTCTCAATACTCCTCTTGTAAGTGTCAAAATTTCTACGTTCCTTAATGTAGGGGTGAGCAAAAAACCGATTTGGCTCCGAAACCGCACCAAAAACTGCACAAACCGCACCAATTAAAACCGCACCAACGGTTCCGGCGTATGTGGCGGTTTTAGGTGGGTTGAAAAACCAAATTTGCGGTTTGGGTTTGGTTTTTAGGCAAAACCGCACATGGAAAAACCGCACCGCACCATTTTTTTTTCCCGTTGTTTGACTATTTTCAACATGAACCATATCAAGAAGCATTATTATGGAAGTCACTCTTCAATTAATCCATTTGAAATTATCCCTCATATAATTATCTTTGTTTAGAATTTTTATATGTGAGAAGAAATTTTTAATTAATCTATTTGGAATTATCCCTCATGTAACTTCTATTTTACTTTTGTTTAAACAAGATATTATAAGTAAAGTTGTGTGTGTTATAAAAATGGTATTTAATATTGTGTGATATTAAATTGTTAATTTAAATTGCATAAAATTTAATTGTTTCAATTAGTTTTGGAACCGAAATCGCACCAAATAAAACCGCACCAAACGGTTCAAAACCACACCGCACCAATCACAAGCGATTTCATGTGCGGTTTTGAATTTGTCAAATCGCACCTAAGCGGTTTCATGTGCAGTTTAAGCTTCAAACCGCACCAAACCGCACCATGCTCACCCCTACCTTAATGTGAACCCCTTTAACTACTGATTTAA
The DNA here is from genome assembly GCA_947179155.2 of Hedera helix. Lineage (NCBI taxonomy): Eukaryota > Viridiplantae > Streptophyta > Magnoliopsida > Apiales > Araliaceae > Hedera > Hedera helix. The sequence continues at coordinate 9,943,799 of OX359264.1, read as the reverse complement.
GAACATTGTTTTAAAAAAGAGCGCCAAGGTACAATTTGTCATAAAAGTTGTCAAATCTTGCCCTATAACCACTGTGATCAATTCTTTCATTTTTGAACTACTTAGTTTTAAACCATGAAACCCTAGGTTAATATTTTTGACTAGACACATCAACATCACCGACATTAGCAACTTTTGCATTATCCTCGTCTGCTTGGCTAGGTACTGGACCATCTTCGTCACTTTCGTCATCATCAGTGGGAGGAATCTTGTGACACCCCCAAATTAAGATACATGGACCTTGAATCTGGTCTTTCACGATCCAACTCATACATCACATGTATAACAACTCACAGCGGAATAATAGAAATATTTATATTTATTTAATATAAATATTTGCGTCCCAAGTCTTGCAACCATCACTAATGCAAACATAACTTAACTAATAGATTTTAATATAAGTCTTAATACAATCATCAAATGTCAAATCCAATAAAACTACTCAGTAGCTTTTCCTTTATCCTTTCCTGAACCGGTGCCTTACTCAGTCTTAACTGTAATGTTTAAGGAAAATAAGATTGAGAAACAAGTTTGTTTAACAAGTATATAACAATAAAGTGAACATTCATGTATAAGATTTCATAAACGTAAGGAATATAACAACAATTAATATTTCAGGAATTAAATGGTTGAGTTGTGAACATAGTAAGTCTCAATAGTTCCAAAACTGATCAATTTTAGTACTGAAGAGTCTCTATGGACCAAAGGATTTTTAATTAGAATCAAAGATTCAATATTTCCAAGTTAATGAATCTTTTGTACTGAGTGGTCACTATGGACCATGAACACATGCGAGAATTGACAGTATTTCACTGATAATCCATAATATAAGCGAAGTACAATAGGTGATCAGCCTAAAGTACCATATGTTATGCATAACACTCAAACATGTTGTTTGCGCGCGTGTCGGTTTCCCGATGTAAAGTAGTTGTTCGTCTAAACATAAGAGTCTGCACCAAGACAATTGATTTGGATAGCTTTCTCAAATAAATATGATTGATTAACAATCAGTCTTATCATTGATCTAGCTAATACAAATGGCATAGACATAGTTCTCAATACATTCAGGAACAATTGATACGTTCAATGTTTATAAACAAGGTTCGAATAACTATTCAAGAGTATAATCATGATTTGAATAAAGTTTCAAATTTAATTCTCATGCATTAGATAAAATAGGAGTTATTCCATCAATTTAATTCTATTTGTATGAGAAAAAAAAGTACAAGTTAAAGTACTTGCAACAGATAAAACATCTAATTACTTGTATGAACAAAAAGGTATAAGTTAGGGTACTTTCCTAAATAGTCGACTCTATCCGACTTGACTTCTTATTCTTTGAATAGCCTATGTTCATCATATTCATCTAACAGTTAATCTCTATTAACCTTCACATAGTGATCTAGTCGATCTAACTTACTAGTTCTATACAACTAGGTCTCACAAATCATTTGTATTATCCAATTATCATACATATAATCTCAAATAAAATTATTTGTTTAAATATCATTGTCTCCCATTTTCTTTATTTAATTCATTCCTTAATCATCACAAATAAAATAATATTTAGTATTATTTTATTTGTTTAATTATCCTTTATCATCATTTAATTATTCACAAATAAAGTATTATCACTCTATTTGTTTATTATTCAATTAGTATTTTTCTAGTTCACACTTTATTAGTCCATAAATAAAATAATTCAAGTTATTATTTTATTTTTTTAATCACTAATTTGAGTTGTAACGACCATGAGAATCCTCGTACTCGCTGTAGGCGACCTCGTTCGTTAATGTACAACCTTTTTATAAAATCCATAACATTATATAATAAAATGCTGCTAAAAACTCAATAAATTTAAAAATTTTACAACATCTTTATTCACTTTGATCATTTGTCTTAGAATCGCAATCTTTACAACTTCTTATTACATCTCTATATCATACGCGATATGAATTCCTTCTATTACAAACATTATGAGTATCAAAACACTCAAGATACCCACTAACTATTACATTAATACATAATCATCTTTTACCTGTCCAACTAGACTCATAACTGCAACAAGTATTTAGACTTTCGGGTGAAAGAAATTCGCATTCCTGTTTCTTGGTCTTTATCAAAAATCTTCGAATACCTCGCACTTATCTGAAAGTGTTAGTTCTATAGCAAGAGTGAGCACGACAACTCAGCAAGTATAACAGTTTAACATATAACACATAGTTTATGCGTCATGCGTGCTTAATAATATATCCATGTATGATATTGTATACATGTTTCTCTTATCTCATGCCTTGCATTTTTATTTATGCATCATTCTTCCCATAATTCGCATTTATATATGCTTAATACCAATCATGCATTAATATTAACACAAGTCATGCAACTTAACTTCAACATTTAAGCTAATATCAATAATTTATATCCCATGAAGTCACAAATGCACATAAACACATATTAACTAATAACAACAATTTTCATCTAAGATCAATGTACACATATATCAAGTGCACACATAATAATTTTTACACATAGCAACAAATCCTGAAAAACTTGTCTGGTAAGCTTATCCGTCTTACGCTAGTTTTGCATCTTTCGATCAACCTACAATTATGTATGATATTGACATAATCATTAGTTACAATGACTATTAATTAGTCTCAATTTAAGATTCTAACTTCAATTTATTAATTTTTAAAATATTCGACAAACGAACTTTTGACTTTCGAACAAAACCCTAGTATAACCATAGTTTGAACATGTCAGGTTCATTTCTCCAACTTTCATCAATACCTTGTGTTCTTCATACAACCTGTAACGACCCCGAAATTCGACCCACTTTAGTACCTTAACTTTCATATTTATGAAATATTATTTCCTTAACGTCCAAATTTCGGTCCGTTAATAAATTTTTCATCACTTTCTTTAATCCTTTGATTGATTTTATAAATCATCAATTACCAAAATTTCGGTATAATTTTTTTTTCTTTTTCTCAATTCAATCATTGTAATAAAATATTTAGATATTTAAAATCTTTACATCTGGATCCTAGTCTCTGGATCGTAACCTTTACTTTTTCTTTCTTTTACCATTGTCATAAATCTCAATACTCACAATTTAATATTGTTCATCTCCGTACAATTATTTCTTGATTCATAATTCATAATTAGACATATAATAATTTCTATCGTAACAATTATCCTGATCAATCACAGTTCATAATTGAACTTTTATCATATCCAGATTCAACTTATATATACATACAATTCATCACAGTAAATAAACAAATTTCTCACATTGAATTATATTTATAACAATCCCGTTTTCTACCTTCTAGGCAACTCATCTCTAACATAATCCAATATTCTTGAATTTCATTTCTTTCCTGCAAAATATATATTAAGCAAGTAATGAGCACAACGGCTTAGCAAGTTCAACAATTCATGTTTCACGTATCACATACCTTAACATGCCTGGTGTGTGTCATACATCACGTGCTTATGCTTCTACTATAGCAATATTTATCACATAATTGCACATAGTACACATAGTTGTCATATCAGCCACAGATCACATAACACATAATTTACATGCCTTTGAACAAGTATTATCATATTATAACAGTCAACATTTAACATTAAAGGACTGAAGAACTTGCCTGACATCCAGTTATTTAAATTGTTAGCTCAAACCATTAACTCGATCAACCTATGATCATAAAATAATCAAATAATAATTATTTATCTCTTTATGATACTAATTTACTTAATTAATATCATCTCTGGGCCAATTATTAATTTATATGGTTAAATATATTAACCTCGTTCCTTAATATATTAATTTAACTTAATATCAAATGCCTTCATTACGGACAACCCGACTCATTAGATAAATTTTAGCATATTCGGTTGTCCAAAATTTTCATTTATTCATTTTCTAACATTTATACTTATTAGATCAATATTTAAAATATTTAAATATTAATCCCCAATATTTAATATTTTTACAAAAATATTAAATTTAATGCCCAAACATCATTTCTATATTTTTAGTATTTTTCTATAATTTTCTATGATTTTTAAACAATTTTTAAACATTTATTTTAATTAAAAACACTTTCTAAGGGCATTTTGGAAATTTTCGCGCCCTTAGGGACCCATCCGGCATTAACAGAAAAGATTCGGGGCTTTTTCGTAATTTTCGCGGCCTTGGGGACATAACCGGAATTTTCCGAAAAGTCCAGGGGCATTTTCGTAATTGACCGAGGGTCAGGGACACGTTCGGTAATAGCCGGAAAGGCCAGGGGCATAACCGTACTTTCACCGTGCGCGTTGGCCGCGCATTGCCCGCGGCCCCCCTCCGCCCAGACCAAACGACGCCGTTTGGTCTGCTGTAGACGAACCACAGCCGCGCATGGCGCGGCCCTGCCCCTTGTGCTCCAAAACGACGCCGTTTTATTGTCGCCGTGCGAAAAAAAACGACCGCGCAATGCGCGGGCTACTCCTTCTTCTTCATCAGTTTCAACCGCGGAACAGTGCATCAACTTTGCAAAAATTATCCATTTTTGCACATAATTTTCCCAACAAAACAACTCCAAAAATCACATAATTCATACATAAATATCCAACAATTATTTGGAACAATTATTTTAATTATTTACAATTTTTCTACAAAATTAATTTATTACCATAAATACCAAAATAAATCATAAAAATTGAATTATACCTTCTTTAAAGCTTTCAAACCTCCTCTAAATGGCACCCAAATCTTTCCTCTCTCTTGGTGGCTATGGGATTTTCCGGCATGGCTTGATGGTGGCTTCTACTTGGTTACGGTGGAGAGAAAAATTAAGCATTTTTATTTCTCTTTTTTTTTTCTCTTCTTTATTTGTTTCTTATCTCTTTTATAGACAATTTCCTTAACTAATTTGGAGAAAAAGAAGAGTTCCACCGCCTCATGCTTTTTCATTCTCGAATTTTCCAAAAATTAAGCATAATTTTTTTTAATTTAATACATTACGCAATTATTTCGTGTAATAAATATTTTATGTAAAGTACATAAAATATTTATTTTAATTCACTAAAAATCATAAATTGATTTATGAGTAATATTAATACATTTTTCGGTATTTTTCTTGACAAATTTTGTACACGCATAATGACATGCATGTAATTATTTAAGGTAATTTATACCTCCAAAAATCTTAAATAATTCATAGGACATATAAAAATTATTTTTCGTAATTTTTTACTTCGTTACTTGGACAACATGTTACACTAACATGTTCACATTTCTGAAATATTATCTTTCATAAAAGTCATACTAATTCCATTATACATAAATATAATTTTTAATAACTTAAAACATTCCTTTTTCTTATTTATTATTCAATTTCTTTAATATATACAATAATTTCTTTATATATATAAATTATATAATTTAATATTATATAATTTATATATTTACATTCTCCTTTCTTAAATAATTTCTTAAATTCCTCCATCATTATCAATTAATCAATAATTTCACATTTATTAACTCTCTCATTATTTTAATTCTCTTATATAAATTATATAATTTATATAATTTTCTTTATACATCACATTAATTTTCTTATATAAATTATATAATTTATTATTATATAATTTATATAATTACATTTCTTCTCAATCAAATTCTAAATTTCCACCATAATTCTTAATTAAATCTAAAATCAATAATTACAATTTTATTAACTTCCTCATTCGTTTTTCATTTAAAATTGGATTAATTTAATTATTAATCCCTTTAATTTCCATAATTAATAACATTTATAATTATTAATTAAACATAACACACACATATATATACAAATGTGTATATATACATATTTAATTCATGCATTTACATTATCACATAACCTCCTTTAAAATCATAATTTCTGTACTTTCACAATAATTAAATTGTACAATTTATTGTATATTTACCTGAAATTTCTTTTATTCTTCATAAATTGTATTTAAACAATTTATTTACTTTTCAATTATTTTAAATTCACATAATTCATCACCATCTCTGTACAAATTTAATTTACTAATTAAATCCCTTCAAACACTTTAAATTACTTAAAATAATAATTAACTTAAACAACCTTGATATTTTTTATCAATTAATTCTTATTTGATATTATTAAAGGAATCCTGAAATTCGGATCCTCACACAACCTATATTTAGTATGCTGTCTAATAATTAGTTACTAATGGAATCTTTACCTTAGTTTAATTCAATTAAACTTTTTTCTTTTATATAACTTAATATTTTGAATATTTAATAATATACTAAATACATCACCATATTATCAACCTTTGATAATATACAACCACATTCAAATATTATTACCCATTTAATAATATTTTAACCATTTATTAATATTATTAATTATTTAATAATATTTTTAATCGCTTACTAATATTATTAACCATTTAATAATATTTTAATCCTTTTACGAATATTATTAATTATTTAATAATATTTTATTTATTTATGAATATTATTAAATATTTAATAATATTTTATTTATTTTATAATATTTTTAATCATTTATTAATATTATTCATCCCTTAATAATATTATTAGTCATTTAATAATATTTTAATTCATTACTAATATTATTAATTATTTAATAATATTTTAATCACTTACTAATATTATTAATTATTTATATCTTAATTGATTATTAATATTATTAATCTTATAATAATATTTGATCACCTACTATTATTATTAATTATTTAATAATAATTTAATCACTTACTATTATTACTAATCATTTAATAATAATTTAACTAATATTATTATTTAATAATATTTTAATCATTTAGTAATATTTAAAAAATTAAACAATTTAAAGTAATTTGTTTAAATTACTTTATTAACTTCTTAATTCCTTTACTTTATTTATTATTTAGAATTTAAATAATAAATAATTAATTTAATTATTTTTAATCACTTTATTTATTATTTAATATTATTTAAATAATAAATAATTAACTTTATGTATTATTTAATTTTAATTAACTAGTACATAATTATTTTATGTTATTATCTTTATTTTTTCTTAAGTCAAACGTATTTATCAAAAATACCTACTTGACTTATTATTTTTATATCTCTTGGATAAAATTAATATATTTCATTTTAAACACAAAATAATTTTTTTTTAATTTTTCAACCTCTTTTACTATTTTTAAATATGTCATATCTGTCCAAAATTTCTAATAATTATTAAAAATAGAGTTTTATCATAAAATTCTAAAATTTATATGATAGCTTTCTCCCATTATATAATACTCTCAGTTAAAATTTCATAATTTTTCTGAATTAAAAGTTTCAAGTTATAGCAGTCATAATCTTTTAAAACTTTAAAGAATCGTTGGGTCATAATGCATTCATTCGAAGTCGGATCGAGCTTATTTTGGACAGTGGCTGATTTATACCATATATTATCAAGCATAAAAAGGTCGGAATTTTTAACACAAGCTAAGTCGCCAAATCAGGCCCTTTAAAAATCTGGGCTGTAGGTTTTTATGATTTTTTCGGTAGTCAATTGTTTTGCTAAAAAAATCACCAAAAATAGCTCTTTTAATATTTTTCAGTTGTTCCACTTGAAAAAATTTCGTATCTTATAGTTATACCACCCGGAGTTGATGGATCTTGAACACGACTTACGAAACGTGAACAGTAAATTCGGGAAGCAGCTGATCAACCAGTTTAAGGTTTTATTGGTAAAAATCGATTTCATGTCTTTGATCAAATTTTTCAACATAAATGCATATAAAATACTCATGGTAAACCCATTAAATCATAGATCTACTAATCAAGTATGGATTTAAGCATAAAGAGTTTTGAAAATAGTTTTCTACCATAGAAAATATATAGAGAGCAAAGAAAAGCACAAACTAGGATTTTTAGAAGTTTTTTATACCTTTTGCTCTGAGTGACTTGCTTTCTTTGCTTTCTAAAGTAGAAGATGGAGTTGTTGGACATCAACACCACATATGGTTGCTGAACCACTACTCCTTAACCTCTCTTGGTATTTTTCTTTTATGAACTCATAAGAAAACTAAATGTTTCTCTCTTTTACTCTCAATACTCTCTAGCTTTTTCTCATTCTCTCTCTAGAATGCTCTCTCTCAAATGAACCAACACTTGTTCATTTGGGGGAATGCTCTATTTATAGAAGATAGCTAAACATGCTTATGTTCTACTAATTCACCAACATTAATTGATTAGCTTAATTAATTAAGGGAACTAGATTCATTTTTTTGGGAATTGATGTGCATTGAGGAAGGATTTAAGGGTTTGTGTTTTCTAGGAGAGTACTTGGAGAATTGTGCTATTTAGTCAGCTATTTTTTCTCCCAATTCTCCAACGCTTAACCTAAGTGAGGACAACTTCCTACCATTTAAACCACACAATGATTAACTCTCATCAATTCACCAATACACACAAATGTTTGGGCTCCACTTTGGACTCTCCAATTAATTCAATATGGGCTTCTAATTAAATTATATGGGCTTAACAATATTAATTGTCATTGGGCTACCAACAATAATTAATTAGGCTCATAATTTATTCCAAGTTAGACTATTAATTTAATTAATTTAGGGTTCCTAACAATTTATTCATTTAGGTTCATTCATTTCATTTTCTTGGGCTCAACATTAATTTCATTTGGGCTACATATATCTTTATTTAATTTACTAACACTTAGGTTAGTATTTAATTATTCCTAGTAGTTCACATTGGCCATTAGTTTAAGGGTTCTTTAAATAAATATACAACAATTAGAAAGTAATTACAACATTAGTGTATCCACAAAATAATTACAAAAAGAGGATAATAAATAATTATTATTATTATTATTCCGTGAACGGTGGAGGGGTCCAACAGTTGGTTACATATAGCGCGGTGCAGGTTAGACTTGAAAACTGAGAATCGATGGTCATGCTCCTCCTGAGTAGCGTACAATTTTCCGTTCTTTGTTTTGAAGAGAGAGAAATGGTGGTATGCGTTAAACAGAAGATGATCGTCTTCTTCACTGTCCAGCACGACTTGGCGAATCTTTTCAAAGTTGACACACTCTTCCTCGTCGAATGATGCCGGAATCAATGGAGTCCAAACCGGACCGGGAGCAACTCCGTTCACACGGATGCCTTAGCCGACCAACTGAAGTGCAAGTCCAGCGGATGCCTTGGTGGATGTGTAGTCCAGCAACTTTGCATTTCCTTTGTATGCATTCACTGATGTTGTATTGATTATGGAACTCCCTTCCTTCATGTGCTTCAAGGCGTGTCTAAAAACCGATTCGCAACCAATAATTGAGCAGAGGAGAGAAAGAGAAATACATGTACATAATAGTTGCATTGGTTAAATACAAAGGTAACAAAACCTTAATACAAAAGGTAATCAACCTTAAATACAAAGTTAACCAAACATTTATACAAAAGTAACCAACTTTTATTACAACGGTAACCAACCTTTAATATAAAGGTAACCAACCCTTAATACAAAGGTAACCAAACCTTAATACAGAGGTAACCAACCTTTAAAACAAAGGTAACCAAAACTATTTACTACACATTCGGGAATTGGTTACCTCCATACTAGTGTTTGGTTACCTAGATTTAGTTGTGCAGTCTTTCATTGATCATCGTGTTAAATTGGTTACCTTCGTAACATTTATACAAAAGTAACCAACCTTTATTACAACGGTAACCAACCTTTAATATAAAGGTAACCAACCCTTAATACAAAGGTAACCAAACCTTAATACAGAGGTAACCAACCTTTAAAACAAATGTAACGAAAACTGTTTACTACACATTTGGGAATTGGTTATCTCTATACTAGTGTTTGGTTACCTAGATTTAGTTGTGCAGTCTTTCATTGATCATCGTGTTGAATTGGTTACCTTCGTACTATTGTCTGGTTACTTAGATTCAGGAATTGGTTACCTCCATATTAGTGATTGGTTACTTGGAGAAATTGAGAAATCCAACCATGAACGTGAAAACTCCATGGACTTGACGCCATCATTGACACCACCATGACGACGCCGATCATTGACAGTGGTATAACAAGAATTGACGGTATTTTTTTGCATCTTCTTCTTTTACCTTGAAGAAGAAGGTGATATATATATATATATATAGATCACCAAACTGTTGTTGAATTTCTCCACCACCATAGCCCTCTTCCACGTCCACGATAACCGTGTCCTCTTCCACGTCCTCGAAACTTTCCACCATAACCACGCCCACCATCCTTGGCACCACGATACATATAGATACATTCATGACGCACGTGATACTGCAGGAAGAAATAAACAATTGGGTAGATAGTGTTATTTATTTGACTTTTCAATAACTTTTTATTTCAATTTTTAAAATAATTTGAATTTTGAATTTTGAAACCAACTACCCATTAAATCATCTAACTAAATTAAAGGAATAACAATGCATTAATTTGAAAATTAAATATTAAAGATGTATTAATTTTGTAAATATTTTATGTATACACTTTTATTGTAATATTTTTTAAAAATGTACTAATAAATGTAATTGTCCCTTAGTTTAATTATCTTGGACTTTTTTACCATCTACTAGCAAGTCACTTAAGGCTACTAGTTTAAATCATCTAAGTTATCACATTTGGGCTAGTAATTAATTCTATTGTTAGACTTCTCTATATTTACTTTGTGCCACTAATTAATTTAGATTGGGCCACTAACACAACTACAACAATTTGGCCCTAAACATTTGATGAATTAGGGTTTTGGCCAATTAATCAATTTTCACCCCAGGGTAAGTTTGTCATTATGCCTCATCAACCAATGGTAAAATGGTTCCTTGGTGATTATTAGGACATCAACGTCAATACAAAATATTTTGGACAAAATGGTCATCTTACAAATCTTACCATCATTAAATGTTTACGTTTGTTTACTATATTCATGTGGCTTGTCATATATATTAATTTGACTTTCCATAATCTTAATCTATTTTTGAACTTTTATTTAATTTCTAACGCATGACTACTAGGTTGGGCTTAATTTAATTACCCATAAAATATCTAGCACATCCCTTCCCAAATTATTATTTTTGGGTTCCATAATCTTAGCTAATAAATAACTTATACTTTACATTATAAGATTACTTACATAATTCCCTTTGTCAAATAATTTATCGAGTTTTAAAGGTATTATATATCTTACTTTTAATAGATCTCAAAGTATACATAATAATAAAATTCTAGTTTTTGAAATTTAAAAACCTATATTTTTTCACATTTAAATCATAACACAAAGATTAGGATAAAAAAATAAAAAAAAAGTTTACTCATTTTCTACACCTTTTACTTCTCCAAATCTTGATTTTAAACTTCAACCTTTATTTCATTATCTAAGATCTTATTTAAAAGTCTTATCAAATATCTGGAATATTACAAGAGTAGTCTTTACTCTTATTTTAATTATTTATGCTTCTTTACTTCACAATTACAATAATTCTTGATATTATTTTAATTGTTTATTCTTTACTAATTCACAATTAAAATAATTATTAATATTATTTTAATTACGTATTCTTTATTGATTCAAAATTAAAATAATCTTTAATACTATTTTAATTGTTTAAGTTTCATTAATTCACAATTAAAATAATCCTTAGTATTATTTTAATTTCTTATGAATTATTAATTCACAATTAAAATAATTTTTTAATATAATTTTAATTATTTAAAGAAAATTTTAATGCTAATTAAATAATATTTATTATTAACTCTCAAATAAAATAATTTTTAGCTTTTATTTTATTTCTTTAATATTAACTCACAAATAAAATAATTTTTAGCTTTTATTTTATTTCTTTAATATTATTTTAATTACTTATTCTTTATTGATTCACAATAATTTAACATTTACTATTACTTTAATTTTTTAAGTCTCATTAATTCACAATTAAAATAATCCTTAGTATTATTTTAATTGCGTATGCATTATTAATTCACAATTGAAATAATTCTTTTATATTTTTTTAATTGTTTAAAGAAATATTTAATGTTATTAAATAATATTTATTATTAACACATAAATAAAATAACTTTTAATTATTATTTTATTTATTTAATATTAACTCACAAATAAAATAATTTTTTAATTATTATTTTATTTGTTTAATATTATTTGAATTAATTCACAAATAAAATAAATTTTAATAATTTTTTTAATATTATTTTAGTCAACTTTCAAATAAAATAAATTTTAGTTATTTTGTTTGTTTATTATTTTTTTAATTTATTATTATTATTATTATAATTAAAAGTTTTTTTTTCGGATCGGGGCAGACCGGGTCAACCCAACTGGTTTGACCAACCCAGTCAACCGAATTTTTGGACCGACGCTGCAGCGCCCCAAATAACACTAGAGGCGTCGTTGCATTACCCTTCAACAGAAAATAGTTCGAGATTTTTATTTTTTTACCCTTTTTGATTCAATCCTTTGTAACTTTCTCATTTTACATCCAAATGAGTTCAAATCAGTTTTGTTATTTCACAAACTCACAACTTTACAATATTTCAATATTTAAATTATTTTAAAAAATATTTATTTAACCAAATTTATTAGTTCTTCAAGTTAGGGTTTCATTTTGACATACATTACAAGAAAATTCACTATAAATCTATTTTAACTTCGTTTTTGTTCGTTCAACTTGAAATATTTCCGTATTTCATATATTTACAACATATAATTTTTAGATCATAAATATAGTTTACACATTTTATTTTATTTTTAACCAAATCACATGTTCTCAACTAGTACACTTAGGTATGGTTTAAGTTCATATGCTTTATTTTTGATCATCTTGACATAAAACACATACAAATCCATATCAAATACATATTGTCCTTCACAAATCCTTCCTTATGCATTCGAAATCCACCATGATTCACACACACAAATATCACCAACAACCAAACATGCATATTTATACTACAAACTTAAGCATGCTAACTTAAGTAAATACTTAGGGTTAAAAGTATTTACACCTTCTCGATGCTACTTTTCTTCTAGCAAAGAACTTCCTTAAGCTCTCCACTTCTCCTTCCTTGCTAGACCTTAGTTGAACCACCAACTTACAAGAGTCTCCCTATAGATTTCTTATTTTTCTCACAACTCTCTTATTTTTCTCTCTACACTAACACTTAGCCAATTTCAAGAAACCTTGAATTATGATCTAAGAACTCCTATTTATAGGCCAAATCCTCATACACATACATGTATCAATACATTCCACTTTAATCCATTCCTCCCTTCATGATGGCACTAAATTACAAGAAATATATATATAGGATATATAGGACATGATGGGAGTACTCTCATTATTTATTTATTTATTTTATGCAAGTATTCTAGAAAATGGGTCATTATTTTGGGTCATTTAGTTGGATAATGATTTAGTCTTCTCATTGGGCTTATAATACACAACCTTGGGCTAAGTTATTGGACCATCAATAATTCTCTACCATCCACTTAGTGGACTTAATAACAATTTAAGTATTAAGCCAATTATCCCACTTTATATACACATATATTAGGCTAATTAATATTAATTGTCTACTAAACATATTCTCATAATACATAAACTTTATTAATAAACTTAATTTATAATTCACTTCATTATCATATTAAATTTATTTAATCACCTTCCATGAATTAATTAAACACTTAATTAATTCATTACCACAATTATGCGACATAAAGCTAAATTCATAAACTTAGTTAATTATAACTTAAGCTCATTCACCATCATCACTTGATTTCTTATTTATCACATTCTTTAATTCAATTTAAATTGAATTATTAATTTCATAACACATGTAGACACATAGGTGCACATAATTATTTTCAAATAATTCCTTAATTTTATTAATATAAGTATTTATAAATTTCTTAGATATTACAAATCTTATTTGCATCATAATTATCTAGAAATTTTTCATGCGAAGCAATATCAATAATAACTAAAGAAACCAAATTTAGGTCCAGGCCTATACATGCCTCCTCTTTAGCCTCAACTTCTACATCCTCATTTGGACTGCAGGTTTCCTGAACAGCAGGCTTTCCACTATGATACATTTGAGAAGCACCACCATATAACATGTGTTCTGACTACATCTAAGTTGATGGGCTAGGTTGAGTTAACAAATTAATGTATCCAATATACTCCATTAAAAAAATTTTAGGACCCATTAATATTGGACAAACTTGTTCAAGCTCGATATATAATTCTACTCCACAATCGTTGTTATAACAATTTTCTGGAAGGAAGGAAAGGAAGAAGGATAATTGGGTAGATAGAGGAATTGAAAGGAACAGAAAGAAGGAAGGAAGAAAAAATGATGAGAGGCAGAAAAAGAAAAAAGAAAGAGTGAGGAGAGGCATTGGGGTTAAAAACATTAAAGTTCAAATGCCAGTCAAATTGACTTTGAACCTGTGACTGAATTGACTTATCAAACTGGTGTTGAACCTATGACTGAATTGGCTCATCAAACTGGTGTTGAACTTGTCACTGAATTGACTTTTTTTTAAATAGGCTAATCTTTATTTGGTTTATAAGTGACTACAAATAATATTATGACTTAATTGGTATTATAAAATTTAGACAAATAATAAAATCTCGTCACTGTTAGTAACTAATTAAATAAATTTTCTTAAACTTACAATTTAATTAAGTTTACCTACATATAAAATAAAATAAAAATAGAAAGAAGGAAATTATATGAGGCGTTTACTATCAACTACCATCATTGTCGCCATCTACCACCATATCTTCATCATCTACCATTGTTGTTGAACTTGTTTCCTCTTATTCCCCAAAATGTGTTATTATGATTTTTTTTTACAAAGTTCCTTATAATTTAAACTTGATCCTATAATTTGACAACTTTTAAGTCAATCCTCTAAACTTTCGCTCTTTACAAATATAGCCTTAAATTTAACATAGATACAAAAGAATATACTCCCTCTATTTTCAAATATAAGATCACTCTCAATTTTTTACAGTTAACTTCAGATATTTTTAAACTTTAAATTGATATGAAATATTTTAATTTTAGTCACTATAATGATGAATATTGTAAACTATCTATAAATTATTATTTATTAAAAAAATATTATTTTATAATTTATATTAAATCTTCTTAATTTTAAATTTAAAAATATTTTAAATTAACTTTCAAAAGTTAATAATGATCGTGTGATTTGAAACAGAGGTTCTAATTAATTATTATAAATATAAGAATATACTCCCTCCGTCCTCAAAAGAATCACTAAAGGTGCAAAAAAAAATTTATCCCTAAAAGGATGAATGAAGGTACATAAAGTAAATGGTAAGTATGTCATCTAGTGAGGTCTGTTAGTTTAAAAAAATAAAAATATTTATCATTTTATATAATTTTATTGGACCACTAAAGATAAATTCAAAACTTTTTAAACTTTATTTTCTCAATTTTATATATATTTCTTAAATGTGTGAAAAAATATACTTTGATTATCATTTTAGGACAAAAATAATAGTTTATTATAGAATTGTTGTTAGGTTTGGGGAGCAATACACACATTATAATCAGACTGTTAAATCAGCTCAAAGTTTAAAATATTTAGGCAAGACTGAATCAACTTTAAATAATCCAAAACTAAGGGGTTGTTTGATAAAACTGAATGAAATAGTTCTGAATATTTACGTAATCTAAATGAGCTGAATGAAATAGAATTCTGAATTTTGAATGAAAAAAATTGATTAATAATTGATATGTCTGAAACATCTGAATGAGTGTATTTTATAATTTTAACCCTTAAACATAAATATATATCATTTAAATATGAAAAAATGAAAACTCAAAATATGTATTAAAAAAATTTATACTTTTTTTAAAAAAATATTGAGATAGAGGAAATATTTTAAATTGTTTTTTTTTTTTTTATATTCGTATTTTAAAATTTTCTATCTAAAATATCCAATATTTAAAAAATTAAAATGACTTTTTTTTTTTTTGGAATGCAATTGTTGTTGGTGCCTATCCAATTATTCATTCCCTGCTTTTGGAGCCCACGTGCCAGAACTTCCATTGTTGCCACAAACACTCAATTTTCAACTTCACTAAACAACCATTTTTAAAATAAAATAAAATAAACTCTACAAACCCAATCGTGAGTCTCATATCTCTGTAAACCAAATTAGGTTCTACCATCAAGTTTAAGCTCAGTTCTGTAGATCTCCCTTATATATGAATTTGGTTTTCGGTCCAGTCATAAATCCCCGCTCATCGAGATCTTTAGCGCAACATCAATCGTGTTGTCATATTTCACAAAATTCGCCGATGCTCTGTTCTGCTCTACTTCTAATCCATAGAGCTTTAGCTTCAGGCAGAAGAAGAAGAAAAGGGGAAGAACTCTTTTATCTTTCTTATATGTATTGTAGATTTTTTCAGCGAATGGTGGTGAATGGACTGAAAGAGGGGTAATATGTGTAAAAAATTCATTCAGTGGCTTAGAACTAATTCAGCCAAAAAAAATTTGGCTTACCAAATTAGTGCTTGATTCAAAAATATGGGAATCATTTAATGCATTTAATTTTTTATCAAATAAATTTAATGACTGACCGATTCAAATTCAAAAGTATTCAAACCTATCAAGTGCTAAACAAATACCTCCTTAAGGAACTCAATAAATAACGACAAATAGAGAGTAATGGTTTAAATTCAATCTACAAGATTGGAAAAATCATTTGTAAACACGATAGTACATTGTCCATCCACTTCATATTATCTATTACTAAATAAATATGTTCACTTTTTTAAAATAATAATTAATAACTTAATTTTAAGTTAAGAAATGACATTATTACTTTTTATTGAGAAAAAAATACCCAGTTATTTGATTATATTAGATACCTTTATATATATATATATATGGAGTTTGTTAGTTCCCAATGACACGATAGAAATCTAAAAGGGGGGGGGGGGGGGTTGAATAGATTCTTTTAAAAATTTCTTCTACTTAAAAAGATCTTACTTAATTAATTCTTAATCAAAAAGTTTAACACGGCAAAATACGATTTAGTTACCCCTTTTTTTGGTATGTTAGAGTAATAAATCAACAAGCAATTATTATGGCAGATATAACAAATAAAAGACACAATAAGAAAGACTCTGAGTTTTAAGTGGTTCAGAGCTCACAATACTCATACTCCACTGTTCTGCTCTTCTTAGCAGCAAATTCACTAAGGATACTTTTACAATTTCAGAATCACTAAGATTCCTTCAAGACCCGCAGTCTTGGAACTTTAGTTCACTCAGAACTCTACAAGTCTAACATACTTGGATGTCGACGCCGGGATTTTTGTCGTCTCGTTTTTTAATATAAAAAGCCCTTTGCAATTTTAGCCTTTTGAATTAAATGTGATTTTGAAAAGGGTCGGCTTAATGTCGACGGGTTTTGAAAGATCGATTTTTTTATGAGCCAATTGACCAGAGTCGCCAGTTGGTATTTTTGAAATGGATGTACCAACTCATCCGAATTTTGTTTTCGTAATCGTAATGGCTCATATGTGACTCCGATTCAATTGGTCCGCAAACCGAGATTCATAGAGTTCGGGGGCTTGCTTAAGCGAGGGGAAGGTGTTAGGCACCCCCCCAACTTCCGTGAAATACGGTTACCGCAATCTCGATGTTTTCCTATCCTTTTCAATCTTAAAATGTGTGTGTTGCTTGTGTGTGCGTGCGTGCCTAGGTGATGTTTGTGGTGACTTTTTGCATAAAAGTTGCTTTGATTTTATATGGCAAATGTGTTTTGTCGGGAAAGCGTTTAGACGTCTTTTGACCCAAATGACGAGGCTTCGCTTTTTATAAGAAAGATTGATTTTAATTTCGAAAACGTTGAGGGTTTTTTATTAGATGTCATTTTAGAAAACAATAGTTTTAAACTTTTGTCAAATAGGAATCGAGACTATACATTGCCTTCTAACAGTTAATATAAATAAAATGAAGGCAACTTTTAGAACTCTTTAACCCTATGCACAAAGTTTAATGAAAACGTTTATTTATTTTTTACGAAAACATCTTTTATGACATTTTAAAAAAACCAAATGTAGCATTTTCGTCAAACAAGGATCAAAGTTTCGCCAAAACTCTTAATTTTATAACCTCGTGTGTCTAATATCCTAATTTGATCACTTTTACAAAATCTTCATTATTTGTCTTATTTTGAAAACCATTGTGGTATCATAAATTAAAACAAACATCCCAAAACGTGTCGGGGTTATCCACGGGCATGTGAGCCATCCGGACAACCCCAAACACCCACAATCACATACTTTATTATTACGGGGCCTTAACCTGATCCCGATTCGGTATCGCTTTAAGGCCCAATATTACATTTACACAACCACGAATCCCATATGATGATTACATATACCAAAATTGTCCATCATCGGGATTTGACCACGAGGATCTCCTCCCTAGGCTCACATTCAC
The DNA here is from genome assembly GCA_947179155.2 of Hedera helix. Taxonomy (NCBI): domain Eukaryota; kingdom Viridiplantae; phylum Streptophyta; class Magnoliopsida; order Apiales; family Araliaceae; genus Hedera; species Hedera helix. The sequence goes on along the minus strand of OX359264.1, from coordinate 9,925,186 downwards.
CCAAATCGCTACACAACCAATGCTAAGCCAAATCTAACAGTATTAAACATTGCTATCATACTACATAGCTCAAATATCATAACTCAATCACTACAGACTATCCATTACCACAACGAACGATATATCACCGTACGGATGTCATCAGGGCGTTAGGAGGAGTTACTTTCCGATGGAAACCTCGCTAACAACCCCTAATCCACGGATCCTTTATCAACATATAACAATAAACTACATCACATACCAATCATAACATTATGCTATCAATACAACAAAATAAAACTCAAGAACACACTCCTTTCACCGTGCAAAATGCCGATTCAAGCTTCTTATATCACAAAATGGATTACACCACAAGATCACCTAACTAATTAACACAACAAACGGAATTTGTGGCTTGAATCTAGCAAAAATCCGACCTCTCTCTCTCTCTTCCCGCGCGGTCTATCTCTTTCTATTTTTCTTTCTTTTTTCTTCTTTTTTTTCTCTCGGACGCGAAAATGGCCGCTGTATAGCTGATTGGAGGCAGCCGCAGATGCATCTGCGGCTGCCTGCTGTGGCCGCCTGGGCCGCCGCCTCGGCTGCCGTGTGCCATCCTCGAGCCGTGCGAAGCCCCAAAAGTCGTTGGCCGCAGATGCATCCGCGGCTATCTGGCTTTCTTTTCTCGATTTTCGTGCCACGCGGTCTTAAATCGTCACTTTCTGCTGTATTATTTCGGAAGGCTGTTCCTCGGTGTAGTGGCCATTTGTCGTCTTTTGTGCTCAAATCAGGTTCTTCTGGATCAACTGTTTGCCTTGCCTCAAGTAACCTGATGCTCGTTGTTCGTTGTGGCGGCTTTGACCGTAAATCGTTGGGGTGACTTCGTTTTGGGGTCCACCTTCCTTTTCGCATTCCGGCTCAAGTGACGACTTTGCCCTCCTGCCAGGGTTAGTAGAGAAGTGCAAAATTTGGGTGTCTACATTGGATACACTAGTTCACAAAGAACTCTCCTGGAGTGATGTATATTTGGATGTGCTACGAAGTTGCTATTAGCTTGAGTTTACGAAGGACTTAGTAGCAATGTAAGCTTTCTTATCAGTTTGATCTTTTTCACTTCTTGCGTATATTTTTCTTTGTGCAGAATTGGTACTTTTTCCTTTTGCCGATCTTAGTATTTAAGAAGTTAGGGCTTCAGTTTTCTTCCCGTTGGACCATCTGCTTGAGCTTGTGTTTCTTTCCGTTACCTCACAGAGGAGAGCTGTTCTGTATTATATTTAATATAGCTCATTAAAGCTCTGATGAGATTTTATTTGATCTGACCTGTTAGTCCATGGAAGGTTGTTTTCTTTTTCCTTTGGGAAAGATATGTCAGTCGTAGGTTCCTACCAACTTTCATAGAGTCGTTTGGTCCTTCCATACTATAGAGCTGATAGGACACAGTCCTCTGACTTTTCTGCCTTGAAAGTCTTCTTTATGTTGCATAGTGCGCTTGGGTCAGTCCCCTGACTTTTCTGACTTTGATCGATTTGCAGAAGTTTCCTTTTTGGTTACATCAATGTAGATTGAATTCCTGAACAGAATAGCTCCTGATCTAAGAGTCGTGATGACTCTTGCCTTTTTGCTCAACGACCTTCCATGATCAACTCGACGAATATCCTTGCTGTCGTGATTGATCTGTACATGATCATCTTTTACTGTCATCGTAGAGTTTACTCAACTGTTAGCCTGTTGATCGTAGAGTTCGTTTTAAGGTTTCTCGCTTAGAACATAGTCTGTTTGGTCGTAGAGTCTTCTTGAGCTAAATCGTAGAGTCCGTTCTACGATTGATTGTCTTGATCGTAGAGTCTGCCTTAAATCGTAGAGTCTTCTTGACTGAAATCGTAGAGTTCATTCTACGATTATATTACACCAACAGATCAACCTAACATTTTTGATCTATCTAAGTCTTAGTACAACACAAAAGACTTTTATACATTTATATCAAGAGATCAACCTAACAGTTTTGATCTATCTAAGTCTTAGTACAACACAAAAGACTTTTATACATTTATATCAAGAGATCAACCTAACAGTTTTGATCTTATCTAATATAGCCCTTGTACATTATTTCTTATCATCAAATTTAACCATTTAATGTTCAACAATCTCTCCCTATTTGATGATGACAACATAAATAACAAATAGTGATTTGAACACATTAAATAGGCAAAATGCAAGAGTAATTGAATGCCTAATCATACAGTGAGCAGCTGTACTTTCTAGTGAAAAATATGAATTTTATTGATGTTTTAGTCAGTTGATACAATTGAGAAAGCAACAAAACAAAACAAAACAAAAACTTATCTCCTTCTGCTAGGAGGTCTTCTACTTTCTTCTTCCCTCTGCCTGAAGAGTGCTCTCCTTTCTTCATCTGCTTTTCTCAGTTCTTCTTCCCTCAGCAAGGCTTCTTCTTCTTTAATTTGAAATCATTCTTGTGAGCTAGATGGCCTCACAGGTTAGGAAGAAGGTCTTGCTGTCACCTCCTGTCTGGGACGAGATGGTACTGCTTCGAATCTAGGAGGATGTATTGATTTTTGAACAATCCTCATCCCTTGAGGTGCTATTCCTCTTCTGCTGTAGTCTGAGCTCGTTCTTGTTTGTTCTACTGTGCTTAGTTTCTTCTCCCCCTTGTTGGCATCATTAATTGTTGCTACCTGTTCTGAAAGCTGCTGTATGCCCTGAATAATTTCTTGAAGTTGAGTCTTAGTGGCAGCGACATCATCTTGGTGGGCTTGGAGTCGTTCGTCAGCCATTATTTGTTTTTGCTCCACCAATGACAAAGTGTCATTTGACCGATGTTCTTCTTATGTGAGAGAGTTCTTCAAGGCAATGATCTCATTACTGAGGAGAGTGATAGATTTGTCATTGGTTTCTTTAAGAACGACAACGGCCTACTGATGTTTGTTTAAGGCTTTCAGAAAATTTTTATCCCTTTCTTGGAGATTTTCAGAGACTGCTGCCGTTAACTGCCTTAATCTTGTGGAGAATTGTTTATTCAGGCTGTTAAATAGACCGTTGGCAGCATCAATGACATCGTCCATTCTTCGTTGAATGTTGTGGGATTTCGATGCCAGGTCTTTCTGTATCTCTGTATGGATATGGCTTGTCAAGTCAGTTAAGCCCTCAGTTATAGGACGCCGAGATACCTTGTCTATAATTTACTGGAGGAGTTGAGATGGTTGTCCCTGGTCAGCCGTAGAGCTTGGAATGTGAAAATATTTGTGACCAAAGGTGGAGGGAATATCCTCGTAGGTTAAGAGGGGTCTTGAAGATGGAACTGGAAGCATTGTTTGCTGAGTAGGCAGAATTTCAGGAGAGTCTGGAGGGCACTCTACGTTTTGATTATTTAGGCTTTCTTGACCACCAGTCGTAGAAGGTGGGGACTCTACGATCGGGGAAGTGTTGATCATAGAGTTTGATGCAGAGTTGGTATTTGAGGACTCCTCAAATTTATTGAACATTCGTGAGGATGTATGAATTTGAATAAGGGCTAGAGGGATAAAATGTACCTTTTGCCCTAAAGAATGTGAAAAGGGGCTACATGAAATGAGCTTCTGGGCAAAAAATAGGTTCTGAGGATAGCCTTGAGCTATAATCACCACATTTGGGTATGCTTTGAACGTCCAGAAGACCTGATCCCATGCATTGTGCACCAGAGCTCGGTGGAATGGCAGCAGTGGCAAAAATTTCAACAGGCAGTTGTAGTTAAGATGCATTTGCTCATTTCTTCCAACGGCCACTATTTCGATGTCATCCTCTTCATCAATATTCATTATGGCTGAAGGGACTGAAGTACCTTCGTGAGCTCCCCCTCAGCCAGAGCATCTGTTGGCTCAGAAACTACTGGTGGCTCCCCCTCAGTTTGAGCATCCATAGGCTCAGCTGCTTTAGATGACTCCTTCTCAACTGGAGTAATGACAACTTTTTCAAGTAGCTCCCCCTTAGCTACTGAGTCTTTGTCGGCTAATTTAACTAGTCTTCTTCTCTTTCTTTTTGGCTCTTTTGGAGTGGCCTCTTCAGCTTCATATTTGTTGCGAGTTTCCCTTCGCAAATCAGAATCTTCATCCTCTGATGCAGCCTTTCCTTCAGGAGCAGCATCAAGAGCCTCATTTGATGAGCCTTGAGGTTCTTCAATCTCAAGGGCTTTCTTTCCTTTCCTCTTTTTGATGAGACCCTGAGATTGCTTGCTGACTTCCTGAGATTGTTCTTCTGCAGGAGTGTTCTTCAATAGAGATAGCCCTGCCCCACTCTGCGTTCCTTCACTATCCCCTGACCGGGATAGTTTCCTATTTTCAACTGGATTCCTCCTCCAGTTGTCAAAGATTCTCTGGGTTATTCTCTTGTTAGTATTTAGAGCTTCTCCTTCATCAAGCTCAATCAGATCCCCCAAAGATGATCTAAGGAGAATGCTGATGAATCTCCCATAGAACATTTTTCTTGTCCCATTTGCTTTCTCTGCATTTTGGACCCAGTTCCCTATCCATTCCAACAGCAAAGAGTCATAGTTGATGTAATATCCCGGATATTTAAATGAATTAGAAATAAAATATTTAATATTTAATAAAGGTTGGAGTTTGATAACCTAGTAGTGATAGATAAATAGAGGTCCAAATTAAATTTATCGGACTAACTTAGATATGGTGATATCAAAATTTTTTTTTAGTTAGCAAGTACAGTGATAATTCAATGAACTTGGCTAATAGCAAGTCTAATTAGATTAAGATAATTTAATTAGCGGAGTTATGTAATTATGCGACGTGGTTGCGTGTAAATTAAATATGTATTTATATGAATATATATATATGTGTGCATATTTAGTAACATAATTTAATGATTAATTAAATTGTGATAATTAGATAGATTAATATTAAATTAATCTGAATTGAATTAAAAGGTTAATTGTGGAATTAATTTAGTTATTATATTGATTATACTCATTAATCAATATTTATGTAAATTATTGATAAATTATTTGTGAGGAATAATTATGTAAATTATATAATTATAAATTATATAAAGTAGTTGAATTAATTAAGGGAGATTAATAATTGTATATATGTACAACATTTAATTTCACATATATGTACATATATATAAAGGGATTAAATTAATTAAGTAATTTTAAATAGTAATTGAATATATTAAATGAATATATTCTATAATTAAATAAATCATTGTAAATGATTTATGAGAGTGAGAAATTTAATTATACAATTATTTGTGTAATATTAATTAAATAATTAAATAAATTATTTAAATAAGAAATTGAGTAAATATATTATTATTTTAATGTATTTTCGGGTAAATGGAATTATTTCCATAATTGATGAGAAATGAATTATTTAACGTAAATATATTAAATAATTTAATTTATGGCCTAAATAATATATATTAAATTATATATTGTATTTATTTTAATTTCATAATTTATTGTGAAATTGTTTTCGAGGTAAGGTAATGTGTATAAATAATATATATAGATTATATATATTATCATTAGCGAACACACTCTAAAGTTTTAATATCAAAATAATTGGCAAGTTGTCATTAATTAAATATTCAATTAAATTGAATATAATGAGTGAATTAAATTTTATAAATTAATTAATATGATAATTAATTAATGTAAATAATGTAAAATATTATTAATAATATTATTAGTCCATTTAGTAATTTAATACTTATGGGTTAGAATATTTAATTATTTATTCAATCTAATTATTTATTTAATTATGGATTGGATAATTAATGTGTAACAAAATTAATAATTAATCATTTGGGATATAATTAAATAGCCCAATGATAAATTAAATGGACTTGACAATTTAGTAGCCCAAACAAGTTAATTAGAGCCCAATTGGTATTTTAAATTAAAGCCCAATGATTGGCCCACTTGAAATTAAATTGTTTAACTATTATTTATTAAAAAAAGTGACTTGGGACAACATTTTGGGACAACTTTCATGTACCAGCCGTGTATAGTGAATGAGGGAGAGCAAAATGATTGTTATTTTGTTTTATTTTTTAATTATTTATTAAATGGTTGCTTGGATGGTTTTTTTAAGTACATGACACCATCCCTCTTCCACCAACTAAGGCATGGGTTAGTTTTTCTTGTGCTAGTATCCTTGCTAGGCTCTTGATTGCTAGAATAGATAGATATATTTTTATATCTATAGAAATGCAAGAATACTTGCATTTGGAGGCTAAAAGATTTAGTCATTTTTATCATCTTCATTTTTCAAGCTAAGGAGAGCTAGAGAACATTTGAGAGGTGAGAAAATATTTGAGAGCAAGGATAATGAAGGAGAAGGAGTTCTTGGGTTATATCTTCAAGATTCACAACCATTTTTGGAAGAAAAAGGAGAATAACCATTAAATCAAGGTAATAGTTATTTAAATTTAATTTTTGTTTTTAAATTAAATAAACTAACATATGAGTATAAATATGTTAATATAGTTATTAATGTGTGGTAATAATATTTATGTCATGCTTGAGTTTAATATCCTTGGTTTGTGTTTTGGTATAATTTATATGCTAAAAACATGCGTTTGGTGGTGTTAAATCAAATCTTAAAATAATGTCCAAAAATAATTTTCATAAAACTTAGATTTAATGTTATAATATTATAGAACATTAAATCATGAGAAAAACAAAGTTTGAATCACTCAAAATGGAGTTATACACAAAAAGTTATGATTTGTGGTAGTTTATGTGATGTAAAAATTTTTATAAAAAATTTTAATATTAAATCATGAAAAATTAAATTTTCATGTTATAAATTGATATTAAGTGATTGGTAATTTTTTGGATTTTTAAAGCTTACTTGAATGTATAATTTTTATTAAAGTGGTGTATAAAAAGTCACTGTTCACAATCTGCTAAGGAAGGAAAAAGGGGGTGCCGCGCAATGCGCGCGAGACCCTGTTCACTGTCGCACGCGGAAGGAAAAACGACGCCGTTTTGCCTATAAAATCCGTAGCCGCGCGAGACGCGCGGATGTCAGCCGACAGATCCCCAAAACGGTGCCGTTTTGGGGCCTGTTATTTCCTATCGCGCGCAATGCGCGGGCGTAGATTTCTGCGGAAATTACGAAATTGCCCCTCCGTTCGGTTTTCTGATTATTTACAAGATTGCCATCGGTCCGGTTTTTCAGTTTATTTACGATTTTGCCATTCTGGATAATTTTAATTAATTTTAAATATTTAAAATTATAACAAAAATAATAATAATACAAAAATGGTATTTAGGTATTTAATATTATATTTTCCAAATATAATAAGTATTTAGGATTAATATTTAAATGTTGTAAATATTAATCTAGTTAGTTTCATATTATATTTTTCAAATATAATAAGTATTTAGGATTAATATTTAAATGTTGTAAATATTAATCTAGTTAGTTTAATATTATATTTTTCAACTATAATAAGCATTTAGGATTAATATTTAAATGTTGTAAATATTAATCTAGTTAGTTTAATATTATATTTTTTTCCAAATATAATAAGTATTTAGGATTAATATTTAAATGTTGTAAATATTAATCTAGTTAGTTTAATATTATATTTTTCAAATATAATAAGTATTTAGGATTAATATTTAAATGTTGTAAATATTAATCTAGTTAGTATAATATTATATTTTTCAACTATAATAAGCATTTAGGATTAATATTTAAATGTTGTAAATATTAATCTAGTTAGTTTAATATTATATTTTTTTTTCAAATATAATAAGTATTTAGGATTAATATTTAAATGTTGTAAATATTAATCTAGTTAGTTTAATATTATATTTTTCAAATATAATAAGTATTTAGGATTAATATTTAAATGTTGTAAATATTAATCTAGTTAATATTATATCTTCTGAATTTATGATTAAACTAATTATTATTTAATTAATATTAAATAATAAACAAGGATGATAAATTAATTAATTATTATTTAATTACTATTAAATAATAATTAAAGACAACTAAGATTGAGTATTTAATTATTTATTATTTGATTAACTTTAAATAATAAATAAATCTAGTAAGTTATTATTTATTATTAAATAATAACTAAAGGTATTTAATTACTTACTATTTAATTAATGTTAAATAGTAATTAAATGGAATAAAGAAAATGTCTTTTAACTCTTTTGTTTAAACAATTATAATAAATTGTTTAATAGTTTAATAAGTGTTTAACACTTAAGAAAATTATTTTCTAACTTATTAAATTATTAACCTAATTTGATTGAGAGTCTATAAGGTTAATAATATTGTTTTGACTGATGTAAATTATGTGTTAGTACTTATGTGATAAATAAGTTCCTTAGTGAGCGTATAGTTGTGCAAATACGTTGTACTAATTATTAGACCAACTTTATTAATGTTAGGTCTTTCAAAGCCAGTTAGTTAAAGCTAGACATTTATTGTAGCTGAGCAGACAGGCAAGTTTCCTAACTTCGAACTTTATTTTGTGCAAGTTTCCTAAACCCTACTCATTTTATATTCGAGCAGGATATATTATTTTATTGTTCAAGTTCCTAACTCAAACTCAAGTTATTATGTTTCAAGCATGCTAGTGGTTTAATTCTGTATAATTATTCCACCTCTTTAAATTGTTGATTCACACATAGTGCATGTTGCATGTGTTCATCAGGTATGAAAGGCTGATCACCTTCATTACCATAAGGTTCAGTTAAATTTGTTCATGGTCATTGTTGACACTCAACATTTCTTGATTCAGTCATTCAATTATTGAAATTATGATTCGTACTCTTTCACAATTATTATATTGTTGAAAATCCGAAAGCTTGTTCTTTCTTTCAATCATGATATATCGTTATTGTATTTAAACTTGCTGAGCAAAGTCGTTGCTCACTCTTGCTATATCATGATAATAAATTTCAGAGTAATACGAATGTCCGAGGAGAGACGGAGACAGAAGCAAAAGACAAGATTATAGTGTTATGCAATATAACTAAATTTTTATATGACGTAAGTAATTTTGTAAACCTTTTTATGAATCTAAAGGTATATATGTAAGTTAAGGTTAGAAACCTTGGGAAATGTTGTAGAATAAACAATTTATGTTTATATATTCCGCATTAGTTATAGAACATGTATGAAGATGATGTATAGTGATGAACCAGGTCCAGGGTTAAAGGAACCCGGATTTGGGGTCGTCACAGGTTGGTATCAGAGCTGATAGGTTATAGTTCTTAGGTAGCAGTACCTTAGGCTATAATCATGGAAAGATAATGAAGACAGTGAAAGGATAAACTCAGATAGAGTTTAGAAATGAACATATACAGTTCATAAATGAGGAAATAAATCTATATAGATACATAGATATATGAAAAGATTCAAAGAAGGATCTTCAATTAGTGTAATCCAAATAAATGGAATAAGAATCAGGGAACACTTGATTCAGGAATTTAAAAAGAGAAGGATCGTACAGTAAAATGATCAGAGATGAATGATAAGATGATAGAATTAAACGATCCTAGAATAAAGGAGAAATAGTACAGTGAAATCAATTGTGTTATAAGATCACGATGATCATAGTAAAATCATGGAATGACAAATGGTCTGTTAAATGATTAAGAGGTTGTTTTGATAGCATGGTGCTATAACAATGAAGATACTGAAATAGTAACAAGTGGACTCTTGAAGTGTTGAGTGTGATAAGGTATGAATTGATAACATTCATAGCAAGTTAAGAAAAGTTAGAGGTTTGTAGGTTTTTAATTGAGGACTCATATTAGTGGCTGAGTTGTACAATTCCTTGTATGGGCGGGGAATTGGTGCTTGGTTTTAGAACCGCTTAGCTTTCTATATTGATACAGTGGTTGAGTTGAACAGTCCTTTGTATGGGCAGGGGATTTGTTCTTGGTTTAACGATCGCTTAACTTTCTATATTGATTAGTGGCTGAGTTGACCAATTTCTTGTATGGGCAGGAGATTGTGTTTGGTTTGACGACCACTTGGCTTCCTATAATGATAATCAACTGAAACCTGGTGTCGCACTATTCACTATATTTATGTTGAGAAGGTGATTCTTTTCTCATGTGTATAACGGATAGGTAGAGGATGTTAAGATAAGTTCGTGTTCTGAGAACTGACACGCATAGTAAGTTCGTGACTCATAGTCATGTGGTGGAGCCCCTCAGCGAATGGGCGACTTTGGCCTGACTAGGACAAGTTCCTCAAACCATATGATTGTGGTAAGTTGCTGAGCCCAAATATGTGGTAAATTTGATGAACAGTAAGTATGGATAGAGTTAAGTAGTCAGGTTAAGGCTATAATATATATAGTTATTAAGCTGGAAAAGAATGTGGAGGAAAAATTTGAGGTGTTTTGAGGTTTTAGGATATTCCAAATCTTCTAGCTATGCTAGACTTTGAAATTCTTAAAAATCGTGCCAAATTCGCACTTTTGTGCTTTTGAAAAGACAAATGTATTTTTGAAATCATTAATGCATTTAGTGCAGAGATGATAACCGATGGAGTCATCAATGCAGAGTAACCTAGTGTTGGATGTATTTTTAAGCCCACTATGGTATGATGTAATATGACAAAGTCAAAATGATTTTTAGTAGTTTGAAACGTTTAAAGAAGAGTCTATGCTAATTGTTTCGGCAAGACAAATTGATTTGAAAATATCAAAATGTATTTATAAAATCATCACACGCCATTAAAGCCATGGTGCAGAGATGAAAAGACGGAATCCTCAACGCACTGTTGCAACGGTGCGGTATCATGAAGTCCTATAAATGAATTTTTGTTACTTTAACTAATCTGAAATGATTTTTGAGTCGTAATATACGAACAGTTCAATGATGTGAGTCTATGTCATTTATTTTGACTGGACACTTTTTGGTCAGAAATGACTCGAGTTTTATTTTCCAATCCAACTTATGCTGGAGCGGAATTTTGTAGTAAGTCTGAGGTGAACAACCCCGTAATGGGGGATATGTCAGAGCCATGAATAAAGAACCCGCGAGGGGGCGCCCAACAGTGGTGGCATGCTGATATGGGTTGGTAAATCCAAAGAGTTCGACCCCGTGAGAAGTCGTTGTGCACAACGCAGAAGTACGATAGGCTGATCACCTAGCGTACACCAATGGAATGTTTTCAGTCTTTGTGATTGATAAACACTCTGTTTATAAGTATTTACAGAGATAAATACTATTTATTCGGAATTCAGTTAATTCCATGTTCACAGTCTTGATGACTCCTCAGCATAGTATGAAAGTTTTAATGAATATTTTGATTTTCAATTTATTCTTCTGTAAGATATTGATTTTCAATTTATTCTTCTGCAAGATATTCCATTGTTCTGGAATTATGAGTTTAGAAATATGAACTTCCTAGAAAAGGGTGGTCATAGAATTTGATGAGTAAAGAGTTATACTCAGAGATGAAAATTGGTAGAAATGTGTATGAGATAATTTCGGGGACGAAATTTTTAGAAGAAGGGGTGAATGTAATATCCCGGATATTTAAATGAATTAGAAATAAAATATTTAATATTTAATAAAGGTTGGAGTTTGATAACCTAGTAGTGATAGATAAATAGAGGTCCAAATTAAATTTATCGGACTAACTTAGATATGGTGATATCAAAATTTTTTTTTAGTTAGCAAGTACAGTGATAATTCAATGAACTTGGCTAATAGCAAGTCTAATTAGATTAAGATAATTTAATTAGCGGAGTTATGTAATTATGCGACGTGGTTGCGTGTAAATTAAATATGTATTTATATGAATATATATATATGTGTGCATATTTAGTAACATAATTTAATGATTAATTAAATTGTGATAATTAGATAGATTAATATTAAATTAATCTGAATTGAATTAAAAGGTTAATTGTGGAATTAATTTAGTTATTATATTGATTATACTCATTAATCAATATTTATGTAAATTATTGATAAATTATTTGTGAGGAATAATTATGTAAATTATATAATTATAAATTATATAAAGTAGTTGAATTAATTAAGGGAGATTAATAATTGTATATATGTACAACATTTAATTTCACATATATGTACATATATATAAAGGGATTAAATTAATTAAGTAATTTTAAATAGTAATTGAATATATTAAATGAATATATTCTATAATTAAATAAATCATTGTAAATGATTTATGAGAGTGAGAAATTTAATTATACAATTATTTGTGTAATATTAATTAAATAATTAAATAAATTATTTAAATAAGAAATTGAGTAAATATATTATTATTTTAATGTATTTTCGGGTAAATGGAATTATTTCCATAATTGATGAGAAATGAATTATTTAACGTAAATATATTAAATAATTTAATTTATGGCCTAAATAATATATATTAAATTATATATTGTATTTATTTTAATTTCATAATTTATTGTGAAATTGTTTTCGAGGTAAGGTAATGTGTATAAATAATATATATAGATTATATATATTATCATTAGCGAACACACTCTAAAGTTTTAATATCAAAATAATTGGCAAGTTGTCATTAATTAAATATTCAATTAAATTGAATATAATGAGTGAATTAAATTTTATAAATTAATTAATATGATAATTAATTAATGTAAATAATGTAAAATATTATTAATAATATTATTAGTCCATTTAGTAATTTAATACTTATGGGTTAGAATATTTAATTATTTATTCAATCTAATTATTTATTTAATTATGGATTGGATAATTAATGTGTAACAAAATTAATAATTAATCATTTGGGATATAATTAAATAGCCCAATGATAAATTAAATGGACTTGACAATTTAGTAGCCCAAACAAGTTAATTAGAGCCCAATTGGTATTTTAAATTAAAGCCCAATGATTGGCCCACTTGAAATTAAATTGTTTAACTATTATTTATTAAAAAAAGTGACTTGGGACAACATTTTGGGACAACTTTCATGTACCAGCCGTGTATAGTGAATGAGGGAGAGCAAAATGATTGTTATTTTGTTTTATTTTTTAATTATTTATTAAATGGTTGCTTGGATGGTTTTTTTAAGTACATGACACCATCCCTCTTCCACCAACTAAGGCATGGGTTAGTTTTTCTTGTGCTAGTATCCTTGCTAGGCTCTTGATTGCTAGAATAGATAGATATATTTTTATATCTATAGAAATGCAAGAATACTTGCATTTGGAGGCTAAAAGATTTAGTCATTTTTATCATCTTCATTTTTCAAGCTAAGGAGAGCTAGAGAACATTTGAGAGGTGAGAAAATATTTGAGAGCAAGGATAATGAAGGAGAAGGAGTTCTTGGGTTATATCTTCAAGATTCACAACCATTTTTGGAAGAAAAAGGAGAATAACCATTAAATCAAGGTAATAGTTATTTAAATTTAATTTTTGTTTTTAAATTAAATAAACTAACATATGAGTATAAATATGTTAATATAGTTATTAATGTGTGATAATAATATTTATGCCATGCTTGAGTTTAATATCCTTGGTTTGTGTTTTGGTATAATTTATATGCTAAAAACATGCGTTTGGTGGTGTTAAATCAAATCTTAAAATAATGTCCAAAAATAATTTTCATAAAACTTAGATTTAATGTTATAATATTATAGAACATTAAATCATGAGAAAAACAAAGTTTGAATGACTCAAAATGGAGTTATACACAAAAAGTTATGATTTGTGGTAGTTTATGTGATGTAAAAATTTTTATAAAAAATTTTAATATTAAATCATGAAAAATTAAATTTTCATGTTATAAATTGATATTAAGTGATTGGTAATTTTTTGGATTTTTAAAGCTTACTTGAATGTATAATTTTTATTAAAGTGGTGTATAAAAAGTCACTGTTCACAATCTGCTAAGGAAGGAAAAAGGGGGTGCCGCGCAATGCGCGCGAGACCCTGTTCACTGTCGCACACGGAAGGAAAAACGACGCCGTTTTGCCTATAAAATCCGTAGCCGCGCGAGACGCGCGGATGTCAGCCGACAGATCCCCAAAACGGTGCCGTTTTGGGGCCTGTTATTTCCTATCGCGCGCAATGCGCGGGCGTAGATTTCTGCGGAAATTACGAAATTGCCCCTCCGTTCGGTTTTCTGATTATTTACAAGATTGCCATCGGTCCGGTTTTTCAGTTTATTTACGATTTTGCCATTCTGGATAATTTTAATTAATTTTAAATATTTAAAATTATAACAAAAATAATAATAATTCAAAAATGGTATTTAGGTATTTAATATTATATTTTCCAAATATAATAAGTATTTAGGATTAATATTTAAATGTTGTAAATATTAATCTAGTTAGTTTCATATTATATTTTTCAAATATAATAAGTATTTAGGATTAATATTTAAATGTTGTAAATATTAATCTAGTTAGTTTAATATTATATTTTTCAACTATAATAAGCATTTAGGATTAATATTTAAATGTTGTAAATATTAATCTAGTTAGTTTAATATTATATTTTTTTTCAAATATAATAAGTATTTAGGATTAATATTTAAATGTTGTAAATATTAATCTAGTTAGTTTAATATTATATTTTTCAAATATAATAAGTATTTAGGATTAATATTTAAATGTTGTAAATATTAATCTAGTTAGTATAATATTATATTTTTCAACTATAATAAGCATTTAGGATTAATATTTAAATGTTGTAAATATTAATCTAGTTAGTTTAATATTATATTTTTTTTTCAAATATAATAAGTATTTAGGATTAATATTTAAATGTTGTAAATATTAATCTAGTTAGTTTAATATTATATTTTTCAAATATAATAAGTATTTAGGATTAATATTTAAATGTTGTAAATATTAATCTAGTTAATATTATATCTTCTGAATTTATGATTAAACTAATTATTATTTAATTAATATTAAATAATAAACAAGGATGATAAATTAATTAATTATTATTTAATTACTATTAAATAATAATTAAAGACAACTAAGATTGAGTATTTAATTATTTATTATTTGATTAACTTTAAATAATAAATAAATCTAGTAAGTTATTATTTATTATTAAATAATAACTAAAGGTATTTAATTACTTACTATTTAATTAATGTTAAATAGTAATTAAATGGAATAAAGAAAATGTCTTTTAACTCTTTTGTTTAAACAATTATAATAAATTGTTTAATAGTTTAATAAGTGTTTAACACTTAAGAAAATTATTTTCTAACTTATTAAATTATTAACCTAATTTGATTGAGAGTCTATAAGGTTAATAATATTGTTTTGACTGATGTAAATTATGTGTTAGTACTTATGTGATAAATAAGTTCCTTAGTGAGCGTATAGTTGTGCAAATACGTTGTACTAATTATTAGACCAACTTTATTAATGTTAGGTCTTTCAAAGTCAGTTAGTTAAAGCTAGACATTTATTGTAGCTGAGCAGACAGGCAAGTTTCCTAACTTCGAACTTTATTTTGTGCAAGTTTCCTAAACCCTACTCATTTTATATTCGAGCAGGATATATTATTTTATTGTTCAAGTTCCTAACTCGAACTCAAGTTATTATGTTTCAAGCATGCTAGTGGTTTAATTCTGTATAATTATTCCACCTCTTTAAATTGTTGATTCACACATAGTGCATGTTGCATGTGTTCATCAGGTATGAAAGGCTGATCACCTTCATTACCATAAGGTTCAGTTAAATTTGTTCATGGTCATTGTTGACACTCAACATTTCTTGATTCAGTCATTCAATTATTGAAATTATGATTCGTACTCTTTCACAATTATTATATTGTTGAAAATCCGAAAGCTTGTTCTTTCTTTCAATCATGATATATCGTTATTGTATTTAAACTTGCTGAGCAAAGTCGTTGCTCACTCTTGCTATATCATGATAATAAATTTCAGAGTAATACGAATGTCCGAGGAGAGACGGAGACAGAAGCAAAAGACAAGATTATAGTGTTATGCAATATAACTAAATTTTTATATGACGTAAGTAATTTTGTAAACCTTTTTATGAATCTAAAGGTATATATGTAAGTTAAGGTTAGAAACCTTGGGAAATGTTGTAGAATAAACAATTTATGTTTATATATTCCGCATTAGTTATAGAACATGTATGAAGATGATGTATAGTGATGAACCAGGTCCAGGGTTAAAGGAACCCGGATTTGGGGTCGTCACAGTTGATGTTTGTCTTCTTGACTATAGCTGTCATCAATTTCAGCTGCACCTCACTGACTGAGTCATGAGCCGAGTCTTTGCAGAGTAGGCATTTACCAACCACATCTGCCAGGAACTCATATTTTTGAGAATTTTTTTTCTTTTTTAAACCTTTCAGTCCTGGATTCTTTTGGTGGTGCATTCTTCTCAGGCCTTCTTCGGTATCCACCATATTTAGAGATGTGACGCCTCCTTGCTTAAATCCTAGGGCAAGATTAAATTCTTCCGCAGTGAGGTTGAGCTGTACTCCTTTTACAGTAGTGGTTAGAGTTCCGTTTGCATAGGATCCATTGATGTAAAACTCTCGGATAAGCTTTGACAGAATCCTCGTATTTGTTCCCAGAGCTTCTTGCAGACCCGCCTTTTCTAGTAACTGGATTATCCTTTTGAATTGCTTATCTGCCGTAGTGAAGGCTTCGAAGTTGAGCTCGTTTCCAGAAATGACTTGAGCAGGTGCCATTTGATAGTTTTCCTGAAACAGTAGGAACGATTTATCTGAGTATTGAAAACTTAAGGTTTTGGATTGAGAGAGATAGATAGGAATGATAGATTTCTGATTTGAAGAAATAAACGATGTGCAGTTTTCAAAGTATTTAAAACTTCCCTCTATGTTTGCTGAGATGCGTGTCATGTTCTGATAGGAGCATTTCATTTAGTTGATGACCTTTTTGCCCCTAAAGCTTTACGATCCTTCTTGATACTTCGATTCTTCTGTTGATGTTCGTTGAGTTAGCTTTACGATAGAGGAATACTCTGCGATCCTTGGCTTGTTGATCGTTGAGTGATCTCTACGATCTTCAGCGTACTCTACGATCCTTTTGTTTGATGATCGTTGAGTGTATTCCACGAATTTGTCTTTTACTTATTATCGTTGCTCACTTTTATTCCTGCAGAGTTAGTATATTCCCAAAAATCATGATATATATTAAGAGTCTAGATTTAGCATTCCTAACTCACTTATGAGTTTATTAAATCTTGATTCATCTAAAGGTTTTGTAAATACATCTGCTAGTTGATCTTCAGTTGGAATGTAGTGAAATGATATATTACCATTTTGTACATGATCCCTAATGAAATGATATCTTATATCTATGTGCTTAGTTCTTGAATGCATAACAGGATTATGAGTTATAGCAATTGCACTAGTATTATCACAATATATAGGAATAGAATTAAGCTCAAACCCATAATCTGCAAGCTGAGTCTTCATCCATAGGATTTGTGCACAGCAATTGCCTGCGGCTATATATTCAGCTTCTGCAGTTGATGTCGACACTGAGTTCTGCTTTTTACTAAACCAAGAGACAAGTCTGTTGCCAAGCATCTGGCAAGTTCCACTTGTGCTCTTTCTGTCTATTTTGCAACCTGCATAGTCAGCATCTGAGTATCCCATAAGATCAAATGAGGATTCCTTGGGATACTATAATCCTAAATTTGGAGTTCCTTTAAGATATTTGAAAATTCTTTTCACAGCTAATAGATGAGACTCTTTGGGGTTAGCCTAAAATCTAGCACATATACATGTAGCAAACATTATATCTGGTCGGCTAGCGGTAAGATGTAATAGTGAGCCTATCATACCTCTGTACTGAGTGATTTCAGTGGATTTACCATTTTCATCTTTGTCGAGCTTGGTGGCAGGTGGCATAGGAGTTTTCATGATAGATGCAGATTTCATGCCATATTTCTTTAATAAGTCTTTGATGTATTTGGCTTGATTAATGAATATGCCTTCATCAGTCTGTTTCACTTGTAGTCCAAGGAAGAAGTTGAGTTCTCCCATCATGCTCATTTCAAACTTGCTCTGCATAAGCTTGGCAAATATTTCACATAATTTTTCATCAGAAGAACCAAATATGATATCATCTACATAAATTTGAACTAGCAGTGTTTTATCTTTATGCTTTCTCAAAAATAAGGTAGTATCTATTCTTCCTTAAGTGAATCTTTTTTCAATGAGAAAGTTAGTTAAGGTTTCAAACCATGCTCTTGGTGCTTGTTTTAGACCATATAGTGCTTTATCTAATTTATAAACATAATTTGAAAAGGTTGGATTGATAAAACCTGGAGGTTGTTCCAGGTAAACTTCTTCTTGAAGTTCTCCATTTAGAAAAGCACTCTTGACATCCATTTGGAAGACTTTGTGTGACGCCCCCAAATCTGGGTCCACACAACCCATACTTGAGTCGTCAAAAGACTACAACAAAATTATTACAACAAAGCACAACGTACAACAATACAGTGTATAATAATACACAACTAAGTCTTCACTATTATTGCCACACTATTTTACAAAACGTGAAAACTATGATAACTATTCCTCGGACCCTCACTCCATTCCCTGGCTAGACCCTGTTATGTTTTCATCTCCTGTTGAAAAACAATGGAACAAAAGAAAGGGTGAGCTCAAATAGCCCAGTAAAGAATATCATGACTAAGATAATGACGAATAAATTATCATTAGTCTTCAACAGTTGAGTTCTTGATAGAATACAATAGACTACAAGGTTTATATCAAAAACTGCAGTTAAATTCTTAAACAACGTTCAGATCAATAATAGCAGCGGAATGAGTAATCTATTAGAAGAATAATGCAGACTATAATGTCCACTCGGTTCTCTTTTTAGGAAAAACATCATCAACTTTTATCATCTGAAATATCATTAGTCAAGATAATACAAATTCACAGTTCCTGATCATAATCATGCAGATCAACAGTTCATCTTTGCACTACGGGCCAAAGACATTCAATATAACACCAACGGTCATGATTATACCAGATTCAGCCTTTGGTCATAATCATACCAAACAACAGTTCATCTTTGCACTACGGGCCAAAGAGAACATTCACCACGTGCCATAAAAGACACCGAACAGATGTATCGCCTTTAACCTATTATATCGCCTTTAACCTATCATCTGTTCAACAAATATATCACATCTGTGCCCCCGGCCACAGATATTCACAACAGCTTGATTTTTGGATGATTAGAATGATATAAATGATGAACAGAAGAAATAGGATAACAATAAGTATCGGAAGTTTACTTTGTACAGATTCAAATAATGTCCAAATTGTCAACATGATGTGGAGTGAAATTTAAAAATGATATTCAAGATCCACAGTTCAGAATAATGGTTACAATTCAATAGAAAGGTTCACGTAAATAGGAAGGTTCAGTTGAAATAATGAAGTTCAACTATTATGGAACATATAATATTTTCAGGAATTATAGAAGCAATAGTTCCATAATAAATTTCGATTTAGGAGTATGAAAGAAAATAATATCCCTTACCGTAGCAGGTTTGATTAACAAAAGGTGAAGGAAATTAATACAAAGGGTTATTCACTAACAGGCGGCAATCCGCTTCGTAAGGTTATTCCCACAATTTAATAGAATTTGAGTACAAAGAGTTATTCACCAAACAGGCGGCAATCCGCTCCGTAAGGTTATTCCCACAATTTAATACATGGAAATAAAAGACACGTCTTATGAGTAAGGAAGAAACAATATTATTATCGAGAATCAAATAATGATAATCCCTTACCATAGTACGTTTGAATAATGGAAGATGAAAAAGATGGTATCCCTTACCTCAACACGTGACTGGATATTGATTTAAATGAGGTTGATTAACTTGAACAGTACACGTATACTTATAGATCTTCACAAATACTCAAGATGACTTAAGCACACTTAGAGAGAACTTTCACAAGAAGTATTTAGAGAGAGAAAGAAAGAACAAGTAAGGAAGTTTTATGAAAAATCCTTAAGTTAAGGCTTCTATTTATAGCCAAAAATCTTATCATTCATTTAATCTAAATCATTCATTTAAAGATCATCTTTTAATCTACACCATCCATTTCAAATATTATATTATCTTTAATCTACACCATTCATTTCATATCACCTAATAATCACCTAACTTTATATTATAAACAAATAACTTTATCAATTCAATTATTATGACTAATTGTTATAAATACAGTATAGTTAGCTCTTAGATATCAAGTCAATAAATTAATGAAATACAACTGTTTAAATAACATCATAATAGAGATAACAATAATGTAAAATAAAGCATACGTTACTGTGTAATGACAATTATTGATTCAATAATGTGAATTACTGTGCATATGTTACTGTGACAATTATTAGGTTCAATAATTTTAAAAACAGTGCAACAACAATTATTGACTCAATGATATAAAATACAGTGTAATGACAATTATTAAATCAATAATGCAAAATACTGTGTAACAACAATTATTGAATTGATAATATAAAATATTATGCAGTGACAATTATCGATGAAATGATGCGTAACAGTTACGGTGTCAATTATCAGACCAATAATATGAGACACTATGCAATACCGTGTGTTACTGTAGAGTACCGTGTGCTACAGAAAATACCATAAACTACCGTATGCTACTATTCTTTTATCACCGGTATTTTAACAGTTCCGTTGACTATTTTTATTTAAAAAGGTTATTTCTGTCGTTTTCTATATCCGACAAATATTCCGTTGTGGGGTCCACCAATAATTTATTATTTCGGCGCCGTCGTACGGCACGAATATTCCCCGACCAAACGAATATTCCCCGACAAAGCGAATATTGTCCGACAAAATAAAATTTGCACATAACATCCTTAACTTTCAATTTTGTTAATTTAACCACTTACTGTTTCAAAAAAAAATATATATGAAGAAAAATTAAATTTTGTATTTCATAAAATTCGGGGTCTTACAACCTCCCCTCCTTATGAAATTTCGTCCCCGAAATTGACGTACCTGACATATCGAAGAGGTAAGGATACTTAGATTTCATCTCAGATTCTAGCTCCCAGGTCATTTCCTCAGTATCTTGGTTCCTCCATAAAACCTTAACTTGAAGTATAACCTTTGAGCGTAGGATCTGCTCCTTCTTATCCAGGATCTTAACAGGTACCTCCTCGTATGTTAAATCCTCTGCTATAACGTCTGGTTCTAACTCAATGACGTGGTTTGGGTCCTTCACATATTTACGTAACATAGATATGTGAAAAACGTTATGGATGCGAGACATACTTGGTGGTAGGGCTAGTCTGTAGGCTACGGTTCCTATTCGATCGAGGATTTCAAATGGGCCAATAAATCGAGGGTTGAGCTTTCCTCCCTTTCCGAATCTCGTAACCCCTTTCCATGGAGAAACACGTAAGAATACATGATCTCCGACGTTGAAACTTTCGTCTCTCCGATGAAGATCAGCATAACTCTTTTGTCGTTCTTGTGCGGTCTGTATTCGTTGTCGGATCATTTGGATCTTTTCGGTCGTCAAGCGTACCAACTCGGGTCCCAACAATTTTGCTTCTCCTACCTCATTCCAACATATTGGAGAGCGACACTTCCTTCCATACAATGCCTCGAATGGAGCCATGCCTATGCTTGCTTGGTAACTGTTGTTGTAAGAAAATTCCACCAACGGCAAGTACTTATCCCATCTTCCTTTGAAGTCTAATACACAAAGTCTCAAAAGATCTTCGAGGGTCTGGATCGTCTTTTCCGATTGTCCGTCCGTTTGAGGATGATATGCAGAACTAAAACGTAGTTCAGTGCCCATAGCTTTTTGTAGACTGATCCAAAAGCGTGAAGTGAATCTAGGATCTCGATCAGAAACTATGGTAACTGGCATGCCATGCAATCTCACGATCTCATTTATGTACATACCGGCAAGACGTTCAAGTGAAAAGTTTTCTCGTATAGGCAAGAAATGAGCAGATTTGGTCAATCTATCTACGATCACCCAAATTGCATCTAAGCCTTGAGAAACTTTTGGAAGACCCGTCACGAAGTCCATATTGATGTGTTCCCACTTCCATTCGGGAACTTCAAGTGATTGTAATGGACCTTTAGGAACTTGATGCTCTGCCTTGACACGTTGACAAGTTAGGCACCTTGAGATAAACTCCGCAATCTCTCTTTTCATATTGTTCCACCAAAATGTATGTCGAAGATCTCGATACATCTTGGTACCTCCTGGGTGGATTGCAAACGGCGTGTTGTGTGCCTCCATCATGATTTTATGCTTTAATTCAGGATCGTTAGGAACACAGAGTCGAGAGTTGACTCGAAGTATTCCTTTCTCGTCGATTCTTGCTTCGGGAATGGCACCTTCTTGTACTTTCTTTATCATGTTTATCAGTTCCGGATCGGTAGCTTGAGCAGCTTTAATTTTATCGATTAAAGTTGATTCTACTCGCACGTGAGCAATCTTCGAGTGAGTCCCTGGTGTCTTTAGCTCTATCTCCATCTTTTGCAAGTCGTACAAAATACACTTTTGTGTTGTCAGCAGTGCACTTGTACTTGCATAAGATTTTTTGCTCAAAGCGTCAGCTACAACGTTCGCCTTTCCCGGGTGATACTGGATTGTGTGGTCATAATCCTTTAACAGCTCAAGCCAACGTCGTTGTCGCATGTTGAGTTCCTTCTGGGTGAAGAAATACTTGAGACTTTTATGATCCGTATAGATATCCACTTTTTCTCCGTACAAGTAGTGTCTCCAGATCTTCAACGCGAAAACGACTGCTGCCAACTCTAGATCATGAGTAGGATAATTTTTCTCATAATCTTTGAGTTGTCGAGAGGCATAGGCTATAACCTTTCCATGTTGCATAAGGACACAGCCTAGACGTTTGTCAGAAGCATCGCTGTAGATAACAAATTCTCCTGATCCTGATGGTATGGTCAGAACAGGAGCTGAAACAAGTCTCCTCTTGAGTTCTTGAAAACTCTTCTCGCATTCCTCGCTCGATATAAGTTTTGTACTAGAATGAAAGATACCGATATCTAGTAATTAAACTTTCAACTCTTGGTGTTCTATGGGAGCCATTTGGTGTGGGACTTTAAAAATGGGCTTAGTGTCGGGTTCAAGATCGATACAGAATTCAATTTGACGGTTTGGGGTAAGCCAGAAAGTTCCTCAGAAAAAAAACGTCAGGAAACTCATTAACAATGGGAATATCATTCAAGTTTGACGTGTTTTTGTTCAAATCAGTGATATGAGCTAAAAAGGCTTGACATCCGTTTTTCAATAAACGAATGGCTTTATGGCTAGAAATAACAGTTATAGATTTCAATGATTTAGTTGCTTGAATTTGCATGACAGGTTGATTAGGAATATGAAAACTAATAATCTTATGAAAACAATCAATTTTAGCATGATGGGTAGTCAACCAATCAATTCCTAAAATCACATCAAATTCATGCATCTCTAAAGAAATAAGGTCAACAGGTAATGTGAGGTTGTTGATTTGAACTTAGGCAAGATTTATAGATAGTAAATGTAATAGGTATTTCTCCCAATGAGGTTTCAACTGATAAGACAAGATTTAAGTTTTCAATAGTCAAATTTAAACGTTGAGTACATATAGGTGAGATAAAGGAGTGGATAGAGCCAGTATCTAATATGACATAGACTTCACGAGAATTTATGAATAGCTTACCGGTTATCACCTCATTCGGTTTCTTGACTGTTATCGTCAAATCGAATCCCGAATACTTCATTCGGATCTTCACGTATTTCAACCATGGGAATACCACTGAATAATTTTCTAGCAAACTGTTTCTCGGGTTCATCAACTTCATCAGTAGTAAGGTACCAATGATTTCCATTAAAATAGTATTTTCGATAGACTGCAGTTTCCACGATAGTGACTAACTTAACCTGAATTCCTCTAAATTGTAACGCCCAAAAGTATAGAAACATCATTTTTAAATAATCTTGAAAATCATAGCTGGAACACCATAAATCCCAAAGACTAATATGAAAAGTCCATATATTCTGATCCTTTGTTATAGAGCATAACCAGGTGATATCACTCTCCCAATTAGTGAGTAAATTAAAGGCAATAATTTCCGCAAGTTCGTTACTTCCTTTAATTGCTTCTAAGAATGGATCTGGAACGACTGTAGCAGAGCTTTCACCTTCATCCTTACTGGATAGAACACGCATAATTTTTGCCTTAGGCAAATGATTCAACTCTGAGTTTGTAAGAAGATTATTCGTCGCCTCTTGTTTTGCAGCTACATTTGTTTCGGTAATTTCATAGTTAACCTCCTGATTTCCAGATGCCATAATTAACTGTGGTCACAAAATAAATGTTAGTTCAAATAAACTGACTCATCTCTTCATGTTCCTACATTCAAATCGATTCATTAGATAAAAAATAAATCTAATTTAGGTAGGACACACTAGTGATTGATTCTATTCGTCTCTCCCCTCCTAGTTCTAACCCCAGATCTCCATTAAAGACCATATCCCTAAGCTCTGATGCCAACTGTGACGCCCCCAAATCTGGGTCCACACAACCCATACTTGAGTCGTCAAAAGACTACAACAAAATTATTACAACAAAGCACAACGTACAACAATACAGTGTATAATAATACACAACTAAGTCTTCACTATTATTGTCACACTATTTTACAAAACGTGAAAACTATGATAACTATTCCTCGGACCCTCACTCCATTCCCCGGCTAGACCCTGTTATGTTTTCATCTCCTGTTGAAAAACAATGGAACAAAAGAAAGGGTGAGCTCAAATAGCCCAGTAAAGAATATCATGACTAAGATAATGACGAATAAATTATCATTAGTCTTCAACAGTTGAGTTCTTGATAGAATACAATAGACTACAAGGTTTATATCAAAAACTGCAGTTAAATTCTTAAACAACGTTCAGATCAATAATAGCAGCGGAATGAGTAATCTATTAGAAGAATAATGCAGACTATAATGTCCACTCGGTTCTCTTTTTAGGAAAAACATCATCAACTTTTATCATCTGAAATATCATTAGTCAAGATAATACAAATTCACAGTTCCTGATCATAATCATGCAGATCAACAGTTCATCTTTGCACTACGGGCCAAAGACATTCAATATAACACCAACGGTCATGATTATACCAGATTCAGCCTTTGGTCATAATCATACCAAACAACAGTTCATCTTTGCACTACGGGCCAAAGAGAACATTCACCACGTGCCATAAAAGACACCGAACAGATGTATCGCCTTTAACCTATTATATCGCCTTTAACCTATCATCTGTTCAACAAATATATCACATCTGTGCCCCCGGCCACAGATATTCACAACAGCTTGATTTTTGGATGATTAGAATGATATAAATGATGAACAGAAGAAATAGGATAACAATAAGTATCGGAAGTTTACTTTGTACAGATTCAAATAATGTCCAAATTGTCAACATGATGTGGAGTGAAATTTAAAAATGATATTCAAGATCCACAGTTCAGAATAATGGTTACAATTCAATAGAAAGGTTCACGTAAATAGGAAGGTTCAGTTGAAATAATGAAGTTCAACTATTATGGAACATATAATATTTTCAGGAATTATAGAAGCAATAGTTCCATAATAAATTTCGATTTAGGAGTACGAAAGAAAATAATATCCCTTACCGTAGCAGGTTTGATTAACAAAAGGTGAAGGAAATTAATACAAAGGGTTATTCACTAACAGGCGGCAATCCGCTTCGTAAGGTTATTCCCACAATTTAATAGAATTTGAGTACAAAGAGTTATTCACCAAACAGGCGGCAATCCGCTCCGTAAGGTTATTCCCACAATTTAATACATGGAAATAAAAGACACGTCTTATGAGTAAGGAAGAAACAATATTATTATCGAGAATCAAATAATGATAATCCCTTACCATAGTACGTTTGAATAATGGAAGATGAAAAAGATGGTATCCCTTACCTCAACACGTGACTGGATATTGATTTAAATGAGGTTGATTAACTTGAACAGTACACGTATACTTATAGATCTTCACAAATACTCAAGATGACTTAAGCACACTTAGAGAGAACTTTCACAAGAAGTATTTAGAGAGAGAAAGAAAGAACAAGTAAGGAAGTTTTATGAAAAATCCTTAAGTTAAGGCTTCTATTTATAGCCAAAAATCTTATCATTCATTTAATCTAAACCATTCATTTAAAGATCATCTTTTAATCTACACCATCCATTTCAAATATTATATTATCTTTAATCTACACCATTCATTTCATATCACCTAATAATCACCTAACTTTATATTATAAACAAATAACTTTATCAATTCAATTATTATGACTAATTGTTATAAATACAGTATAGTTAGCTCTTAGATATCAAGTCAATAAATTAATGAAATACAACTGTTTAAATAACATCATAATAGAGATAACAATAATGTAAAATAAAGCATACGTTACTGTGTAATGACAATTATTGATTCAATAATGTGAATTACTGTGCATATGTTACTGTGACAATTATTAGGTTCAATAATTTTAAAAACAGTGCAACAACAATTATTGACTCAATGATATAAAATACAGTGTAATGACAATTATTAAATCAATAATGCAAAATACTGTGTAACAACAATTATTGAATTGATAATATAAAATATTATGCAGTGACAATTATCGATGAAATGATGCGTAACAGTTACGGTGTCAATTATCAGACCAATAATATGAGACACTATGCAATACCGTGTGTTACTGTAGAGTACCGTGTGCTACAGAAAATACCATAAACTACCGTATGCTACTATTCTTTTATCACCGGTATTTTAACAGTTCCGTTGACTATTTTTATTTAAAAAGGTTACTTCTGTCGTTTTCTATATCCGACAAATATTCCGTTGTGGGGTCCACCAATAATTTATTATTTCGGCGCCGTCGTACGGCACGAATATTCCCCGACCAAACGAATATTCCCCGACAAAGCGAATATTGTCCGACAAAATAAAATTTGCACATAACATCCTTAACTTTCAATTTTGTTAATTTAACCACTTACTGTTTCAAAAAAATATATATATGAAGAAAAATTAAATTTTGTATTTCATAAAATTCGGGGTCTTACACTTTGAACTTCATGTGTACAGCATGGGCAAGGAAGATCCTTATGGCTTCCAACCTGGCAACTGGAGCATATGTTTCATCGTATTCAATTCCTTCTTCTTGAGAGTAACCTTTGGCCACCAGTCTTGCTTTGTTTCTTGTTATCACACCATTTTCATCCATCTTATTTCTGAAAACCCATTTAGTGCCAATGACTGGTTTATGCTGAGGCCTAGCCACTAATCTCCAGACCTTGTTTCTTTCAAATTGATTTAGCTCCTCTTGCATGGCCTCTATCCAACTTGAATCTCCTAAGGCTTCTTCGATCTTCTTGGGTTCCTCTTGAGAGAGAAAGCTTAGGTAAAAGCATTCATTCGAGGTTGCAGCTCTAGTCTTGATTCCGGTGTTTAGATCTCCAATAATTAGATCTTGAGTGTGATCTTTGGTCCATTTTATTCTGCTAGGGACGTCTGTGCTGGTACCTTCTTGTCTGAGTTCCTCTAAATCAGCTTATGGTTCTGATCGTAGAGTTCCAATGTCTAGTGTGGTGTGCTCTACGATTTCCTCTCCTTGTTCAACGATTTCTGTGGCTGGTTCTATGGTCGTAGAGTCAGACTCTACGATTTTGAGTTCTTCGATCGTTGAGCTTGTGTCTAATGACTCGTTGAATGGTGATCTTTTCTTTTTAGGATCTGATTCATCGAATGTGACGTGGATGGAGGTTTCAACAGTTAATAACTCCTTGTTGAACACCCTAAATGCTCTGCTATCTGTTGCATAGCCATGGAAGATTC
This sequence comes from Hedera helix, assembly GCA_947179155.2. Lineage (NCBI taxonomy): Eukaryota > Viridiplantae > Streptophyta > Magnoliopsida > Apiales > Araliaceae > Hedera > Hedera helix. The sequence goes on along the minus strand of OX359264.1, from coordinate 9,897,269 downwards.
ATTCATCTGATTTTGGCTGGAATTTGGTTAGATGCTTCTTGCCATTGTTGAGAACGTAGTATAGGCAACCAAACGCATGAAAATAACTTATGTTTGGCTTTCTTCCTTTCTATAATTCGTACGGAGTCTTCTTCAATGTTGAGTGTATGAGTGACCTATTTTGAGTGTAACATGCAGTATTGATGGCTTCAGCCCAGAAATATTCAGGGAGATAAGCTGCTGCTAAAAGGGTTCTTCCTGCTTCAATAAGAGTCCTGTTTTTCCTTTCTGCTACTTCATTTTGTTGAGGCGTCCTTGGGGCTGAGAAGTTGTGATTTATTCCATTTTCTTCACAGAACAGGTCCATATCTGAGAAATCAAACCCTCGTCCATGATCACTTCTGATGGCCTTGATCTTTTCACCCTTTTCATTCATGATTAGTCTGAAGAGCTTGATAAGATGTGAAATGGTTTCATCTTTAGAGCTTAGAAAAGATACCCATGTATATCTAGTGTAGTCATCTACTACCACTAGAAAGTATCTCTTTCCTTCGAGGCTAGTTGTTGAGACTGGTCCGAATAAATCCATGTGAAGTAATTGAAGAGCCCTATCATTTGAGTTTACTGATTTGCTCTGGAATAACGCCTTTGTTTGCTTTCCAAACTGACAAGCTTTGCAGGGTTTTTTGTTTGATGAAATTTAACTTTGGCAATCCTTTTACTAGATCTTTGGAGGCAAGCTTTGAAATACTTTTGAAGTTAAGATGAGATAACCTCCTATGCCAGAGCCAGCACATATCTTCAGAGGCTTTAGCAAGAAAACAGACAGTTTGTTCTGAACTTAATTTAGCAAGATTGACCACATAGACATTTCCTTCTCGAACTCCTTCTAGCTTTAGAGAGTTAGTTTTCAAGTCTCTAACTTGGCATTGGTTGTTGAGGAAGGTGACTTGATGTCCTTTGTCACAGAGTTGACTTATACTGAGCAAGTTGTGCTTTAGTCCCTCAACATATGCCACTTTACTGAAAGATATTGCACCATTTCCAGTTGAGCCATAACCTCTGGTTTTCCCAGAGTTGTTGTCTCTAAAAATGACAGCAGGTCCATCTTTTTCTTTAAACTCTGATAGAAGAGCCTTGTCTCCTGTCATGTGCCTTGAGCATCCACTGTCAAGATACCAGATTGATCTCTTTACCTGCATAACAAATCAATCTTCATTTTGGTACCCATATCTGTTTGGGTCCTACTTTGTTAGTACCTTTTGGGACCCAAATCTGTTTGATTTTAGATTCTTGCAGTCTATGATATCTTAACAAATATTTATCATTTTTATGATGGTGCCTATGATTAATATGATATTGATGATGATATGTGTGCATCAAGTTTAAGCTCAATTCTGTAGATCTCCCTTATATATGAATTTGGTTTTCGGTCCAGTCATAAATCGCCGCTCATCGAGATCTTTAGCGCAACATCAATCGTGTTGTCATATTTCACAAAATTTGTCGATGCTCTGTTCTGCTCTACTTCTAATCCATGGAGCTTTAGCTTCAGGCAGAAGAAGAAGAAAAGGGGAAGAACTCTTTTATCTTTCTTATATGTATTGTAGATTTTTTCGGCGAAAGGTGGTGAATGGACTGAAAGAGGGGTAATATGTGTAAAAAATTCATTCAGTGGCTTAGAACTGATTCAGCCAAAAAAAATTTGGCTTACCAAATCAGTGCTTGATTAAAAAATATGGAAATCATTTAATGCATTTAATTTTTTATCAAATAAATTTAATGACTGACCGATTCAAATTCAAAAGTATTCAAACCTATCAAGTGCTAAACAAATACATCCTTAAGGAACTCAATAAATAACGACAAATAAAGAGTAATGGTTTAAATTCAATCTACAAGATTGGAAAAATCATTTGTAAACACGATAGTACATTGTCCATCCACTTCATATTATCTATTACTAAATAAATATGTTCACTTTTTTAAAATAATAATTAATAACTTAATTTTAAGTTAAGAAATGACACTATTACTTTTTATTGAGAAAAAAATACCCAGTTATTTGATTATATTAGATACCCTTATATATATATGGAGTTTGTTAGTTCCCAATGACACGATAGAAATCTAGAGGGGGGGGGGGGGGGGGGGGGGTTGAATAGATTCTTTTAAAAATTTCTTCTACTTAAAAAGATCTTACTTAATTAATTCTTAATCAAAAAGTTTAACACGGCGGAATACGATTTAGTTACCCCTTTTTTTGATATGTTAGAGTAATAATTCAACAAGCAATTATTATGGCAGATATAGCAAATAAAAGACACAATAAGAAAGACTCTGATTTTTAAGTGGTTCAGAGCTCACAAGACTCCTACTCCACTGTTCTGCTCTTCTAGCAGCAAATCCACTAAGGATACTTTTACAATTTCAGAATCACTAAGATTCCTTCAAGACCCGCAGTCTTGGAACTCTAGTTCACTCAGAACTCTACAAGTCTAACAGACTTTGATACACTAGTTCACAAAGAACTATCCTGGAGTGATGTATATTTGGATGTGCTACGAAGTTGCTATTAGCTTGAGTTTTCGAAGGACTTAGTAGCAATTCAAGCTTTCTTATCAGTTTGATCTTTTTCACTTCTTGCGTATATTTTTCTTTGTGCAGAATTGGTACTTTTTCCTTTTGCCGATCTTAGTATTTAAGAAGTTAGAGCTTCAGTTTTCTTCCCGTTGGACCATCTACTTAAGCTTGTGTTTCTTTCCGTTACCTCACAGATGAGAGTTGTTCTGTATTATATTTAATATAGCTCATTAAAGCTCTGATGAGATTTTATTTGATCTGACCTGTTAGTCCATGGAAGGTTGTTTTCTTTTTCCTTTGGAAAAGATATGTCAGTCGTAGGTTACTACCAACTTTCATAGAGTCGTTTGGTCCTTCCATACTATAGAGCTGATAGGACACAGTCCTCTGACTTTTCTGCCTTGAAAGTCTTCTTTCTGTTGCATAGTGCGCTTGGGTCAGTCCCCTGACTTTTCTGACTTTGATCGATTTGCAGAAGTTTCCTTTTTGGTTACATCAATGTAGATTGAATTCCTGAACAGAATAGCTCCTGATCTGAGAGTCGTGATGACTCTTGCCTTTTTGCTCAACGACCTTCCATGATCAACTCTACGAATATCCTTGCTGTCGTGATTGATCTGTACAGGATCATCTTTTACTGTCATCGTAGAGTTTACTCAACTGTTAGACTGTTGATCGTAGAGTTCATTTTAAGGTTCCTCGCTTAGAACATAGTCTGTTTGGTCGTAGAGTCTTCTTGACCTAAATCGTAGAGTCCGTTCTACGATTGATTGTCTTGATCGTAGAGCCTGTCTTAAATCGTAGAGTCTTCTTGACTGAAATCGTAGAGTTCATTCTACGATTATATTACACCAACAGATCAACCTAACAGTTTTAATCTATCTAAGTCTTAGTGCAACACAAAAGACTTTTATTCATTTATATCAAGAGATCAACCCAACAGTTTTGATCTTATCTAATACAGCCATTGTACATTATTTATTATCATCAAATTTAACCATTCAATGTTCAACAGAGTTAATCCACAACAACTAGTTAATATGTTTATTGTTTCGCCAACCCAAAATTAACTTAAAAATACCCTTTCCACTAGAGACTATAGCGGCAGGGCTAACAAAAAATTTCGAAGTTGCCGCTAAAGGCTTTAGCGACAGTTTTGAATTTTTTTTTTTAGTTCTGCCGCTAGAGCCTCTAGTAGTAGGGATTCTCACAACAAAAATGCCCTCTTGTATTAATTGTCAAAATAGTAACCCAACAATCGGTTGCTGTGAATAGGAAAGAAAATTTAAGATTCTTTTAAATGTATGCAAATGACAATTATTTTAAAATATATTAAATAAATTAAAATTTCAATTATAATGAAATGGAGGCAGTAAAAGATAGGAAATTATCACACACCTCATCATTTATCATCTGAAAATTCTATTAATTATTTTCCAAATAAATACTAGATTTAAAAAAAATAACATACATATACATACTTTTGAAGCAAAGGTTATATGCACTTCAAAATTATAAACTGAGTAAATATAAGTACATAATATTTAAATATTATATTTATCTTAAAAATTAAAAAATAAAATATGATATTAATATTAATATCATGCACCACTTTTTAATTATTAAAATAAATATAATATTTTATTTTATATTTAAATTTTATATTCCTAAACTTATCCTTATAAACTCCACAATTACATTCCTCCCATTGGTCAGCATGACCAAAAAAATGTACAAGTAATTAAATAACAAAATTACTAATATGGGACTGGTGATGCGATATTTTCCCGACTTGATCAACAAGACCAAGAATTTCTGCCCTGCCCCTCGCAATCCTATGAAACACCTCTCGTACTTGTTGTTGCAGTGGCCCTAATCCCTCCTCCATCTTGCCGCAAATCTCCGCCATTTCGGCTACCTGGGCCGCCACCTCCTCCGCCTCCTCCGCCTCTGCCGGAAACTGAAACGCCTCCGAAAATTCCACTAGAGAAAGCGCCACCTTCTCCATCCTCTGCGTTTCGTCCAGCAATCCGGCGGTTCCTTTCTTCTCCTTCTTCTTCCATTCCTCCCCAATTTTCTCTTGAAGCCCAATAATCGACTGGGCCCAATTTAATTGCTTCGGAATCGAAAGATGGGTCACCAGTCCATTCCGCTCCTTGCACGGAAACGCCGCCACTAAAGCCCACATTGAAAACACCAAAACTGTATTCATAATATAAAGCGGTAATGCCAAGCCATTCGACTCGCCGCCGCGTGGCGCCACCAGATTGGCTGACATTGCATGAATCTCTTTGGCAGCGGACCACGATTTCGCGAAGGACAACAACGTTGACCTGAAATTTCTGGCGTCACGGTCTTTAGGTGGCGTCGCCGCTGGGTCTCCCTGGCGGCCGAATGACCAAGTCCGCTCCGCCGATTTGGCGGCGTTCTGGCTTTCTCTGTCATCAAGCATCATTGACGTCAGCAGAGTGTTTAACGCCTTTTTGGCTCGCCGGACCTGTCCTTCTCCGATTGGCCGTTGCTCGAGGGCGGCGACGGCGATTTCCGCCAATTTCTGCCAGTGACGGACTAAATCGATGGCGTGAGTGATGGCGTTACAGCTATCAAGTGCCTTAACGTACCGGTCCAGTAGCTCCGGGATGAGGCGGTCCAGTGGGGGTTTGTTAAAATGGGTCGGGTCACGATCAATGATGAGAACGGCCTTGAATTCGGCCTCACAACAGAGAAATGCATCGAGGAGTTTACGGAACCAGGCGATGGAGAGGAGGGTATCGGGAGCGCCGCCGTCGTCAGCAGAACCGGCGGTGGAGGCTACGAGGTCGGAGAGGCGGTCGGCGACGTGTTTTTGGAAGAGCTCAATGTCTTCCAGCTCTTGGTCGTGATTGTTTTCCATTGAAGTCACCTGGTTCCGGCGGATGCTTATTCGGTTCAGAAATGAACCCTGATGGTCGGTCGCCGGCATGGTTGATCGATTTATCAGCTTAAAATTTTACAAATTACAGTTTCAGAGAGAAAGAATGATGGAAGTGGCACATAGAGATATAAAAGAGTATGGAGAGAGTAAATTAAGGAATGAGAAAAAGGAGAGGTTTGAGAATAACAAGTCTGTTTGGCAGTAGTATAAATATGCGACGATGTTTTTGGATTCTCATACTTTTGTCATGGACGAGACTTTTTCTTTTCCATTATTTTCTCTTCTGACTTGGCATTTTTTTCTCATTTGTTCCCAAATTGCCCTAATATGCTTTTGGTGAAGAGTGATCCCTCTAGGGCACAATGGACCCTTTCGGTATGATACAAAATTATGTTAAAACATTTCGAAAATTTGCTACGCATACAATATTTTTTACAAAAAATTACTTATAAATTACAGTATTGTTACAATTGTAAAACACTTTTATAAAAAATAATTTATAAAATAACATATAAAAATATAATTAACTGATAATTCATTATACATAAATAAATTATAATAATCAACTACAATTATAAATATTATTTCATATCTATTTTAATATTCACTCGTCAAAGCACTAAACTTAATATTTATCGGCGTGACATATGTATATATGTCATTTATTTATCATCTCCGTCTTATTCTTTTCTTCGCAATAGTGCATCATAAGATTTTTCAAAGATATTTTGTAAATATATATTATTCGATGAAATCAAGGTATTGATCAGCAAGGGATGAGGATTTGAATTTTATTTTTTAATAAATGAAAGATCCCAAGAGGGAGTCAATGCCCAATGGTACTAAGGTATGAGGATAGAGTGGTGAATGTGTCAGGCAATAAAGGGGTAATAAGGTCATATCCCTAGCAGCAGCAGCAACAGCAACAGCAACGAAGTCTAATGATTGCGACTGCTCGAGTATCGTCAGTTTGACCAAGTAACGGTCCTGGAAATAACTTATTTTAAATAATTTATAAATTAAAATTTAAAATAATTTATAAGTTATTCTAAAAAATAATTTATAAATAAAAATATTTGATATTATTTTGACTTATAAATTTAAAATAAAATGTGAAAGTATTCAGATAAAATAATTTATAAATTAAAATAAAGATAAAAATGTTTTTATATTTGATTAAATATATTTATTTTAAAATAATTTCAATTTTATTTTTTGAAAAGTCAAAAATATTTATTTCTTAAAAATAATTTATAAATCAAAAAATAAGTCATAGTCAAACAAATAAATAATAAAAAACAGTTTATAAATTAGTTTGATCAGCGGAACATGCCCTAAATCGTTGGACACGTAACGAGTTCTTCTTCTATTATTTCCAAAATCGAAAACAAAAGAGGTTAAAAATGGAAGAAATAAAGAGTAGTTAGTGAGTGGTAGTAGAAGTACATACAAACAGTGTTGTAGTCAAAATTTTGTTTTAGTGAGGGTTAATTATAGTAATGTTTATTCTTTTCTCTAATAAAAAAAAATATACTCCGTCTGTCTTTAAAAAAATGATAAATTCAATATTTATTCTTCAAAAAAATAAATTAATATACATAAAATAAAGGGTAAGTATGTCTTTTAGTATCGTCTATTAATATAAAAGATAAAATAACTTATCATTTGAAATTTTTTTATATAATTTTATAGGATCACTAAAGATAAATTTAAATTTTTTTTATTCACTTTCATTCACTTTATTTTTTTAAAAAAAATTTGTGTAAAAATGTATTTGAGGACGAGGGAATAATTAAATATTTTTAATGCATTTTTCTTTAGGGAAAATAAATTTCAAACAAATATATATATAAACAAACACAAGGTGCGTCATTCAATAAGGCAACAATATGCTATATATGTTAATCGAGTAATCCTAATATATCATAATATAACAACAAAAATTATCATCTAAAATATTAATAGAAAAACAATGAGAAGGCAATTTTAAAAGCTTAAAAAATTTAATAGATTAGTTAACTAATTCATAAATTAAATTATACTTGTTGAACTAGATATTTACTAGCGCACATGGAGTATTCAATACGGGCTACCCATAACAGGCCTTATCTTTACAGCATATTAAGCCTAGTGCATATACAAGAGGACTCATAAGTCGAATAGGCTTGGGATCGTTGTTTTATCACTTAGGATACTAACTAGTTATCATATCCAATACTAATTGGTATGAGAATTACCGTATCCAGCAGTAATTAGCATTACAGTTATATTTTCCAACAAAGTTTTTAATATATGATTCCTAATAGGAATCATAACCCAGTTGAGCAAAACGAGTACTATAAATACATGATAAACAATAGAGGTACGATATATAATATTCTAGTCTAGTAAATATTTGTCATCTCCATTGTTAACACATCTTGAACATTGTATTTACTCTCACACTAGATGTATCCCCTGACGGTCGAAATCTTCAAGTACTTTCTAGTGGTTCTTTCTGTGCATGTTCACGGTCAAGTCAATGGTTGAACGTGCGGAAAAATTCAAGTGTTAACATTCGTTTTAAAATGAGAGCCTTAAATAGCACAATACCATTGATTAATAATTCGATTACAAATTCCCACTTTACTTGTTATAAAAAGTCATTATGACTAAAGTTCTACAATACAAGAAGGAAAACAGTAATAATAAATTCCTCTTCTAAGTTTTCTTTTTTCATTTCCCCTTGGTTCCAGAACCTTCTAGAGTATCTCCCTTACCTGCAAATAAAGATTATAGTATTTAGTAAAGATCCTTTTCAATCGAAAAGAATTAGAATGGTGACCTCACCACCCCCAAAGAGCCAGAACAACTCTCGGGAGATTCACGCTTGCAGTCACATCATACAAAAGATGTTGACAAGCAACCTCCAAGAGATACTGGATAGAAAGAAATCTCTTGACCTCCAACAAGAAAAGCTTGATAGATAGTATGCAGATATGGTGAAGTCTGAAAATAACGTATTGAGCAAGTGAGGCACACCCTCCCGATTAGGTCGTCATAGCTCACATCATGACCATAAGACAACTAATGCTCGATTGTCGACTTTCAAAGACCGAAAGAAAAGGCCTAGATCTCCCCCGCAACGTAACAAGGATGATCAAAACAGGAAACATTGTGATTGCAGTCACACTACAAAATCGTCTCCCTAGAGGATTTTTTAAAAGCATGTTGGATCTAAACAGAAGAAACCCTACTTATCACCCTTCACAAAAGGAGCTTGATGAAACAATGATTAACATAAATCTCAAGGTCCTGGTTCTAGAGACGTATGATGGAACAGGTGACCCACATTATCATATTTTTTCTTATGAGCGTGCAATACGTTTCTAGGGTTATGATGCAGCAGTGATATGTCACCTTTTCATCCCTACTCTAAAAAAGGCTGCAAGAGAATGAATAATCTCTCTTCCTTCATGCTCATAGATTCATGGGAAGAGTTGCAGGAACAATTTCATACACGTTTTAGTAGTAACAGAAAACGTGCGAGGATGATGACTTCACTACTTCAGGTGAAACAGAGACCCAATAAAACTCTTCGGTAGTACTTGAAGATATTTATAGAAGTAGTATTTGAGATCCCCATTATAGACTCAGCATAGGTAATACAGTTTTTAACAATGGGTTTAAATGTAGATAAATTCAGTCGTTTAATTGAAGAAATCATCTCTAAATCTCCTGAGACTTTATCAAAGACCTATAAAAAGGCCGATAAATTCATAGAATTGGAAGAGTCCCTCATCAACCTTCAGTGTTCTTCGAAATACAATGCTGATTCTCACCAAAGATACCCTAGAGGCGATGGAACTGATAAAAGGGATGATAATAAAAAATGCAACGGCGAGAAATATTTTAGGGGAGATCGTTAACAGAAGAATGATAACTCCAGAGATAGGGGAACAAAAACAAAGATAAAGATTACAGCCCCTTAAACGCAAGTAGATCTAATATTATCAACGAAATAAAGAATGAGCCCTTCTATAAAAAGCCTTCAAAACTCATAGTCTTTGTTAGACAGAAGAACAATGATAAGTACTACACAAATCATGAGGCGAAGGGTCGTGATACTGAAGATTGTTACCAGTTGAAGGACTTCCTAGAAAACCAGGTGAAGAATGGAAACCTAGATTGTTATGTTGCTGAGAGATATAGGCAGTTAATTTTTGATCAAATTGTACCACTACTCCCTTCTTCAACTTCAAGAGGAGTAGTGGATGTTATATTCGACGAATCAGCATTGATGATGTCTAGCAGGAAGAGGAAAGCCTTCATCAAAGCTGTTTAATTATGTGTCTGGACAACCTAAGGATATCAAGATAAATGTCATTACATTCACAGAAGATAATTACTGCCCAGGTATGGTTACACCTCATGATGATTCCCTTGTTATAACTGTACAGGTGGGCACCATGGATTTAAGGCAAATCCTCGTTGATAATGGAAGTTTAGTCAATGTACTTTATAGCCACGCGTGCAATTGATTGGACTTAGGGGATAAGAAGTTGGAGATTTATAATGAATCACCTCTCTATAGTTTTGGCAACGCTCTAGTCCCCATGGTATGAATAATTGAGCCGCCGATAATCTTTAGCACGACCCAAAAGTAGTTATCCCGAAGATGTTATATCCAAACAATAATTATAATGCTATCGTTGGAAAAACCACCCTATCAGCACTTAGAGCATTCTCTTATATTCCATATTTAAAGATGAAATTTATAACCGAGCATAGGATCGAAGAAGTTGCTGGAGACCCGGATATATCCCGAAGATATTATCTTCAAACTATCCAGGCTACTTCCGTAGGGGTTAGTAAACAAAAGCACCATGAAAATAAAATTGGAACCCTTTATGGAAGAAGGCACAGAGCTGATAGCAACTCCTACTGAGGAGATTGAGGAGATAGAATTATTCTCAGGAGAAAATGAGAAAATAATATAAATTGGGCTCGGACTACAGCCAGACTTCATAAATTGTCTGATCACCCTTCTAAAAGAATACTTAGGCATCTTTACATAGGCTCCGACAGACATACTAGGGGTAGATGAAAGCGTAGCAATTCAAAAGCTCGGTGTTAACCTTCATGTGAAGCTGGTTAAACAGAAACACCGAAGCATAGCCCTTAAGCGATAGAAGGTAATAGATGAAGAAATTTCTAAGCTTTTGGTTGCAAGATTCATTTTCGTGATAGACTATCTGGAATGGCTCGCCAACGTGGTTCTCTTCAGGCAACACAATGGAAAGTGAAGGATGTGCATCGATTATACTGATCTGAATAAAGCCTATTATAATAATTGATATCTCATTTCAAGAATCGATTAGTTAATAGACTACACTTCTGGACATACAATGTTGAGTTTTCTTAATGCGTTCTCCGGCTATAATCAGATTGGAATATACACTAAAGACATCTTGAAGACCGCTTTCATCACTCACCAAGTTATATATGCCTATAGAGTCATGCATTTTAGACTTATTAACGCTAGAGCTACTTACCAACGAATGATGAACAAAGTCTTCAGGAACCAGATAGGCATGAATATGGAAGTCTGCGTAGATGACATGATAGTCAATGACATTGAGATTGAAGACTATCTGAAAAATCTCAAAGAATGTTTCCAGAATCTACGGTGATATAACATGAGACTTAATCCCACTAAATGCACTTTTGGCCTCGAGTTAGGCAAATTTATGGGTTATACAGTTAGCCGAAGAGGGATTGAGGTGAATCCTGAAAATATATTGATTATATTTAACATGCAGCCCCCGAAGAACTTTAAGGAAGTATAGAAATTGACTGGCAGACTAGCAGTTCTTCGACGGTTTATAGCTAGACCTGTTGAGAAGTCTACCATTCTTCAACAGTTTGAAAGGAACTCATAATTTAAAAACTTTTTAGTGGACCGAGGAATATTAAGAAGCCTTCAAGTAGATCAAAGGTATATCTCCTCCCCTTCCCATACTTTCTAAAGCTTTACTCGAAGAGGATCTACACTTGTATTTATCAACGACTCCTCTAGCTGTCAAAATAGCCTTGTTTCGAGAAGATTCTATAAAAAAAATCAATTCATTATGTAAGCCATGCTATTCGGGACATCGAAACTAGGTGCTCGAACCTCAAGAAGTTGACATGTATATTAGTCATCTCCAGCAGAAAACTTCAACAATATTTTTATGGAAGGACGATCATTATTCTACCAATCCAACCACTCAAGAAAGTTCTTTACCGCCCTGATCTTTTTGGCAGACTGGCTGCATGGACTGTATAACTAAGCCAGTTTAATTTGGAGTTCTGTCCTAGAATGATTATAAAGGCACATGCCATCATTAATTTTATTATGGAATGTTCTTTACCCAAAGACACGGAGCAAGAACAGTCCATTATGGTTGATAAAATGCTAGCACCTGAGGAGCCTATCTAGACCTTATTTGTAGCCAGATATTCTATGAGCTTGAGGAATGGAGCTGGAGTCATTATTACATTGCCCGAAGGCTTCCAAGTTCATCAAGTCATGTAGTTTGACTTTATGGCTACGAATAATTGTTGAACATTGCATGTTTAATTTGATGATAAGATCTAAAGTGCTAAATGCATTCAATAGTAGAGCTGTACAGTCTTTTGATTGTTTATGATGTACAATGACTTAGTTAGATAAGATCAAAACTGTTAGATTGATCTTTTGGATATGAATGTATTGAGTTGTAAAGTCCTTTGATTGTTTATGATGTACAAGAACTTAGTTAGATATGATCAAATATGTTAGGTTTATCTTATGTTATATCTGTTTAGTCAGTCTAATCGTAGAATGGACTCTACGACTCTAAGCAAAGAAGACTCAACGATTCAGTCTGTTCGTAGAGTGGACTCTATGACTTCGCACAAAGAAGACTCAACGACTAAGTCTGTTCGTAGAGGGGACTCTACGATTCCATACCAGGAAAACAATACGATCAAGGAAGAAGCCCAAGCGTAGAACGGACTCTACGACCAACAGAGTAGCCGTAGAGTAAAACTCTATCGTAGAATTAAGCAAACAAGAGACATGTAAGCAACAGTACGATCAAAAACCTAAAAGTTCTTATGACTCTTCTTTTGTCCTATAAGACAAAAGCAACTTCGTCAAGAAGAACAATCTGCATCAATGTGTCAGATAAACCTCTGACAAGAGCCTAAAGTCAGAAATATCAGAGGACTGACCAAAGCGTGCTATGCAACAGAAAGAAGACTTTCAAGGCAGTAAAGTCAGAAGATGGTGTCCTATCAGCCATATTTCTATGTAAGACCAAACGACTCTATGAAAGTTAGTAGAAACCTATAACTGTCATGTCTTGTCGCAAGGAAAAAGGAAACACTTTTTTGGACAGTATTTGCAGGTCAATTAATACATCGTCAGAGCATTAATGAGCTAAATGAATATAATATTCAACAGCTCTACATTGTGAGGTAACGGACATAAATTGAAGAAAAGAACAGATTTCAAACGGGAAGAAATCTAAAGCTTCTATATGAGAAGCCCAAATTCAATACAAAAATACAAGGAAGGATTACACACAAAAAAAAAGATATACGCAAAAGTTCAAAAAGATCAAACTGAAAAGAATCTTGTCTCGCTACTAAGGTCTTCAGAAACTTAAGCTAAACGTAACTTAGTAGCACACCAAAACCATCACTACTCACGATAAGAGTTCCTAGTGAACTAGAGTATCCAAGTCTGCTGGACTTGAAGAGTTCTTAGTGAACTAGAGTTCCAAGACTGCTGGTCTTGCAGGAATCTTAGTGATTCAAAAATTGTAATAGTATCTGTCGACGCCGGGATTTTCGTCGTCTCGTTTTTTATTATTAAAATGTCCCTTTCCAATTTTAGCCTTTTGAATTAAATGTGATTTTGAAAAGGGTCGGCTTAATGTCGACGGGTTTTGGGAAGATCGATTTTTATGAGCCAATTGACCAGAGTCGTCAGTTGGTATATTTAAAATGGATGTACCAACTCATCCGAATTTTGTTTTCGTAATTGTTGGCTCATGTGTGACTCCGAGTTAATTGGTCCGCAAACCGAGATTCATAGAGTTCGGGGGCTTGCTTAAGCGAGGGGAAGGTGTTAGGCACCCCCCGACTTCCGTGAAACACGGTTACCGCAATCTCGATGTTTTCCTATCCTTTTAAATCCTAAACATGTGTGTGTGTGTGTGTGTGTGTGTGTGTGTGTGTGTGTGTGTGTGTGTGCCTAAATGACTGCTTATGGTGAGTTTTGCATCAAAGTTGCTTTGATTTTATATAGCAAAATGTGTTTTGTCGGGAAAACGTTTAGACGTCTTTTGACCCACATGACGAGGCTTTGTTTGTTACAAGAAAGATTAATTTTAATTTCGAAAACGATGAGGCTTTTATTAGATGTCATTTTAGAAAACAATAGTTTTTTAAACTTTTGTCAAATAGGAATCGAGACTATACATTGCCTTCTAACAGTAAATATAAATAAAACGAGGGCAACTTCTAGAACTCTTTAACCCTATGCACAAAGTTTAATGAAAACGTTTATTTATTTTTTTGAAAACGTCTTTCATGACATTTCAAAACCAAAATAGCCTTTTCGTCAAACGAGGATCAAATTTCGCCAAAACTCTTTACTTTTTAAACCTCGTGTATCTAATATCCTAATTTGCTTGATTTTATAAAAATCTTTATCATTTCATTCCAAAATCATTTTCTCGTGTCAAAAGGGAAAACCAAGCATCAAAATAACGTTGCGGCTATTCACGGGCATGTAAGCCATCCGAATAACCCCAAACGCCCACAATCGCACATTTCACTATTACGGGGCCTTAAACCCGATTTTCGATCTGACATCGCTTTAAGGCCCGAAAATTACATATTTACAATATAAATGCATCGCCATCGCTACATGCGTAAATGCTAGAAATAAACTACAAGGATATCATCGGGAGGTTAGGAGGAGATTTCATCCGCAATAAATCCTCCCTAACCATCCCTAATCCATAGATCCAAACATATATCGACTACATCGGATCTAACTTCAACATATACAAAATCAAACTATATTAAATAGCAATGCACCAAATATTTTCGGATCTAACAGTAGATCCACCCAACAAATGCACAAATATTACATATATAACAACTTAAACAATAAGATGAAATGAAAACTAGATCTAACTAGATTAAAACCGACAACGCAATAAATTCAGATTTTCTCACGTTTCAAACGATGAAATGGAAGCCTTAACACTTGGAAATCAAAATAGGCTACAATATAAAGTGAAGATTGAACAAAAGATGAAGAATCCTCCCTTTTTCTCTTAAACCCGTGGGTTTCTCTCTCTCCTTCTCGTCATTTTCTCTCTCTATTTTCTTTTTTTTTCTTCTCTTTCTCCTGGTTCTCGGGTTGAAAATGGCGATCTATAGTGCTTCAGCAGGCAGCCGCAGCTGCATCTGCGGCCAGCCGCAGATGCGGCCAGCCGCAGATGCATCTGCGGCTGCCTGCTGTGGCCGTCTCCTCGGCTGCCGTGTGCCGCCCTCGAGCCACACGAAAGTCTTTTTGTCGGCAGCCGCGACTGCATCCGCGGCTGTCCAGCGCATTTTTCTCGAATTTTGTGCCACGCGGTATTAATTTGCCAATTTCTGTTGTATTATTTCGGAAGGCTGTTCCTCGGTGTATAAATCGCTCGTTGTGAGCGAGACCCCCGAACATCGTAAGCGGAGTGGCCATTAGTCGTCTTTTGTGGTCAGCTCAGGCCTTTCTGGATTAACTGTTCGCCTTGCCTCAAGTGACCGGATGCTCGTTGTCCGTTGTGGCGGTTTTGACCATAAATCGCTGGGGTGGCTTTGTGCTGGGGTCCACCTTTCTTTCCGCATGTCGGGTCAAATGACGATTTTGCCCTCCTGCCAGGGTTAGTAGAGAAAGTGCAAAATTTGGGTGTCTACAGTATCCTTAGTGGATTTGCTACTCATGGAGCAAAACAGTGGAGTATGAGTCTTGTGAACTCTGAACCACTTAAAATCTGGTGTTTTTCATCTTGTGTTTATTGACTGTTATAACTGCTATATCTGCTTGTTGAATTATCACATTAACATTTTGAAGAAGGGGTAGCTAAATCATATTCCGTTGTGCTAAACTATTTGATTAATAATTCATTCTTTCTTAAAATAAAAATAAGGAAAAAGTTTTAAAGAATCTATTCACCCCCCCTCCCTTCTAGATATCTTTCGTGTCATTGGGAACTAACAATTGGTATCAGAGCAGGTTCTCACATTTGAAGTCTTTCAAGCTTGAGTAGATCTAATGGCACACAACAAGAATGGATCAGAACTCGGTGGAGGTAACAGACCACCAATGTGCAATAAAGAAAAAATTTGCTAACTAAAAAGTTTATATGCAGGCTTACATGGATACAATAGACGATGAGTTGTTCGAGATAGTACTTAATGGGTCAGTCATAATAATGAAGCTTGCGTTAACAAATGAAGATCCAAACAATCTAGTAGCAAATAAAATAGAATAATGGACCGACAACGAAAAGTAGGATGTTCAAAGAGACAAAAAGGCAAAAAACATCCTATTTCAATCTCTAGACGATGAGCTGTTTGAAAACGTTGTCAACTGCAAAATAGCTCAAGAAGTCTAGCAAACTCTGTTGATCATGCACGAAGGAACAGAGGAAGTCAGAGAAAATAAACAATCACTACTTATTCAGCAGTATGAAATGTTCACCCACATTTTAGGGGAGAACATTACAAACACCTATGAGAGATTCAACTTGTTGCTAAACTCTCTCAAATCATGAGATCTTTGCCGAACAAATGGGATGTGATAGGACTAAATTATACGATATTTTTATGCCCTTATACTTTGTTTTTATATTTATTGTATGCTTAAATATTTAATTATTTAGCTTATTTTGGTTTTAATAGGTTTTATAGGATTTTAGTTAATTTGTGTTAATTTAGGTAATTTTATAATATTTTTATATCTCTTTGTATTTATGTGTTTTTATTTATTTTTAGTGTTTTAGGTGTTTTTATTTATTATTATGTGTTTTTATTATTTTTAGTATTTTTATATTATTTTTATTTATTTTATATTTTATTTTGTAGGAAAAATAAACTTGGGGGCAAATCTGCAAATTCTGCAAACGTTGAGTGGCATAATGGTAATTTCCGGCCGTGCAACCGCGCCATGCGCGCGTACAAAAATAATGTAGCAGAACTAAACGGCGCCGTTTGGGGATGAATGGAAACGGTCCGCGCAAAGAAGCGAAAACTGTTGAGGCAGGGCTAATGAAACGACGCCGTTTTTGCGACTGGGCAGAAAGCCTCCGCGCAATGCGCGGAGGAAGATGGTGACGTCAGCGGAGCGGCAGCGCGCGTTGACTGGTCAATTGCCGCGTGTAATGCCTTGTTTGGATGCGCATTAATGCTGGAAACGGGATATTTCGGATTTTTGCTACTTTTTGACTCCAAATTGGATTTTAATTCCAACTAGGGTTAGGATAATAATTATTTTTCTTTTTCTTTTATTTTTAATTGTAAATCCTATTAGGGTTTGGACAATTTAGGAGGTTTATGGAGCCTATAAATAGAGGGCTTGAGACATATTGTAAGAGACAACTCTCATTAGAATAAAATTTTATCTTCTATTCTTTAGTGTTCTTTATATTTATGAGTAGTTAATTTATTTTTCTTGGTTTAAGTGATTGAAGCCATCAAAATTTATACACTGTGAGATCTAATTTATTTTAATTGTTCAATTTATATTTTGATTATTGAATATTCTTCTATGCTTAATTTTATGATTGATTTGTTTAATTGCTAGGAGTACTATTAGTTTATTATTCATATTAATCTACTGCTGTTAATGACGCGACTAAGTTTAATAATTGTTTTGCAGATCAAAAGATTATTTTATCTTAGGAAGAATATTCATCTAAATTAAATGCAAACAAGTGGCTTGTGTTGTTTAGTTCAACGATCTCTCTAATTCTTTATGCTGCTATTAAATTAAATCTTTAGCAAGTGTCGGAGGTTGTTTAATAGTAAGGGTATTTAGACCAAGCGACGCTACTTATCTAAAATTAAGGAGAGAGGAGAAAAATTATTCCACCTGCGAGTAGTTCTTTCTACGGTGAATCTTCAAAATATTAATTGATTTATTTTTGCATCAGTGATCAGTTGTAAATTCTTGATGGTGGATATTAACTTAAACTAAGGCTTTTTCTTCTTATTTATTTATTTCATATTTATTTTAATTAGTTTTATTTAAATTATTTCTTTAATTACAAAACCCCCCAACTTTTGTTTGCGAAAACATAAAATTAAATTAATCATTCTCTGTGGGATCGACTCTTACTTGCACTACTACATATTTATTTTTCCAAAGTAAGATTTTATTTTTGGGTGCTTGCGACAACACACCAAATTTTGGCGCCGTTGCCGGGGAATGATTTTAATTTAATTTTGTGCTTTTGCAAATATGTATTTAATTTAGTAATTTTTTTTATTTTTATTTTTTTTAGATTTTCATAATTTAATTTAGTTGTGCAGGTTAAGAAAGGAAGTCATGGCAGCCTCTAATTATGTTGAGGAGGTAGAAATTGCTTCTCTTAAGCAACAACTTAATGATATAACTTCTCTTGCTTATCAAATGGTTGCAGATTGTACACAACCAATGGAAGCTTATAGGATTTGTGCGGTGGTAGGACATCCGACTAATATGTGTCCCATTCTTCGAGAGGAGTCCTATGAACAAGTTAATACAACAAGTGGTTTCCCTAGTCAACCCCAATGGAGATATGATCCCTATTCAAACGCGTATAATTCAGGATGGAGGGATCATCCTAATTTTGGCTATGAAAATTCACACATAAATCCGCCCACAAATCAGAATTTTTCAAGCTATCAACAATACATGCAGGCATATCCCCAACAACAACAGGGCCAATCATTTAATTCTGATATGTCTTTAGAGGATATGATTAAATTAATTGAAACTAACACTTTGCAATTTCAACAGGAAACGAAGGAAAATATACAGAATTTGGAAAAACAAATGGGCCAAATGGCAATTGCACTCAGTCACTTGGAGGAACTAGATTCTGAAGAATTACCTTCTCAAATAGTGAATAATCCAACAGAGAATACAAGTGCACAAGTGTTAAGAAGTGGTAACGATATAGAAGATCCAGAAAAGACAGTGCCTCCATCACCGAAACAAGAGAAAGCAAACACCATCAATGAAGCAGACAGTGTTCATATCGACAATGATGTTATGTTTGAAGATGACATGCCTAAGGTGGAGGAAGTTGTTGAGAAAATAAACAAGAAAAAGTTAGAGATGACAATTACCAACAAGTTGCAGTTAGAGGAAGAAGAAATAATTGAGCTGAAACAAAATTTGAAGGAGGATGAAGCTCCATTAAATTTGTTGCCAATGATTATTGATAATAATGCAATAATTTCCATTCCATTACCTGTTACTCATAATAAATTTTCATCTTTTGTTTTAAAGGATCTCATTCTAAATTTAAAGAATCTTCATAATTATCTCCACTATTTGTTTGTGAAGAATGGAGTTGAACGTTCATGTCACGTGCAGGGAAGACTGAATCTCCCAATGAAAAATAACGTGATGGATGGGGTACTCAAAATTCATGAAGTCGGAGTGACATAGTATTTTGGCCTGCTGTCAAGCCAATGACAATAAACAAATGCGCTGCTTGGGAGGCAACCTAAGAAATCAGATTTGCATTTTTTTTCCTTTCTCTAGTTATTTTTGTGTCTTTTTCTTTGCATTTTATTTTACATTGGGGACAATGTAAATTTTAAGTGTGGAGGAAGGGATTTAGGATTTTTGTTATTTTTAGATCATATTTTTTGATAATTTTAGGAAATTTTAAAAATTTTGAAATTTTGAATTTTGTGGGTATATTCACTGCAAACCCTCATGAGACAAAACTCGTCCACTTGGGGTAACCTTGGGGTTTAAAGGCTTGTTGCACATGCTAAGTGTAACCGTGTTTCCTACGAAAATGGGGTAGTTTTTTATTTTTATTTTTTAGGATGTGTCGCTTGAGCAATGAGTTAATTAGATTTTAATTTTTAGCCAATGATAAAATTTTGATTTTTATTTAATAACTCTTGGAAAAAGGATAAATTTTTGCTTAGTTTGAATTTTTGACTTTTTATTGATTATTACTTTGTTTAAGATCTTTAAAATTTTTATGCACTTATATCCATTTGTTTGAGCTAGTTTTAATTTAGAGAAAGTTTATATGGTTAAATGCTTATGAAAGATATTTTTGAACTCTATATCTTATTTGATCATTATTTGAAGTGAAATATAAGGCAAAATATAATTTGGAGGAGATGATTTAGGTAATTTTTCTAGGATTATTATTGAAAAAAATTATGTGGTGGGTTGAGATGGAGCGTAAAACGCACTCACTCATAAACACATGAAAAAGCGAGATGGAGAGTAAAACGCACTCGTTGGTGAGATAGAGCATAAAATGCACTCACCGTGAAAAAGAAAAAAAAATGGGATGGAGCATAAAATGCACCCATTAAAAGAAAAAAATGAATGAGAAAAAATATTTGAAAAAATGCATATTAATAATCCTAGTGTGTATAATTGTTAAAAACCTTTTGATTTTCTAGTTATATGTGTCTATATTAATGAAAAATAATGAAAAAAGTAAGACTATAGAGTTTTGTTGTTAAACTAACCATTTTTTATATCATTTATGAGACATTTAATTATGTGAGTGGATCTAAGCTTTTTGATACATTTGGATACACACACACACACACACGAAGGGTTTTGAGTAAAGTAGAATTGATAAATATGTTAAAGTTCTAGATTTTGCATGATTTTGAAATTTTCTTTGAGTTATTATTTTAAAAATCTTTGAGGCTGGTGTTGAAATTTATATTGATCTGTTGCTCAAGTAAGTTGTTTAGTTATTAGTTTTAATTTTATAGTTTTAATTTTTGTTTTGCCCGAGGACGAGCAAAAAGCTAAGTGTGGGGGTATTTGATAGGACTAAATTATACGATATTTTTATGCCCTTATACTTTGTTTTTATATTTATTGTATGCTTAAATATTTAATTATTTAGCTTATTTTGGTTTTAATAGGTTTTATAGGATTTTAGTTAATTTATGTTAATTTAGGTAATTTTATAATATTTTTATATCTCTTTGTATTTATGTGTTTTTATTTATTTTTAGTGTTTTAGGTGTTTTTATTTATTATTATGTGTTTTTATTATTTTTATTATTTTTATATTATTTTTATTTATTTTATATTTTATTTTGTAGGAAAAATAAACTTGGGGGCAAATCTGCAAATTCTGCAAACGTTGAGTGGCATAATGGTAATTTCTGGCCGTGCAACCGCGCCATGCGCGCGTACAAAAATAATGTAGCAGAACTAAACGGCGCCGTTTGGGGATGAATGGAAACGGTCCGCGCAAAGAAGCGAAAACTGTTGAGGCAGGGCTAATGAAACGACGCCGTTTTTGCGACTGGGCAGAAAGCCTCCGCGCAATGCGCGGAGGAAGATGGTGACGTCAGCGGAGCGGCAGCGCGCGTTGACTGGTCAATTGCCGCGTGTAATGCCTTGTTTGGATGCGCATTAATGCTGGAAACGGGATATTTCGGATTTTTGCTACTTTTTGACTCCAAATTGGATTTTAATTCCAACTAGGGTTAGGATAATAATTATTTTTCTTTTTCTTTTATTTTTAATTGTAAATCCTATTAGGGTTTGGACAATTTAGGAGGTTTATGGAGCCTATAAATAGAGGGCTTGAGACATATTGTAAGAGACAACTCTCATTAGAATAAAATTTTATCTTCTATTCTTTAGTGTTCTTTATATTTATGAGTAGTTAATTTATTTTTCTTGGTTTAAGTGATTGAAGCCATCAAAATTTATACACTGTGAGATCTAATTTATTTTAATTGTTCAATTTATATTTTGATTATTGAATATTCTTCTATGCTTAATTTTATGATTGATTTGTTTAATTGCTAGGAGTACTACTAGTTTATTATTCATATTAATCTACTGCTGTTAATGACGCGACTAAGTTTAATAATTGTTTTGCAGATCAAAAGATTATTTTATCTTAGGAAGAATATTCATCTAAATTAAATGCAAACAAGTGGCTTGTGTTGTTTAGTTCAACGATCTCTCTAATTCTTTATGCTGCTATTAAATTAAATCTTTAGCAAGTGTCGGAGGTTGTTTAATAGTAAGGGTATTTAGACCAAGCGGCGCTACTTATCTAAAATTAAGGAGAGAGGAGAAAAATTATTCCACCTGCGAGTAGTTCTTTCTACGGTGAATCTTCAAAATATTAATTGATTTATTTTTGCAACAGTGATCAGTTGTAAATTCTTGATGGTGGATATTAACTTAAACCAAGGCTTTTTCTTCTTATTTATTTATTTCATATTTATTTTAATTAGTTTTATTTAAATTATTTCTTTAATTACAAAACCCCCCAACTTTTGTTTGCGAAAACATAAAATTAAATTAATCATTCTTTGTGGGATCGACTCTTACTTGCACTACTACATATTTATTTTTCCAAAGTAAGATTTTATTTTTGGGTGCTTGCGACATCACACCAGGATGCCAAAACCACAGACATCAGGAAGTCAAAGAACTTGCACGAGATGACTGTATAACAACTCTATAGAAATCTTCTTACCTACGAGCTGGAGCTAAATCAAATAGCGAAAACCCTATCTGAGGGAAGAAAGAAAGAGAAAAATATTGCTCTTAAAACCTTAACTTCAGCTCACAGAAGCAATCTCAAGGATAATTCTGACTCTGATAAAGATGAATCAAATGATGATGAAGGTGTTGCCATACTAGTCAGACAATTTAAAAGATTCATCAACAGGAACAGACCTTAGAAGTTCAGAAGCAACAGCAATAAAGAACCAACAAATGACATTTGCTACAATTACAAAAAGACAGGTCGTTTCATTGCTAAGTGCCTTAAACCCTTAAGAGAAGAGCTGAAGTGGGATATAATAAAAGAAAATCCAAAAAAGAGAATTCAAGAGCTTCCACAAGCAAAAGAAGAAAGACAAAAGCTTCATAGCTGAAGGCTCCTGGAGTGACTCAAAAGAAGAACTAAACTCTGAGTCAAGTGACGATAAAGAGCCATAGAAGGCCAACTTGTGCTTAATGGCAAACGAGGAAGGAAGCAACAAAGAGGAATTCAACATAGATGAGGTATTTGACTTTTACTCTCCTGAATTAAACATTGATAATCTTAGAGAAGGCATGCATGACTTAATGGTAGAGCTACACAAATACATGAAAATGTTTAGAAAGTTATCTAAAGATTACTCTCATCTAAAAGAGGATAAAGAGAAAATAAGCATAAAATTAGAAGCCACACTTCAAACTGCTAAACTTTACTCTAGTCTTGAGATTGAGAATGAAAGATTGAAAAAGATAACTGAATTAAGCACTCATAAAAAGTCTTCACTAGTCTCCAAGATTCAGGAACTAGAAAAGACAATTTTCATGTGGAACAAATCTAGTTGTCTATGGACACCTTGATTTTTAGTTAAAAAGATGTGGCTAATAGATCAGGATTATGAGAATTCCTTCTCAGGACCTATTATGGAGAAATCAATGGAAATAAATGAAGGCAAATCCTTTAATCTTGATAAAGGAATTGTGTTCATCAAATCCTCTTAATCAATCTCTCCTAGCTGTCCACACTCTGGGGTTCAGAAAATTGAAAAACAAGTTAACATCTGTAACTGAACCTCAAAGGATCATAAAGTCGAGCAAAACTTACTTTACGAACCATCCATACAGAAATCGTAGAGTCTACTATCATTCTACGAAACATGAGAATCCTAAAGTAGCATGGAAGCATAATGTAGATCAGCCCAACCAAAAGACTTTGAGCAATTATAATTCTCACAAGTCCTGGACAAATAGGAATTCACATATATACATACATCATCGTCATATCAATCATAGTTACCATCATAAAAATGATAAATATTTATCAGGTCATCATTATCATAAACTGCAAAGACCTAAAATCAAACAGATCTGGGTCCCAAAAGGTACTAACAAAACAGGACCCAAGCAATTGTGGGTACCAAAATGAAGATTGATTTGTTATGTAGGTAAAGAGATCCATCTGGTATCTTGACAATGGATGCTCAAGACACATGACAGGTGATAAGGCTCTTCTGACATATTACAAGGAAAAGGATGGTCCTGCTGTAAGACCCCGAATTTTATGAAATACAAAATTTAATTTTTCTTCATATATATATTTTTTTGGAACAGTAAGTGGTTAAATCGATAAAGTTAAAAGTTAAGGATGTTATGTGGAAATTTTATTTTGTCGGACAATATTCGCTTTGTCAGGGAATATTCGTTTGGTCGGGGAATATTCGTTTGGTCCGACGGCGCCGAAATAACAAATTATTGGTGGACCCCACAACGGAATATTTGTCGGATATAGAAAACGACAGAAATAACCTTTTTAAATAAAAATAGTCAACGGAACTATTAAAATACCGGTGATAAAAGAATAGTAGCATACGGTAGTTATTGGTATTTTCTGTAGCACTCGGTACTCTACAGTAACACGCGGTATTGCATAGTGTCTCATATTATTGGTCTGATAATTGACACCGTAACTGTTACGCATCATTTCATCGATAATTGTCACTGCATAATATTTTATATTATCAATTCAATAATTGTTGTTACACAGTATTTTGCATTATTGATTTAATAATTGTCATTACACTGTATTTTATATCATTGAGTCAATAATTGTTGTTGCACTGTTTTTAAAATTATTGAACCTAATAATTGTCACAGTAACATATGCACAGTAATTCACATTATTGAATCAATAATTGTCATTACACAGTAACGTATGCTTTATTTTACATTATTGTTATCTCTATTATGATGTTATTTAAACAGTTGTATTTCATTAATTTATTGACTTGATATCTAAGAACTAACTATACTGTATTTATAACAATTAGTCATAATAATTGAATTGATAAAGTTATTTGTTTATAATATAAAGTTAGGTGATTATTAGGTGATATGAAATGAATGGTGTAGATTAAAGTGTGAATTATTGTTGAATAATTGAATTGATTTGTTTATAATATAAAGTTAGGTGATTATTAGGTGATATGAAATGAATGGTGTAGATTAAAGTGTGAATTATTGTTGAATAATTAAATTGATTTGTTTATAATATAAAGTTAGGTGATTATTAGGTGATATAAAATGAATGGTGTAGATTAAAGATAATATAATATTTGAAATGGATGGTGTAGATTAAAAGATGATCTTTAAATGAATGGTTTAGATTAAATGAATGATAAGATTTTTGGCTATAAATAGAAGCCTTAACTTAAGGATTTTTCATAAACTTCCTTACTTGTTCTTTCTTTCTCTCTCAAAATACTTCTTGTGAAAGTTCTCTCTAAGTGTGCTTAAGTCATCTTGAGTATTTGTGAAGATCTATAAGTATACGTGTACTGTTCAAGTTAATCAACCTCATTTGAATCAATATCCAGTCACGTGTTGAGGTAAGGGATACCATCTTTTTCATCTTCCATTATTCAAACATACTATGGTAAGGGATTATCATTATTTGATTCTCGATAATAATATTGTTTCTTCCTTACTCATAAGACGTGCCTTTTATTTCCATGTATTAAATTGTGGGAATAACCTTACGGAGCGGATTGCCGCCTGTTGGTGAATAACCTTTCGTATTCATTCATTATTAATCTCTGAGAATAACCTTACGGAGCGGATTGCCGCCTGTTTGGTGAATAACTCTTTGTACTCAAATTCTATTAAATTGTGGGAATAACCTTACGGAGCGGATTGCCGCCTGTTTGGTGAATAACTCTTTGTACTCAAATTCTATTAAATTGTGGGAATAACCTTACGGAGCGGATTGCCGCCTGTTTGGTGAATAACTCTTTGTACTCAAATTCTATTAAATTGTGGGAGTAACCTTACGGAGCGGATTGCCGCCTGTTGGTGAATAACCCTTTGTATTAATTTCCTTCACCTTTTGTTAATCAAACCTGCTACGGTAAGGGATATTATTTTCTTTCATACTCCTAAATCGAAATTTATTATGGAACTATTGCTTCTATAATTCCTGAAAATATTATATGTTCCATAATAGTTGAACTTCATTATTTCAACTGAACCTTCCTATTTACGTGAACCTTTCTATTGAATTGTAACCGTTATTCTAAACTGTGGATCTTGAATATCATTTTTAAATTTCACTCCACATCATGTTGACAATTTGGACATTATTTGAATCTGTACAAAGTAAACTTCCGATACTTATTGTTATCCTATTTCTTCTGTTCATCATTTATATCATTCTAATCATCCAAAAATCAAGCTGTTGTGAATATCTGTGGCCGGGGGCACAGATGTGATATATTTGTTGAACAGATGATAGGTTAAAGGCGATATAATAGGTTAAAGGCGATACATCTGTTCGGTGTCTTTTATGGCACGTGGTGAATGTTCTCTTTGGCCCGTAGTGCAAAGATGAACTGTTGTTTGGTATGATTATGACCAAAGGCTGAATCTGGTATAATCATGACCGTTGGTGTTATATTGAATGTCTTTGGCCCGTAGTGCAAAGATGAACTGTTGATCTGCATGATTATGATCAGGAACTGTGAATTTGTATTATCTTGACTAATGATATTTCAGATGATAAAAGTTGATGATGTTTTTCCTAAAAAGAGAACCGAGTGGACATTATAGTCTGCATTATTCTTCTAATAGATTACTCATTCCGCTGCTATTATTGATCTGAACGTTGTTTAAGAATTTAACTGCAATTTTTGATATAAACCTTGTAGTCTATTGTATTCTATCAAGAACTCAACTGTTGAAGACTAATGATAATTTATTCGTCATTATCTTAGTCATGTTATTCTTTACTGGGCTATTTGAGCTCACCCTTTCTTTTGTTCCATTGTTTTTCAACAGGAGATGAAAACATAACAGGGTCTAGCCGGGGAATGGAGTGAGGGTCCGAGGAATAGTTATCATAGTCTTCACGTTTTGTAAAATAGTGTGGCAATAATAGTGAAGACTTAGTTGTGTATTATTATACACTGTATTGTAGTACGTTGTGCTTTGTTGTAATAATCTTGTTGTAGTCTTTTGACGACTCAAGTTTGGGCTGTGTGGGCCCAGATTTGGGGGCGTCACACCTGCAGTCATATTTGTGGACAACAATTCGGGAAAAATCAGAGGTTATGGCTCAACTGGAAATGATGCAATATCTTTCAGTAAAGTTACTTATGTTGAAGGACTAAAGCATAACATGTTAAGCATCAGTTAACTATGTGACAAAGGACATCAAGTTAATTTTCTCAACACCAATGCCAAGTTAGAGATTTGAAGGCTAACTCTCTAAAGCTAGTAGGAGTTCGAGATGGAAATGTCTACGTGGTTAATCTTGCCAAATTAAGTACAGATGAGGTAGTCTATTTCCTTGCTAAAGCCTCTGAAGATATGTGCTGGCTCTGGCACAGGAGATTATCTTGTCTTAACTTCAAGAGCATGTCAAAGCTTGCCTCCAAAGACCTAATAAGAGGATTGCCAAAGCTTAACGTCATCAAAGAAAAACCCTGCAAAGCATGTCAACTTGAAAAGCAAACAAAGATCTCTTTTTAGAGCAAGATAGTTAACTCAAATGATAGAGTCCTTCAATTACTACACATGGATTTATTCGGGCCTATCACAACAACAAGCCTTGGAGGAAAGAGATATTCTTTAGTTGTAGTAGATGACTACAATAGATACACATGGGTATCCTTTCTAAGCTCTAAAGATGAAATTATTTCACATCTTATCACCCTCTTCAAACTGATCATGAATGAAAATGGTGAGAAGATCAAGGCCATCATAAGTGATCATGGAAGATAGTTTGACTTTTCAGATATGGACCAGTTCTGTGAAGAAAATGGAATCATTCACAACTTCTCAGCCCCAAGGACTACTCAACAGAATAGAGTAACAGAAAGAAAGAATAGGACTCCGATTGAAGCTGGAAGAACTCTTCTTGCAGTATCCTATCTTCCTAAATATTTCTGGGCTGAAGCCATCAGCACGACATGCTACACTCAGAACAGGTCACTCATACACTCAACATTAAAGAAGACTCCATACGAATTATGGAAAGAAAGAAAGCCAAACATAAGCTACTTTTATGCGTTTGGCTGTCTATGCTATGTACTCAACAATGACAAGAAGCATCTAACCAAATTTCAGCCAAAGTCAGATGAATGAATCTTTCTTGGATATGTTACGAATAACAGAGCATACAGAGTGTTCAACAAGAAATCTTTAACTGTCCAAGTTTCCATCCATGTCATATTCGATTAATCAGATCCAAAAAAGAAAAGCTCAACACTCAACAGTTCATCAGAAATCAACTCAATGATCAGAGAACTTAAAATTGTAGAGTCAGACTCTACGATCATGGAACCAACAACAGAAATCGTTGAGCTAGAAGAGGAAATCGTAGAGTTCACCCCGAAAGACATTGGAACCCTATGACCAGGACAATAAGTTGATTTGGAAGAACTCAGGCAAAAAGGCACCAGAACAGATGTTCCTAGCAGAATAAAGTGGACCAAGGATCACACTCAAGATCTAATAATTAAAAATCCAAATGCCAGAATCAAGACAAGAGCTGCAACTTCAAATGAATGCTTCTACCTAAGCTTTCTCTCTCAAGTGGAACCCAAGAAGATCGAAGAAGCCTTAGGAGACTCAAGTTAGATAGAGGTCTAGCAAGAGAAGCTAAATCAATTTGAAGAAGCAAAGTTTGGAGATTAGTTGTCAGAACTTAGCATAAACCAGTCATTGGCACCAAATCGGTCTTCAAGAACAAAATGGATGAAAATGGTGTGATTACAAGGAACAAAACAAGACTGGTGGCCAAAGGCTATTCTCAAGAGGAAGGAATTGACTACGATGAAACCTATGCTCCAGTAGCCAGATTGGAAGCTATAAGGATCTCTCTTGCCCATGCTGCACACATGAAGGTCAAAGTCTTCCAAATGGATGTCAAGAGTGTATTTCTGAATGGAGAACTTCAAGAAGAAGTCTACATGGAACAACCTCCAGGTTTTATCAATCCAACATTTTCAAATTATGTTTATAAATTAGATAAAGCCTTATATGGTCTAAAACAAGCTCCTAGAGCATGGTATGAAACCTTAACTAACTTTCTTATTGAAAAAGGATTCACTAGAGGAATAGTAGATACTACTCTATTTTTAAGAAAACATAAGGATAAAACACTGCTAGTTCAGATTTATGTGGATGATATTATTTTTAGTTCTTCAGATAAAAGCTTATGCAGAGCAAGCTTGAGATGAACATGATGAGAGAACTCAACTTCTTCCTTAGACTTCAAGTAAAGCAAGCTGATGAAAACATCTTCATAAACCAAGCCAAATACATCAAAGAGTTATTAAAGAAGTATGACATGGAATCTGCAACTGTCATGAAAACTCTTATGCCACCTGTCACTAAGCTTGACAAAGATGAGAATGGTAAAAACACTGATATCACTCAGTACAGAGGTATTGTAGACACACAAATTTTGCACTTCTCTACTAACCCTGGCAGGAGGGCAAAGTCGTCACTTGAGCCGGAATGCGAAAAGGAATGTGGACCCCAAAACGAAATCACCCCAACGATTTACGGCCAAAGCCACCACAACGAACAACGAGCATCAGGTTACTTGAGGCAAGGCAAAGAGTTGATCCAGAAGAACCTGATTTGAGCACAAAAGACGACAAATGGCCACTACGCTTATGATGTTCGGGGGTCTCGCTCCCCGGTGAGCGAGCGGCTGCGCCCCCTGGAAACCAAGCACAACGAGCAATTTATACACCGAGGAACAGTCTTCCGAAATAATACAGCAGAAAGTGACGATTTAAGACCGCGTGACACGAAAATCGAGAAAAGGAAGCCAGACAGCCGCGGATGCATCTGCGGCCAACGACTTTTGGGGGTTCGCACGGCTCGAGGACGGCACACGGCAGCCGAGGCGGCGGCCCAGGCGGCCACAGCAGGCAGCCGCAGATGCATCTGCGGCTGCCTCCGATCAGCTATACAGCGGCCATTTCGCGTCCGAGAGAAAGAGAGAGAAAAAAATTTGGAAGGTTTTAGAGAGAGAAAATGGCGGAAATAGAGAGAGAAAGCCTTCGGGTTAGCCAAAAAATGTGACGATTCATCTCCTTTTGTTCAATCTTCATGCTATACCTTGTATTCTACATTGGATTTGAGTGCTAGTGCGTGATTTCTATCAATATCAAGGCAAAAATTTCGATATCTTTCTTAGTGTTGGTGCATTTGGTAGATCTATTAGATTTAATATTTCATCTTGCTTTAGTAGTGTAATCGATAAATATTTGTGTATTTGTGCATTTGTTGGGTGGATCTACTGTTAGATCCGAAAATATTTGGTGCATTGCTATTTAAGTAGTTTGATTCGGTGTATTTTGAAGTTAGATCCAATGTAGTCAATATATTGTAGATCTATGGATTAGGGACGGTTAGAGAGTATTGTCGACGCCGGGATTTTCGTCGCTTCGTTTTTTATTATTAAAATCTCCCTTTCCAATTTTAGCCCTTTAAATTAAATGTGTTTTTGAAAAGGGTCGGCTTAATGTCGACGGGGTTTGAAATGTCGATTTTATAATGAGCCAATTGACCAGAGTCGCCAGTTGGTATATTTGAAATGGATGTACCAACTCATCCGGATTTAGTTTTCGTAATTGCTGGCTCATATGTGACTCCGATTAATTGGTCCGCAAACCGAGATTCATAGAGTTCGGGGGCTTGCTTAAGCGAGGGGAAGGTGTTAGGCACCCCCCGACTTCCGTGAAACACGGTTACCGCAATCTCGATGTTTTCCTATCCTTTTAAATCCTAAAATGTGTGCGTGTGTGTGTGTGTGTGCCTAAATGGACGTTTGTGGTGCGTTTTGCATAAAAAGTTTGCTTTATTTTATATGGTAAAAGTGTTTATCTGGAAAGTGTTTTGGATGCTCTTTGACCCAAATGACGAGGCTTCGCTTTTTATAAGAAATGTTGATTTTAATTTCGAAAGCGTTGAGGGTTTTTTATTTAGACGTCTTTTTAGAAAACAATAGTTTTAAACTTTTGTCAAATAGGAATCGAGACTATACATTGCCTTCTAACAGTTAATATAAACAAAACGAGGGCAACTTCTAGAACTCTTTAACCCTATGCACAAAGTTTAATTAAAACATTCATTTATTTTACGAAATCATTTTTTGTGATGTTTTTAAAACCAACTAAAGCCTATTCATCAATCATGGATTAAAGTTCGCCCAAAACACTTAACCTTTAAACCTCGTGAATCTAATATCCTAAATTTGATCACTTTTACAAAATCTTCATTATTTGCCTTATTTTGAAAACCCTTTTTGTGTCGTAAATTAAAACAAGCATCCACAACGTGTCGGGGCTATCCAAGGGCATGTGAGCCATCCAGACAAACCCCAAACACCCACAATCACATATTTTTATTATTATCACGGGGCCTTAACCCGAACACGACTCGGTATCGTTTTAAGGCCCGATTTTACAACATACACATACATGGACCCTATATCATGATTACATATACCCAAAACGTCCATCATCGGGATTCGACCGCTAGGATCTCCTCCCTAGGCTCACAATCACCCAAATAGATACATAACCGATAATAAGCTAAAACTAAACAATATTAAACATCACTATCACATCCCATAACCCAAATATCATGACTTAATCACTACAACCCATCTATTATCACAACGAACAACATATCGCCGTACGGATGTCATCGGGGTGTTAGGAGGAGTTACTTTCCGATGGAAACCTCACTAACAACCCCTAATCCACGGATCATTATCAATATATAACAATAAACTATATCCAATAACTCAATCACAACATTATACTAATAACAACACAAAAAAAAACCCAAGAACACACTTCTCTTTTCACCTTGCAATAAACCAAACGAAGCTTTATATTCCACGAAATGAGCCTAACCACAAGAGTATACAACTATCTAGCAAAAGAACAAGAATTTTCACTCCATACAAGCCAAAACCGAGCTCCTCTCTCTCTCCCTCGCGTATTTCTCTCTCTCTTTTTCTTTCTTTTTTTTTCTTCTCTTCTTCTTCTCGGGTGGAAAATGGCCGCATATAGGCTTCAGCAGGCAGCCGCAGATGCATCTGCGGCTGCCTGCTGTGGCCGCCTGGCCGCCGCCTCGGCTGCCGTGTGCCGTTCTCGAGCCTCGTGCCTGTCACTTCTGTCGGTGGCAGCGGTTGCATTCGCGGCCGTCCGGCTTGCTTTTTTTGATTTTCGTGCCACGCGGTCTTAATTCGCCAATTTCCGCGGTATTATTTTGTAAGGCTGTATTTTTGCAGTCCGGAAATCCCTGGAAAACGTGCCATATTGTTCTGGGAGGCCAGTTCGGAGGGCCGCGACTTGATATGGAATTTGATAATTATGCTTGGCTTCCAGGGGGCGCTGCCCCCTTTCCACCCCCGCCAGCTCACCGGCGAGCTGGGCAGCCGCTCGCTCACCGGGGAGCGAGACCCCCGAACATTGTAAGCGGAGTGGCCATCAGTCGTCTTTTGTGGTTGGCTCAGGCTTTTCTGGATCCATTGTTCGCCCTGCCTCAAGTGATCGGATTCTCGTTGTCCGTGGTGGCGGCTTTGATCGTAAATCGCTGGGGTGGCTTGGTGTTGGGGTCCACCTTTCTTTCCGCATGTCAGGTCAAATGACGCTTTTGCCCTCCTGCCAGGATTAGTAGAGAAGTGCAAAATTTGGGTGTCTACAGCTGCCCCTCTTTATCATGTCTATGGAATGAAATATGAAATGGACATGATAAAGAAGTAGGCACCCGATGCATGAAAATGCCAAATATATATTTAACGATGCCGCACATGCGTTCAGATGATGCGATGTCACATTCAATATGTTCATGTAGAGGTTATTTTCAAAGTTACGAATGAACATTGCCCGGGTCTCGTCTCCGGCGGTCGTTATGAAGAGTCAGGTATCGTTTATGACTGGTCGTTTTGGA
The DNA here is from genome assembly GCA_947179155.2 of Hedera helix. Lineage (NCBI taxonomy): Eukaryota > Viridiplantae > Streptophyta > Magnoliopsida > Apiales > Araliaceae > Hedera > Hedera helix. Next base: position 9,864,543 of record OX359264.1, on the reverse strand, counting down.
ATTGGTCAGGTATCGTATCTGACGGGTCATTTTTTGAATTGGTCAGGTATCGTATCTGACGGTTGGTTTTTCAATTTGGTCAGGTCTCATACCTGACGGGTCGCTTTTCAATTGGTCAGGTCTCGTATCTGACATGTCGTTTTTCAATTGGTCAGGTCTCGTATCTGACGGGTCGTTTTTCAATTGGTCAGGTCTCGTATCTGACGGGTTGTTTTTCAATTGGTCAGGTCTCGTATCTGACCGGTCGCTTTTCAATTGGTCAGGTCTCGTATCTGACGGGTCGTTTTTCAATTGGTCAGGTCTCGTATCTGACATGTCGTTTTTCAATTGGTCAGGTCTCGTATCTGACGGGTTGTTTTTCCATTGGTCAGGTCTCGTATCTGACCGGTCGTTTTTTCCATTGGTCAGGTCTCGTATCTGACGGGTCGTTTTTTCAATTGGTCAGGTCTCGTATCTGACGGGTCGCTTTTCAATTGGTCAGGTCTCGTATCTGACGGGTCATTTTTCAATTGGTCAGGTCTCGTATCTGACATGTCGTTTTTCAATTGGTCAGGTCTCGTATCTGACGGGTTGTTTTTCCATTGGTCAGGTCTCGTATCTGACCGGTCGGTTTTTCCATTGGTCAGGTCTCGTATCTGACGGGTCGTTTTTCAATTGGTCAGGTCTCGTATCTGACCGGTCGTTTTTCAATTGGTCAGGTCTCGTATCTGACGGGTCGTTTTTCAATTGGTCAGGTCTCGTATCTGACATGTCGTTTTTCAATTGGTCAGGTCTCGTATCTGACGGGTTGTTTTTCCATTGGTCAGGTCTCGTATCTGACGGGTCGCTTTTCAATTGGTCAGGTCTCGTATCTGACGGGTCGTTTTTTATTGGTCATGGGGTTCTAAAATCTTGTATTTTATCACGTGACACGCTACATGTTGACTCGAGGTAACAAAAGGGGGGCAGAAGGGTCACCGAGACCAGCCGCAGATGCATCTGCGGCTGGGATCGGTCCCTATTTCAGATCGTGATGGGTCACGATCTGTCACTTTCTTCACTTTTCTTCCTCTCGTTTTCGGTTTTCTTCGTCCCCTACTCGGCTTTTTCGTCTTTTGGGCAACTTTTGGCAAAATCTGCTCCGATTAGATCAGTTTACGCGCTTTGGGTAACGTTTTAACTCCTTTTTCTTTGATTTTCGCTTTCATTTGGTTATGTATTTACTTGTTTAAATGTTTTAATCTTAGCAATGCATGCATCTTATGAGATATTTATGTTAGACGTAGCATAAAAATACTGGGTCTTGCAATCATGCTCTATTATTTTGAAAATTCCATTGTTTTAATCATTTTATGCTCATGACGCATTATTTTGCTTGCATTTGGGATTTGTTGGTTGTCTGACTTGGTTAAACATGCCTGATCGTGCATGGGATGTCCATTTTACAAACGAAACTCTGTCGAAATTTCGGAAAATCTAGCGCACCCCTAGGGATTTGTTTATGCATTTTTTTATTCATAAATATGTTACGCTGCCCTATGATTTTTAGCAACATGCAATAATATTTTCTTGAAAGATAACGAGCTAAGGGTGTACCTCCTTTTCGTGATGCCGTTTCAGTCATGGATTCTGATGCTCCCAGTGGTTCCTCAGTGCCCCGGGTTGCTGGTGTCCGCCGTCGTAGAGCGGCTGCCTCGGTTCCCGCTCCAGTTTTGACTCGTCATTCCCGTAGACTGGCAGAGTCCATTATTCGCCCCGCTCTCCCTGCTGTCGATGAGGATGCCCCAGCTGAGGCAGCGGCGGGCCCTTCTGGCACAGCGGCTCCTCCACCCACGCGTCGGACCTTACCGGGGGCCCACGCCAGGATACCGGACTTGCTTGGTCCTGATCTCAGCAGTCACCCCTCAGCCTACCTTGCAGCTAACGAGGTATATCCATCGTCTAAGTTCGATTTAAATCCTCATGGTTACCATGCCTAACTTTTGATGGCTGTCACAGGTTCCTGAATTTACCCAACCTCGGGGTAACTGGTTCAGCATCTACCCTCTTTATCACGCGCTGCATCCCGATTACAGGGGAATGGTGGATTCTTGGGGGTTCAGGCATTTCTTTACCATTGCCCCTCGCCGGTGTCCGTGGGGTTACATGAGGGCCTTATCTGAGCGTTGGTTTCACCAGACACAGTCTCTTCATCTTCTGGATTGTGAGTTGCTACTGACCCCATTAGACTGGCGTTATATCACTGGGATGGAGTTCTCTGGACCCCGGGTTCCCTTGGAGTCGGACATTACCCCCGCTGTTGTTCGCTCTTTGTTGGGTTTTAGTCCTCAGGAGAAAGTCTTTAAGGCCCGCAGCATCCGATCCGGTGCACTGGCCGTGGATGCCATCGGAGGGGTTCTCTCTGAGTCGTTTCCCGCGGACCGATCCGCTCGTGACTTCCTGCTTCGGCGCTTATTTTTGACCATTATGAGGGGCTGTTTTCTGGGGAACAACTCCTCGACTATTCACTTCAGTATCGTTGGAGCTACCCGGGATGTTGATCGGATTGGCGATTATGATTGGGGCTCTTTCACCTTTGCTTATTTCCTTCATGGTCTTCGCCTTCGCTCAGAGGGCCAGACTGATGCTTGGCTGGGGTTTTATCCCTTTTTGCTGGTAAGTCATATTCATTGTGCCGCTTTTCACTTTGTTTCATTCCTTTGTCGTCCCTGGTATTTATGTCTCTCTTTTTTGTTTATCAGTTTTGGGCTTATGAGCGGCTGCCCTGCTTGCGGCCAGTTACTACCCTCGGTCCGGAGACTTATCCCAGGGGTCGTCGATGGCACCATAGCACTCTTGCGGAGACCCCCGTGTCAGACAGCTTTGCTCATTGTCGGCTGCAGTTAGAGCTGATCTCGTCCGCGGATGTGACCTGGGTTCCCTACACGGCGGATCACTTGGCGGCTGGACTTGCTGGTGGCTATGCTGCGGATCTGGAGCTGGCCTTGTCCACCCGTCGTATTCCTTTTCTGACCTATGGTGGATGGGAGCTGTATCTGGGGGAGCGTGCCATCAGATGTGTTAATGGGGAGGCTCGTGTCCCTTTTGCCCCTCCCTCACAGAGATTTTGGTTCGCGGATGCCCACCTTCCCGAGGCTCTGATAGCCGGGGAGGACGGATATATGCTGTCGGCTGGTCCTCATACGAACGAGAGCTTCAGTGCCTGGTGGAGACCCCGCACTATCGGACCTCAGACTCGTGCCACTTTCTTCCTCGGAGACCTGGTTCACGGGTCGGTGATGATGGCAGATTGGATGGAGTGTGTCCGTGTCCCCACCCATTCGGACCAGATTGCGTCTCTTACTCGGCAGGTGGATCAGCTATCTCTTTTTGTTCGGAGCTTGGGCCGAGATCCGGAGGAGGCTTATGTCGCGGACCCGCACGGATCTGATTTTGGCTCGGCCCCCGACCCATCGGATGCCCCAATGCCGTTCTATTCCTGCCCAGACCTGAACTGTGAGGGTGAAGCTTCTCTTCCCCCGGATTTGCCGGTAGATCAGTTTGAGGATGATGCCTTCATTGACGGCATAGATTTTACTGATTAGACCTTGATAGGCTAGGACCTCTGTATTTAAGCCTGTTCGTTTTATTATCATTTCTCATTTCATGGATTATGTACAGACTTATTTTTATTTTATGCACAATCATTCACTTTTGATGATCCATTCATTCCATTATAGCCTGTATGATGCATGATTTGTTATATAAAGGAAAAATTGACCCCTGTATAGTCTTTTGATACTGCTTTTTACAGATGTCATCCCTGGACGTGGTTCGCGTGGACCCTCACGCCCCCTCAGGGATTATTGGCAGGCTCTTCTTATGGCTGGATAGTTTGCTACCCTCCGACCGAATCATCGCAGCGGGTCTTTTGGGACACTCCTTGGCTCTACTATCATTTCAGGTGCCGCCGGGCTTTGTTGATGGCATTCTCAGTTGTTGGATCCCGGACAGACATGTTTTCAGGTTTGGGTTGGAGTATCTAACTCCCACCCTTGAGGAGTATGCTCGCTTTACCGGTTTATCTGTGAATGGTCCCTGCGCCCGGGTTACTTCAGGCCATATGCGCCGTCAGTTTCTGACTTTCACGGGATTACGGAGGACAGTCCTGTTATCTGTGATCTCCTCGAGCCATCTTGTTCCCCTATCCTTCCTGGTTGACAGATTTGGCTCGGTGGATAGCTTCTCTCGGTTTTTCAGTGATTTTTCAGTATCTGAAGAGCGCTGGGGCGCTTTGAGAGTGGATGTTTTGATGGCTTGTGTCGTATCAGTTCTGTACATGCCCGCAGGGGACGACCTCATGGATATGCGGGTTATCGTAGCGGTGCAGGCTCTCCAGGAGGACCATACCATTCTTCCCATGATATTAGCAGAGACTTACCTGTCGGCCTCCTATTGTCATTCCTTCTCTGGTCGCATATTTAGGGGAAGTTCCATTTTGTTGTATGTATGGTTCATGAGCCACCTCAGACCCATCGGGCAGTTTCGTCGACACGGGTTCTGTTTCAGCCACAGCCTGGCCATGCAGTTCTCATTCCGTCCCCGTCGATGCACGGATACCGCTTCATGGAGGGAGTTCTTATCGGCCATTGAGGAGCCTTTCCATCCTCTGATTTATTCGGGCTATTGCTCTTTCCAGAGTTTCTTGACTCATGTGCCCCCTTTTGATTTCCTCCCTCTTCCGGGCTTGAGAGGGGTGACGACTTATCATCCCTTAGCTGTCATGGGGCAGTTTGACCAGATGCAGGATCTCCATCTCTTTGCGGGAGCAGCTGACTACCGATTTCTCATATCGCCCCAGACGGAGAGGGAGCTACTGAGGGTGTACGATCTTTGGTCACACAGGGTCTCGGCCGAGTTCGGGGATAGTCATTCTGGTCAGACGCCCTCTTATCTGCTATGGTTGCACGGAGATCCTGAGATGGCAGACTTTGACCCGATCGCGGTATTGGATGGTTCCCGAGGACTTTTCCCATGTGAGACTAGTTCAGATGCTATCATTCCTCCGGAGGTTTCAGGATTAGCGCCCATATCTAGTGTTGAGGAGGTTTCCACTTCGATTCATGCCCATTCCTTTGACTCGACTGATCGGATCCAAAGATTGACGATGGAGGGTACCCGGCTCCGGTCCGTTTTGAGTGCCACTGAGACTGAGAGGGATGCCGCCTACGCGGAGCGGGATGCCGCTGTACTAGCCCGGGATGCCGCCCTTTCCGCTAGAGATAGCATCGTAGAGCAGGCCCGGGTCATCATGGAGGGCCATTCTACGACTGTTACCAGTGCTGCTGCTCTTTTGACTCGGATTAACATGATAGGACAGCAGATTGCGGATGAGCCGGAGGTTCACGAGGCCTCGACTATTCTGTCCGTCCTGCTCCAGCTGGTCTCTGACCTGTAGATGATTTTAGTCCCTGCACAGACTATGTCAGTTTTATCACTTTTATTTAAAAGACAGACTTGTAAGCAAAATGTTTTGTATATATAGAGAAATATTTATGGTTTTAGTCATTTCCCTTTTTGATGCATCGTCGCCCTCCATTGGATCCTCATTTTATCCAGCCGATTATGATTTCGATATATCGCCTTATTTCTTTTCTCAAGTCTTGATTGGAACTTCACAGATATTGCCGCATGCCCCTCTGATTTCATCGAAGTGAGTCTTGGACTTTGGGCTAATTATGTGGCTAGGTTTGGGTAAGTTTTGGAGGGTATAGGATTTCTGGAAGTGGTTTTGGTATAGGGACAAGGTTTGTGGTTAGGTTTGGGTAAGTTTTGGAATGTGTAGGATTTCGGGATTTTCTGGAAGTGGTTTTGGTATAGGGACAAGGTTTGTGGTTAGGTTTGGGTAAGTTTTGGAATGTGTAGGATTTCGGGATTTTCTGGAAGTGGTTTTGGTAGAGGGACGAAGTTTATTATTTTGTGTAGAACGGACCGTGCCATGATGGCTGCCTACGTACTCCCACAAGGTCAGGAGATCAGGTCCTACGTAGTTCGAGTTACAAGGGAGATAGAAAGAATTTTTTTTTTTTTTTTTTTTTTTTTTTTTTTTTTTTAAGCGTAGAATCGTTTCACAGAGTCGGAATTCAGGGGCTGCGGAAATACCTCGCCATCCATTTCCTGTAGGATGAGGGCCCCTCCAGATAGAACCTTTTTGATCACAAAGGGCCCTTCCCAATTGGGAGCGAATTTCCCTTTGGCTTCGTCTTAACAGGGCATGACCCTCTTTAGAACTAAATCATTCTCTTTGAACTTTCGGGACCGAATCTTTTTGTCGTACGATCGAGAGATACGTTGCTGATACAACTGACCGTGTAATATAGCCGCCACCCTTTTTTCATCTATCAAGGCTAACTGGTCGTATCGACTTTGTATCCAATCCCCCTCGTCAATCCGAGCATCGAGCAAAATCCGGAGGGATGCCATCTCCATTTCCACCGGCAAAACGGCCTCCATCCCATATACCAAGGCGTAAGGGGTTGCTCCTGTGGACGTTCGCACTGATGTCCGGTATGCAAACAATGTGAGGGGCAGCAAATCCGGCCATCCCCGATGATTGGCAGACATTCTCGCCATGATTCTCTTTATATTCTTATTTGCCGCCTCCACGGCCCCATTCATTTTGGGCCGGTAAATGACAGAATTTAGATGCTTGATCTTGAATTGGGCGCACAACTCCTTCATAAGGGCATTGTTCAGATTCTTGGCATTGTCGGACACCAAGATTTCAGGCTGTCCGTATCGGCAAATCACATTGTTCCTGATGAAACTGACTATAACTTCCTGCGTTACTTTGGGGAAAGAAGCTGCCTCTACCCATTTAGTGAAATAGTCGATCATGACGAAAATGAACCGGTGGCCGTTGCTCGCTTTGGGCTCCACGGGCCCGATAACATCCATACCCCACATGGAGAACGGCCAAAGGGAAGTCATACAATGTAGTTCATTAGGAGGCGCATGCATCACATTACCGTGTGCTTGGCATTGGAAACATCGCTTGACATGATCGTCACAGTCAGCTTTAAGTGATAGCCAGTAATGCCCGGTTCTCAGAATTTTCTTGGCCAACATTGACCCACTCATATGCGGCCCACACACTCCACCGTGCACCTCGCCCATGATTTTCTGTGCTTGAGTTTCGTCCACACATCGCAATAATCCCAAGCCTACATCCCTCTTATACAGGGAATCTCCGCTTAAATAGAATTTCATCGCCATCTTCTGGATTCTCTGCCTTTCCGTTCGGTTCGCCTGGTCGGGGAGTGATCTATCCCTCAAGTATCTCTGGATGTCGTGATACCAAGGCTGATTTGGCTGCACCACCTCTTCGGATAACTCCAATATACATTCTTCGTAAGCGGGAGCATTTTGCACTGTTATTTCAATCTGGGGAGTGGCTTTGCCTTTGAGTACGTGGACTAACGAAGCCAGGGTAGCCAATGCATCGGCGAAGTCATTCCGCCCCCGGGGAATGTGTCGGAAAGCTATATCTTCAAATTCTTGCATCAATCGGACTATACACCGGTGGTAGGGGAGTAACCTAAGCTCCTTAGTGCCATATTCCCCAGTCGCTTGTCTGATCACCAACTCTGAATCTCCGAATACGGCTAATCTTTTCACTCCCATATTGCGGGCGAACCTCAGTCCTAATATACATCCTTCATATTCAGCCGTATTGTTTGAGTTATTGAACCGTAACTTGGTGAGAACAGGGTATTGCTCGCCCGTAATGGAGACCAGGACCGCCCCAGCTCCAGCCCCTTCAGCATTCATGGCACCGTCGAAATACATTTTCCAGAACTGCCCTTCGTCATCACACTTTGCTTGTTGGACCCACAGTATGTCTTCACCCGGTAAGAAAGTCTCTAAAGGCTCCATCCCCCCTGTCGGCATCTCTGATAATTGATCTGCAATCCCCTGCCCCTTCACGGCTTTCTGGGTAACATAAAGGATATCGAACTGCTGTAGGATTAACTGCCACCTTGATAACCGACAATTCAGCATCGGTCTTTCAAATATATACTTCAGGGGATCGATTCGCGAGATCAAATAGGTAGTGTGTCCATGGAGGTAATGCTGTAACCTCATAGCAGCCCAGGCCAAGGCGCAACATGTTCTCTCGATCGGCGTGTAATTCTGTTCACAGCTGCTGAATCTCTTGCTGAGGTAATAAATGGCATGCTCCTTACCGGACTCGCTCTTCTGCCCCAGCATACACCCCATCGCCATATCATTCACGGATATATACAGGAAAAGGGGAATCCCATCTTTCGGAGGTACCAGCACTGGCGCTTCTGTTAATTGCTTCTTGATAGTCTGAAAGGCCTTTTGGCATTGACTGTTCCACTTCCGGGAGGCATCTTTCCTTAACAGTTTGAAGATTGGTTCGCAGGTGGTGGTCAGATGGGATATGAACCGACTGATGAAGTTTATCCTCCCCAAAAATCCCCTTATCTCTTTCTCCGTACGGGGAGCTGGCATATCCACAATAGCCCTGATCTTAGCCGGATCCAGTTCGATGCCTCGATTGCTCACCAAGAACCCAAGGAGCTTACCCGACTGCACCCCGAAGGCACATTTGGCTGGATTGAGCTTCAAATTATACTTCCTGAGCCGCTCAAACAGCTTCTTAAGGTGAGTCACATGGTCAGATTCCGCCCTCGATTTCACAATAATGTCATCCACGTAAACCTCTATCTCCTTGTGCATCATGTCGTGGAATAGGGCCATCATGGCCCTCTGATAAGTGGCTCCGGCATTCGTGAGGCCAAAAGCAAGCCGTCTATAACAGAATGTGCCCCAGGGGGTGATGAAGGCAGTCTTTTCTCGGTCCACTTCCGCCACCATTATCTGGTGATATCCCGCAAAACAATCGACGAACGAATACATTTCATACTGAGCCGTATTATCCACCAAGATGTGTATGAAAGGCACTGGGAAGTTATCCTTAAGACTGGCCTTGTTCAGATCTCTATAATCCACGCACACTCTCACCTTTCCTCCAGGTTTTGCCACGGGGACTATATTGGAAAGCCATTCTGGGTAAGTAGACACCATGATGATCCCAGCCTTGAATTGCTTGACTATCTCTTCTTTCACCTTTAAGCTCCACTCTGGCTTTAACTTTCTCAACTTCTGCTTAACTGGCCTGAAACCCTCCTTGATAGGCAATCGATGTACCACGATGTCCGTGGACAAACCGACCATGTCTTCGTGTGACCAAGCAAACACATCCTCATATTGGCTCAATAGTTCAGCTATCTCTATTTTCTGGTCTGGAGTCAAGTCTGCCCCAATTTTTAGCTCCTTGGGGTTTTCAGGGGTTCCCATGTTGATGGTGATGGTTTGGTCTAGGTTGGGTTTGGGTTTATCCTCGACCCATTCTTTGATCTCGTCGGGAGCGTCGTCATCATCTGCTTCGTCCTGCTCAATTCCCATCAAATCGAAATCCAGTTCTATATCAAAATCATAATCGTCTTTCAAATTTGGAAAATCGTTTGTTAGGCTAGAATGACTCAACTCGGTACACCTGACATGAAACAAAAATATTTGTCATATATATAAACATTAGGTACATGACTTCCTTTTCAATAATCATGACAAAAGTGTGAAATAGACGTGCAGATACATAAAAACAAAACACCGTCTTAAAAACCCCTTGATCCCCCTACTGGACAAGATTCCCGGACACTCCTGCATTTACCCTTTTCTGGATACTACTGGCTGCACGGTCCAATTCCTGGGGATCACTTCGGTTTTAGAGCTAGTGATGGAGGGGGTCTCTGCATCTGGCACCTCCTCAATGATTGCGGCAACTTGGTTTCGGCTCTCATTTTCACTTTCCTCGGGCACTTCTAACCCGGCCCAATTTATAAATGGCATGATCTGCTTGCCCTCAGTCATCTTCTCTTTTCCCTTTTCATTGGGGCCTGACTGTCCCGGAAGAATGGCACTTTTTCTCGAGCTGTTCCATAATTTCCTGTAAGAAATCCGACTGCTGGGCCCCTCCTTTGATTGGGGGAGTCTCCACCTTACCCTCTGTTTCAGACGCAGGCTTGATTATCCTCAGGGATTGTTCATTACTGGCTCTCGGTATCGGGACTCCGGTTATCCGCACGGGAATTTTCTTGTATGTGTTCCTCGTCCTCATACCTCCATGATATCCTAACCCTGCCTTGCCTGACTGCACTGGTACTTTGATGGGTTCGGTGATTCCTTGGCTGTGCTTGCCTAGCCCTTGCCCCGGCTGAAAGTTCATTGCCATCATTTCCCGGGCAACGAAGGTGAGCTCGGGGGACATCTTAAGTTTTAACTCCGGAGCTCCCAATTGCTTGTATTGAGGGGTGCTGATTTCAAAAGCCTGATAGCTGATGGGTTCGGCCGACTCATCCACATGGATCACTGGCATGCCTTTTACGGATGGAACAGGGTATTCGGATTCTGCTGCGATCGTTACCAGGTGCCCCTCAATGATGAATTTTATTTGTTGATGCAGGGTGGAGGGCACTGCCCCGGCCATATGAATCCAGGGTCTTCCCAGTAGCATGTTATAACTGGCCGTGATATCTAGCACTTGGAAGGAAATATCAAAAGTATACGGGCCAATCTCCACCGGCAGCTCAATCTCTCCCACCGTGTCCTTTCTCGCTCCATCAAACGCCCTTACCACCACTTGGCTGGCCCGCAGGCGCTTAGGGTTGATCTTCATTTTCTCCAGAGTATTGTATGGGCAAATGTTCAGGGCTGACCCACCATCAATCAAGACTCCGTTCATCATATATCCGGACGAGATGACAGAAATGTGTAACGGCTTTCGGTGCCCCCTTCCTTCTTCAGGGATGTCGTCGTCGGTAAATGATATTACATTGCTGTCTAACAGATGGCCCACCAAGTGGCTGAATCTTTCTGTACTGATTGTCTTGGGGACATGGGCCTCTTCCAGGACTTTGCTTAATACTTGATGATGGTCATTTGAGGCCAAGGCAAGATCTAAGATGGATGTCAGGGGTGGCTGCACCTCCAGTGTTTTGGCCACATTTGCCTTGCCGTGATTCATCTTCTCCCAAAACTCCAACGCTTTGTCCTCTGATATTTTCCCGTTTTCCCTTTTTGTGTTTTCAAAAACCCGCCTTGGTAGATACAATGGATTTCCTTTGGAGCTGACCGATGCACAACTGGCCTCTTCCACGGTTTTTTCCCCGTAATTCCACGGAACAGTCTTCAGGTTGGTGACTGGCAATTGTGATCTAGCTGTTACGACAAGGGGTCTTGGAGCTGATAACCGGATAGGCTCTGTTTTGGTCCCTTGAATTACTCCAACCAACTTAATAGGCTCCCTTGGCGCATCCTCCCGGGCATTGGTCACAGCAATTTCTCCTTCTATCCTCCTTATGTATCTCAATCTTAGGGGACCCTCCGCCCCACTAGCTTCCACTGTATTTACGCCTCCCCCATTATGCTCGGGAAGAGGGTTGGCCTTCACATTCGGGGATTCCGGTTGTTCCACCACGATTTCTCCGTTGTCAATCATGTTCTGGATCTTGTGTTTGAGAGACCAGCACTCCTGGGTGTCGTGCCCCGGGGATGCCGAGTGGTAGGCGCATCTCTTGCTAGGGTCATATCTCTTGCTCTTTGGGTCTGACGGAGGCAATAGCTCGGTAATCTTCTTCTGGCTTACCAGCAGGGTCAGTATCTGCTCCAACGAATCCCCCAAAGGGGTGAACTCCCTCTCTTGCGGCTTTTCGAATTTTTGACGCCCCTCATACCTCTGATTGTTGAAATTTGATGGGCGCGGGGCCTCATTTCTTTGTATGTGGACCGGGGGGCTGGTCATTGTTTTCCCTGATAGTCCTTGCAGTACCAGGGACACATCCTCCTCCTTTCTCTTTTGGGGTCTTCGGGATGAACTGCCGTAATTCCCACTCTGGATTTGCTCAGCCACAGCCTCGAGAGCTGTGAGATCTCTGATCTTTCCTGACTTCAAACCCATCTCCGCCATTTCCCCATGCTTGATCATCTCCGCAAAAGGCTTTCCTATTCCCGCCATTACTCTTTCATAATAGGGAGCCTCCTGGATATCAATGAAAGTCATGACCATTTCTGCCTCACTCATGGGTGGGTTCACTTGGGCTGCCATCCTCCTCCACCGTTGAGCATAGTCTCTGAAGGATTCACTGGCCTGTTTTCTGATTTTGGTCATCTGGTAGCGGTCCGGGGCCATCTGGGACTGAAAGCTGTACTGGGTTAGGAAAGTGTGGGCCAGCTCCTCCCAGTTGTGGATCTTAGCATTATCCAATCTTGCATACCATGTCCTAGCCTCCCCTGTCAGGCTTTTCTGGAACAGTTGCATTCTCAGTGATTCGTCCTCAGCATATCCCCCCAGCTCTCCGATGTATACTTTCAGGTGTGTGTAGGGATCCCCCGACCCGTTGTACTTTTCAAATTCAGGGAGCTTGAACTTCTCGGGGTATCTGGTTCCCGGAAAGATGCACAGGTCGGAATAGTTAACACTGCCATATGACCCGATCCCCTTCATTGTTTTGATGGCCTCTTCCATCTGCTTTATCTTCTTACTGACGCCACTGGCCACCTCGTCCTCCGGGATGATAATGACTTGCTTTGGTAGCTCTACTTTTGGAGTTTCGGGGGTCAATACATTCCCTTGAGATGATGGCCCCGGCGGGTCCTCGAGCTGTGGCCCTGACTTCAGTTTGAAATGCTCTTTGAGCAACATGGTCAGCTCGGTCATTTGATTCTTTACAGCATTGAACTCTTCCCGAGATACGGGAGCCAGATCAGGATTAGGGTTCTCAGCCATCTCGACTGTTAATTCTCTGGCTTTCTTAGATCGGAGACGGGTTTGGGGAGCAATCCTGCGTATGAAACAATCGAAGTTTAGTTTCGGAAAATGACGTTGGTGGATGCATGCTAAAGCAAATATATATATTTTTTTGTTTTTTGAGTTTTATAATCTTTTCCTGCAAAACAGGGTCAGTATCCCTTTATTTTAACCAAAGTATGACAGTGTGCAATGATGCTCTCCAAGCTGTCCCTGTAAGACAGAGGTTAGTACTTCTTATCTTGACAAAATTTGGTTGGTACAAAAGGATTGACTACAGTATGATATCATGCGCGTAAAGCGTAAAAGGGCATGAAGAGACTTTCCATTCGTTGGGTTTATCTGAGGCTGACCTACCCTAAGTTACTCTCGCGGGCTTTTCGGCATGAAGGTTCCCAGATCTTCGCAACATACTCGAAGGGAATAAATCCGATCTTTCAATTGGATTGGATCTGAGTGGATGCTTTTCCTGAGCCTCGCCGGGGAGCACCCCTTTGAGTCCAGTAATCCACATCCGACGGGTTCGCCTCAGGAGGAGGAACTGCTCAACATACATTCAATCATACATTCATCGTTCCTCACCGTATGCATATGATGCTAATAAAGTAAAGACTCGAAAGGAAAACGCAATCACACCATCCACATACACGCGCAAAAAGGTAAATCAACGCAAATAACGCAAACACACATTTTTTAGATTTCTAAAGGATAGGAAAACATCAGGATTTTAAATGCGGCTTAAGCCCTCTAATGTCCCCAGCAGAGTCGCCAGCTGTCGACGCCGGGATTTTCGTCGCTTCGTTTTTTATTATTAAAATCTCCCTTTCCAATTTTAGCCCTTTAAATTAAATGTGTTTTTGAAAAGGGTCGGCTTAATGTCGACGGGGTTTGAAATGTCGATTTTATAATGAGCCAATTGACCAGAGTCGCCAGTTGGTATATTTGAAATGGATGTACCAACTCATCCGGATTTAGTTTTCGTAATTGCTGGCTCATATGTGACTCCGATTAATTGGTCCGCAAACCGAGATTCATAGAGTTCGGGGGCTTGCTTAAGCGAGGGGAAGGTGTTAGGCACCCCCCGACTTCCGTGAAACACGGTTACCGCAATCTCGATGTTTTCCTATCCTTTTAAATCCTAAAATGTGTGCGTGTGTGTGTGTGTGTGCCTAAATGGACGTTTGTGGTGCGTTTTGCATAAAAAGTTTGCTTTATTTTATATGGTAAAAGTGTTTATCTGGAAAGTGTTTTGGATGCTCTTTGACCCAAATGACGAGGCTTCGCTTTTTATAAGAAATGTTGATTTTAATTTCGAAAGCGTTGAGGGTTTTTTATTTAGACGTCTTTTTAGAAAACAATAGTTTTAAACTTTTGTCAAATAGGAATCGAGACTATACATTGCCTTCTAACAGTTAATATAAACAAAACGAGGGCAACTTCTAGAACTCTTTAACCCTATGCACAAAGTTTAATTAAAACATTCATTTATTTTACGAAATCATTTTTTGTGATGTTTTTAAAACCAACTAAAGCCTATTCATCAATCATGGATTAAAGTTCGCCCAAAACACTTAACCTTTAAACCTCGTGAATCTAATATCCTAAATTTGATCACTTTTACAAAATCTTCATTATTTGCCTTATTTTGAAAACCCTTTTTGTGTCGTAAATTAAAACAAGCATCCACAACGTGTCGGGGCTATCCAAGGGCATGTGAGCCATCCAGACAAACCCCAAACACCCACAATCACATATTTTTATTATTATCACGGGGCCTTAACCCGAACACGACTCGGTATCGTTTTAAGGCCCGATTTTACAACATACACATACATGGACCCTATATCATGATTACATATACCCAAAACGTCCATCATCGGGATTCGACCGCTAGGATCTCCTCCCTAGGCTCACAATCACCCAAATAGATACATAACCGATAATAAGCTAAAACTAAACAATATTAAACATCACTATCACATCCCATAACCCAAATATCATGACTTAATCACTACAACCCATCTATTATCACAACGAACAACATATCGCCGTACGGATGTCATCGGGGTGTTAGGAGGAGTTACTTTCCGATGGAAACCTCACTAACAACCCCTAATCCACGGATCATTATCAATATATAACAATAAACTATATCCAATAACTCAATCACAACATTATACTAATAACAACACAAAAAAAAACCCAAGAACACACTTCTCTTTTCACCTTGCAATAAACCAAACGAAGCTTTATATTCCACGAAATGAGCCTAACCACAAGAGTATACAACTATCTAGCAAAAGAACAAGAATTTTCACTCCATACAAGCCAAAACCGAGCTCCTCTCTCTCTCCCTCGCGTATTTCTCTCTCTCTTTTTCTTTCTTTTTTTTTCTTCTCTTCTTCTTCTCGGGTGGAAAATGGCCGCATATAGGCTTCAGCAGGCAGCCGCAGATGCATCTGCGGCTGCCTGCTGTGGCCGCCTGGCCGCCGCCTCGGCTGCCGTGTGCCGTTCTCGAGCCTCGTGCCTGTCACTTCTGTCGGTGGCAGCGGTTGCATTCGCGGCCGTCCGGCTTGCTTTTTTTGATTTTCGTGCCACGCGGTCTTAATTCGCCAATTTCCGCGGTATTATTTTGTAAGGCTGTATTTTTGCAGTCCGGAAATCCCTGGAAAACGTGCCATATTGTTCTGGGAGGCCAGTTCGGAGGGCCGCGACTTGATATGGAATTTGATAATTATGCTTGGCTTCCAGGGGGCGCTGCCCCCTTTCCACCCCCGCCAGCTCACCGGCGAGCTGGGCAGCCGCTCGCTCACCGGGGAGCGAGACCCCCGAACATTGTAAGCGGAGTGGCCATCAGTCGTCTTTTGTGGTTGGCTCAGGCTTTTCTGGATCCATTGTTCGCCCTGCCTCAAGTGATCGGATTCTCGTTGTCCGTGGTGGCGGCTTTGATCGTAAATCGCTGGGGTGGCTTGGTGTTGGGGTCCACCTTTCTTTCCGCATGTCAGGTCAAATGACGCTTTTGCCCTCCTGCCAGGATTAGTAGAGAAGTGCAAAATTTGGGTGTCTACAAGTATTTATGGCGGATGGAATCTCCTCCTAACCTCCCGATGATATCCCTTTAGTTTAGTTTATAATTTTTACGTATGTAGCGATGGCGATGCATTTGTATTGTATATATGTAATTTATGGGCCTTAAAGCGATGTCGAATCGAAAATCGGGTTTAAGGCCCCGTGACAGAAAGGCTATATTTGGTTTGAAATGGCATAAAAGATGTTTTCGAAAGATAAATAAACGTTTTCATTAAACTTTGTGCATAAGGTTAAAGAGTTATAGAAGTTGCCTTCATTTTATTTATATTAACTGTTAGAAGGCAATGTATAGTCTCGATTCCTATTTGACAAAAGTTTAAAACTATTGTTTTCTAAAATGACATATAATAAAAAAAAAAGACCTCAACGTTTTCGAAATTAAAATCAATCTTTCTTATAAAAAGCGAAGCCTCGTCATTTGGGTCAAAAGACGTCTAAACGCTTTCCCGACAAAACACATTTGCCATATAAAATCAAAGCAATCTTTATGCAAAAAATTCATCACAAGCATCACCTAGGCACGCACGCACACACAAACAACACACACATTTTAAGATTTAAAAGGATAGGAAAACACCGAGATTGCGGCAACCGTATTTCACGGAAGTCGGGGGGTGCCTAACACCTTCCCCTCGCTTAAGCAAGCCCCCGAACTCTATGAATCTCGGTTTGCGGACCAATTGAATCGGAGTCACATATGAGCCATTACGATTACGAAAAAAAAATTCGGATGTGTGACGCCCCCAAATCTGGGCCCACACAGCCCAAACTTGAGTCATCAAAATACTACAACAAAATTATTACAACAAAGCACAACGTACAACAATACAGTGTATAATAATACACAACTAAGTCTTCACTATTATTGCCACACTATTTTACAAAACGTGAAGACTATGATCACCATTCCTCGGACCCTCACTCCATTCCCCGGCTAGACCCTGTTATGTTTTCATCTCCTGTTGAAAAACAATGGAACAAAAGAAAGGGTGAGCTCAAATAGCCCAGTAAGAAATATCATGACTAAGATAATGACGAATAAATTATCATTAGTCTTCAACAGTTGAGTTCTTGATAGAATACAATAGACTACAAGGTTTATATCAAAAACTGCAGTTAAATTCTTAAACAACGTTCAGATCAATAATAGCAGCGGAATGAGTAATCTATTAGAAGAATAATGCAGACTATAATGTCCACTCGGTTCTCTTTTTAGGAAAAACATCATCAACTTTTATCATCTGAAATATCATTAGTCAAGATAATACAAATTCACAGTTCCTGATCATAATCATGCACATTAACAGTTCATCTTTGCACTACGGGCCAAAGACATTCAATATAACACCAACGGTCATGATTATACCAGATTCAGCCTTTGCTCATAATCATACCAAACAACAGTTCATCTTTGCACTACGGGCCAAAGAGAACATTCACCACGTGCCATAAAAGACACCGAACAGATGTATCGCCTTTAACCTATTATATCGCCTTTAACCTATCATCTGTTCAACAAATATATCACATCTGTGCCCCCGACCACAGATATTCACAACAGCTTGATTTTTGGATGATTAGAATGATATAAATGATGAACAGAAGAAATAGGATAACAATAAGTATCGGAAGTTTACTTTGTACAGATTCAAATAATGTCCAAATTGTCAACATGATGTGGAGTGAAATTTAAAAATGATATTCAAGATCCACAGTTCAGAATAACGGTTAATTCAATAGAAAGGTTCACGTAAATAGGAAGGTTCAGTTGAAATAATGAAGTTCAACTATTATGGAACATATAATATTTTCAGGAATTATAGAAGCAATAGTTCCATAATAAATTTCGATTTAGGAGTATGAAAGAAAATAATATCCCTTACCGTAGCAGGTTTGATTAACAAAAGGTGAAGGAAATTAATACAAAGGGTTATTCACCAACAGGCGGCAATCCGCTCCGTAAGGTTATTCCCACAATTTAATAGAATTTGAGTACAAAGAGTTATTCACCAAACAGGCGGCAATCCGCTCCGTAAGGTTATTCCCACAATTTAATAGAATTTGAGTACAAAGAGTTATTCACCAAACAGGCGGCAATCCGCTCCGTAAGGTTATTCCCACAATTTAATAGAATTTGAGTACAAAGAGTTATTCACCAAACAGGCGGCAATCCGCTCCGTAAGGTTATTCTCAGAGATTAATAATGAATGAATACGAAAGGTTATTCACCAACAGGCGGCAATCCGCTCCGTAAGGTTATTCCCACAATTTAATACATGGAAATAAAAGGCACGTCTTATGAGTAAGGAAGAAACAATATTATTATCGAGAATCAAATAATGATAATCCCTTACCATAGTATGTTTGAATAATGGAAGATGAAAAAGATGGTATCCCTTACCGTAACACGTGACTGGATATTGATTTAAATGAGGTTGATTAACTTGAACAGTACACGTATACTTATAGATCTTCACAAATACTCAAGATGACTTAAGCACACTTAGAGAGAACTTTCACAAGAAATATTTAGAGAGAGAAAGAAAGAACAAGTAAGGAAGTTTATGAAAAATCCTTAAGTTAAGGCTTTTATTTATAGCCAAAAATCTTATCATTCATTAAATCTAAACCATTCATTTAAAGATCATCTTTTAATCTACACCATCCATTTCAAATATTATATTATCTTTAATCTACACCATTCATTTCATATCACCTAATAATCACCTAACTTTATATTATAAACAAATCAATTTAATTATTCAACAATAATTCACACTTTAATCTACACCATTCATTTCATATCACCTAATAATCACCTAACTTTATATTATAAACAAATCAATTCAATTATTCAACAATAATTCACACTTTAATCTACACCATTCATTTCATATCACCTAATAATCACCTAACTTTATATTATAAACAAATAACTTTATCAATTCAATTATTATGACTAATTGTTATAAATACAGTATAGTTAGCTCTTAGATATCAAGTCAATAAATTAATGAAATACAACTGTTTAAATAACATCATAATAGAGATAACAATAATGTAAAATAAAGCATACGTTACTGTGTAATGACAATTATTGATTCAATAATGTGAATTACTGTGCATATGTTACTGTGACAATTATTAGGTTCAATAATTTTAAAAACAGTGCAACAACAATTATTGACTCAATGATATAAAATACAGTGTAATGACAATTATTAAATCAATAATGCAAAATACTGTGTAACAACAATTATTGAATTGATAATATAAAATATTATGCAGTGACAATTATCGATGAAATGATGCGTAACAGTTACGGTGTCAATTATCAGACCAATAATATGAGACACTATGCAATACTGCGTGTTACTGTAGAGTACCGAGTGCTACAGAAAATACCAATAACTACCGTATGCTACTATTCTTTTATCACCGGTATTTTAACAGTTCCGTTGACTATTTTTATTTAAAAAGGTTATTTCTGTCGTTTTCTATATCCGACAAATATTCCGTTGTGGGGTCCACCAATAATTTATTATTTCGGCGCCGTCGTACGGCACGAATATTCCCCGACCAAACGAATATTCCCCGACAAAGCGAATATTGTCCGACAAAATAAAATTTGCACATAACATCCTTAACTTTCAATTTTGTTAATTTAACCACTTACTGTTTCAAAAAAATATATATATGAAGAAAAATTAAATTTTGTATTTCATAAAATTCGGGGTCTTACAACCTCCCCTCCTTATGAAATTTCGTCCCCGAAATTGACGTACCTGACATATCGAAGAGGTAAGGATACTTAGATTTCATCTCAGATTCTAGCTCCCAGGTCATTTCCTCAGTATCTTGGTTCCTCCATAAAACCTTAACTTGAGGTATAACCTTTGAGCGTAGGATCTGCTCCTTCTTATCCAGGATCTTAACAGGTACCTCCTCGTATGTTAAATCTTCTGCTATAACGTATGGTTCTAACTCAATGACGTGGTTTGGGTCCTTCACATATTTACGTAACATAGATATGTGAAAAACGTTATGGATGCGAGACATACTTGGTGGTAGGGCTAGTCTGTAGGCTACGGTTCCTATTCGATCGAGGATTTCAAATGGGCCAATAAATCGAGGGTTGAGCTTTCCTCTCTTTCCGAATCTCGTAACCCCTTTCCATGGAGAAACACGTAAGAATACATGATCTCCGACGTTGAAACTTTCGTCTCTCCGATGAAGATCAGCATAACTCTTTTGTCGTTCTTGTGCGGTCTGTATTCGTTGTCGGATCATTTGGATCTTTTCGGTCGTCAAGCGTACCAACTCGGGTCCCAACAATTTTGCTTCTCCTACCTCATTCCAACATATTGGAGAGCGACACTTCCTTCCATACAATGCCTCGAATGGAGCCATGCCTATGCTTGCTTGGTAACTGTTGTTGTAAGAAAATTCCACCAACGGCAAGTACTTATCCCAACTTCCTTTGAAGTCTAATACACAAAGTCTCAAAAGATCTTCGAGGGTCTGGATCGTCCTTTCCGATTGTCCGTCTGTTTGAGGATGGTATGCAGAACTAAAACGTAGTTCAGTGCCCATAGCTTTTTGTAGACTGATCCAAAAGCGTGAAGTGAATCTAGGATCTCGATCAGAAACAATGGAAACTGGCATGCCATGCAATCTCACGATCTCATTTATGTACATACCGGCAAGACGTTCAAGTGAAAAGTTTTCTCGTATAGGCAAGAAATGAGCAGATTTGGTCAATCTATCTACGATCACCCAAATTGCATCTAAGCCTTGAGAAACTTTTGGAAGACCCGTCACGAAGTCCATATTGATGTGTTCCCACTTCCATTCGGGAACTTCAAGTGATTGTAATGGACCTTTAGGAACTTGATGCTCTGCCTTGACACGTTGACAAGTTAGGCACCTTGAGATAAACTCCGCAATCTCTTTTTTCATATTGTTCCACCAAAATGTATGTCGAAGATCTCGATACATCTTGGTACCTCCTGGGTGGATTGCAAACGGCGTGTTGTGTGCCTCCATCATGATTTTATGCTTTAATTCAGGATCGTTAGGAACACAGAGTCGAGAGTTGACTCGAAGTATTCCTTTCTCGTCGATTCTTGCTTCGGGAATGGCACCTTCTTGTACTTTCTTTATCATGTTTATTAGTTCCGGATCGGTAGCTTGAGCAGCTTTAATTTTATCGATTAAAGTTGGTTCTACTCGCACGTGAGCAATCTTCGAGTGGGTCCTTGATGTCTTTAGCTCTATCTCCATCTTTTGCAAGTCGTACAAAATACACTTTTGTGTTGTCAGCAGTGCACTTGTACTTGCATAAGATTTTCTGCTCAAAGCGTCAGCTACAACGTTCGCCTTTCCCGGGTGATACTGGATTGTGTGGTCATAATCCTTTAACAGCTCAAGCCAACGTCGTTGTCGCATGTTGAGTTCCTTCTGGGTGAAGAAATACTTGAGACTTTTATGATCCGTATAGATATCCACTTTTTCTCCGTACAAGTAGTGTCTCCAGATCTTCAACGCGAAAACGACTGCTGCCAACTCTAGATCATGAGTAGGATAATTTTTCTCATAATCTTTGAGTTGTCGAGAGGCGTAGGCTATAACCTTTCCATGTTGCATAAGGACACAACCTAGACCTTTGCCAGAAGCATCGCTGTAGATAACAAATTCTCCTGATCCTGATGGTATGGTCAGAACAGGAGCTGAAATCAGTCTCCTCTTGAGTTCTTGAAAACTCTTCTCGCATTCCTCGCTCGATATAAGTTTTGTACTAGAATGAATGATACCGATATCTAGTAATTAAACTTTCAACTCTTGGTGTTCTATGGGAGCCATTTGGTATGGGACTTTAAAAATGGGCTTAGTGCCGGGTTCAAGATCGATACAGAATTCAATTTCACGGTTTGGGGTAAGCCAGAAAGTTCCTCAGAAAAAAACGTCAGGAAACTCATTAACAATGGGAATATCATTCAAGTTTGACGTGTTTTTGTTCAAATCAGTGACATGAGCTAAAAAGGCTTGACATCCGTTTTTCAATAAACGAATGGCTTTATGGCTAGAAATAACAGTTATAGATTTCAATGGTTTAGTTGCTTGAATTTGCATGACAGGTTGATTAGGAATATGAAAACTAATAATCTTATGAAAACAATCAATTTTAGCATGATGGGTAGTCAACCAATCAATTCCTAAAATCACATCAAATTCACGCATCTCCAAAGAAATAAGGTCAACAGGTAATGTGAGGTTGTTGATTTGAACTAGGCAAGATTTATAGATAGTAAATGTAATAGGTATTTCTCCCAATGAGATTTCAACTGATAAGACAAGATTTAAGTTTTCAATAGGCAAATTTAAACGTTGAGTACATATAGGTGAGATAAAAGAGTGGATAGAGTCAATATCTAACATGGCATAGACTTCTCGAGAATTGATGAATAGCTTACCGGTCATCACCTCATTCGATTTCTTGATCATCAAGGCTGTCATCATCAAATCGAGTCCCATATACTTCATCCGGATCTTCACGTATTTCAACCATGGGGATACCACGAAACAGTTCTCTAACGAACTGTTTCTCAGATTCTTCAACTTCATCAGTAGTAGCGTACCAATGATTTCCATTAAAATAGTATTTTCGATAGACTACAGTTTCCACGATAGTGACTAACTTAACCTGAATTCCTCTAAATTGTAACGCCCAAAAGTATAGATACATCATTTTTAAATAATCTTGAAAATCATAGCTCGAACACCATAAATCCCAAAGACTTATATGAAACGTCCATATATTCTGATCCTTTGTTATCGAGCATAACCAGGTGATGATATGTTTCCAACTGTCGAGCAAATTAAAGGCAACAATTTCCGCAAGTTCCGGATATCCTTTAAAGAACGAATTTGGAAGAACGACGGTAGAACTTTCACCTTCTTCTTCTTTAGATCGGATACAAATAATTTTTGCTTTAGGCAAATTATTCAACTCTGAGTTTGTAGAAGAATTGTTTGTGGCCTCTACATTCACTTCGGGTACTTCGTGGTTAACCTCCTGATTTCCAGATGCCATACTTAACTGTGGTCACAAAATAGATGTTAGTTCAAATAAACTGACTCATCACTTCATGTCCCTATATTCAAATCAACTCATTAGATAATAAAATCTAATTTAGGTGGGACACACTAGTGACTGATTATATTCGTCTCTCCCCTCCTAGTTCTACCCCAGATCTCCATTAAAGACCATATCCCTAAGCTCTGATACCAACTGTGACGCCCCCAAATCTGGGCCCACACAGCCCAAACTTGAGTCGTCAAAATACTACAACAAAATTATTACAACAAAGCACAACGTACAACAATACAGTGTATAATAATACACAACTAAGTCTTCACTATTATTGCCACACTATTTTACAAAACGTGAAGACTATGATCACCATTCCTCGGACCCTCACTCCATTCCCCGGCTAGACCCTGTTATGTTTTCATCTCCTGTTGAAAAACAATGGAACAAAAGAAAGGGTGAGCTCAAATAGCCCAGTAAGAAATATCATGACTAAGATAATGACGAATAAATTATCATTAGTCTTCAACAGTTGAGTTCTTGATAGAATACAATAGACTACAAGGTTTATATCAAAAACTGCAGTTAAATTCTTAAACAACGTTCAGATCAATAATAGCAACGGAATGAGTAATCTATTAGAAGAATAATGCAGACTATAATGTCCACTCGGTTCTCTTTTTAGGAAAAACATCATCAACTTTTATCATCTGAAATATCATTAGTCAAGATAATACAAATTCACAGTTCCTGATCATAATCATGCACATTAACAGTTCATCTTTGCACTACGGGCCAAAGATATTCAATATAACACCAACGGTCATGATTATACCAGATTCAGCCTTTGGTCATAATCATACCAAACAACAGTTCATCTTTGCACTACGGGCCAAAGAGAACATTCACCACGTGCCATAAAAGACACCGAACAGATGTATCGCCTTTAACCTATTATATCGCCTTTAACCTATCATCTGTTCAACAAATATATCACATATGTGCCCCCGACCACAGATATTCACAACAGCTTGATTTTTGGATGATTAGAATGATATAAATGATGAACAGAAGAAATAGGATAACAATAAGTATCGGAAGTTTAATTTGTACAGATTCAAATAATGTCCAAATTGTCAACATGATGTGGAGTGAAATTTAAAAATGATATTCAAGATCCACAGTTCAGAATAACGGTTAATTCAATAGAAAGGTTCACGTAAATAGGAAGGTTCAGTTGAAATAATGAAGTTCAACTATTATGGAACATATAATATTTTCAGGAATTATAGAAGCAATAGTTCCATAATAAATTTCGATTTAGGAGTATGAAAGAAAATAATATCCCTTACCGTAGCAGGTTTGATTAACAAAATGTGAAGGAAATTAATACAAAGGGTTATTCACCAACAGGCGGCAATCCGCTCCGTAAGGTTATTCCCACAATTTAATAGAATTTGAGTACAAAGAGTTATTCACCAAACAGGCGGCAATCCGCTCCGTAAGGTTATTCCCACAATTTAATAGAATTTGAGTACAAAGAGTTATTCACCAAACAGGCGGCAATCCGCTCCGTAAGGTTATTCCCACAATTTAATAGAATTTGAGTACAAAGAGTTATTCACCAAACAGGCGGCAATCCGCTCCGTAAGGTTATTCTCAGAGATTAATAATGAATGAATACGAAAGGTTATTCACCAACAGGCGGCAATCCGCTCCGTAAGGTTATTCCCACAATTTAATACATGGAAATAAAAGGCACGTCTTATGAGTAAGGAAGAAACAATATTATTATCGAGAATCAAATAATGATAATCCCTTACCATAGTATGTTTGAATAATGGAAGATGAAAAAGATGGTATCCCTTACCGTAACACGTGACTGGATATTGATTTAAATGAGGTTGATTAACTTGAACAGTACACGTATACTTATAGATCTTCACAAATACTCAAGATGACTTAAGCACACTTAGAGAGAACTTTCACAAGAAATATTTAGAGAGAGAAAGAAAGAACAAGTAAGGAAGTTTATGAAAAATCCTTAAGTTAAGGCTTCTATTTATAGCCAAAAATCTTATCATTCATTAAATCTAAACCATTCATTTAAAGATCATCTTTTAATCTACACCATCCATTTCAAATATTATATTATCTTTAATCTACACCATTCATTTCATATCACCTAATAATCACCTAACTTTATATTATAAACAAATCAATTTAATTATTCAACAATAATTCACACTTTAATCTACACCATTCATTTCATATCACCTAATAATCACCTAACTTTATATTATAAACAAATCAATTCAATTATTCAACAATAATTCACACTTTAATCTACACCATTCATTTCATATCACCTAATAATCACCTAACTTTATATTATAAACAAATAACTTTATCAATTCAATTATTATGACTAATTGTTATAAATACAGTATAGTTAGCTCTTAGATATCAAGTCAATAAATTAATGAAATACAACTGTTTAAATAACATCATAATAGAGATAACAATAATGTAAAATAAAGCATACGTTACTGTGTAATGACAATTATTGATTCAATAATGTGAATTACTGTGCATATGTTACTGTGACAATTATTAGGTTCAATAATTTTAAAAACAGTGCAACAACAATTATTGACTCAATGATATAAAATACAGTGTAATGACAATTATTAAATCAATAATGCAAAATACTGTGTAACAACAATTATTGAATTGATAATATAAAATATTATGCAGTGACAATTATCGATGAAATGATGCGTAACAGTTACGGTGTCAATTATCAGACCAATAATATGAGACACTATGCAATACCGCGTGTTACTGTAGAGTACCGAGTGCTACAGAAAATACCAATAACTACCGTATGCTACTATTCTTTTATCACCGGTATTTTAACAGTTCCGTTGACTATTTTTATTTAAAAAGGTTATTTCTGTCGTTTTCTATATCCGACAAATATTCCGTTGTGGGGTCCACCAATAATTTATTATTTCGGCGCCGTCGTACGGCACGAATATTCCCCGACCAAACGAATATTCCCCGACAAAGCGAATATTGTCCGACAAAATAAAATTTGCACATAACATCCTTAACTTTCAATTTTGTTAATTTAACCACTTACTGTTTCAAAAAAAATATATATATGAAGAAAAATTAAATTTTGTATTTCATAAAATTCGGGGTCTTACAATATCTATGTGCTTAGTTCTTGAATGCATGACAGGGTTATGAGTTATGACAATTGTACTAGTATTATCACAGTATATAGGGATTGAATTAAGCTCAAACTTATAGTTAGCAAGCTGAGTTTTCATCCATAGGATTTGTGCACAACAACTGCCTGCAGCTATATATTCAGCTTCTGCAGTTGATGTGGATACTGAGTTTTCCTTCTTACTGAACCAAGATACAAGTCTGCTGCCAAGCATCTGGCAAGTTCCACTTGTACTCTTTCTGTCTATTTTGCATCATGCATAGTCAGCATCTGAATATCCTATAAGATTAAAGGAAGACTCCTTGGGATACCATAATCCCAAATTTGGAGTTCCTTTAAGATATTTAAAAATTCTTTTTACAGCTATTAGATGAGACTCTTTAGGGTTAGCCTGAAATCTAGCACATATACATGTAGCAAACATTATATCTGGCCGACTAGCAGTTAGGTATAAGAGTGAGCCTATCATACCTGTCGACGCCGGGATTTCAGTCGTTTGGTATTTTAATAATTAAAAATGCCCCTTCCAATTTTAGCCTTTAGATTAAGATGTGATTTTTTGAAAAGGGTCGGCTTAGTGTCGACGGGGTTTTGAACGATCGATTTTTATGAGCCAATTGACCAGAGTCGCCAGTTGGTATTTTTGAAATTGATGTACCAACTCATCCTGTAAGACCCCGAATTTTATGAAATACAAAATTTAATTTTTCTTCATATATATATTTTTTTTGAAACAGTAAGTGGTTAAATTAACAAAATTGAAAGTTAAGGATGTTATGTGCAAATTTTATTTTGTCGGACAATATTCGCTTTGTCGGGGAATATTCGTTTGGTCGGGGAATATTCGTGCCGTACGACGGCGCCGAAATAATAAATTATTGGTGGACCCCACAACGGAATATTTGTCGGATATAGAAAACGACAGAAATAACCTTTTTAAATAAAAATAGTCAACGGAACTGTTAAAATACCGGTGATAAAAGAATAGTAGCATACGGTAGTTATTGGTATTTTCTGTAGCACTCGGTACTCTACAGTAACACGCGGTATTGCATAGTGTCTCATATTATTGGTCTGATAATTGACACCGTAACTGTTACGCATCATTTCATCGATAATTGTCACTGCATAATATTTTATATTATCAATTCAATAATTGTTGTTACACAGTATTTTGCATTATTGATTTAATAATTGTCATTACACTGTATTTTATATCATTGAGTCAATAATTGTTGTTGCACTGTTTTTAAAATTATTGAACCTAATAATTGTCACAGTAACATATGCACAGTAATTCACATTATTGAATCAATAATTGTCATTACACAGTAACGTATGCTTTATTTTACATTATTGTTATCTCTATTATGATGTTATTTAAACAGTTGTATTTCATTAATTTATTGACTTGATATCTAAGAGCTAACTATACTGTATTTATAACAATTAATCATAATAATTGAATTGATAAAGTTATTTGTTTATAATATAAAGTTAGGTGATTATTAGGTGATATGAAATGAATGGTGTAGATTAAAGTGTGAATTATTGTTGAATAATTGAATTGATTTGTTTATAATATAAAGTTAGGTGATTATTAGGTGATATGAAATGAATGGTGTAGATTAAAGTGTGAATTATTGTTGAATAATTAAATTGATTTGTTTATAATATAAAGTTAGGTGATTATTAGGTGATATGAAATGAATGGTGTAGATTAAAGATAATATAATATTTGAAATGGATGGTGTAGATTAAAAGATGATCTTTAAATGAATGGTTTAGATTTAATGAATGATAAGATTTTTGGCTATAAATAAAAGCCTTAACTTAAGGATTTTTCATAAACTTCCTTACTTGTTCTTTCTTTCTCTCTCTAAATATTTCTTGTGAAAGTTCTCTCTAAGTGTGCTTAAGTCATCTTGAGTATTTGTGAAGATCTATAAGTATACGTGTACTGTTCAAGTTAATCAACCTCATTTAAATCAATATCCAGTCACGTGTTACGGTAAGGGATACCATCTTTTTCATCTTCCATTATTCAAACATACTATGGTAAGGGATTATCATTATTTGATTCTCGATAATAATATTGTTTCTTCCTTACTCATAAGACGTGCCTTTTATTTCCATGTATTAAATTGTGGGAATAACCTTACGGAGCGGATTGCCGCCTGTTGGTGAATAACCTTTCGTATTCATTCATTATTAATCTCTGAGAATAACCTTACGGAGCGGATTGCCGCCTGTTTGGTGAATAACTCTTTGTACTCAAATTCTATTAAATTGTGGGAATAACCTTACGGAGCGGATTGCCGCCTGTTTGGTGAATAACTCTTTGTACTCAAATTCTATTAAATTGTGGGAATAACCTTACGGAGCGGATTGCCGCCTGTTGGTGAATAACCCTTTGTATTAATTTCCTTCACCTTTTGTTAATCAAACCTGCTACGGTAAGGGATATTATTTTCTTTCATACTCCTAAATCGAAATTTATTATGGAACTATTGCTTCTATAATTCCTGAAAATATTATATGTTCCATAATAGTTGAACTTCATTATTTCAACTGAACCTTCCTATTTACGTGAACCTTTCTATTGAATTAACCGTTATTCTGAACTGTGGATCTTGAATATCATTTTTAAATTTCACTCCACATCATGTTGACAATTTGGACATTATTTGAATCTGTACAAAGTAAACTTCCGATACTTATTGTTATCCTATTTCTTCTGTTCATCATTTATATCATTCTAATCATCCAAAAATCAAGCTGTTGTGAATATCTGTGGTCGGGGGCACAGATGTGATATATTTGTTGAACAGATGATAGGTTAAAGGCGATATAATAGGTTAAAGGCGATACATCTGTTCGGTGTCTTTTATGGCACGTGGTGAATGTTCTCTTTGGCCCGTAGTGCAAAGATGAACTGTTGTTTGGTATGATTATGACCAAAGGCTGAATCTGGTATAATCATGACCGTTGGTGTTATATTGAATGTCTTTGGCCCGTAGTGCAAAGATGAACTGTTAATGTGCATGATTATGATCAGGAACTGTGAATTTGTATTATCTTGACTAATGATATTTCAGATGATAAAAGTTGATGATGTTTTTCCTAAAAAGAGAACCGAGTGGACATTATAGTCTGCATTATTCTTCTAATAGATTACTCATTCCGCTGCTATTATTGATCTGAACGTTGTTTAAGAATTTAACTGCAGTTTTTGATATAAACCTTGTAGTCTATTGTATTCTATCAAGAACTCAACTGTTGAAGACTAATGATAATTTATTCGTCATTATCTTAGTCATGATATTTCTTACTGGGCTATTTGAGCTCACCCTTTCTTTTGTTCCATTATTTTTCAACAGGAGATGAAAACATAACAAGGTCTAGCCGGGGAATGGAGTGAGGGTCCGAGGAATAGTTATCATAGTCTTCACGTTTTGTAAAATAGTGTGGCAATAATAGTGAAGACTTAGTTGTGTATTATTATACACTGTATTGTTGTACGTTGTGCTTTGTTGTAATAATTTTGTTGTAGTCTTTTGACGACTCAAGTATGGGCTGTGTGGGCCCAGATTTGGGGGCGTCACAGATATAAGATATCATTTTATTAGGGATCATGTACAAAATGGTAATATATCACTACACTATATCCCAACTGAAGAAAACTAGCAGATGTATTTACAAAATCTTTAGATGAATCAAGATTTAATAAACTAATAAGTGAGTTAGGAATGCTAAATCTAGACTCTTGATATATATTTCATGTTTTGGAAGCTACTAACTCTTCAGGAAGAAAAGTGTTCAAGGAATATGGTGTGATGTCGCAAGCACCCAAAAATAAAATCTTACTTTTGAAAAATATTAATGTAGTAGTGTAAGCAAGAGTCGATCCCATAGAGAATGATTAATTTAATTTTATGTTTTTGCAAATAAAAGTTGGGGGGGGGTTTTGTAATTAAAGAAATAATTTAAATAAAACTAATTAAAATAATTATGCAAGAAATAAATAAAAATAAAAATCCTTGGTTTAAGTCAAAATCCACCATCAAGAATTTACAACTGATCACTGATGCAAGAATAACTCAATTAATATTTTGAAGATTCACCGTAGAAATAACTACTCGCAGATGGAATAATTTTTCTTCACTCTCCTTAATTTTAGATAACTACGGCAATGTGGTCTAAATACCCTTACTATTAAACAACCTCCGGCACGTGCTAAAGATTTAATTTAATAGCAGTATAAAGAATTAGAGAGATCGTTGAACTAAACAACACAAGCCACGTGTTTGCATTTAATTTAGATGAATATTCTTCCTAAGATAAAATAATCTTTTGATCTGCAAAACAATTATTAAACTTAGTTGCTTCACAAATAGCAGTAGATTAATATGAATAATAAACTAGTAGGCCTCCTAGCAATTAAACAAATTAATCATAAAATTAAGCATAGAAGAATATTCAATAATCAAAATATAAATTGAACAATTAAAATAAATTAGATCTCACAGTGTATAAATCTTGATGGCTCCAATCACTTAAACCAAGAAAAATAAATTAACTACTCATAAATATAAAGAACACTAAATAATAGAAGAGAGAATTTTATTCTAATGAGAGTTGTGTCTTATAATGTGTATCAAGCCCTCTATTTATAGGCTCCATAAACCTCCTAAATTGTCCAAACCCTAATAGGATTTACAATTAAAAATAAAAGAAAAAGAAAAATAATTATTATTCTAACCCTAGTTGGAATTAAAATCCAATTTGGAATCAAAAAATAGTAATAAATCCGAAATAATTCGGTTTTCCAGAATTAACGCGCAGCCAAACAAGCCCTTCGCGTCGTCTGACCGGTCAACTCACGCGTGCCCGAGCATCGCGCGCCTATTATCTTGAAACGACGTCGTTTAGTTTCTCTCGGCGCCTGCTTTGTCAGCTTCTTCTCGCGCATTGCGCGGAAGTTTTCTATTTCTGGTGAAACGGCGTCGTTTCGTTCCGTGTCTGCTGCACCATTTCCGCGCCATGCGCGGACGCCGACTTTTCTGGAATTTACGAATTTGCCCCTCCGTGCTTTTTAATTACCAACTTGCCGTCAACCTTTTCTAGAATTTACAAAAATGCCATCCAAGATTATTTTCCTACAAAATAAAATATAAATTAATTAAAAATAAATATAAATATTATAAAATTACTAAAAATAATAAAAACACATAATAATTAATAAAACACATAAAAAAACTAAAAATAAATAAAAACACATAAATAAAAATAAATATAAAAATACTATAAAATTACCTAAATTAACATAAATTAACTAAAATCCTATAAAACCTATAAAAACCAAAATGAGATAGATAATTAAACATTTAAGCACACAATAAATATAAAAACTAAGTATTAGGGAATAAAAATATCATATAATTCAACCTTATCAAATACCCCCACACTTAGTTTTTTGCTCGTCCTCGGGCAAAACAAAAATAAAAACTAGAAAATTAATAACCAAACAACTTACTTGAGCAATAGATCAATATGAATTCAACATTAGCCTCAAAGATTTTTTAAATGATAACTCAAAGAAAATTTCAAAATTATGCAAAGTCCAAAATTCAACATCTTTATTAATCTTACTTACTCAAGAACCTTTGTGTGTGTGTGAATCCAAATGTATCAAACTAGCAAAAAACTTAGATCTGCTCACATAATTAAATGTTTCATAAATGATATCAAAAATGGTTAGTTTAACAACAAAACTCTATAATCTTACTTTTCACATCATTTTTCATTAATATAGACACATATAACTAGAAGATCAAAAGGTTTTTAATCTTGATAAACTCACTAGGATTATCAAATTTTTTTTTAAAGTACTTTTTCATTTTTTTTCTTTTAAATGTGTGCATTTTATGCTCCATCCCATTTTTTTTTCTTTCTTCATCATTTTTTTTTCAGTGCATTTTATCCTCCATCTCACCAGCGAGTGCGTTTTACGCTCCTTCTCTCTTTTCATGTGTTTATGAGTGAGTGCGTTTTACGCTCCATCTCAACCCACCATAAGATTTTTCTTTTCAATAATAATCCTAGAAAAATTACCTAAATCATCTCTTCCAAATTATATTTTGCCTTATATTTCACTTCAAATAATGATCAAATAAGATATAGAGTTCAAAAATATCTTTCATAAGCATTTAACCATATAAACTTTCTCTAAATTAAAACTAGCTCAAACATATGGATATAAGTGCATCAAAATTTAAAGAATCTCAAGCAAAGTAATAATTAATAAAAAATCAAAAATTCAAACTAAGCAAGAATTTGTCATTTTTTCAAGAGTTATTAAATAAAAATCAAAATTTTATCATTGGCTAAAAATTAAAAATCCAATTAATTCATTGCTCAAGCGACACATCCTAAAAATAAAATAAAAAACTACCCCATTTTCGTAGGAAACACGGTTACACTTAGCATGTGCAACAAGCCTTTAAACCCCAAGGTTACCTCAAGTGGACGAGTTTTGTCTCGTGAGGGTTTGCAGTGAATATACCCACAAAATTCAAAATTTCAAAATTTCAAAATTTCCTAAATTTTTTAAAATATGACCTAAAAATAACAAAAATAATAACAAAAAAAATCTTAAATCCCTTACCCCACACTTAAAATTTATATTGTCCCCAATGTAAAATGCAAAGAAAAAGGCACAAAAAAATATAAAAAGAAAAAGGAAAAGAAATGCAAATCTGATTTCTTGGGTTGCCTCCCAAGAAGTGTCTTTGTTTATTGTCATTGGCTCGACAGCGAGCCAAAGTATTACGTCACTCCAACTTCGTGAATTTTGAGTACCCCATCCATCACGTCATTCTTTATCGGTAAATTCAGTCTCCCTTGCACGTGACATGAACGTTTGACTCCCTCTTCAAGTAAGAAATATTTAATATGATTGGAGAGAGTTTTTATATTCGGAATGGGATCCTGCAAAATAAAAGATGAAAATTTGTTATGAGTAACAGGCAATGGAATGGAAATAATTGCATTATTATCAATAATCATTGGCAACGAAGTTAATGGAGCTTCATCCTCCTTCAAATTTTGTTTTAGCTCAATTATTTCTTCTTCCTCTAACTGCAAATTGTTGGTAATTGCCATCTCTAACTTTTCCTTGTTTATCTCCTCAACAACTTCCACCACCTTAGGCATGTTATCATCAAAAATAACATCATAAACATTGTCCACTTCGTTGATGTTGTTTGCTTTCTCTTGCTTCGGTGATGGAGAGACCGTCTTTTCTGGATCTTCTGTATCATTAGCACTTTTTAACACTTGCGCACTTGTATTCTCCATTGGATTATTCACTGTTTGAGAAGGTAATTCTTCAGAATCTAGTTCCTCCAAGTGACTGAGTGCAATTGCCATTTGGCCCATTTGTTTTTCCAAATTCTGTATATTTTCCTTCGTTTCCTGTTGAAATTGCAAAATGTTAGTTTCAATTAATTTAATCATATCCTCTAAAGACATATCAGAATTTAATGATTGGCCCTGTTGTTGTTGGGGATATGGTTGCATGTATTGTTGATAGCTTGAAAAATTCTGATTTGAGGGCGGATTCATTTGTGAATTCTCATAGCCAAAATTAAGATGATTCCTCCATCCTGAATTATACACGTTTGAATAGGGATCATATCTCCATTGAGGTTGACCAGGGAAACCACTTGCTATATTGACTTGCTCATAGGACTCCTCTCGAAGAATGGAGCACATATTAGTTGGATGTCCTACCACCGCACAAATTCTACAAGCTTCCACTGGTTGCGCATTACCTGCAGCCCATTGATAAACAAGAGAAGTTAAGGTATCAATTTGTTGCTCAAGAGAAGAAATAGTTACCTCATCGACAGAATCATGTCTGACTTCCATTTTTACCTGCACAACTCAATTAAATTATGAAAAACTAAAATAATAAAATTTAAAAAAAATAAAATAAAAAATTACTAAATTAAATACATATTTACAAAAGCACAAAATTAAATTAAAATCATTCCCCGGCAACGGCGCCAAAATTTGGTGTGATGTCGCAAGTACCCAAAAATAAAATCTTACTTTTGAAAAATATTAATGTAGTAGTGTAAGCAAGAGTCGATCCCATAGAGAATGATTAATTTAATTTTATGTTTTTGCAAATAAAAGTTGGGGGGGGGGGGGGGGTTTGTAATTAAAGAAATAATTTAAAAAAAACTAATTAAAATAATTATGCAAAAAATAAATAAAAATAAAAATCCTTGGTTTAAGTCAAAATCCACCATCAAGAATTTACAACTGATCACTGATGCAAGAATAACTCAATTAATATTTTGAAGATTCACCGTAGAAATAACTACTCGCAGATGGAATAATTTTTCTCCTCTATCCTTAATTTTAGATAAGTAGAGCCACGTGGTCTAAATACCCTTACTATTAAACAACCCCCGGGACGTGCTAAAGATTTAATTTAATAGCAGCATAAAGAATTAGAGAGATCGTTGAACTAAACAACACAAGCCACGTGTTTGCATTTAATTTAGATGAATATTCTTCATAAGATAAAATAATCTTTTGATCTGCAAAACAATTATTAAACTTAGTTGCTTCACAAATAGCAGTAGATTAATATGAATAATAAACTAGTAGGCCTCCTAGCAATTAAACAAATTAATCATAAAATTAAGCATAGAAGAATATTCAATAATCAAAATATAAATTGAACAATTAAAATAAATTAGATCTCACAGTGTATAAATCTTGATAGCTTCAATCACTTAAACCAAGAAAAATAAATTAACTACTCATAAATATAAAGAACACTAAATAATAGAATAGAGAATTTTATTCTAATGAGAGTTGTGTCTTATAATGTGTGTCAAACCCTCTATTTATAGGTTCCATAAACTTCCTAAATTGTCCAAACCCTAATAGGATTTACAATTAAAAATAAAAGAAAAAGTAAAATAATTATTATTCTAACACTAGTTGGAATTAAAATCCAATTTGGAATCAAAAAGTAGCAATAAATCCGAAATAATCCGATTTTCCAGAATTAACGCGCAGCCAAACAAGCCCTTCGCGTCGTCTGACCGGTCAACTCACGCGTGCCCGCGCATTGCGCGCCTATTATCTTGAAACGACGTCGTTTAGTTTCTCTCGGCGCCTGCTTTGTCAGCTTCTTCTCGCGCATTGCGCGGAAGTTTTCTATTTCTGGTGAAACGGCGTCCTTTCGTTCCGTGTCTGCTACACCATTTCCGCGCTATGCGCGGACGCCGACTTTTCTGAAATTTACGAATTTGCCCCTCCGTGCTTTTTAATTACCAACTTGCCATCAACCTTTTCTAGAATTTACAAAAATGTCATCCAAGATTATTTTCCTACAAAATAAAATATAAATTAATTAAAAATAAATATAAATATTATAAAAATAATAAAAATAATAAAAACACATAATAATTAATAAAACACATAAAAAAACTAAAAATAAATAAAAACACATAAATAAAAATAAATATAAAAATACTATAAAATTACCTAAATTAACATAAATTAACTAAAATCCTATAAAACCTATAAAAACCAAAATGAGCTAGATAATTAAACATTTAAGCACACAATAAATATAAAAACTAAGTATTAGGGAATAAAAATATCATATAATTCAACCCTATCAGAATAAAACAAAAGGACAAGTTGTAGAGCTCACTCAACGGTTGTCAAGCCAAGGATTGCAGAGTACATCCCTGTTGTAAAGCTAACTCAACGACCATCAAAACAAAGGATCGTTGTGTTAAGAAGGATCGTAAAGCTTAGGGGGAGACAAAGGGCAAAATGGTCATCAATAAACTAAAAGTGCTCCTATCAAAACTTGACACGCGTCTCAGCAAACATAGAGGGAAGCTTTAAATATTTTAAAAACTGCTCATCGTTCATTATTCTTCAAAAAATCAAAAACCTAAACCTCTCTATCTCTCTCTCTCTCTCTCAAAAATCCAAAATCCTAAAGTTTCAATACTCAGTTAAATCATTCTTTCTATTTCAGAAAAATAATTAAATGGTGCCTACTCAAGTCATTTATGAAAATGAACTAAACTTCAAAGTCTTCACAACAGCAGATAAACAATACTAGAGGATAATCCATTTGCTAGAAAGGGTTGGCTTTCGAGAAGCCTTGGGAACAAACACAATAGTCCTATCAAATCTAGTTCGAGAATTCTATACGAA
This sequence comes from Hedera helix, assembly GCA_947179155.2. Taxonomy (NCBI): domain Eukaryota; kingdom Viridiplantae; phylum Streptophyta; class Magnoliopsida; order Apiales; family Araliaceae; genus Hedera; species Hedera helix. Next base: position 9,828,012 of record OX359264.1, on the reverse strand, counting down.
TGGAACCTATGTAAATGGAACCTTAAGCACCACGGTTAGAGGGGTTCAATTTAACCTCACCTCTGAAGAAATAAACCTAGCCCTAGGTTTTAAACATGGGGGCCTCACAACTCTTAACCTAGTGAGTGCAAAAGAGGGCCTAAAAATAATGCACCACAAGAAGAATAAGAGGATTGAAGAAGAAAGAGTTTCCCCATAAATATGAATTTCTGGCTGACATCGTTGGAAAATGCCTCTTCTGTAAGGACTCTGCTCACGACTCTGTCAGTGATATCAACCTAAAGCTAATGACAGCCATAGAAAAGAAGATGAATATTAACTTTGGGTCCTTACTAGTTGAATGGATCGGGAATTGGATCCAAAATGCAAAAAAGGCGAAGGACGTCAAAAAAATGCCCTATGGGAGATTCATAAGCATTCTCCTTCAATCTGTTTTGGGAGATAAGATTGAGCACACAGAAGGGGAAGTCCTCAATGTTAATAAGATGATGACCTAGAGACTGTTCAAAAACTGGAAAAGGAACCCAGCTGAGAATAGAAAACTATCCTGATCTGGGGATAATGAAGAAACATAAAGTGGAACTGGGCCCTCACAAATGAAGATCATGTCTGCAGAAGCAGAGTCTCAAGAGGTTAGCAGGTTATCTCTTGGTCTGATTAGGAAGAGGAAAGGAAAGAAAGCCCTTGAGATCCAAAGACCTCAAGGATCATCAAATGAAGCCTCTGACGTTGCTCCTAAGGAGAAGGCTGACTCGAAGGATGAAAAATTAGATCAGCAGAGGGAAACTTGCAGCAAGCATCAGGATGAAGAAGTCACGTCAGCCGAGCCAAGGCCAAAAAGAAGAAGCCTAGTGAAATTAGCCGATCAAATAACTTAAAAAGCTCAGTAGCTGAGGGGGAGTTACCTGAAAAATCAGTCGTTGCTCTAGTTGAGAGGGAGCCATTTGAAGTAACTAAACCAATGGGTACTCAAACTTAGGGGGAGCCATCAGTAGTTTTTGAGCCAACAGATGCTCAGGCTGAGGGAGAGATTCAAGAAGACATTTCAATCCCTTCAGCCACAATGAATAATAATGAAGAGGATGACATCGAAATAGTGGCAGTCGGAAGAAATGAACAGAGGCATCTCAACTACAACTGCCTGCTGAAGTTCTTGCCACTGATGCCATTCCACCGAGCCTTAGTACAAAATTCATGGGATCAACTCTTCTGGACCTTCAAAGCTTATCCCAATGTGTAGATTTTGGCTCAAGGCTATCCACAGAACCTATTCTTTGCCCAAAAGCTTCTTTCAACCAGCTTATTCTCACATTCTTTAGGGGAAAAGGTACACTTCATCCCTCTCGCATTCATACAAAATCATACACCTTCCAGGACCTTCAATTATTTTGAGGAGCTGTCTAACGTAAGCACTGGAACAAGTTCTATGTCCAACTCTTTCCCGATCGTAGAGTCCCTACCCTCTACAACTGGTGGTCAAGGAAGCCTGAATGATCAAGTCGTAGAGTGCCCTACTGACTCTCCTGAAATCTTGCCTACTACACACACAATACCTCTTGCTCAACCTTTCCTACCTCCAAGACTTCTCCTCACACAAGAAGACATTCTCTCAACCTCTGGTCATGAATACTTCCACATTCCAAGCTCCATGGCTAACCAGAAGCAAACAACTCAACTCTTTCAAGAAATTCTGCAAAATATATCTTTGCTTCCTACTACTGAGGGCTTAACGGACCTTACGAGCTATATGCAAGAAGAGATACAAAAAGATCTGGCATCCTCGCCCCACAACATTCAACGAAGAGTAGACAATGTCGTTACTGCTACCAACAATCTCTCTCAAAATTTGGGAAAATAATTTTCCACAAGATTGAAGCAGTTAATGGCAGCTGTTTCTGAAACTCTCGAGGAAAGGGACAAAAAGTTTATAGAAGCAATGGCCAATAATCAGAAGTCCTGATGAGTGTAGTTTGTACTTACGAATTGATGTTCTTGAGCTTAATAAATTGTTGACATTGAGTATTTTTATTTGCATTTTACTTGTTTTTATGTTTATATTGCAGAAAATAGCTTTGGAGGGTCAAAACGGTAAAAGCGAAGCTTAATGGCAATTTTGTAATTTGTGAACAGTAACCGCGGCCGGGGCCGGCTTTTACAAGGGAATCCGTGGCCGGGGCCGTGGTCGGCAGAATTGATTTTAAGTGTTCGTGTGTTTCCAGAAGTTGAGCAAAAGAAGGATTATGATGTTGCTACGAGTTAGGAGTTGTTAGGAGAGTTATTAAAGATATAAATAGATAGGATTAGAATGGTTTTTGATAACAACTTAGAGAGAAAGATTTCCATTGAAGATTGATTGGCGTTTTCAACTATGTCAGGCTAAGTTCTTTATTTTCAGTTCTAAGGGATGTTGAATCTTATTTATTATCTATGAATTAATTGAGCTATTAGTTTCTTTTCCTTCGTCTGTGGAATTTATTCTTGATGATCTATTAAAATTGCTTAATGATGATTGGTTTGATTAATTTGATAAGGGCCCATTGAATTGATTTGATTATTATCATATGCTAGATTAAGGTATAATATTAAGCAAACGATGTTATATCTGATCATAAGTAGTGAATAGTGGTATTTGATTGTGGTCAAGCTTTTGAATATTGCTATGATATCAAGAAGACAGGTTAAATAGTCTGCGATTGTACGATTATTGCTTGGAATAACCTAATTCCCTAATTCTTAATGCTATTGTCATATTAAATCTAGACTGATAGTTCTAGGTTGTATGATAATTAAGGTCTAGTGGGGGCGATCGTCACATTAGATTTAAAACCTAAGGGGAATTTCGGGTAACGCGGACCGTGGTTATCTAGGGTTATTAATTTCATTGAGGGAAAGTTATTAATTGACTTAATTATATCATATTTATAAAAAGACGATACTGAACTGAAAAACTGAAGTTTGCAAATCATTGGATAATCCTAATTCATATTTCTTGTTTTCTAGTAGAATCATAGTTACAAAAATCCCCTTTTTATTTATTACTTGTTATTTACTGTTAGAAACATTCGGATAAATCATAAAATACACTTCCCGTGGGTTCGACTCTTGCTTGCCATTACACCAATTTTATATTGATAGAGTGAAAGTAAGGAATAATTTTGGAGTGATAACGACAGCTTTCAAGTCCATCAACGTTCTTCAATAAACCAATGCTAAATCTTTAGCTCTTCTCGTTGATCAGATTTTCGAAATGAAGTAATCCCTCAGAGAATAAGCTCAACGATCAGATACAACTTTATCAGCGGTTGAGCATAAACAAATCATAGTTGAAGAATGACTTCAAGATCATCGCAATGATGTAGCTGCCACCTAGACTCGACTTTAAGAACTTGTTCAGGGTGTGCAGCTGAGGTGGCCAAAATTAATGGTGCCAACAAGGGGGAGAAGAGAACGAGCACGGAACACAGCAACAGAAGAGGAAGAGCACCTCAAGGGATGAGAATGGTTCAAACGTTGATACAACATCCTAGATTTGAGACAGTACCATCTCATCACAGACAAGTCTCAACAGAAAGACCTTCTTCTTCAACTGCGAGACTATCCAGCTCACAATCATGGATCCAAATTAAAGAAGAAGAAGTTTTGCAGAGGGAAGAAATGAAACTGATAAGAGCATAAGAGCTCTTTTCAGGCAAAGGGAGGAAGATGAGAGAAGGCAAATGCATGAAGATGAAAGAAGGAGACCTCCAAGAAGCAGGAGATAAGTTTTTTTTGTTTTATTTTTGTTGTATTCTATTTACACTCATTGTTCAACTAACTATATATCAATAAAATTTATTTTTTTTCATTAGAGAATACAGTTCCTCACTATATATTAGACATTCACTTACTCATATGCATTTGCCTAATTAAGTTATTCAAATTACGTTCTGTTTTTTATGTTATAATCATCAAATAGAGGGAGAATGTTGAACATTGCATGTTTGATTTGATGTTAAGATCTAAAGTGCTAAATGCATTCAATAGTAGAGCTGTACAGTCATTTAATTGTGTATGATGTACAAGGACTTAGTTAGATAAAATCAAAACTTTTAGGTTGATATTTTGGATATGAATGTATTGAGTTGTAAAGTCCTTTGATTGTTTATGATGTACAATGACTTAGTTAGATAGGATCAAATCTGTTAGGTTGATCTTGTGTTATATTTGTTTAGTCAGTTTGATCATAGAATGGACTCTATGACTCCAAGTAAAGAAGACTCAACGATTCAGTCTGTTCGTAGAGTGGACTCTACGACTTCGCACAAAGAAGACTCAATAACTAAGTCTGTTTGTAGAGGGGACTCTACGATTCCATACTAGGAAAACACTACGATCAAGGAAGAAGCCCAAGCGTAGAACGGACTCTACGACCAACAGAGTAGCCGTAGAGTAAAATTCTATCGTAGAATTAAGCAAATAAGAGATATGTAAGCAACACTACGATCAAAAATCTAAAAGTTCTGATGACTCTTCTCTTGTCCTATAAGACAGAAGCAACTTCGTCAAGAAGAACAATCTGCATCAATATGTCAGATAAACCTCTGCCAAGAGCCTAAAGTCAGAAATATCAGAGGACTGACCAAAGCGTGCTATGCAACAAAGAGAAGACTTTCAAGGTAGTAAAGTCAGAAGATGGTGTCCTATCAGCCATATTTCTATGGAAGACCAAACGACTCTATGAAAGTTTGTAGAAACCTACGACTGTCATGTCTTGTCCTAAGAAAAAAGGAAACACCTTTTTGGACAGTATATGCAGGTCAATTAATACCTCGTCAGAGCATTAATGAGCTAAATGAATATAATATTCAACAGCTCTACATTATGAGGTAACAGACAGAAATTGAAGAAAAGAGCATATTTCAAACGGGAAAAAATCTAAAGCTTCTATATGAGAAGCCCAGATTCAATACAAAAATACAAGGAAGGATTACACACACACACAAAAAAAAAAAAAAAAAAAAAGAAAAAGATATACGCAAAAGTTCAAAAAGATCAAACTGAAAAGAATCTTGCCTCGCTACTAAGTTCTTCAGAAACTTAAGCTAAACGTAACTTAGTAGCACATCAAAACCATCATTACTCACGATAAGTGTAAGACCCCGAATTTTATGAAATACAAAATTTAATTTTTCTTCATATATATTTTTTTTTGAAACAGTAAGTGGTTAAATTAACAAATTTGAAAGTTAAGGATGTTATGTGCAAATTTTATTTTGTCGGACAATATTCGCTTTGTCGGGGAATATTCGTTTGGTCGGGGAATATTCGTGCCGTACGACGGCGCCGAAATAATAAATTATTGGTGGACCCCACAACGGAATATTTGTCGGATATAGAAAACGACAGAAGTAACCTTTTTAAATAAAAATAGTCAACGGAACTGTTAAAATACCGGTGATAAAAGAATAGTAGCATACGGTAGTTTATGGTATTTTCTGTAGCACACGGTACTCTACAGTAACACACGGTATTGCATAGTGTCTCATATTATTGGTCTGATAATTGACACCGTAACTGTTACGCATCATTTCATCGATAATTGTCACTGCATAATATTTTATATTATCAATTCAATAATTGTTGTTACACAGTATTTTGCATTATTGATTTAATAATTGTCATTACACTGTATTTTATATCATTGAGTCAATAATTGTTGTTGCACTGTTTTTAAAATTATTGAACCTAATAATTGTCACAGTAACATATGCACAGTAATTCACATTATTGAATCAATAATTGTCATTACACAGTAACGTATGCTTTATTTTACATTATTGTTATCTCTATTATGATGTTATTTAAACAGTTGTATTTCATTAATTTATTGACTTGATATCTAAGAGCTAACTATACTGTATTTATAACAATTAGTCATAATAATTGAATTGATAAAGTTATTTGTTTATAATATAAAGTTAGGTGATTATTAGGTGATATGAAATGAATGGTGTAGATTAAAGTGTGAATTATTGTTGAATAATTGAATTGATTTGTTTATAATATAAAGTTAGGTGATTATTAGGTGATATGAAATGAATGGTGTAGATTAAAGTGTGAATTATTGTTGAATAATTAAATTGATTTGTTTATAATATAAAGTTAGGTGATTATTAGGTGATATGAAATGAATGGTGTAGATTAAAGATAATATAATATTTGAAATGGATGGTGTAGATTAAAAGATGATCTTTAAATGAATGGTTTAGATTAAATGAATGATAAGATTTTTGGCTATAAATAGAAGCCTTAACTTAAGGATTTTTCATAAAACTTCCTTACTTGTTCTTTCTTTCTCTCTCTAAATACTTCTTGTGAAAGTTCTCTCTAAGTGTGCTTAAGTCATCTTGAGTATTTGTGAAGATCTATAAGTATACGTGTACTGTTCAAGTTAATCAACCTCATTTAAATCAATATCCAGTCACGTGTTGAGGTAAGGGATACCATCTTTTTCATCTTCCATTATTCAAACGTACTATGGTAAGGGATTATCATTATTTGATTCTCGATAATAATATTGTTTCTTCCTTACTCATAAGACGTGTCTTTTATTTCCATGTATTAAATTGTGGGAATAACCTTACGGAGCGGATTGCCGCCTGTTGGTGAATAACCTTTCGTATTCATTCATTATTAATCTCTGAGAATAACCTTACGGAGCGGATTGCCGCCTGTTTGGTGAATAACTCTTTGTACTCAAATTCTATTAAATTGTGGGAATAACCTTACGGAGCGGATTGCCGCCTGTTTGGTGAATAACTCTTTGTACTCAAATTCTATTAAATTGTGGGAATAACCTTACGGAGCGGATTGCCGCCTGTTAGTGAATAACCCTTTGTATTAATTTCCTTCACCTTTTGTTAATCAAACCTGCTACGGTAAGGGATATTATTTTCTTTCATACTCCTAAATCGAAATTTATTATGGAACTATTGCTTCTATAATTCCTGAAAATATTATATGTTCCATAATAGTTGAACTTCATTATTTCAACTGAACCTTCCTATTTACGTGAACCTTTCTATTGAATTGTAACCGTTATTCTGAACTGTGGATCTTGAATTTCACTCCACATCATGTTGACAATTTGGACATTATTTGAATCTGTACAAAGTAAACTTCCGATACTTATTGTTATCCTATTTCTTCTGTTCATCATTTATATCATTCTAATCATCCAAAAATCAAGCTGTTGTGAATATCTGTGGCCGGGGGCACAGATGTGATATATTTGTTGAACAGATGATAGGTTAAAGGCGATATAATAGGTTAAAGGCGATACATCTGTTCGGTGTCTTTTATGGCACGTGGTGAATGTTCTCTTTGGCCCGTAGTGCAAAGATGAACTGTTGTTTGGTATGATTATGACCAAAGGCTGAATCTGGTATAATCATGACCGTTGGTGTTATATTGAATGTCTTTGGCCCATAGTGCAAAGATGAACTGTTGATCTGCATGATTATGATCAGGAACTGTGAATTTGTATTATCTTGACTAATGATATTTCAGATGATAAAAGTTGATGATGTTTTTCCTAAAAAGAGAACCGAGTGGACATTATAGTCTGCATTATTCTTCTAATAGATTACTCATTCCGCTGCTATTATTGATCTGAACGTTGTTTAAGAATTTAACTGCAGTTTTTGATATAAACCTTGTAGTCTATTGTATTCTATCAAGAACTCAACTGTTGAAGACTAATGATAATTTATTCGTCATTATCTTAGTCATGATATTCTTTACTGGGCTATTTGAGCTCACCCTTTCTTTTGTTCCATTGTTTTTCAACAGGAGATGAAAACATAACAGGGTCTAGCCGGGGAATGGAGTGAGGGTCCGAGGAATAGTTATCATAGTTTTCACGTTTTGTAAAATAGTGTGGCAATAATAGTGAAGACTTAGTTGTGTATTATTATACACTGTATTGTTGTACGTTGTGCTTTGTTGTAATAATTTTGTTGTAGTCTTTTGACGACTCAAGTATGGGTTGTGTGGACCCAGATTTGGGGGCGTCACAGTTGGCATCAGAGCTTAGGGATATGGTCTTTAATGGAGATCTGGGGTTAGAACTAGGAGGGGAGAGACGAATAGAATCAATCACTAGTGTGTCCTACCTAAATTAGATTTATTTTTTATCTAATGAATCGATTTGAATGTAGGAACATGAAGAGATGAGTCAGTTTATTTGAACTAACATTTATTTTGTGACCACAGTTAATTATGGCATCTGGAAATCAGGAGGTTAACTATGAAATTACCGAAACAAATGTAGCTGCAAAACAAGAGGCGACGAATAATCTTCTTACAAACTCAGAGTTGAATCATTTGCCTAAGGCAAAAATTATGCGTGTTCTATCCAGTAAGGATGAAGGTGAAAGCTCTGCTACAGTCGTTCCAGATCCATTCTTAGAAGCAATTAAAGGAAGTAACGAACTTGCGGAAATTATTGCCTTTAATTTACTCACTAATTGGGAGAGTGATATCACCTGGTTATGCTCTATAACAAAGGATCAGAATATATGGACTTTTCATATTAGTCTTTGGGATTTATGGTGTTCCAGCTATGATTTTCAAGATTATTTAAAAATGATGTTTCTATACTTTTGGGCGTTACAATTTAGAGGAATTCAGGTTAAGTTAGTCACTATCGTGGAAACTGCAGTCTATCGAAAATACTATTTTAATGGAAATCATTGGTACCTTACTACTGATGAAGTTGATGAACCCGAGAAACAGTTTGCTAGAAAATTATTCAGTGGTATTCCCATGGTTGAAATACGTGAAGATCCGAATGAAGTATTCGGGATTCGATTTGACGATAACAGTCAAGAAACCGAATGAGGTGATAACCGGTAAGCTATTCATAAATTCTCGTGAAGTCTATGTCATATTAGATACTGGCTCTATCCACTCCTTTATCTCACCTATATGTACTCAACGTTTAAATTTGACTATTGAAAACTTAAATCTTGTCTTATCAGTTGAAACCTCATTGGGAGAAATACCTATTACATTTACTATCTATAAATCTTGCCTAAGTTCAAATCAACAACCTCACATTACCTGTTGACCTTATTTCTTTAGAGATGCATGAATTTGATGTGATTTTAGGAATTGATTGGTTGACTACCCATCATGCTAAAATTGATTGTTTTCATAAGATTATTAGTTTTCATATTCCTAATCAACCTGTCATGCAAATTCAAGCAACTAAATCATTGAAATCTATAACTGTTATTTCTAGCCATAAAGCCATTCGTTTATTGAAAAACGGATGTCAAGCCTTTTTAGCTCATATCACTGATTTGAACAAAAACACGTCAAACTTGAATGATATTCCCATTGTTAATGAGTTTCCTGACGTTTTTTTTCTGAGGAACTTTCTGGCTTACCCCAAACCGTGAAATTGAATTCTGTATCGATCTTGAACCCGACACTAAGCCCATTTTTAAAGTCCCACACCAAATGGCTCCCATAGAACACCAAGAGTTGAAAGTTTAATTACTAGATATCGGTATCTTTCATTCTAGTACAAAACTTATATCGAGCGAGGAATGCGAGAAGAGTTTTCAAGAACTCAAGAGGAGACTTGTTTCAGCTCCTGTTCTGACCATACCATCAGGATCAGGAGAATTTGTTATCTACAGCGATGCTTCTGACAAACGTCTAGGCTGTGTCCTTATGCAACATGGAAAGGTTATAGCCTATGCCTCTCGACAACTCAAAGATTATGAGAAAAATTATCCTACTCATGATCTAGAGTTGGCAGCAGTCGTTTTCGCGTTGAAGATCTGGAGACACTACTTGTACGGAGAAAAAGTGGATATCTATACGGATCATAAAAGTCTCAAGTATTTCTTCACCCAGAAGGAACTCAACATGCGACAACGACGTTGGCTTGAGCTGTTAAAGGATTATGACCACACAATCCAGTATCACCCGGGAAAGGCGAACGTTGTAGCTGACGCTTTGAGCAGAAAATCTTATGCAAGTACAAGTGCACTGCTGACAACACAAAAGTGTATTTTGTACGACTTGCAAAAGATGGAGATAGAGCTAAAGACACCAGGGACCCACTCGAAGATTGCTCACGTGCGAGTAGAATCAACTTTAATCGATAAAATTAAAGCTGCTCAAGCTACCGATCCGGAACTGATAAACATGATAAAGAAAGTACAAGAAGGTGCCATTCCCGAAGCAAGAATCGACGAGAAAGGAATACTTCGAGTCAACTCTCGACTCTGTGTTCCTAACGATCCTGAATTAAAGCATAAAATCATGATGGAGGCACACAACACGCCGTTTGCAATCCACCCAGGAGGTACCAAGATGTATCGAGATCTTCGACATACATTTTGGTGGAACAATATGAAAAGAGAGATTGCGGAGTTTATCTCAAGGTGCCTAACTTGTCAACGTGTCAAGGCAGAGCATCAAGTTCCTAAAGGTCCATTACAATCACTTGAAGTTCCCGAATGGAAGTGGGAACACATCAATATGGACTTCGTGACGGGTCTTCCAAAAGTTTCTCAAGGCTTAGATGCAATTTGGGTGATCGTAGATAGATTGACCAAATCTGCTCATTTCTTGCCTATACGAGAAAACTTTTCACTTGAACGTCTTGCCGGTATGTACATAAATGAGATCGTGAGATTGCATGGCATGCCAGTTTCCATAGTTTCTGATCGAGATCCTAGATTCACGTCACGCTTTTGGATCAGTCTACAAAAAGCTATGGGCACTGAACTACGTTTTAGTTCTGCATATCATCCTCAAACGGACGGACAATCGGAAAGGACGATCCAGACCCTCGAAGATCTTTTGAGACTTTGTGTATTAGACTTCAAAGGAAGATGGGATAAGTACTTGCCGTTGGTGGAATTTTCTTACAACAACAGTTACCAAGCAAGCATAGGCATGGCTCCATTCGAGGCATTGTATGGAAGGAAGTGTCGCTCTCCAATATGTTGGAATGAGGTAGGAGAAGCAAAATTGTTGGGACCCGAGTTGGTACGCTTGACGACCGAAAAGATCCAAATGATCCGACAACGAATACAGACCGCACAAGAACGACAAAAGAGTTATGCTGATCTTCATCGGAGAGACGAAAGTTTCAACGTCGGAGATCATGTATTCTTACGTGTTTCTCCATGGAAAGGGGTTACGAGATTCGGAAAGGGAGGAAAGCTCAACCCTCGATTTATTGGCCCATTTGAAATCCTCGATCGAATAGGAACCGTAGCCTACAGACTAGCCCTACCACCAAGTATGTCTCGCATCCATAACGTTTTTCACATATCTATGTTACGTAAATATGTGAAGTACCCAAACCACGTCATTGAGTTAGAACCAGACGTTATAGCAGAGAATTTAACATACGAGGAGGTACCTGTTAAGATCCTGGATAAGAAGGAGCAGATCCTACGCTCAAAGGTTATACTTCAAGTTAAGGTTTTATGGAGGAACCAAGATACTGAGGAAATGACCTGGGAGCTAGAATCTGAGATGAAATCTAAGTATCCTTACCTCTTCGATATGTCAGGTACGTCAATTTCGGGGACGAAATTTCATAAGGAGGGGAGGTTGTAAGACCCCGAATTTTATGAAATACAAAATTTAATTTTTCTTCATATATATTTTTTTTTGAAACAGTAAGTGGTTAAATTAACAAAATTGAAAGTTAAGGATGTTATGTGCAAATTTTATTTTGTCGGACAATATTCGCTTTGTCGGGGAATATTCGTTTGGTCGGGGAATATTCGTGCCGTACGACGGCGCCGAAATAATAAATTATTGGTGGACCCCACAACGGAATATTTGTCGGATATAGAAAACGACAGAAGTAACCTTTTTAAATAAAAATAGTCAACGGAACTGTTAAAATACCGGTGATAAAAGAATAGTAGCATACGGTAGTTTATGGTATTTTCTGTAGCACACGGTACTCTACAGTAACACACGGTATTGCATAGTGTCTCATATTATTGGTCTGATAATTGACACCGTAACTGTTACGCATCATTTCATCGATAATTGTCACTGCATAATATTTTATATTATCAATTCAATAATTGTTGTTACACAGTATTTTGCATTATTGATTTAATAATTGTCATTACACTGTATTTTATATCATTGAGTCAATAATTGTTGTTGCACTGTTTTTAAAATTATTGAACCTAATAATTGTCACAGTAACATATGCACAGTAATTCACATTATTGAATCAATAATTGTCATTACACAGTAACGTATGCTTTATTTTACATTATTGTTATCTCTATTATGATGTTATTTAAACAGTTGTATTTCATTAATTTATTGACTTGATATCTAAGAGCTAACTATACTGTATTTATAACAATTAGTCATAATAATTGAATTGATAAAGTTATTTGTTTATAATATAAAGTTAGGTGATTATTAGGTGATATGAAATGAATGGTGTAGATTAAAGTGTGAATTATTGTTGAATAATTGAATTGATTTGTTTATAATATAAAGTTAGGTGATTATTAGGTGATATGAAATGAATGGTGTAGATTAAAGTGTGAATTATTGTTGAATAATTAAATTGATTTGTTTATAATATAAAGTTAGGTGATTATTAGGTGATATGAAATGAATGGTGTAGATTAAAGATAATATAATATTTGAAATGGATGGTGTAGATTAAAAGATGATCTTTAAATGAATGGTTTAGATTAAATGAATGATAAGATTTTTGGCTATAAATAGAAGCCTTAACTTAAGGATTTTTCATAAACTTCCTTACTTGTTCTTTCTTTCTCTCTCTAAATACTTCTTGTGAAAGTTCTCTCTAAGTGTGCTTAAGTCATCTTGAGTATTTGTGAAGATCTATAAGTATACGTGTACTGTTCAAGTTAATCAACCTCATTTAAATCAATATCCAGTCACGTGTTGAGGTAAGGGATACCATCTTTTTCATCTTCCATTATTCAAACGTACTATGGTAAGGGATTATCATTATTTGATTCTCGATAATAATATTGTTTCTTCCTTACTCATAAGACGTGTCTTTTATTTCCATGTATTAAATTGTGGGAATAACCTTACGGAGCGGATTGCCGCCTGTTGGTGAATAACCTTTCGTATTCATTCATTATTAATCTCTGAGAATAACCTTACGGAGCGGATTGCCGCCTGTTTGGTGAATAACTCTTTGTACTCAAATTCTATTAAATTGTGGGAATAACCTTACGGAGCGGATTGCCGCCTGTTTGGTGAATAACTCTTTGTACTCAAATTCTATTAAATTGTGGGAATAACCTTACGGAGCGGATTGCCGCCTGTTAGTGAATAACCCTTTGTATTAATTTCCTTCACCTTTTGTTAATCAAACCTGCTACGGTAAGGGATATTATTTTCTTTCATACTCCTAAATCGAAATTTATTATGGAACTATTGCTTCTATAATTCCTGAAAATATTATATGTTCCATAATAGTTGAACTTCATTATTTCAACTGAACCTTCCTATTTACGTGAACCTTTCTATTGAATTGTAACCGTTATTCTGAACTGTGGATCTTGAATTTCACTCCACATCATGTTGACAATTTGGACATTATTTGAATCTGTACAAAGTAAACTTCCGATACTTATTGTTATCCTATTTCTTCTGTTCATCATTTATATCATTCTAATCATCCAAAAATCAAGCTGTTGTGAATATCTGTGGCCGGGGGCACAGATGTGATATATTTGTTGAACAGATGATAGGTTAAAGGCGATATAATAGGTTAAAGGCGATACATCTGTTCGGTGTCTTTTATGGCACGTGGTGAATGTTCTCTTTGGCCCGTAGTGCAAAGATGAACTGTTGTTTGGTATGATTATGACCAAAGGCTGAATCTGGTATAATCATGACCGTTGGTGTTATATTGAATGTCTTTGGCCCGTAGTGCAAAGATGAACTGTTGATCTGCATGATTATGATCAGGAACTGTGAATTTGTATTATCTTGACTAATGATATTTCAGATGATAAAAGTTGATGATGTTTTTCCTAAAAAGAGAACCGAGTGGACATTATAGTCTGCATTATTCTTCTAATAGATTACTCATTCCGCTGCTATTATTGATCTGAACGTTGTTTAAGAATTTAACTGCAGTTTTTGATATAAACCTTGTAGTCTATTGTATTCTATCAAGAACTCAACTGTTGAAGACTAATGATAATTTATTCGTCATTATCTTAGTCATGATATTCTTTACTGGGCTATTTGAGCTCACCCTTTCTTTTGTTCCATTGTTTTTCAACAGGAGATGAAAACATAACAGGGTCTAGCCGGGGAATGGAGTGAGGGTCCGAGGAATAGTTATCATAGTTTTCACGTTTTGTAAAATAGTGTGGCAATAATAGTGAAGACTTAGTTGTGTATTATTATACACTGTATTGTTGTACGTTGTGCTTTGTTGTAATAATTTTGTTGTAGTCTTTTGACGACTCAAGTATGGGTTGTGTGGACCCAGATTTGGGGGCGTCACAATAAGAGTTCCTAGTGAACTAGAGTATCCAAGTCTGCTAGACTTGAAGAGTTCTTAGTGAACTAGAGTTCCAAGACTGCTGGTCTTGAAGGAATCTTAGTGATTCGAAAATTGTAATAGTATCCTTAGTGGATTTGCTACTCAAGGAGCAGAACAGTGAAGTAGAAGTCTTGTGAACTCTGAACCACTTAAAATCTGGTGTCTTTCATCTTGTGTTTATTAACTGCTATATCTGCTTGTTGAATTATTACATTAACATTTTGAAGAAGGGGTAACTAAATCATATTCCGTTGTGCTAAACTAGTTGATTAATAATTCATTATTTCTTAAAACAAAAATAAGGAAAAAGTTTTAAAGAATCTATTCAACCCCCCCCCCCCCCTTCTAGATATCTTTCGTGTCATTGGGAACTAATAATAATATTTTAAAATATGAAGCCCTTCTAGCAGGACTGAGACTTGTGCAGAGTCTAGAGGTAAAAAAATTAATTATGTACAATGATTCTCAACTAGTTGTCAAACAGTTTTTGGGAGAGTATGAAGCCCGAGAAGCACACCTACAAGCTTACATTCACCTTACACATGGCCTACTTGTTAGTTTTCCAAGATATACCAGGTCATCGATGTAGTCAGGGCTGATAATGTTATGACCGATACTCTATTTAAGCTGACAACTATTGATTAAGGAAATTTGTGAGGCTCAATTTATTTGCATGTTCTTCAACAGCCGAGCACATTGATTCAGGAAGTAATGGATATTGATCAAGAAGTCTCCTGGATGACACCTATCATCTTCTTGAAAAAGGATGAACTCCCTGAAGATAAAACTAGGATCAGAATATTATATACAAGTCCTCAAAATATTACATT
This sequence comes from Hedera helix, assembly GCA_947179155.2. NCBI lineage: Eukaryota > Viridiplantae > Streptophyta > Magnoliopsida > Apiales > Araliaceae > Hedera > Hedera helix. The sequence goes on along the minus strand of OX359264.1, from coordinate 9,812,595 downwards.
ATTAATTATCAACTCTACATAAGATCATATTCTTCACCACTGCTTATTTTTGTGGGACCAAGAGACGCTGATTATGCTCTTCAGGAAGTTCATAAAGGAATCTGTCAAGATCACATGGGGGCAAAGACATTGACACAAAAAATTATTTGACAAGAATATTATTGGCCAACAATGTGCAAGACACCAAAGAATTCGACAAAAAGTACCATAAATATCATCTTTTTGCCTCTGTGCCACGCCAGCCTCCCGAAGAGAACATTTTAATTCTATCCCTGATCCCCTTTGCTGTCTAGGGAATAGATCTATTGGGGTCACTTTCACATGAAAAGGGGCAATTAAAGTTCATAATTGTGGCTATTGACTACCTAACTAAATGGGTCGAAGCCAAGCCCATATCTCGTATTATCAAAGAGACCTGTCTTCAATTCTTCAAAGAACATGTGGTCTACCAGTTTAACATCCCGATAGTTTTGGTCTCTGATAATGAGTTATATATATGTTAGAGAGGAGTTTAGTAGTGGATGTATCAGAATTTTGTTTCTTTGTTAACTTTAACATGAAGTTTAACATTGTCAAATGGTAGGGCCTAGCAATGAAATATTACCGTTGGAGTGTTAATATTTCTGTTGGAGTATTGTGTATTATGGGATGGTCTCAGCTTTTTGGTTGATTGATGTGGAAGTGTTACTAAACACTTCTACTACAATAAATGAGCTTTTAGCAATTTTATCTTTATTAATAAATATTTAATAGGCGTACCATGTCATTTGTGGGCCCCATTTAGCATCAATTTTCAAGCATCTCCAATGGAGATGCTCTAATAAGTCTGTTTAGATTTAAAGGTACGATTATTAGATTAATTAGCATACTTGGTTTTTTAATTATATATTTAATCCACCTAAATAATGCCACGTATTGCTAAAGCATATTTTCTGTTAACACCTCAACGAAGAAAAACGGTTCTTCAACTTTTTGTCAATAACGTATAGTTTAATGAGTTGACTGTTAAAAATTTTAGTCCAATAATATACTTATAAACCGAGATCAAGTACAGTTAAAAATAGTGGATTTAACCCCCTTTTTTTTTTGTGTCATCAAAAATCATACTTTTGCACTGAATTATCACTTATAACTTTGAAAATATCTTTGGTCATGCTGTTACAATATTTGCATAATGTGAGATTGAAGTGCAGTTTACTTATTTAATTTTTATTATAATTTTTTCTTTATAAATGTTGCATAAAATACATTAATTATTTATATATTAGGAGACCTTCCATTATACTTATATTTCAATTTCTTTCAATACACATTCAACAATATAAATATTGCATTTATCGATAAAATAAAATTTATCATAAAAAATTAACAACACAATAAAATTCTTTACAAATAATTGCATTATAAAAAATATCGCTACATACATATATATATATACATATAAAAAAGTGTACTAGAGAGAATCCTAATACAAACATTACATTAAGACGAAGAAACCAAAGACTTTGTCAAGGGCATCAATCGAACCTTATTAATTAATCAAGTAAAGTGGTAAGACTAATATTTTTATTGGATTAGGATACAAAAAAAAACATATGTATTTTTAAATTACTGGAGGTATATTCAAATGAATGAAACATATGTTTAATTAATTTCTTAATACTTTCTTTATTTTAAATTATAAGATTAATATTAATTTTTTAAAAGTTAATGTAAAATATTTTTAAACTCAAAATTAACATGATTCATGTAAATTTTAAATATAATAAATCTTATAACTAGTAGTATTTTTTTAGTAATTTAGATATTTATAATTATATTAATATAAACTAAATAAATTTATGTTAATTTTTTATTTAAAAATATTTAAAAATTTAATATTAATTTTATAATTTAAAATGAATAGATAGAGAATATATTAATTGAGTCAGCGTCGTTCTATTATAAACACTTGATGAGACTTGAAAGCAACAAAGTATCAAATTCCGCGTTCAAGAAAAACTGAAAAAGGCATCATATTCCTTTCATAATTAATTACTCTCTAATGTTTGGCCTTTTCGTTTTATAATTATTCATTTTCTTTTTCCCGTCGTGCTGTTTGTATTCTCTGTGACGTGCATGGTATCTGTTTTATTTCCGATAACAGTGGCGGAACTAAGCCATGGCCGGGGGCGGCCGTGGCCCGGTCCAATTTTTCAATTTTTTTTTACTTATATCCTTAAGTTTTTATTAGTTTTATTTGTAATTCTCAAAACTAATTTAAAATATTCTAAAATTTTAATTTTTTAAAGTTAATTTGAAATATTCTAAAATTTAAAAATGATGTGATTTATTTAACTTTTATAAAAATTAAATTTGTAACTAGTAATATTTATTAGTTAGCTTACAACTTTTGTATTATTTGCCGAAAGTTAAATAAATTCGTTTTAATTTTGAATTTAAAATATATCAAATTGATTTTAAGAAGTTAAAAGTAACCCTATATTTTAGAATGGATGAAATATACAACAATCAATAAAACACACGCACACCAAACATGAGTTTTTGTGTTTCTTTAATTTTGAATTTATTTTCACAATTAATATAATGGGCAAGGCTTTGACTACAAATTCAATAAAAAGTACATTTATGATGCGTTTAGTGACTATTAAAAAGTCACTTGATATTTGTTAATCTATTATTATTCTATTTTATAATTGTACTTATATTTTCCACCACGAAAAAGAAGAAGCACAACACCATATGTTCTTCCTCATTTTTTTAATATAATCTAACTCACCAAATTTTGGCAAAAAATTAGACATTTTCCAGACGAGATCGGGAGTTTCACGAATAATCACTTATAACCTGATTCCAAAGGAGCTCCAACTAACGTGACTTCAAGTAGCTCTATAATAGGCCCCCAAAGTTATCATTATTTGCAATTTTTATTGTATTAATACTAACGATATAAAATCTTTAAATTCGCAAGGAGAATAATAAACTCACAAAAAAAATAAAAAAAATTCAATAGATTAAAATAATATACGTCGTAAAGAAACCTCGGAAAACATATTAATAGTACTAAATTAGTTTCCAACAACAAATACGGGAAAGAAAAATAAAATAACAAAAATTAAAAAAAATACTAAAGTGTGATAAAAATTTAACCAACGATAAGTTAAAACAATTTTTTCGGGCTTTAAACAATGGAAGTCATAACCGTAGACAATGATTTTTGTAAGACTTATTTCTAGTTTCGATCTGATGTTTTATAAATAAAAAATTACGTCACTTTAAAAATATACCGATCTAAAAGTCTATTAATTTCGACTTAATTTTTGACTCATCTATCCTATCAATTAATATGATTATGTTGTATCAATTAATATGATTATGTTGGAGAATTTGGAAGGATCCTTATGTCAAGATTACCCTACTATTCTTTAATTAATTAAATAATTTATGTACTAATATTTTTATAAAGAGGATACAATAGTTGAAGACTTGCGCATGGTGAGATAAGAGTCCATATTTCCATCCAACGGATGAGGGGGAAACTAAAGACTAAGCACATTGTTAAACTCGTCCAATAATTTTTAATAGTCGTATTACTGATGGGTGGCAAGCATTTATTTTTCAGAGTCCAACAAGACATGACGAGAAAGTAGAGGAAAAGGTTTCCACGTCAAATTAGTATTCTTTATGTACTAAAATTAAAGATATATTTTTAATTTAAAATTAAAAAATAATATAATATTTTTTATTTCTTATAATACAAATAGATTGAATATTATTATGCAATTATTAATAATTTTTAAACAAAAATTAAAAATAAATTTTAAAAAATAAAATTTAATAGAAAAAGTCGTTTTAGAAATACATACATCTAAGTTTGAAAGAGATGGGATAATTTTTAGCATCCTTACGGTTTAATTATGATTATATTAATAAAAAATTGAGAACGAACAGGACCTTTATGAACGCATGCATATAATTTTAATCCTTGATTCCTAGTAGTAATAGTTTACTCAGTTGTGTGTACCATTTATTTGATTTTATTTTGGTCCAGATGGTACTCCTTCCCTCCATTTTTAATAGATATTTTTAGACAAAACACAAAAATTAAAGAAATATAATTAATATTTTTTTTGACCAACTAAATTGGATATAAAATTTTCATTTTATCCTTCTAAAATTTGTTCGAAAAGATAAATGAGAAACAAATTAATATCTAATATAGGGATAATATGAAAAACTAAGTTATTAATATTTTTTTGAAATCTGCAAATGATAAATAAAAATAAAAATATATTAGTCTCTAAAAAGACACATAAAAAGTAACACGTGGAATAATAACTATGGGAACAGAAAATAACAAGCTTTGTAATAAGTAAAAATGTTTTTAAGAGTGATCTATAAATAAATTGCGTATTAATTTGGACGTGAAAAAAAATAAAATAATGGCCAATAAGGTGTATCCTGATGGTTAAGATCAAGTTTTTGTGAACGTTAGGTTTCAAGTTCAATTAATAACTTTGTATCAATATTAATAATTTTTAAAATAAGGGTTAATTAATATAAATATTTTATTAATAATGTGTCATAATTCTAACACTACTCGTCTATACAATTTCAATATAACAAACTTTAACTCATTAGTTTAGGGGTTGGGAGTTGATTTTAGTGTTGAAAATTAAGTAGACGCAAACTAAACAATACAAAATAAAGAGAGAAGAACAACACAAGATTTAATATAAAAAACCTTTAAAGGAAAAAATCACAGGACAAACTCAAATCTCTACTATCACAATAATAATGGGTTTACAAATCTCTCGACATAACTTTTTTCATAGAATAAAAGTTTATAAAACTCTCCCTCCTAAAATACAACTTTTTTGCACGAAATATAAAAACTGTAAAAATTCTCTCACTCGCACTCTCTCTCAACTCTTATAGGGTAGTTATAAGACTTTTAATGGTGCTATATTTCATCAACTAAATATAAGACTCTATTTATATAGTACCTACAAATTTTATTTTTATATTTAAAATAAGACACTTTCACAATAATGCTTTTATAAAAATAAAATTCCTTCTCATAATAATACTTCTATTAAAAATAAAAATTCTTTCTTTCTATATCAGCATGTCTTTTCTAAATAGAATTTCATGAGTATGCCAACATTTAGTACATCTCGAAACCAAGCAAACTAAGGACAAGATTAAATTATGTTTTACAGTACATTTATTCAATAAAAGTAAGAATTTTCATTTTGATTAAGTTATGGACTGCAGACTTGTAAAGGACTAACTTTACTTGATAAAAGCCCAAAGGATAGTGATTTATTGAGCTCTCTTATGGCTTAAGATGCCTGCCACTGAGGCCCAGTTAATGTGAATTAAGCCCAATCACCATCGCTCTGTCCTCCGATCCAACACAAACTCTAGCAAGCATCACTAACATCAACAACACTAATTCTATAACAAAACCAATCCTATTAAAAAACAACAATGCTACTCCTAACTTCTTAGTATATATGTTGTTCTTGGCCTACTATATTTTTAGTCCGGGCTATATAAATATTACTATAGTTAAGAGTTTAGTATTCTTTTTTCCCTCAATTTTGCAGCTTTGGAGAGATTCATAGATTATATTTTTCACGCTATTAATATAATTATACCTTCTTGCTCTCGCCGTAATTTTTCTCAATTAAAATTGTCCACATAAATATTGTTTTTTTATTTTTTATTTTTGTGTCGTAGTTATAACCCGTGATTCATTGGTTGAATCATTGATCAATCTAAGAACTCCTCTCTTGTACAGTCAAAATAGAAGGATTATGTTCAATCTAGGAGTTCTCTTTTAATTGTATCTTCAAACTAGAATGTGTTAAAAGTTGGGGTTCAAAACTACCCCATCCCTTGTTATATATATAATGCACTGTCATAACAATGACTTAATTAAAAGTACCAAAAGAAAGAAGAATGTGTTCCGATATATGAACTAGCCCTCTCATATTATGGTGTAAGAAGATGTCTTGACATGGTTCCATATATAGGATTGTTTGAGTGGATAGTATATTTATATTTTATTTTATTTACATATGTCAATATCTTGATTTTTAATTGAAATGTTCCAGGAAGACCAATCATGAAAAACAAAAATACCCTTAGAAGATCAATATTTTTCAGCATCAATGTAAGAGTTAAACTTCATTATTACAACAAATAACACAAGATTACTTGCTTCTCAAACTAAAGCTAACTTGTTAGATATATTTGTTTGTAAAAAATATACTTAGAATTAGATTATTTGGCTTATTTTAAAACTATTTCAGACTATTTTATCATATGATAGATGATTAATAGACTTTTAAACAGTCCTATGAATTTATTTTTTTTCATTTCTAAAGTATTTATAAGAAATTATATAGTCTCATGATAAATGTGAGATTAATAAACTCACATCTCTCCAACTTTAAACTATCAAATAATTTTATGAGACTAATAGTCTTACTTCAAGAGACTAATTGTCTCTCCTCAAAAGATTAAATAATTTAAAATAATATTAAATTAAAATAAATAATTTAATTTCAAACATATTTTTTATAAATAAATATGGACTTAGTTATTCTATCTTTGTTAAACTATGAATATTATTCCTAGCATGAGTAAGGCTGATTTGACAGTACAGTGAAGGATATAAATTAATGAAGGCCAACAAGTCTAAATAGTTTCTTTAAATTTAAGAAAAGCAATGTTACTTTCTTAGAAATTTAAAAGCAAAATACTGAAATAGTATTCTTAGTGATTATTTAAACAGAAGTTTGTTTAATTAATTGGACGTCGCAATATGTAGAATGACGTACGTACATTGTTAATTTTGGTACATAATTTTCTTGCCATAAGTGCAACTATCATGCATGCATGACTATTGTAACACCCCTTCCGGCCAAATAACATAGATGGTCAAAAGTATCTCTTTACACAAAATCTTCGATCACCCTTACAAATTTGTTAGGAGAAAAACACTAAACCAAATACTTAGTATGAATAAAAATATATACAGAAGAAGCAGAACATAAATACAGTATTAACTGAACAAAAAACTAAATATGGACTCAAATATAAATAGCAACGGTAATATAATCTCCAACGTAGAAACAGAATATAATTGAATTAATAAAATTAACAAAACGATATAGAAGGTTGAATCAAAGTGGTCAAATGGATATTTCACACCAAGTTCAGAACAAAACAAAAATACACCTTATCACATAGACGAGTCAAAAAAAATGTCACATAAGTAAATCATACATCAAATTACGCAATCCAGATGCATGTAAAATCGAAAGATATATTAGGCACAATATCACTAATCATAATCATAAAGTCTAACTCTCACTAAAACACAAATAGAGATACCATGGATTAATGACATAACAGCGAAAGATGTCATGCCTCAAGGCTAAGAAGATATACTAGTGGTACCCTTATAAATTATAGCTTGCTCAGTTATACCTTGTCGCTTATTCTATCAAAAATTTGATATCACTAAATAGGCGATACAATACCAACAAAAGGGTTCTAATTGTAAATGTTAAACCAAATCAAATAATCATAAACAAAATGTCTCTAAAATAAGATAATAACATGTATCACTCTATAAATATTAAAATATTTTCGATGCAAGATGAACAAGTTTAAAAGAGTACGAATTACTAAGTCCGAAATATAAAGACCAAAATGAAGCAAAATAGGAATTTGTCACAACAAATTAATCTAACGAGTATTAAATTCTAAACGAAAGTAAAAAATAATAAATCAAGGTAATATTAGAGAATCACTGAAGAAGTACAAAATTTGTACCAAGTTATACTAGAAGTGAAAGGTTCCAATTACAAAATAAAATCAAGATATCAAATATCAAATTTTTATTCAAGTGTACAAATGAAAATGACGAGATATCACGAAATATAGAAAATACAACAATAATCAAAAGTGCAGAGAAATCCGTAATTAATAATCAAATTTATTTATAACACACTTCACATAATTTTAACATCAAACGCTAACGATGTCAAACACAAATTCTTAGCCATCATCTAAAAATATTCACCCAAAATTAAATTTACAATCCAAACTAATAATTTCAAAACATTTTTTAACCCATTCAAGGTACTTTTAATTATTCACCTTAGATTATTATTAATACTCTAAAGCTTAAAAATCAATAACAAAAATTAAGAAATCTTAAAACTCTTAATCTTAAATAGTTTTAATACCTCAATCCACTTTATTGGCCATATCAATCTTATTTTAAAGTCATTTTTTTAAATTAATAAATTTTAACAGAAATAAGACTTTCAAGCACTCTAATTTAGCATCAAGAATCTCTCAAAACGGATTTAAAATCATTAGGTTATCCATTTTTAAATATGAAAATTCAATGCAGAAAATCTTCTACCAAAATCCCATATCATCCATTTTTTAAAATTCATAACAAATAAAATAATTAATTTTAATAACTCATAATCGGTGAAAATATTTTCTTATATAAGTACAATATATACAAAATTTATAACGATTCAACGGTAGGATTAGAAAATATAATCCACGTAATAGACCTTAAAAGAAAATCTAGAAATAAATTTTTAGATTTTAACTATTACCTTAAATCAAATTATTTTCCTTTATAAAAATTCATCTCATCTTCCCGAATATCAAGGGTTCCAATTCCATGTCCGTCTCTCGTTTGAAAATAATCTTTAATTTCGAACTCATATATCAAAACTCAAAACTACAATACAAAATAATATTTACCTTTTTATTCATCTTTCTTCAAATTCACATCAGTAAAAATCAGAATTTCGAGTCAGGTAGAGTCCTTAGAATCATCGCTTAAAGTCTTCATATAAATTGTAACTCTCAGAAAAAAAAAAATAATACATGAAATAGGTTAAGAAATCATTTAATTCGGAGTTAATATAACTGAGTTATGATTTTATAAAGTGGGCTGAAAATAATGATAAAAATCAAAAGAGTCGACGCTGATTTTCATTAATATAAGTTAGAAAGATGACGTCAAATAACTTTTTTTCTTTCTTTAAAATTAAAGATGACAAAAAACTAAAGAAACGAGTTTTAGATTCACTTAATTATGATATCAGAAGAATTCGTTGTAATTTTTACAAAGTGTTGCAGTACACTAGAGAATTTTAGGTACAAATCCAACTAAGAAAGTTAGAATAGGATTAGTGTTTCATTTTTTACTTTTTAAATATAGCAAGACAACAATATAAGAATTACAAAAATTTGAATGGACTCCTTAATTCTAATTAATTCAATTAATTAATTATCTATTAAAAAAGTTTTACTTTTTAAAGGAAATAAGAAAAAAAAAATAGTAACTTATCTTTTCAATTTAATTGTATTTTTAAGAAAATTAATTTAACATTTAAGAAATAAGAAAAAACATGGGGTTATTACAGCTACCCTCTCCCTCATTTACATGCGTCCTTCTTGCAACAAGATATCATGTAATATTTTTAGCTAATCCATCAAGCACCGTTCATCTACAAAATTGACGAACGAGATTTAAATTTTTTTTAAGGACGCTTACTAGGTGTAAGGGCGTTTACTAAAAGTTATGTCGGATTATACTACCCCACACAAATATATAGAAACTTAGATTACTTTTCTTTATAGAAATGATAGATGAAATAAGATTATTTGTATTAATATAATAATTTTAATTAATTTGTTTTTTAATTTATTATCTAATTATATTAAAAATGAAAAAATAATAATTTATAAGATTAAAAAACTTATTAATAGTGAGATAAAATAGTTTATAATAATAGTTAAAAATTTATACAAATAATTTTATTATACTATTTATTTTTTACAAATAAACGTAATTCTAATTGATTCTAAGTCTCTAAAAATATTAATTCTAATGATATGATAAAATGACATGTTTTACGTTAATGTATGAGTTATTTTTCTAAATTAAGTATGCATTATATATATATATATATATATAGAGAGAGAGAGAGAGAGAGAGAGAGAGAAATATAGAGATACATAGTCATGTAAACTCTAAAATTACACAGTCTATAATCGTTAAGAAATTAATTCAACGATTGTTAAGTTAATTCTATTTACGATCGAATTAACTCAACGATCGTTGGGATCGTAGAGGAAATTAATTCAACAATCGTTGAGTTAATTATTTTTACTATCGTAGACTGTATAATTTTAAAATTTGTACAGTTATGCACCTCTATATTTCTCTTTTATATATATATATATATATATATATATATATATATATATATATATATATATATTGTTTGTTTGTTTGTGAGCACTAAAATGACACGTAGGGTCCATTTAATTTGACATATTAGTACTAGTGAAACTACAGTATAGAAAAAGTATAGGAAATAGGGTCCATTTGAAAAGTAGACTTGCAGAGATTAAACTTCTAATGAACGTAATCGGGGTTCATGGATCATCTATATGATGTATATAGCAGCGGATTTGACAAATATATATATATATATATATATATATATATTGTTAGTAATCACAAAACAAATAGAAAACAGAGGACAGAATTAAGAATGATGATTAAGGGCAACAATTAAGTTAAGGCCTACTTCATCCTTGTCCTTGTGGTAGAGACATTCCATCTATTTATGAGTTAGTATTAATTAACTTAAATAATAACCATAATATGCTCAAGTACATGTCTAGTCCCACACTAATTACTTTCTTAATCTCTGATTAAATGGTAGGCCCCATTGTCACTCCATTGCTCCACCTTAAAGCGAAGAATAATCATTTCTCCAGCTTTTCCTATCTTAATTTCTCTAAAGTCTTTTTAACAATCAATTGCTTATACTAATTACTGTTTTGCAATAGTAAGTAATCTTCACATCAATTTGGTGCCTTACTTGCATCAATCAACAGATCCTCTCTTGTTCAAGGCCGCATATGATTAGCATGTAGAATAATATTTTTAATTATACGAAGTACGTAATGTGAAATTTGTTATATGCTAAGAAATAAAGCAGTTGTTAATTAACTAAATGATACTTTCTTTATTTTAAAATAAGAGATATAATTTAATTTTTGAGATCAAACGACGATATATTAAATTTTAAATTGATATATATTTATTTAATTATAGTTGATATAATTATTATAATTGTATAATATATAATAAAAATTATTAATTACAAATTTTATTTTATTCTAAATTTTTATGAATTATATAAATTTTGAAATTTAATATGTCATTATTTGATTTTAAAATTAAAATTATATTATTAAATTTAAAATAAAGGGAGTAATAGACTAATTTAATAATTAAGCTTGATTAAGAAGTTTGTTGAACAGTCTTCAATTTTCATTTTGTACGTTTTTTTGTCTTTTCCTTTTTATATTTTTGATTTGATTTGACTTAACAAGAACTATATACTTAAATACGGCAGAAGGGAAGACTATTGATAAAAATATCTAAAAACTGGCGTTTTGCAGTTTAAAGCAATAATATACAATGTTCTTGAGGAATATATATCAAGCGTGACGAAAGTTAATTTGTCTACGAGAGATAATATTCTTGGGACCTTATATCATTGCACTAAAATGATGTTTTTCTTTTTGCGGCTAATATGTCGAGATTCCATGGAGAGTACGCTGATAATTAAGTTGTCGCAAATTAAATAATAAAATAAAGATAATTAAAATAATAAAATTTAATGTGAAATTTTTTCAAAAGAAAATTCCTGATTCATTTTTCAAATCTTTATTATATCAAAATAATGTGTTTGTTGTTTTTCAGATGTACATGAACATGATCTAAAAAATGGAGTTGAATAAATCATTATAATAAATTTTTCTTTTACAAATATTTTACCAAATAATTAAATAATTGTATGCACAGCGAAATAAATTTATTTGATAAAACCCTTTTTTTATCATTGCAAAAGAAATACACAATTCTGTATATAAATTTGTTAATGAAAAAATATCCTCATTAAGATATATCAATCATAACATACATGGCATAAACATGAATGATAAAGAAGGGAGTTAAGAGATATTGAGAACACAAGAATTTTTAAGAGGTTCGAAACCTGAACTACTCATACTCTTCTCTTCTACTCCGCTGAGCAGATATATTTCACTAAAGATAAATTGGATACTAAATCCTTATAATTTGGATACTGAGTCTTGGACACTAAGTCCTCCCACTAAGGGTCTGATTCACTAAGAATCAGGTGGGTCACTTAGTCTCGTCTTATCTCTTCATAGGACACTAAGTCCTCTTCATTCAATAGGGGTTGATTCACTAAAAATCAGACGAGCCTCACCCAATTTACTCCTTAGGACACTCAGTCTCTTCCCATCTTGAGGCAGATTCCTTTGAATCTAGCATGTCACTAAGTTTCGACTTTGTTGTTAGAGTTGGAGTTGGAGTAAAAGTTATTGGGGGTGCTGTCAAACTAACATTAAGTTCTTAATTTGATGAAGAGATTGGCAGCAAATGAATGATTTCTAGAGCCCTTTGATATTCTGATCGGCTCCTGCTCTAGAATCATTCTTGATCGATCCTCTAAAGCATATAGTAGCTTTGGGTTGATGATATTCATGTAAATGATTGATCCCCCTTTGGTCTCTTGTAGATTGATCTTTTTCTCTTTATGCTCATTTAATGTATAGATCAATCTTCTTCATTCAGCTCTGACCGATTTGACTTTACATTTTCTCTCGATTGGTGGATTCTCTCTTCTGTTTTTAGCTTCTTCTTTCACCACCAATTTTTTTTTCCGATCTGATGTGTGCATTGGTCAAATTTTCTCTCTTGTGACTTTCCTTCTCAATGCACTTTTTTTCTCCTTCTGAATATGGTCTTTATAGAGAAAGTTTTTTGTCATTTTTCTCGTTGGAGATTTGCTCGTTGAGAGTTTGTCCATTGGAAGATAGTTGTTGCTTCATTTAATGCTTTGATATTGAATATCTCTTATGTTGATATTTGAGAAATGTCAGCTTGCTTTCTGCTATTGCTTTTTGCTATGTCATTTTGTTTTCTCCTCTGTTATGTTCATCAGTCTTCAATTGTAACGTCCACTTAGATGACGTCACTATATCAAGTAGTCGTTGGACATTTCTTTTGGGATGTTCAGATTCAGCTTAAGATGTATAGCAATATCCTTGAGATCTTTTATTTTGTTAATCTTTCAAGTATCAATCTATGGTTGCATCTGATTGATCTGTCTTTGTCTCATTATCGTAGTGTTTGTCTCATTCTACGATTAACTCTTCATTCAGTTCTACGAGCTACTCAACGATTTTTAACTTTATGACTTGTAGACTTTACGATTCTCTTGCTCTACAATCTACTCTACAAACTTGTAACTTTACGACTTCAGTCCTTCAGTGATGATCTTTATGTACTATATAGTTTCTTTAGTCTCCTTATCATATAGTGTATTTCTTGATTCAACTTGCTCATCAATTTCCATAAATGCTCTTCGTTTGTGTCTGCAGTCATGTCACTATCTCTTTTTCATTTTTTTGATTTGCTAGTTAATCTTAGTTCACTTCCTGAGAACTAAGAATTCTCCTTCCTAGTCTTTTATTCTTTTCAGGTTCATTTTGTTTCTGCTTGATCAATTCCCCCTTACTTGAGCACTTGTTGTTTGCAAGATTATGACCTCCGCTTAATCTTTGTTTAGTGCACTACTCCTAGTGGGTATCACATGTCTTTTTTTTCTTCTGATAATTTAGATGATTCATAGTGCTTTCAACTAAATTTCTTCAGACTACTCTTTGTTGGAGAACTCTTTAGTAGGATCATTTCTAATCATATGTCGCAGTGAACTTGTCTCTTAGTGTCGTTGGCATTATTTTCTCTGATATGTAAAACACTGAGGCAACTCATTAATGTTGTAACTCTGCGTTTTGAAGTAACTCGACGATAATGATTGACTCAACGGTCTGACGATATTCAATTCAGCTTCATTATGCGATCTTGAGTAATTTGACTTGTTTAGCACCTGTGAGCTTTCATATCTATTTCTTCTAATAGAGTCTTTTATCTTTGTTGCGGTGTGATGAGTCTGCTCGACAGAATTCTACGAACTATTTCTTTGTGTTGATCTTGTGGGATGACCTCTTACTTCTTCTGATTCTTTCTCCTTGTGAAGTATGTCCGATTTATCCGATTTTGTGCTTAAGTATTCTCTTATCTGTTTAACACTTAGTACAAGGTTTCTTATAATCTTTTTTGTTCAGCTTTTTATCCTTAGTGGCTTTGTCTTCTTTGTTGATTATTCTTCTCGGTTTTAATCAATGATCTTGAAATTTACTTTAAACTTTACGAACTTGTCCTTACTTGACTATCTGAGAGTCATGAGTCATAGGGTTGAGTCTGTAGTATCTTACTCGACGATTTTGTCTTTCTTGATCGTAGAGTATCTAACTTGATTGATTCTTCCAACTCTATAATCTCTTTCTTAGAGTTATGAATTATAGAGTTAAATCTTGAGATATTTACTCTACAATCCTTGCTTGCTCTACGACCTTGTCCATTCTGCCCTACGATCTCTCAATCAACTTTCATTGATCCTCTTCTTAAGTCTTGCAAGCTTTCCCTTTGATCAAAGATATCTTACTCAGCGATTTATGTTCTGTTCGTTACTCTAATATGTTGATCTTCAAACTTTGACGTGCTCTGCTTGATTCTTTTGCTTCTGCTGCAGTTGATCTTCAACCTAATCTATTATATTTTTTATGATAATACTCTGTATTTTGATTCAACCTAACAAATTTGTTCCCTAATATTCTTTTACAACAATATTCTTTTAAGAACAATGCAAAGTTTATCTTTTGGATCAATCTAACAAGTTTGATCATCTAACTAGTTTATCTTTTTCAGACATGGATCAACCTTAACAAATTTGATCCTCTAAATTCTTTTACAATAATTGTTCTTTTTAAGCACTGTACAAGGTTGTAACAAATGTTTATATATTCACATTTGTTTGATTTATCTTTTTCTTTCTTTTTTTATTTATTGTTCTTTTAAGCACAAAATAGTAGTAACTTCAATGTAATCATATAGTACAACCAATAAACACATAGCACATTATCACATAATAATTATTTTCCTTTTACCATGCATATTTACTTTACGAATCAAATTTACACTTAACATATCCATAAATTAGATATTGTTTTGTCATCATTAAATCCAAATGGGCTCATACATAAATTTTCTAACAATGTTTATAATAAATCTCTCAAGTTTTACATCCTAAAAGTTGAGGTTACACAATACTATAATCTTCACAGTACAATTTTTTGTACAAAATAAAAATTGCAAAACCCTCTTTCTAATACTACAACTTTTTTGCATTCAGAAACCATTTTTCTTACACAAATACAAAATTCACTTATACCCTCACTCAAGTCTTAGGATGTTACATGATATTTATTTGTGCTACACTTCAACAACTAAACATAATATTCTATTTATAGTATCTATAGCTTTTATGTTCCTATTTAAAATAGGATTGTAGTATAGAATAAATATTTCTATTGAAAGTATGACACTTTCAAAATAAAACTTTTACTATAAATAGATTTCTTTATAAAATAATACTCCTATTAAAAATAAGACTTTTCCTTTCTATAATAACAATTTATTTTTAAATTGAATTCCATGAGTATCTCAACAATTCCTAACTCGACTCGAATTTTCAAATACTTCAACTTCATCATTTTTACTATTACTGTTGTCGTAATCACCACTATCATCCGCACCATCTGCATTATCCACATTATCATCATCTCTGCATCACATCCACATTCTACATCATCCGTTTCTTCCGCATTATTCACACCATCTACATCATCCACATTATAGTTACCATCATAATCATCTTGTTCTTCAAAATTATTATCTTTTTCAATATCATCATTATCAACATTGTTGTCTTTATTTTCAATAATATCTCCATCATTTTCATTATCTAACGACTGCAACGGTGATCCTCTATAAGCGCAAAATATCTTATTTTTCATCATGAATGTAACTTGAATTAATTCCTTCAATCTTACTTCTCTTTATTCTTCACACTAATTCATCCATTAATTCCCTTAATCTTGGATCCAATCAACCAAACCCATTATACCACTTGTTAAGAATTAAGTTTGTAAGACCCCGAATTTTATGAAATACAAAATTTAATTTTTCTTCATATTTATATTTTTTGAAACAGTAAGTGGTTAAATCGATAAAGTTAAAAGTTAAGGATGTTATGTGCAAATTTTATTTTGTCGGACAATATTCGCTTTGTCGGGGAATATTCGTTTGGTCGGGGAATATTCGTGTCGTACGACGGCGCCGAAATAACAAATTATTGGTGGACCCCACAATGGAATATTTGTCGGATATAGAAAACGACAGAAATAACCTTTTTAAATAAAAATAGTCAACGGAACTGTTAAAATACCGGTGATAAAAGAATAGTAGCATACGGTAGTTTTTGGTATTTTCTGTAGCACACGGTACTCTACAGTAACACACGGTATTGCATAGTGTCTCATATTATTGGTCTGATAATTGACACCGTAACTGTTACGCATCATTTCATCGATAATTGTCACTGCATAATATTTTATATTATCAATTCAATAATTGTTGTTACACAGTATTTTGCATTATTGATTTAATAATTGTCATTACACTGTATTTTATATCATTGAGTCAATAATTGTTGTTGCACTGTTTTTTTAAAATTATTGAACCTAATAATTGTCACAGTAACATATGCACAGTAATTCACATTATTGAATCAATAATTGTCATTACACAGTAACGTATGCTTTATTTTACATTATTGTTATCTCTATTATGATGTTATTTAAACAGTTGTATTTCATTAATTTATTGACTTGATATCTAATGGCTAACTATACTGTATTTATAACAATTAGTCATAATAATTGAATTGATAAAGTTATTTGTTTATAATATAAAGTTAGGTGATTATTAGGTGATATGAAATGAATGGTGTAGATTAAAGTGTGAATTATTGTTGAATAATTGAATTGATTTGTTTATAATATAAAGTTAGGTGATTATTAGGTGATATGAAATGAATGGTGTAGATTAAAGTGTGAATTATTGTTGAATAATTAAATTGATTTGTTTATAATATAAAGTTAGGTGATTATTAGGTGATATGAAATGAATGGTGTAGATTAAAGATAATATAATATTTGAAATGGATGGTGTAGATTAAAAGATGATCTTTAAATGAATGGTTTAGATTAAATGAATGATAAGATTTTTGGCTATAAATAGAAGCCTTAACTTAAGGATTTTTCATAAACTTCCTTACTTGTTCTTTCTTTCTCTCTCTAAATACTTCTTGTGAAAGTTCTCTCTAAGTGTGCTTAAGTCATCTTGAGTATTTGTGAAGATCTATAAGTATACGTGTACTGTTCAAGTTAATCAACCTCATTTAAATCAATATCCAGTCACGTGTTGAGGTAAGGGATACCATCTTTTTCATCTTCCATTATTCAAACGTACTATGGTAAGGGATTATCATTATTTGATTCTCGATAATAATATTGTTTCTTCCTTACTCATAAGACGTGCCTTTTATTTCCATGTATTAAATTGTGGGAATAACCTTACGGAGCGGATTGCCGCCTGTTGGTGAATAACCTTTCGTATTCATTCATTATTAATCTCCGAGAATAACCTTACGGAGCGGATTGCCGCCTGTTTGGTGAATAACTCTTTGTACTCAAATTCTACTAAATTGTGGGAATAACCTTACGGAGCGGATTGCCGCCTGTTGGTGAATAACCTTTTGTATTAATTTCCTTCACCTTTTGTTAATCAAACCTGCTACGGTAAGGGATATTATTTTCTTTCATACTCCTAAATCGAAATTTATTATGGAACTATTGCTTCTATAATTCCTGAAAATATTATATGTTCCATAATAGTTGAACTTCATTATTTCAACTGAACCTTCCTATTTACGTGAACCTTTCTATTGAATTGTAACCGTTATTCTGAACTGTGGATCTTGAATATCATTTTTAAATTTCACTCCACATCATGTTGACAATTTGGACATTATTTGAATCTGTACAAAGTAAACTTCCGATACTTATTGTTATCCTATTTCTTCTGTTCATCATTTATATCATTCTAATCATCCAAAAATTAAGCTGTTGTGAATATCTGTGGCCGGGGGCACAGATGTGATATATTTGTTGAACAGATGATAGGTTAAAGGCGAAATAATAGGTTAAAGGCGATACATCTGTTCGGTGTCTTTTATGGCACGTGGTGAATGTTCTCTTTGGCCCGTAGTGCAAAGATGAACTGTTGTTTGGTATGATTATGACCAAAGGCTGAATCTGGTATAATCATGACCGTTGGTGCTATATTGAATATCTTTGGCCCGTAGTACAAAGATGAACTGTTGAAGTGCATGATTATGATCAGGAACTGTGAATTTGTATTATCTTGACTAATGATATTTCAATTAATAATAGTTGATGATGTTTTTCCTAAAAAGAGAACCGAGTGGACATTATAGTCTGCATTATTCTTCTAATAGATTACTCATTCCGCTGCTATTATTGATCTGAACGTTGTTTAAGAATTTAACTGTAGTTTTTGATATAAACCTTGTAGTCTATTGTATTCTATCAAGAACTCAACTGTTGAAGACTAATGATAATTTATTCGTCATTATCTTAGTCATGATATTCTTTACTGGGCTATTTGAGCTCACCCTTTCTTTTGTTCCATTGTTTTTCAACAGGAGATGAAAACATAACAGGGTCTAGCCGGGGAATGGAGTGAGGGTCCGAGGAATAGTTATCATAGTTTTCACGTTTTGTAAAATAGTGTGGCAATAATAGTGAAGACTTAGTTGTGTATTATTATACACTGTATTGTTGTACGTTGTGCTTTGTTGTAATAATTTTGTTGTAGTCTTTTGACGACTCAAGTATGGGTTGTGTGGACCCAGATTTGGGGGCGTCACAGTTGGCATCAGAGCTTAGGGATATGGTCTTTAATGGAGATCTGGGGTTAGAACTAGGAGGGGAGAGACGAATAGAATCAATCACTAGTGTGTCCTACCTAATTAGATTTTGTTATCTAATGAATCGATTTAAATGTAGGAACATGAAGAGATGAGTCAGTTTGTTTGAACTAACAATTATTTTGTGACTACAGTTGAATATGGCATATGAAAATCAGGAAATTAACAATGGAGTGCCCGAAACAAATGTACCTGCGAATCAAGAGACGACGAATAATCTTCCTACAAACTCAGAGTTGAATCATTTGCCTAAGGAAAAAATTATGCGTGTTCTATCCAGTAAGGATGAAGGTGAAAGCTCTGCTACAGTCGTTCCAGATCCATTCTTAGAAGCAATTAAAGGAAGTAACGAACTTGCGGAAATTATTGCCTTTAATTTACTCACTAATTGGGAGAGTGATATCACATGGTTATGCTCTATAACAAAGGATCAGAATATATGGACTTTTCATATTAGTCTTTGGGATTTATGGTGTTCCAGCTATGATTTTCAAGATTATTTAAAAATGATGTTTCTATACTTTTGGGCGTTACAATTTAGAGGAATTCAGGTTAAGTTAGTCACTATCGTGGAAACTGCAGTCTATCGAAAATACTATTTTAATGGAAATCATTGGTACCTTACTACTGATGAAGTTGATGAACCCGAGAAACAGTTTGCTAGAAAATTATTCAGTGGTATTCCCATGGTTGAAATACGTGAAGATCCGAATGAAGTATTCGGGATTCGATTTGACGATAACAGTCAAGAAACCGAATGAGATGATAACCGGTAAGCTATTCTTAAATTCTCGTGAAGTCTATGTCATGTTAGATACTGACTCTACCCACTCTTTTATCTCACCTATATGTACTCAACGTTTAAATTTGACTATTGAAAACTTAAATCTTGTCTTATCAGTTGAAACCTCATTGGGAGAAATACCTATTACATTTACTATCTATAAATCTTGCCTAGTTCAAATCAACAACCTTACATTACTTGTTGACCTTATTTCTTTGGAGATGCATGAATTTGATGTGATTTTAGGAATTGATTGGTTGACTACCCATCATGCTAAAATTGATTTTTTTCCATAAGATTATTTGTTTTCATATTCCTAATCAACCTGTCATGCAAATTCAAGCAACTAAACCATTGAAATCTATAACTGTTATTTCTAGCCATAAAGCCATTCGTTTATTAAAAAACGGATGTCAAGCCTTTTTAGCTCATGTCACTGATTTGAACAAAAATACGTCAAACTTGAATGATATTCCCATTGTTAATGAATTTCCTGACGTTTTTCCTGAAGAACTTCCTGGCTTACCCCCAAACCGTGAAATTGATTTTTATATTGACCTTGAACCCGGTACCAAGCCCATTTCCAAAGCTCCCTACCGAATGGCTCCCATTGAACTTCAAGAGTTAAAAGTCCAACTACAGGAATTGTTGGATACCGGTTTCATTCGTCCGAGTGCATCACCTTGAGGTGCTCCTGTTCTATTTGTGAAGAAGAAAGACGGGAGTATGAGATTGTGCATTGACTACCGAGAATTGAACCATGTCACCATCAAGAACAGGTACCCGTTACCTCGGATTGATGACATGTTTGATCAATTGCAAGGCGCTCAACATTTCTCAAAGATTGATCTCCGTTCTGGATATCATCAGTTAAAGGTTAAAGCTGAGGACATTCCAAAGACTGCTTTCAGAACTCGTTATGGGCATTATGAGTTCTTAGTCATGCCTTTTGGACTAACTAATGCTCCTGCAGCTTTCATGGACATGATGAACCGGATATTCAAGGAACATTTGGATCATTTTGTGGTTGTCTTTATTGATGACATCCTCATATACTCCAAGAGTCGCGAGGATCATGAACAACACCTGAGATTGATACTACAAAAGCTCCGTGAAAACAAATTATATGCCAAGTTGAAGAAATGTGAGTTCTGGCTTGAGGAGGTCGCGTTTCTTGGGCATGTGATTTCTAGTCAAGAAATATCAGTCGATCCTGCGAAGATTGAAACGGTACTAAATTGGGAACAACCCAAAACAGTAACCGAAGTCCGAAGTTTTCTGGGTCTAGCTGGTTATTATCGGAGATTCGTAGAAGGATTTTCTCGAATCGCCACTCCATTAACGCAGCTTACTCGGAAAAGCACAAAATTCATATGGAGCGAGGAATGCGAGAAAAGTTTCCAAGAACTCAAGAAGAGACTGGTTTCAGCTCCTGTTCTGACCATACCATCAGGATCAGGAGAATTTGTTATCTACAGCGATGCTTTTGGCAAAGGTCTAGGCTGTGTCCTTATGCAACATGGAAAGGTTATAGCCTACGTCTCTCGACAACTCAAAGATTATGAGAAAAATTATCCTACTCATGATCTAGAGTTGGCAGCAGTCGTTTTCGTGTTGAAGATCTGGAGACACTACTTGTACGGAGAAAAAGTGGATATCTATACGGATCATAAAAGTCTCAAGTATTTCTTCACCCAGAAGGAACTCAACATGCGACAACGACGTTGGCTTGAGCTGTTAAAAGATTATGACCACACAATCCAGTATCACCCGGGAAAGGTGAACGTTGTAGCTGACGCTTTGAGCAGAAAATCTTATGCAAGTACAAGTGCACTGCTGACAACACAAAAGTGTATTTTGTACGACTTGCAAAAGATGGTGATAGAGCTAAAGACACCAGGGACCCACTCGAAGATTGCTCACGTGCGAGTAGAACCAACTTTAATCGATAAAATTAAAGCTGCTCAAGCTACCGATCCGGAACTGATAAACATGATAAAGAAAGTACAAGAAGGTGCCATTCCCGAAGCAAGAATCGACGAGAAAGGAATACTTCAAGTCAACTCTCGACTATGTGTTCCTAACGATCCTGAATTAAAGCATAAAATCATGATGGAGGCACACAACACGCCGTTTGCAATCCACCCAGGAGGTACCAAGATGTATCGAGATCTTCGACATACATTTTGGTGGAACAATATGAAAAGAGAGATTGCGGAGTTTATCTCAAGGTGCCTAACTTGTCAACGTGTCAAGGCAGAACATCAAGTTCCTAAAGGTCCATTACAATCACTTGAAGTTCCCGAATGGAAGTGGGAACACATCAATATGGACTTCGTGACGGGTCTTCCAAAAGTTTCTCAAGGCTTAGATGCAATTTGGGTGATCGTAGATAGATTAACCAAATCTGCTCATTTCTTGCCTATACGAGAAAACTTTTCACTTGAACGTCTTGCCGGTATGTACATAAATGAGATCGTGAGATTGCATGGCATGCCAGTTTCCATAGTTTCTGATCGAGATCCTAGATTCACTTCACGCTTTTGGATCAGTCTACAAAAAGCTATGGGCACTGAACTACGTTTTAGTTCTGCATACCATCCTCAAACGGACGGACAATCGGAAAGGACGATCCAGACCCTCGAAGATCTTTTGAGACTTTGTGTATTAGACTTCAAAGGAAGTTGGGTTAAGTACTTGCCATTGGTGGAATTTTCTTACAACAACAGTTACCAAGCAAGCATAGGCATGGCTCCATTCGAGGCATTGTATGGAAGGAAGTGTCGCTCTTCAATATGTTGGAATGAGGTAGGAGAAGAAAAATTGTTGGGACCCGAGTTGGTACGCTTGACGACCGAAAAGATCCAAATGATCCGACAACGAATACAGACCGCACAAGAACGACAAAAGAGTTATGCTGATCTTCATCGGAGAGACGAAAGTTTCAACGTCGGAGATCATGTATTCTTACGTGTTTCTCCATGGAAAGGGGTTACGAGATTCGGAAAGAGAGGAAAGCTCAACCCTCGATTTATTGGCCCATTTGAAATCCTCGATCGAATAGGAACCGTAGCCTACAGACTAGCCCTACCACCAAGTATGTCTCGCATCCATAACGTTTTTCACATATCTATGTTACGTAAATATGTGAAGGACCCAAACCACGTCATTAAGTTAGAACCAGACGTTATAGCAGAGGATTTAACATACGAGGAGGTACCTGTTAAGATCCTGGATAAGAAGGAGCAGATCCTACGCTCAAAGGTTATACCTCAAGTTAAGGTTTTATGGAGGAACCAAGATACTGAGGAAATGACCTGGGAGCTAGAATCTGAGATGAAATCTAAGTATCCTTACCTCTTCGATATGTCAGGTACGTCAATTTCGGGGACGAAATTTCATAAGGAGGGGAGGTTGTAAGACCCCGAATTTTATGAAATACAAAATTTAATTTTTCTTCATATTTATATTTTTTGAAACAGTAAGTGGTTAAATCGATAAAGTTAAAAGTTAAGGATGTTATGTGCAAATTTTATTTTGTCGGACAATATTCGCTTTGTCGGGGAATATTCGTTTGGTCGGGGAATATTCGTGTCGTACGACGGCGCCGAAATAACAAATTATTGGTGGACCCCACAATGGAATATTTGTCGGATATAGAAAATGACAGAAATAACCTTTTTAAATAAAAATAGTCAACGGAACTGTTAAAATACCGGTGATAAAAGAATAGTAGCATACGGTAGTTTTTGGTATTTTCTGTAGCACACGGTACTCTACAGTAACACACGGTATTGCATAGTGTCTCATATTATTGGTCTGATAATTGACACCGTAACTGTTACGCATCATTTCATCGATAATTGTCACTGCATAATATTTTATATTATCAATTCAATAATTGTTGTTACACAGTATTTTGCATTATTGATTTAATAATTGTCATTACACTGTATTTTATATCATTGAGTCAATAATTGTTGTTGCACTGTTTTTTTAAAATTATTGAACCTAATAATTGTCACAGTAACATATGCACAGTAATTCACATTATTGAATCAATAATTGTCATTACACAGTAACGTATGCTTTATTTTACATTATTGTTATCTCTATTATGATGTTATTTAAACAGTTGTATTTCATTAATTTATTGACTTGATATCTAAGAGCTAACTATACTGTATTTATAACAATTAGTCATAATAATTGAATTGATAAAGTTATTTGTTTATAATATAAAGTTAGGTGATTATTAGGTGATATGAAATGAATGGTGTAGATTAAAGTGTGAATTATTGTTGAATAATTGAATTGATTTGTTTATAATATAAAGTTAGGTGATTATCATGTGATATGAAATGAATGGTGTAGATTAAAGTGTGAATTATTGTTGAATAATTAAATTGATTTGTTTATAATATAAAGTTAGGTGATTATTAGGTGATATGAAATGAATGGTGTAGATTAAAGATAATATAATATTTGAAATGGATGGTGTAGATTAAAAGATGATCTTTAAATGAATGGTTTAGATTAAATGAATGATAAGATTTTTGGCTATAAATAGAAGCATTAACTTAAGGTGTAAGACCCCGAATTTTATGAAATACAAAATTTAATTTTTCTTCATATAGATATTTTTTTAAACAGTAAGTGGTTAAATCGATAAAGTTAAAAGTTAAGGATGTTATGTGCAAATTTTATTTTGTCGGACAATATTCGCTTTGTCGGGGAATATTCGTTTGGTCGGGGAATATTCGTTTGGTCCGACGGCGCCGAAATAACAAATTATTGGTGGACCCCACAACGGAATATTTGTCGGATATAGAAAACGACAGAAATAACCTTTTTAAATAAAAATAGTCAACGGAACTGTTAAAATACCGGTGATAAAAGAATAGTAGCATACGGTAGTTATTGGTATTTTCTGTAGCACTCGGTACTCTACAGTAACACACGGTATTGCATAGTGTCTCATATTTTTGGTCTGATAATTGACACCGTAACTGTTACGCATCATTTCATCGATAATTGTCACTGCATAATATTTTATATTATCAATTCAATAATTGTTGTTGCACTGTTTTTAAAATTATTGAACCTAATAATTGTCACAGTAACATATGCACAGTAATTCACATTATTGAATCAATAATTGTCATTACACAGTAACGTATGCTTTATTTTACATTATTGTTATCTCTATTATGATGTTATTTAAACAGTTGTATTTCATTAATTTATTGACTTGATATCTAAGAGCTAACTATACTGTATTTATAATAATTAGTCATAATAATTGAATTGATAAAGTTATTTGTTTATAATATAAAGTTAGGTGATTATTAGGTGATATGAAATGAATGGTGTAGATTAAAGTGTGAATTATTGTTGAATAATTAAATTGATTTGTTTATAATATAAAGTTAGGTGATTATTAGGTGATATGAAATGAATGGTGTAGATTAAAGATAATATAATATTTGAAATGGATGGTGTAGATTAAAAGGTGATCTTTAAATGAATGGTTTAGATTAAATGAATGATAAGATTTTTGGCTATAAATAGAAGCCTTAACTTAAGGATTTTTCATAAACTTCCTTACTTGTTCTTTCTTTCTCTCTCTAAATACTTCTTGTGAAAGTTCTCTCTAAGTGTGCTTAAGTCATCTTGAGTATTTGTGAAGATCTATAAGTATACGCGTACTGTTCAAGTTAATCAACCTCATTTAAATCAATATCCAGTCACGTGTTGAGGTAAGGGATACCATCTTTTTCATCTTCCATTATTCAAACATACGATGGTAAGGGATTATCATTATTTGATTCTTGATAATAATATTGTTTCTTCCTTACTCATAAGACGTGCCTTTTATTTCCATGTATTAAATTGTGGGAATAACCTTACGGAGCGGATTGCCGCCTGTTGGTGAATAACCTTTCGTATTCATTCATTATTAATCTCTGAGAATAACCTTACGGAGCGGATTGCCGCCTGTTTGGTGAATAACTCTTTGTACTCAAATTCTATTAAATTGTGGGAATAACCTTACGGAGCGGATTGCCGCCTGTTTGGTGAATAACTCTTTGTACTCAAATTCTATTAAATTGTGGGAATAACCTTACGGAGCGGATTGCCGCCTGTTGGTGAATAACCCTTTGTATTAATTTCCTTCACCTTTTGTTAATCAAACCTGCTACGGTAAGGGATATTATTTTCTTTCATACTCCTAAATCGAAATTTATTATGGAACTATTGCTTCTATAATTCCTGAAAATATTATATGTTCCATAATAGTTGAACTTCATTATTTCAACTGAACCTTCCTATTTACGTGAACCTTTCTATTGAATTGTAACCGTTATTCTGAACTGTGGATCTTGAATATCATTTTTAAATTTCACTCCACATCATGTTGACAATTTGGACATTATTTGAATCTGTACAAAGTAAACTTCCGATACTTATTGTTATCCTATTTCTTCTGTTCATCATTTATATCATTCTAATCATCCAAAAATCAAGCTGTTGTGAATATCTGTGGCCGGGGGCACAGATGTGATATATTTGTTGAACAGATGATAGGTTAAAGGCGATATAATAGGTTAAAGGCGATACATCTGTTCGGTGTCTTTTATGGCACGTGGTGAATGTTCTCTTTGGCCCGTAGTGCAAAGATGAACTGTTGTTTGGTATGATTATGACCAAAGGCTGAATCTGGTATAATCATGACCGTTGGTGCTATTTTGAATATCTTTGGCCCGTAGTACAAAGATGAACTGTTGATGTGCATGATTATGATCAGGAACTGTGAATTTGTATTATCTTGACTAATGATATTTCAGATGATAAAAGTTGATGATGTTTTTCCTAAAAAGAGAACCGAGTGGACATTATAGTCTGCATTATTCTTCTAATAGATTACTCATTCCGCTGCTATTATTGATCTGAACGTTGTTTAAGAATTTAACTGCAGTTTTTGATATAAACCTTGTATTCTATTGTATTCTATCAAGAACTCAACTGTTGAAGGCTAATGATAATTTATTCGTCATTATCTTAGTCATGATATTTCTTACTGGGCTATTTGAGTTCACCCTTTCTTTTGTTCCATTGTTTTTCAACAGGAGATGAAAACATAACAGGGTCTAGCCGGGGAATGGAGTGAGGGTCCGAGGAATAGTTATCATAGTCTTCACGTTTTGTAAAATAGTGTGGCAATAATAGTGAAGACTTAGTTGTGTATTATTATACACTGTATTGTTGTACGTTGTGCTTTGTTGTAATAATTTTGTTGTAGTCTTTTGACGACTCAAGTTTGGGCTGTGTGGGCCCAGATTTGGGGGCGTCACAGTTGGTATCAGAGCCATATAACGAAGAGCCCCGAGCCTTTCGCTGGTGACTTCCTAGGGAAAGGGGATGCACCGAAGCCAGACTCTCCGTAGGGGACGCCTATAGTACAGGTGGCAAACTGATAGGTACCATTGTGAGGTGTTGTCCCTATGGTGGGATGAGAGTCACAGTTGGCATCAGAGCTTAGGGATATGATCTTTAATGGAGATCTGGGGTTAGAACTAGGAGGGGAGAGACAAATAGAATCAATCACTAGTGTGTCCTACCTAAATTAGATTTATTTTATTATCTAAAGAGTCGATTTGAATGTAGGAACATGAAGTGATGAGTCAGTTTATTTGAACTAACATTTATTTTGTGACCACAGTTAAGTATGGCATCTGAAAATCAAGAGGTTAACTATGGAATACCCGAAGCAAATGTAGCCGAGAATCAAGAGGCCCCAAACAATCCTCCTGCCAACTCAGGAAATAATGTTCCTGATAACATGATGAACGATAGATTCTTTAGGAATTTCATGCAGTTCATACAGAATCAAGGAAGAGGAAATCCAGTCAATAATAACGGTAGAAACGCTGGCAATTTGAGGATGGTCACTGTTAAGCAATTTAAAGAATTAGGACCACCTGAATTCCACGGGAAGCCTGACCCACTCAAAGCGGAGGCATGACTGAAGCAGACGACAAAAATACTTGATGTCTTACAATGCGCTGATGATCAGAAGGTGCCATTTGCCACTTTTATGTTACGAGGTGAGGCGGACCATTGGTGGGAAGCGGTAAAACGTATCCAACCTTCAGCACTCGAAATGTCTTGGACAGAATTCGAAGAACTGTTTAACGAGAAGTACTTCCCAGAAAGCATCCGTCATATGAAGGAAGTGGAATTCATTAAGCTGGAGCAGGGAAACATGACAGTTTCTCAATATGAAGCTAAGTTTGCTGAACTGTCTCGTTTTGCGACTCATCTAGTAGATGACGAAGCACGAATGAGTCGAATGTTCCTGAGAGGTTTGAGACTCAAAATTCGTCAACAACTTAGTTCTCATAAATCCAGTTTGTATTCAGATGTTGTAGATAGGGCTCAAAGGGTGGAGCAAACAGATGAAACATTGCAGCCAAGAGTTAATGATCAGCATAGAGAAAGGAGTGACAACAACCACAGGAACGAGAACCATCGAGGAGGTAACCAACACTTCGGTGGTAATTCCACACCAAATAACAGAAGAGGAGAATCTAGTGGGAACAATTTCAAAAGAAAGAGATTCCATAATAATTATGGAAGGGCACCAGCACCAGTACCAACACCAGCACCGACCCCAGTTTCAAGGGGAGAAGATCGACCACCAGTGAGATGCTATAGGTGTGGTCAGGAAGGTCACATCAGCCCAAACTGTACACTGCAGTCCAAAAAGTGCTACAGTTGTGGGAAAGAGGGTCATCTTGCGCGGTTTTGTCCTGCCACAAAATCAAGTCCAGCTGCAATGATGATACCAAAAGCTTGCGCGGATAAAGGAAAATCTGTAGTTCAAGGGAGAGCTTTTGTTGTGACATCCCAAATGGCACGAAACTCGAACGAGGTGATAACCGGTAAGCTATTCATAAATTCTCGTGAAGTCTACGCTTTGTTAGATACTGGCTCTACCCATTCTTTTATTTCACCTGCATGTGCTCAGCGTTTAAACTTAACTCCTGAAAATTTGGACTTTGACTTATCAGTTGAAACCCCATTAGGAGAAATGACCATTACATCTACTGTCTATAAATCTTGCCTAGTTCAAATCAACAACCTCACATTACCTGTTGACCTTATTTCTTTGGAGATGCATGAATTCGATGTGATTTTAGGAATTGATTGGTTGACTACCCATCATGCTAAAATTGATTGTTTTCATAAGATTATTAGTTTTCATATTCCTAATCAACCTGTCATGCAAATTCAAGCAACTAAACCATTAAAATCTATAACTGTTATTTCTAGCCATAAAGCCATTCGTTTATTGAAAAACGGATGTCAAGCCTTTTTAGCTCATGTCACTGATTTGAACAAAAATACGTCAAACTTGAATGATATTCCCATTGTTAATGAGTTTCCTGACGTTTTTCCTGAAGAACTTCCTGGCTTACCCCCAAACCGTGAAATTGATTTTTATATTGATCTTGAACCCGGTACCAAGCCCATTTCCAAAGCTCCCTACCGAATGGCTCCCATTGAACTTCAAGAGTTAAAAGTTCAACTACAGGAATTGTTGGATACCGGTTTCATTCGTCCGAGTGCATCACCTTGGGGTGCTCCTGTTCTATTTGTGAAGAAGAAAGACGGGAGTATGAGATTGTGCATTGACTACCGAGAATTGAACCATGTCACCATCAAGAACAGGTACCCGTTACCTCGGATTGATGACATGTTTGATCAATTGCAAGGCGCTCAACATTTCTCAAAGATTGATCTCCGTTCTGGATATCATCAGTTAAAGGTTAAAGCTGAGGACATTCCAAAGACTGCTTTCAGAACTCGTTATGGGCATTATGAGTTCTTAGTCATGCCTTTTGGACTAACTAATGCTCCTGCAGCTTTCATGGACATGATGAACCGGATATTCAAGGAACATTTGGATCATTTTGTGGTTGTCTTTATTGATGACATCCTCATATACTCCAAGAGTCGCGAGGATCATGAACAACACCTGAGATTGATACTACAAAAGCTCCGTGAAAACAAATTATATGCCAAGTTGAAGAAATGTGAGTTCTGGCTTGAGGAGGTCGCGTTTCTTGGGCATGTGATTTCTAGTCAAGGAATATCAGTTGATCCTGCGAAGATTGAAACGGTACTAAATTGGGAACAACCCAAAACAGTAACCGAAGTCCGAAGTTTTCTGGGTCTAGCTGGTTATTATCGGAGATTCGTAGAAGGATTTTCTCGAATCGCCACTCCATTAACGCAGCTTACTCGGAAAAGCACAAAATTCATATGGAGCGAGGAATGCGAGAAGAGTTTTCAAGAACTCAAGAGGAGACTGGTTTCAGCTCCTGTTCTGACCATACCATCAGGATCAGGAGAATTTGTTATCTACAGCGATGCTTTTGGCAAAGGTCTAGGCTGTGTCCTTATGCAACATGGAAAGGTTATAGCCTACGTCTCTCGACAACTCAAAGATTATGAGAAAAATTATCCTACTCATGATCTAGAGTTGGCAGCAGTCGTTTTCGCGTTGAAGATCTGGAGACACTACTTGTACGGAGAAAAAGTGGATATCTATACGGATCATAAAAGTCTCAAGTATTTCTTCACCCAGAAGGAACTCAACATGCGACAACGACGTTGGCTTGAGCTGTTAAAGGATTATGACCACACAATCCAGTATCACCCGGGAAAGGCGAACGTTGTAGCTGACGCTTTGAGCAGAAAATCTTATGCAAGTACAAGTGCACTGCTGACAACACAAAAGTGTATTTTGTACGACTTGCAAAAGATGGAGATAGAGCTAAAGACACCAGGGACCCACTCGAAGATTGCTCACGTGCGAGTAGAACCAACTTTAATCGATAAAATTAAAGCTGCTCAAGCTACCGATCCGGAACTGATAAACATGATAAAGAAAGTACAAGAAGGTGCCATTCCCGAAGCAAGAATCGACGAGAAAGGAATACTTCGAGTCAACTCTCGACTCTGTGTTCCTAACGATCCTGAATTAAAGCATAAAATCATGATGGAGGCACACAACACGCCGTTTGCAATCCACCCAGGAGGTACCAAGATGTATCGAGATCTTCGACATACATTTTGGTGGAACAATATGAAAAGAGAGATTGCGGAGTTTATCTCAAGGTGCCTAACTTGTCAACGTGTCAAGGCAGAACATCAAGTTTCTAAAGGTCCATTACAATCACTTGAAGTTCCCGAATGGAAGTGGGAACACATCAATATGGACTTCGTGACGGGTCTTCCAAAAGTTTCTCAAGGCTTAGATGCAATTTGGGTGATCGTAGATAGATTGACCAAATCTGCTCATTTCTTGCCTATACGAGAAAACTTTTCACTTGAACGTCTTGCCGGTATGTACATAAATGAGATCGTGAGATTGCATGGCATGCCAGTTTCCATAGTTTCTGATCGAGATCCTAGATTCACTTCACGCTTTTGGATCAGTCTACAAAAAGCTATGGGCACTGAACTACGTTTTAGTTCTGCATACCATCCTCAAACGGACGGACAATCGGAAAGGACGATCCAGACCCTCGAAGATCTTTTGAGACTTTATGTATTAGACTTCAAAGGAAGTTGGGATAAGTACTTGCCGTTGGTGGAATTTTCTTACAACAACAGTTACCAAGCAAGCATAGGCATGGCTCCATTCGAGGCATTGTATGGAAGGAAGTGTCGCTCTCCGATATGTTGGAATGAGGTAGGAGAAGCAAAATTGTTGGGACCCGAGTTGGTACGCTTGACGATCGAAAAGATCCAAATGATCCGACAACGAATACAGACCGCACAAGAACGACAAAAGAGTTATGCTGATCTTCATCGGAGAGACGAAAGTTTCAACGTCGGAGATCATGTATTCTTACGTGTTTCTCCATGGAAAGGGGTTACGAGATTCGGAAAGAGAGGAAAGCTCAACCCTCGATTTATTGACCCATTTGAAATCCTCGATCGAATAGGAACCGTAGCCTACAGACTAGCCCTACCACCAAGTATGTCTCGCATCCATAACGTTTTTCACATATCTATGTTACGTAAATATGTGAAGGACCCAAACCACGTCATTGAGTTAGAAGCAGACGTTATAGCAGAGGATTTAACATACGAGGAGGTACCTGTTAAGATCCTGGATAAGAAGGAGCAGATCCTACGCTCAAAGGTTATACCTCAAGTTAAGGTTTTATGGAGAAACCAAGATACTGAGGAAATGACTTGGGAGCAAGAATCTGAGATGAAATCTAAGTATCCTTACCTCTTCGATATGTCAGGTACGTCAATTTCGGGGACGAAATTTCATAAGGAGGGGAGGTTGTAAGACCCCGAATTTTATGAAATACAAAATTTAATTTTTCTTCATATAGATATTTTTTTAAACAGTAAGTGGTTAAATCGATAAAGTTAAAAGTTAAGGATGTTATGTGCAAATTTTATTTTGTCGGACAATATTCGCTTTGTCGGGGAATATTCGTTTGGTCGGGGAATATTCGTTTGGTCCGACGGCGCCGAAATAACAAATTATTGGTGGACCCCACAACGGAATATTTGTCGGATATAGAAAACGACAGAAATAACCTTTTTAAATAAAAATAGTCAACGGAACTGTTAAAATACCGGTGATAAAAGAATAGTAGCATACGGTAGTTATTGGTATTTTCTGTAGCACTCGGTACTCTACAGTAACACACGGTATTGCATAGTGTCTCATATTTTTGGTCTGATAATTGACACCGTAACTGTTACGCATCATTTCATCGATAATTGTCACTGCATAATATTTTATATTATCAATTCAATAATTGTTGTTGCACTGTTTTTAAAATTATTGAACCTAATAATTGTCACAGTAACATATGCACAGTAATTCACATTATTGAATCAATAATTGTCATTACACAGTAACGTATGCTTTATTTTACATTATTGTTATCTCTATTATGATGTTATTTAAACAGTTGTATTTCATTAATTTATTGACTTGATATCTAAGAGTTAACTATACTGTATTTATAACAATTAGTCATAATAATTGAATTGATAAAGTTATTTGTTTATAATATA
Source organism: Hedera helix (assembly GCA_947179155.2). NCBI lineage: Eukaryota > Viridiplantae > Streptophyta > Magnoliopsida > Apiales > Araliaceae > Hedera > Hedera helix. The sequence goes on along the minus strand of OX359264.1, from coordinate 9,779,556 downwards.
AAGTTAGGTGATTATTAGGTGATATGAAATGAATGGTGTAGATTAAAGTGTGAATTATTGTTGAATAATTAAATTGATTTGTTTATAATATAAAGTTAGGTGATTATTAGGTGATATGAAATGAATGGTGTAGATTAAAGATAATATAATATTTGAAATGGATGGTGTAGATTAAAAGGTGATCTTTAAATGAATGGTTTAGATTAAATGAATGATAAGATTTTTGGCTATAAATAGAAGCCTTAACTTAAGGATTTTTCATAAACTTCCTTACTTGTTCTTTCTTTCTCTCTCTAAATACTTCTTGTGAAAGTTCTCTCTAAGTGTGCTTAAGTCATCTTGAGTATTTGTGAAGATCTATAAGTATACGCGTACTGTTCAAGTTAATCAACCTCATTTAAATCAATATCCAGTCACGTGTTGAGGTAAGGGATACCATCTTTTTCATCTTCCATTATTCAAACATACGATGGTAAGGGATTATCATTATTTGATTCTCGATAATAATATTGTTTCTTCCTTACTCATAAGACGTGTCTTTTATTTCCATGTATTAAATTGTGGGAATAACCTTACGGAGCGGATTGCCGCCTGTTGGTGAATAACCTTTCGTATTCATTCATTATTAATCTCTGAGAATAACCTTACGGAGCGGATTGCCGCCTGTTTGGTGAATAACTCTTTGTACTCAAATTCTATTAAATTGTGGGAATAACCTTACGGAGCGGATTGCCGCCTGTTTGGTGAATAACTCTTTGTACTCAAATTCTACTAAATTGTGGGAATAACCTTACGGAGCGGATTGCCGCCTGTTGGTGAATAAACTTTTGTATTAATTTCCTTCACCTTTTGTTAATCAAACCTGCTACGGTAAGGGATATTATTTTCTTTCATACTCCTAAATCGAAATTTATTATGAAACTATTGCTTCTATAATTCCTGAAAATATTATATGTTCCATAATAGTTGAACTTCATTATTTCAACTGAACCTTCCTATTTACGTGAACCTTTCTATTGAATTGTAACCGTTATTCTGAACTGTGGATCTTGAATATCATTTTTAAATTTCACTCCACATCATGTTGACAATTTGGACATTATTTGAATCTGTACAAAGTAAACTTCCGATACTTATTGTTATCCTATTTCTTCTGTTCATCATTTATATCATTCTAATCATCCAAAAATCAAGCTGTTGTGAATATCTGTGGCCGGGGGCACAGATGTGATATATTTGTTGAACAGATGATAGGTTAAAGGCGATATAATAGGTTAAAGGCGATACATCTGTTCGGTGTCTTTTATGGCACGTGGTGAATGTTCTCTTTGGCCCGTAGTGCAAAGATGAACTGTTGTTTGGTATGATTATGACCAAAGGCTGAATCTGGTATAATCATGACCTTTGGTGCTATTTTGAATATCTTTGGCCCGTAGTACAAAGATGAACTGTTGATGTGCATGATTATGATCAGGAACTGTGAATTTGTATTATCTTGACTAATGATATTTCAGATGATAAAAGTTGATGATGTTTTTCCTAAAAAGAGAACCGAGTGGACATTATAGTCTACATTATTCTTCTAATAGATTACTCATTCCGCTGCTATTATTGATCTGAACGTTGTTTAAGAATTTAACTGCAGTTTTTGATATAAACCTTGTATTCTATTGTATTCTATCAAGAACTCAACTGTTGAAGGCTAATGATAATTTATTCGTCATTATCTTAGTCATGATATTTCTTACTGGGCTATTTGAGCTCACCCATTCTTTTGTTCCATTGTTTTTCAACAGGAGATGAAAACATAACAGGGTCTAGCCGGGGAATGGAGTGAGGGTCCGAGGAATAGTTATCATAGTCTTCACGTTTTGTAAAATAGTGTGGCAATAATAGTGAAGACTTAGTTGTGTATTATTATACACTGTATTGTTGTACGTTGTGCTTTGTTGTAATAATTTTGTTGTAGTCTTTTGACGACTCAAGTATGGGCTGTGTGGGCCCAGATTTGGGGGCGTCACATAAGGATTTTTCATAAACTTCCTTACTTGTTCTTTCTTTCTCTCTCTAAATACTTCTTGTGAAAGTTCTCTCTAAGTGTGCTTAAGTCATCTTGAGTATTTGTGAAGATCTATAAGTATACGTGTACTATTCAAGTTAATCAACCTCATTTAAATCAATATCCAGTCACGTGTTGAGGTAAGGGATACCATCTTTTTCATCTTCCATTATTCAAACGTACTATGGTAAGGGATTATCATTATTTGATTCTCGATAATAATATTGTTTCTTCCTTACTCATAAGACGTGCCTTTTATTTCCATGTATTAAATTGTGGGAATAACCTTACGGAGCGGATTGCCGCCTGTTGGTGAATAACCTTTCGTATTCATTCATTATTAATCTCTGAGAATAACCTTACGGAGCGGATTGCCGCCTGTTTGGTGAATAACTCTTTGTACTCAAATTCTACTAAATTGTGGGAATAACCTTACGGAGCGGATTGCCGCCTGTTGGTGAATAACCTTTTGTATTAATTTCCTTCACCTTTTGTTAATCAAACCTGCTACGGTAAGGGATATTATTTTCTTTCATACTCCTAAATCGAAATTTATTATGGAACTATTGCTTCTATAATTCCTGAAAATATTATATGTTCCATAATAGTTGAACTTCATTATTTCAACTGAACCTTCCTATTTACGTGAACCTTTCTATTGAATTGTAACCGTTATTCTGAACTGTGGATCTTGAATATCATTTTTAAATTTCACTCCACATCATGTTGACAATTTGGACATTATTTGAATCTGTACAAAGTAAACTTCCGATACTTATTGTTATCCTATTTCTTCTGTTCATCATTTATATCATTCTAATCATCCAAAAATTAAGCTGTTGTGAATATCTGTGGCCGGGGGCACAGATGTGATATATTTGTTGAACAGATGATAGGTTAAAGGCGAAATAATAGGTTAAAGGAGATACATCTGTTCGGTGTCTTTTATGGCACGTGGTGAATGTTCTCTTTGGCCCGTAGTGCAAAGATGAACTGTTGTTTGGTATGATTATGACCAAAGGCTGAATCTGGTATAATCATGATCGTTGGTGCTATATTGAATATCTTTGGCCCGTAGTACAAAGATGAACTGTTGATGTGCATGATTATGATCAGGAACTGTGAATTTGTATTATCTTGACTAATGATATTTCAGTTGATAAAAGTTGATGATGTTTTTCCTAAAAAGAGAACCGAGTGGACATTATAGTCTGCATTATTCTTCTAATAGATTACTCATTCCACTGCTATTATTGATCTGAACGTTGTTTAAGAATTTAACTGCAGTTTTTGATATAAACCTTGTAGTCTATTGTATTCTATCAAGAACTCAACTGTTGAAGACTAATGATAATTTATTCGTCATTATCTTAGTCATGATATTCTTTACTGGGCTATTTGAGCTCACCCTTTCTTTTGTTCCATTGTTTTTCAACAGGAGATGAAAACATAACAAGGTCTAGCCGGGGAATGGAGTGAGGGTCCGAGGAATAGTTATCATAGTTTTTACGTTTTGTAAAATAGTGTGGCAATAATAGTGAAGACTTAGTTGTGTATTATTATACACTGTATTGTTGTACGTTGTGCTTTGTTGTAATAATTTTGTTGTAGTCTTTTGACGACTCAAGTATGGGCTGTGTGGACCCAGATTTGGGGGCGTCACAATATCTATTTATGATGATAAAAAGAATGATACCCTTTACCTTATCACGTGACTGAATATTGATAAAAATGAGGTTGATCAACCTATATATTTATAATATAATTAGTAATTACCACATATAAATTTTAAGGTGTATGATAACTCATATATTATGAACTATCAAAATTATTTATATAATATAAATTTTTGTATTGTAAAATAATAACTTCAAAAATAATTTTTGAAATAATATTTCAAAATAAATCTTCCAAAGAAAGATTTTTAAAATAAATCTTCTCAAAGAAGAGTCTTATAAAGGAAGATTTGTGAATACCGTGTGAAATATGTATTTGTGCAATTACTACTCTTTAATAAAATATTTACTTGAAAAATTCTTACACTACTTTTAATTTGCAAACACTCTAGATAACCTTACTATTTTCAGAGAAAACTCACAAAATACTTGTATAAATTTTTTATGTTTTAGGTGTGCTTTTTCTATTCAGCAGAGCAAGCTATTTATAGGAGAAAAGATGGTACTATGCGCGGTAGGTGGCAGCTGGCGTGCGACACGCCAGTGCTGAGAATTCAGTAAAGGCAGTAGCAGCCGCTGTTTTTTCTCTCTTCACCAACCTAGCAAAATTTCAGCACAATTTTCATTTCTCATGTGGGCCCTATATGTTTACTATTTAAAATAATAATAAAATTAATTTTCTTAATATATATTTCTTCTTGTGGGTCCAACATATATAATAAAATATTGCTACAACAATAATTCAACAATAATATAAGAAACACGTTACAGATTATTAGTAATTTAATAATATAAATTACTGTATATTTGCTACTGTGACTATTCTTAGGTTTAATAATTTTAAAATACAGTGCAATAATAATTATTAATTCAATGATATAAAATATAGTGTAATGACTATTATTAAATCAATAAGGTAAAATACTGTGTAACAACAATTATTGATGATATTGTACAATGACCATGTTATCAGATCAATAAGATGAGAAACTTTGCAATACCGTGTGCTATTGTAGAATACCGTGTGCAACAGTAAAATATCATAAAATATCCTATGCTACTATTCTTTTATCACCGGTATTTTAACAGTTAAAAGTGATAACACCGTTGACTATTTTTATTTAAAAAGGTTATTTCTGTCGTTTTCTATATCCGACAAATATTCCGTTGTGGGGCCCACCAATGATTAGTTATTTCGGCGTCGTCGTACGACCCGAATATTTTCCGACAAAACGAATATTGTTCGACAAAATAAAATTTGCACATAACATCCTTAACTTTTAACTTTATCAATTTAACCACGTACTGTTTCAGGAAGAAATATATATATAAAGAAAAATTAAATTTTGTATTTCATAAAATTCAGAGTCTTACAACCTCACTTCCTTATGAAATTTCGTCCCCGAAATTGACGTACCTGGCATTTCGAAGAGATAAGGATACTTAAATTTCATCTTAGATTCTAGCTCCCAGGCCATTTCCTCAGTATCTTGGTTCCTCCATAAAATCTTGACTTGAGGTATAACCTTTGAGCCTAAGATCTGCTCCTTCTTATCTGGGATCTTAATAGATACCTCTTCGTACATTAAATCCTCTGTTATAACGTCCGGTTCTAACTCAATGACATGATTTGGGTCTTTCACATATTTACGTAACATGGATATGTGAAAAACGTAATGGATGCGAGACATGGTCGGTGGTAGGGCTAGTCTGTAGGTCACGGTTCCTACTCGATCGAGGATTTCAAATGGGTCAATAAATCAAGGGTTAAACTTTCCTTTCTTTTCGAATCTCGTAACTCCTTTCCATGGGGAAACATGTAAAAATACATGGTCTCCGATATTAAAACTTTCGTCCCTTCGATGAAGATCAGCATAACTCTTTTGTCGTTCTTGTGTGGTCTGTATTCGTTGTCAGATCATTTGGATCTTTTCTATAGTCAAGCGTACAAATTAAGGTCCCAACAGTTTTGCTTCTCCTACCTCATTCCAACATACTAGAGAGCGACACTTGCGTCCATATAAAGAATTGAATGGAGCCATGCCTATACTTGCTTGGTAACTATTGTTGTAGAAAAATTCAACCAATGGCAAGTACTTATCCCAACTTCCTTTGAACTCTAGTACACAAAGTCTCAAAAAATCTTCGAGGGTCTGGATCGTCCTTTCCGATTGTCTGTCCGTTTGAGGATGGTATGCAGAACTAAAACGTAGTTCAGTGTCTATAGCTTTTTGTTGACTTATACAAAAGCATAAAGTGAATCTAGGATCTCGATCAGAAACTATGAAAACTGGCATGCCATGAAATCTCATAATCTCATTTATGTACATACTGGCAAGATGCTCAAGTGAAAAGTTTTCTTGTATAGGCAAGAAATGAGCTGATTTGGTCAATCTATTTACGATGACCCAAATTGCATCTAAGCCTTGAGAAATCTTGGGAAGACCAATTACGAAGTCCATATTGATGTGTTCCCACTTCCATTCGGGAACCTCAAGTGGTTGTAATGGACCCTTAGGCACTTAATGCTCTGCCTTGACACGTTGACAAGTTACGCACCTTGAGATAAACTCTACAATCTCTCATTTCATATTGTTCTACCAAAATGTATGTCGAAGATCATGATACATCTTGGTACCTCCTGGGTGGATTACAAACGGTGTGTGGTGTGCCTCCATTAATATTTTACGATTCAATTCAGGATCGTTAGGAACACAGAGTCGAAAATTGACTCGAAGTATTCCTTGCACCTCGATTCTTGCTTCGGGAATAGCACCATCTTGTACTTTCTTCATCATGTTCATCAGTTCCGAATCAGTAGCTTGAGCAGCTTTAATTTTATCAATTAAATTCGGTTCTACTCGCACGTGCGCAATCTTCAAGTGGGTCACTGGTATTTTTAGTTCTATCTCCATCTTTTATAAATCATATAAAATACGCTTTTGTGTTGTTAGCAGTGCACTTGTACTAACATAAGATCTTCTGCTCAAAGCGTCAGCTACAACGTTTGCCTTTCCCGGGTGATATTGGATGGTGTGATCATAATCCTTCAACAGCTCAAGCCAACGTCGTTGTCGCATGTTGAGTTCCTCCTGAGTAAAGAAATACTTGAGGCTTTTATGGTCCGTATAGATATCTATTTTTTCTCCGTACAAGTAGTGTCTCTAGATCTTAAACGCGAAAACGACCGCTGCCAACTCTAGATCATGAGTAAGGTAATTTTTCTCATAATCTTTGAGTTGTCGAGAGGCATAGGTAATAACCTTTCCATATTGCATAAGAACGCAACCTAGACCTTTTCTTGAAGCATCGCTGTAGATAATAAATTCTCCCGATCCTACTAGTATGGTCAGAACAGGAGCTAAAACAAGTCTCCTCTTGAGTTCTTGGAAACTTTTTTCGCATTCCTCTATCCATACGAATTTGGTGCTTTTCCAAGTAAGCTGAGTTAATGGAGTGGCGATTCGAGAAAATCCTTCTACGAATCTCCAATAATAACCAGCTAGGCCCAGAAAGCTTCGAACTTCCATTACTGTCTTGGGTTGTTCCTAATTTAGTATTGCTTCAATCTTCACAGGGTCAACCGATATTCCCTATTTTGAAATTACATGCCCAAGGAACGTGACTTCCTCAAGCCAGAACTCACATTTCTTCAACTTGGCATATAGTTTATTCTCGCGAAGCTTTTGGAGTATCAATCTCAGGTGTTGTTCATGATCCTCACGACTATTGGAGTATATGAGGATGTCATCAATAAAGACAACCACAAAATGATCCAAATATTCTTTGAATATTCGGTTCATCATGTTCATGAAAGCTGCAGGAGCATTGGTTAGTCCAAAAGGTATGACTGAGAACTCATAATGCCCATAACGAGTTCTGAGTCATACTCCCTTCTTTCTTCTTCACAAACAGAACAGGAGCACCCCAAGGTGATGCACTCGGACGAATGAAACCAGTATCCAACAATTCTTGTAGTTGGACTTTTAACTCTTGAAGTTCAATGGGAGCCATTCGGTATAGGGCTTTAGAAATGGGCTTAGTACCAGATTCAAGATCAATACATAATTCAATTTCTCAGTTTAGGGGTAAGCCAAGAAGTTCCTCAGGAAAAACGTCAAAAAACTCATTAACAATGGGAAAATCATTCAAGTTTGACGTGTTTTTGTTCAAATCACTAACATGAGCTAAAAAGGCTTGACATCCGTTTTTCAATAAACGAATGGCTTTATGACTGGAAATAACAGTTATAGATTTCAATGGTTTAGTTGCTTGAATTTTTATAACAGGTTGATTAGGAATATGAAAACTAATAATCTTATGAAAACAATCAATTTTAGCATGATTAGTACTCAACCAATCAATTCCTAAAATTACATCAAATTCATGCATTTTCGAATAAATAAGGTCAATGGGTAATGTGAGGTTGTTGATTTGAACTAGGCAAGATTTTTATACAGTAAATGTAATGGCCATTTCTCCTGATAGGGTTTGAACTGATAAGTCAAAGTCCAAATTTTCAGGAGTTAAGTTTAAACGTTGAGCACATGCAGGTGAGATAAAAGAATGGGTAGAGCCAGTATCTAACAGGGCATAGGCTTTACAAGAATTTATGAATAGCTTACCGGTTAACACTTCGTTCGAGTTTCATGCCGTTTGGGTTGTCACAACAAAAGCTCTCTCTTGAACTACCTATTTTTCCTTATCCGTGCTAGCTTTTGGTATCATCATTGCAGCTGGACTTAATTTTGTAACAGGACAAAATCGAGCAACATGACCCTCCTTCCCAAGACTGTAGCACAACTTGTACTGCTGAGTACAGTTTGGGCTGATATGACACTCCTGACCACACCTATAGCATCTTACCGGTGGTCGATCTCCTCCCCTTGAAATTGGTGCCGGAGCTGGTACTGGTGCCAGTGCCCTTCCATAATCATTATGGGATCTCTTTCTCTTGAAATTATTCTCACTAAATTCTCCTCTTCTGTTACTCGATGCTGGATTACCACCGAAGTACTGGTTACCTCTTCTAGGGTTCTCGTTCCTATGGGTGTTGTCATTTCTCTCTCTATATTGATCATTGACTTTTGGTTGCAATATTCATCTGTTTGCTCTACCCTTTTAGCCCTATCCACAACATCTGAATACAAACTAAATTTATGAGAGCTAAGTTGCTTACGAATTTTGAGTCTCAAACCTCGCAAAAATATTTGACTCATTCGTGCTTCATCATCCACCAAATGGGTCCTTAAACGAGATAATTCGGTAAACATAGCTTCATATTGAGAGACTGTCATGTTTCTCTGCTCCAGTTTAATGAATTCCACCTCTTTCATATGGCGGATACTTTCTGGGAAGTACTTTTCATTAAACAACTCTTGAAATTCTGTCCAAGACATCTCGAGTGCTGAAGGGTGGATACGTTTTACCGCTTCCCACCAATGGTTTGCCTCACCTCGTAGCATAAAAGTGGTGAATGGCACCTTTTGATTATCAGCGCATTGTAAGACATTAAATATTTATGTCGTCTGCTTCAGTCACGCCTCCGCTTTGAGTGGGTCAGGCTTTTCGAGGAATTTAGGTGGTCCCAATTCTTTAAATTGTTTGACAGTGACCGCCCTCAAATTACCAGCATTTCTTCCGTTATTGTTGACTAGATTTCCTCCTGCCTGATTTTGTATGAACTGCATGAAGTTCCTAAAGAATCCATCGTTCATCATGTTATCAAGAACATTATTTCCTAAGTTGGCAGGGGGATTGTTTGTGGCCTCTTAATTCTCAGTTACATTGGCTTCGGGCATTCCATAGTTAACTTCCTGATTTTCAGATTCCATACTTTAACTGTGGTCACAAAATAAATGTTAGCTTAAACAAACTGACTCATCACTTCATGTCCCTACGTTCAAATCGACTCGTTAGATAACAAAATCTAATTTAGGTAGGACACATTAGTGACGTATTCTATTCGTCTCTCTCCTCCAACTTCTACCCCAGATCTCCATTAAAGATCATATCCCTAAGCTCTGATACCAACTGTGACATCCCCAAATCTGGGCCCACACAGCCCAAACTTGAGTTGTCAAAATACATAACAACTATTATAATACAACGTACAACGTATCACCATACAGTACTAAAAAAAAAATACACCACTAAGTCTTCATTATTATTGTCACACTATTTTACAACTTATGAAGGCTCATACTGCTACAACTCGAACCATCACTCCATCCCCCGACTAGACCCAGCTACTCTATCATCTCCTGTTGAAAAATAATAGAACAAAAGAAAATGGTGAGCTCAAATAACCCAATAAAGAATATCATGACTAAGATAATGACAAAAAAATTATTGTTAGCCTTCAACAGTTGAGTTTTTGATAGAATAATTTAAACAACAAGTTTTAATTCAACAACTACAGTTAAGTTCTTAAACAAAGTTCAGATCAATAACTGTAGCAAAATAATAACCATTAGAAAAATCATATGGACCATGATGTCCACCCACGTCTCTTTTTAAGAAAACATTATCAACTTTTATCAACTGAAATATCACTGGCCATGATAGTACAATTTCACAGTTCCTGGTCATAATCATGCAAGTCAATAATTGATTTTTGCACTACGGGCCAAATATATTCAATATAACACCACCGGTCATGATTATACCAGTCTACAACCTTTGGTCATAATCATACCAAACAACAGTTCATCTTTTCCCCAGGCCATAGAGAACATTCACCACGTAACTTAAAAGACACATCATCAAATATAACGCATTTATCCTATCAACGCCTTTAACCTATCAACACCTTTACCAAATCTGTGCCCCAGGCCACAGATATCCACAACAATTTGATTCTTGATTATTAGAATAATAACAAAGATACTAATAATGAACAGAAGAAACATGATAAACAATAAATATCGAAAGTTTATAATTTTTACTTTGTGCAGATTTAAATAATGTTTAAATTGTCAACATGATATGGAGTGAAATTCAAAAATGATATTCAAGATCCATAATTTAGAATAACGGTTACAGTTCAATAGAAAGGTTCACGTAAATAGGAAGGTGCAATTGAAATGATATTAAATGAAGCGCAGACTATTAAGAAAATTATAATCATTTAAGAAGTTTTACCGAACAATACTTACCATAGTTGTGACACCCCCAAATCTGGGCCCACACAGCCCAAACTTGAGTTGTCAAAATACATAACAACTAGTACAATACAACGTACAACGTATCACCGTACAGTATTCAAAAAAATACACAACTATGCCTTCATTATTATTGTCACACTATTTTATAACTTATGAAGACTAATACAGCTACAACTCAGACCATCACTCCATCCCTTGACTAGACCCAACTACTGTATCATCTCCTATTGAAAAACAATGAAACAAAAGGAAATGGTGAACTCAAATAGCCCAGTAAAGAATATCATGACTAAGATAATGACAAATAAATTATCATTAGCCTTCAACAGTTGAGTTTTTGATAGAATAATTTAAACAACAAGTTTTAATTCAACAACTGCAGTTAAGTTTTTAAACAAAGTTCTGATCAATAACTGCAGCATAATAACAACCATTAGAAAAATCATATGGACCACGATGTCCACTTGCGTCTCTTTTTAAGAAAAACATCATTAACTTTTATCATCTAAAACACCACTGGCCATGATAGTACAATTTCACAGTTTCTGATCATAATCATACAAGTCAACAATTCATCTTTGCACTATGGGCCAAATATATTCAATATAACACCTCCGGTCATGATTCTACCAGTCTACAGCCTTTGGTCATAATCATACCAAACAACAGTTCATCTTTGCCCCAAGTCAAAGAGAACATTCACCACGTGCCTTAAAAGACACATCATCAAATATATCGCATTTAACCTATCAACGCCTTTATTCAATCTGTGCCCCAAGACACAGATATCTATAACAATTTAATTCTTGATTATTAGAATAATAACAGAGATATTAACAATGAACAGAAGAAACAGGGTAAACAATAAATATCGAAAGTTTATAATTTTACTTTGTGCAGATTCAAATAATATCCAAATTGTCAACATGATGTGGAGTGAAATTCAAAAATGATATTCAAGATCCACAGTTCAAAATAACGGTTATAGTTCAATAGAAAGGTTTACGTAAATAGGAAGGAGCAATTGAAATGATATTAAATGAAGCGCAAACTATCAAGGAACATATAATCATTTCAAAAGTTTTACCGAATAATACTTACCATAGTAAGTTTAAGAGTATAAAAGAAATGATATCCCTTATCGTGGTAAGTTTAAATAATGGAAAATGAAAAAGATGGTATCCCTCACAACTAAGAAAATAATACCATTTATGATGATAAAAATAATGATACCCCTTAGCTTATCACGTGACTGGATATTGATAAAAATGAGGTTGATCAACCAATATATTTATAATATAATTAGTAATTACCACATAAAAATTTCAAGGTGTATGATAACTCATATATTATGAACTATCAAAATTATTTATATAATATAAATTTTTGTAGTGTAAAATAATAACTTCAATGATAATTTTTGAAATAATATTTCAAAATAAATCTTTCAAAGAAAGCTTTTTAAAAATAAATCTTCTCAAAGAAGAGTCTTCTAAAGGAAGATTTGTGAATACCGTGTGAAATAGGTATTTATGCAATTACTACACTTTAATAAAACACTTACTTGAAAAATTTCTGCTCTCCTCTTAATTTCCAAACACTCAAGATAACCTTACTATTCTTATAGAAAACTCATAAAATATTTGTAGAAATTTTTTTATGTTTTATGTGTGATTTTTCTATTCAGCTGAGTAAGCTATTTATAGGAGAAAAGAAGTTATTATGCGGTAGGTGAGCAGCTAGCGTGCGGCACGCCAGTGCTGAAATGCAGCAACAACCTAGCTGTTTTAATTAAACTTCAGCAACCAAAATTCCATACCAACTCTCATGTGGCCCCCGCAGAGGGCCCACATGTATACTGTTCAAAATAATAAAAATTAATTATTTTTTTTAAATTTATTTATTCTTCATGTGGATCCTACATATATAATAAAATAATGCTACAACAATAATTCAACAATAACGTAAGAAACACGTTACAGATCATTATTAATTTAATAATGTAAATTATTGTGTATTTGCTGCTGTGACAATTATTAGGTTCAATAATTTTAAAATACAGTGCAATAACAATTATTGATTTAATGATATGAAATACAGTGTTATAACAATTATTGAATCAATAATACAAAATACTGTGCAACAACAATTATTAATGAATATTGTACAATGATCACGTTATTAGATCAATAATATGAGATACTGTGCAATACCGTGTGTTATTGTAGAATACCGTGTGCTACAGTAAAATACCATAAAATATCATATTCTACCATTCTTTTATCACCGGTATTTTAACAGTTAAAAGTGATAACACCATTGACTATTTCTATTTTAAAATGTTACTTTTGTCGTTTTCTATATCCGATAAATATTCTGTTGTGGGGTCCACCAATGATTAGTTATTTTGACGCCGTTGTACGATCGAATATTCCCTGACAAAATGAATATTTCCCGACAAAACGAATATTGTCTGACAAAATAAAATTTGCACATAACATCCTTAACTTTTAACTTTATCAATTTAACCACTTACTGTTTCATGAAAAAATATATATGAAGAAAAATTAAATTTTGTATTTCATAAAATTTGGGGTCTTACAACTTCCCCTCCTTATGAAATTTCGTCCCCGAAATTAACGTACTTGGCATTTCGAAGAGGTAAGGATATTTAGATTTCATCTCAGATTCTAGCTCCTAGGTCATTTCCTCAGTATCTTGATTCCTCCATAAAACCTTAACTTGAGGTATAACCTTTGAGCGTAAGATCTACTCCTTCTTATCTAGGATCTTAACAGGTACCTCATTGTACGTTAAATCATCTACTATAACTTTCGGTTCTAAGTCAATGATGTGGCTTGGGTCCTTCACATATTTACGTAACATAGATATGTAAAAAACGTTATGGATGCGGGACATACTTGGCGGTAAAGCTAGTTTGTAGGTCACGGTTCCTACGTGATCGAGGATTTCAAATGGACCAATAAATCGGGGGTTGAGTTTTTCTCTCTTTTCGAATCTCATAACTCCTTTCCATGGGGAAACACGTAAACATACATGGTCTCCAATGTTGAAACTTTCGTCCCTTCGATGAAGATCAGCATAACTCTTTTGTCGTTCTTGTGCGATCTGTATTCGTTGTCGGGTCATTTGAATCTCTTCTGTTGTCAAGCGTACCAATTCAGGTCCCAACAGTTTTGCTTCTCCTACCTCATTCTAACATACTGGAGAGCGACACTTGCAGCCATATAAAGCCTCGAATGAAGCCATGCCTATACTTGTTTGGTAACTGTTGTTGTTGGAGAATTCAACCAATGGTAAGTACTTATCCCAACTTCCTTTGAAGTCTAGTACGCAAAGTCTCAAAAGATCTTCGAGGGTCTGTTTCGTCCTTTCTAATTGTCCGTCCGTTTGAGGATGGTATGCAGAACTAAAACGTAGTTCCGTGCCCATAGCTTTTTGTAGACTAATACAAAAGCGTGAAGTGAATCTAGGATCTCGATCAGAAACTATGAAAACTGGCATGCCATGCAATTTCACAATCTCATTTATGTACATACTGGCAAGAATTTCAAGTGAAAATTTTTCTTGTATAGGTAAGAAATAAGCTGATTTGGTCAATTTATTTACGATGATCCAAATTGCATCTAAGTCTTGAGAAACTTTGGGAAGACCCGTTATGAAGTCCATATTGATATGTTCCTAGTTCTATTCGGGAATCTCAAGTGGTTGTAATGGACCCTTAGGCATTTGATGCTCTACCTTGACATGTTGACAGCTTAGGCATCTTGAAATAAACTCTGCAATCTCCCTTTTCATATTGTTCCACCAAAATGTATGTCGAAGATCACGATACATCTTGGTACCTCCTGGGTGGATTGCAAACGGCGTGTTGTATACCTCCATCATGATTTTATGCTTCAATTCAGGATCGTTAGGAACACAGAGCCAAGAGTTGACTCGAAGTATTCCTTTCTCGTCGATTCTTGCTTCGAGAATGGCACCTTCTTGTACTTTCTTCATCATGTTCATCAGTTCCAGATCAGTAGCTTGAGCAGCTTTAATTTTATCAATTAAAGCCGATTCTACTCGCACGTGCGCAATTTTCAAATGGGTCCTTGGTATCTTTAGCTCTATCTCCATCTTTTGTAAATCATATAAAATACACTTTTGTGTTGTCGGCAGTGCACTTGTACTCGCATAAGATCTTCTGCTCAAAGCGTCAGCTACAACGTTTGCCTTTTCCCGGGTGATACTGAATGGTGTGATCATAATCCTTCAACAACTCAAGTTAATGTCGTTGTCGCATGTTGAGTTCCTTTTGAGTGAAGAAATACTTGAGGCTTTTATGATCCGTATAGATATCCATTTTTTCTCCGTACAAGTAGTGTCTCTAGATCTTCAACGCGAAAACGACCGCTGCCAACTCTAGATCAAGAGTAGAGTAATTTGTCTCATAATCTTTGAGTTATCGAGAGGCATAGGCTATAACCTTCCCATATTGCATAAGAACACAACCTAGACCATTTCCTGAAGCATCGCTGTAGATAACAAATTCTCCCGATCCTGATGGTATGGTCAGAACAGGAGCTGAAACAAGTCTCCTCTTGAGTTCTTGAAAACTTTTCTCGCATTCCTCACTCCATACGAATTTGGTGCTTTTTTGAGTAAGCTGAGTTAATGGAGTGGCGATTCGAGAAAATCTTTATACGAATCTCCGATAATAACCAACTAGGCCTAGAAAGCTTCAGACTTTCATTATTATCTTGGGTTGTTCCCAATTAAGTATTACTTCAATCTTCGCAGGGTCAACCGATATTCCCTTTTTTGAAATTACATGCCCAAGGGACGTGACTTCCTCAAGTCAGAACTCACATTTCTTTAACTTGGCATATAATTTGTTCTCGCGAAGCTTTTGTAGTATCAATTTCAGGTGTTGCTCATGATCCTCACAACTCTTGGAGTATATGAGGATGTCATCAATAAAGACAACCACAAAATGATCCAAATATTCTTTGAATATTCGGTTCATCATGTCCATGAAAGCTGCAGGAGCATTGGTTAGTCCAAAATGCATGACTGAGAACACATAATGACCATAACGAGTTCTGAAAGCAATCTTTGGAATTTCCTCAGCTTTAACCTTTAACTGATAATATCCAGAACGAAGATCAATCTTTGAGAAATGTTGAGCACCCTGCAATTGATCAAACATGTCATTAATCCGAGGTAACGGGTACTTGTTTTTTATGGTGACATGATTCAATTCTCGGTAGTCAATCCACAATCTCATACTCCCTTCTTTCTTCCTCACAAACAGAACAGGAGCACCCCAAGATGATGCACTCGGACGAATGAAACCAGTATCCAACAATTCTTGTAATTGGACTTTTAACTTTTGAAGTTCAATGGGAGCCATTCGGTATGGGGCTTTGGAAATGGGCTTAGTACCGGATTCAAGATCAATACAGAATTCAATTTCTCGGTTTGGGGGTAAGTCAGGAAGTTCCTCAGGAAAAATGTCAAAAAACTCATTAACAATGGGAAAATCATTCAAGTTTGACGTGTTTTTGTTCAAATCAGTAACATGAGCTAAAAAGACTTAACATCCGTTTTTCAATAAACGAATGGTTTTATGACTAGAAATAACAGTTGTAAATTTCAATGGTTTAGTTGCTTGAATTTTTATGACAGGTTGATTAGGAATATGAAAACTGATAATCTTATGAAAACAATCAATTTTAGCATGATGGGTACTCAACCAATCAATTACTAAAATCACATCAAAATCATGCATTTTCAAATAAATAAGGTCAATGGGTAATGTGAGATTGTTGATTTGAACTAGGCAAGATTTTTATACAGTAGATGTAATGGCCATTTCTCCTGATAGGGTTTCAACTGATAAGTCAAAGTCCAAATTTTCAGGAGTTAAGTTTAAACGTTGAGCATATGCAGGTGAGATAAAAGAATGGATAGAGCTAGTATCTAACAGGGAGTAGACTTCACGAGAATTTATGAATAGCTTATCGGTTATCACTTCATTTGGTTTCTTGACTGTTATCGTCAAATCGAATCCCGAATACTTCATCCGGATCTTCACGTATTTCAACCATGGGAATACCACTAAATAATTTTCTAACAAACTGTTTCTCGAGTTCATCGACTTCATCAGTAGTAATGTACCAATAATTTCCATTAAAATAGTATTTTCGATAGACTGCAGTTTCCACGATAGTAACTAACTTAACCTGAATTCCTTTAAATTGTAACTCCCAAAAGTATAGAAACATCATTTTTAAATAATCTTTAAAATCATAATTGGAACACCATAAATACCAAAGACTAATATGAAAAGTCTATATATTCTGATCCTTTATTATAAAGCATAACCAGGTGATATGACTCTCCCAATTAGTGAGCAGATTAAAGACAATAATTTCCACAAGTTCATTACATCCTTTAATTGCTTCTAAGAACGGATCTAGAACGACTGTAGTAGAGCTTTCACCTTTATCCTTCCTGAATAGAACAAGAATAAATTTTGCCTTAGGCAAAAGATTCAACTCTGAGTTTGCAGGAGAATTGTTTGTGGCCTCTTAATTCCCAGCGACATTGGCTTCCGGCATTTCATAGTTAACTTCCTGATTTTCAGATGCCATACTTTAACTGTGGTCACAAAATAAATGTTAGTTAAACAGACTGACTCATCACTTTTTGTCCTTATATTCAAATCGCCTCGTTAGATAACAAAATCTAATTTAGGTGGGACACACTAGTGACTGATTCTATTCGTCTCTTCCCTCCTAGTTCTAATTCCAGATCTCCATTAAAGACCATATCCTTAAGCTTTGATGCCAACTGTGACACCCCCAAACCTGGGCCCACACAGCCCAAACTTGAGTTGTCAAAATACATAACAACTATTACAATACAACGTATCACCGTACAATATTCAAAAAAATACACAACTATGTCTTTATTATTATTGTCACACTATTTTACAACTTATAAAGACTAATA
This sequence comes from Hedera helix, assembly GCA_947179155.2. Taxonomy (NCBI): domain Eukaryota; kingdom Viridiplantae; phylum Streptophyta; class Magnoliopsida; order Apiales; family Araliaceae; genus Hedera; species Hedera helix. The sequence continues at coordinate 9,761,632 of OX359264.1, read as the reverse complement.
TAGCTATAACTCGGATCATCACTTCATCCCCCGACTAGACCCAGTTACTCTATCATCTCCTGTTGAAAAATAATGGAACAAAATGAAAGGGTTTGGTCATAATCATACCAAACAACAATTCATCTTTGCCCTAGGCCAAAGAGAACATTCACCACGTGCCTTAAAAGACACATTATCAAATATATCGCCTTTAACCTATTAACGCATTTAACCTATCAACACCTTTATTCAATGTATGCCCTAGGCCACAGATATCCACAACAATTTAATTCTTGATTATTAGAATAATAACAGAGATATTAATAATGAACAAAAGAAACAGGGTAAACAATAAATATCGAAAGTTTATAATTTTACTTTGTGCAGATTCAAATAATATCAAAATTATCAACATGATGTGGAGTGAAATTCAAAAATGATATTCAAGATCCACAGTTCAAAATAACGGTTACAGTTCAATAGAAAGGTTTACGTAAATAGGAAGGAGCAATTGAAATGATATTAAATGAAGCGCAAACTATTAAGGAACATATAATCATTTCAAAAGTTTTACCGAATAATACTTACCATAGTAAGTTTAAGAGTATAAAAGAAATGATATCCCTTACCGTGGTAAGTTTGAATAATGGAAGATGAAAAAGATGGTATCCCTTACAACTAAGAAAATAATACCATTTATGATGATAAAAAGAATGATACCCCTTACCTTATCACGTGACTGGATATTGATAAAAATGAGGTTGATCAACCTCTATATCTAAAATATAATTAGTAGTTATCACATATAAATTTCAAGGTGTATGATAACTCATATATTATGAACTATCAAAATTATTTATATCATACAAATTTTTGTAGTGTAAAATAATAATTTCAAAAATAATTTTTGAAATAATATTTCAAAATAAATCTTTCAAAGAAAGTTTTTTAAAAATAAATCTTCTCAAAGAATAGTCTTCTAAAGGAAGATTTGTGAATACCGTGTGAAATAGGTATTTATGCAATTACTACACTTTAATAAAACACTTACTTGAAAATTTTCTGCTCTCCTCTTAATTTCCAAACACTCAAGATAACCTTACTATTCTTATAGAAAACCCATAAAATACTTGTAGAAATTTTTTTATGTTTTATGTGTGATTTTTCTATTCAGCTGAGTAAGCTATTTATAGGAGAAAAGAAGTTATTATGCGGTAGGTGAGCAGCTAGCGTGCGGCACGCCAGTGCTGAAATACAGCAACAACCTAGCTGTTTTCATTAAACTTCAGCAACCAAAATTCCATACCAACTCTCATGTGGCCCCCACAGAGGGCCCACATGTATACTGTTCAAAATAATAAAAATTAATTATTTTTTTTAAATTTATTTATTCTTCATGTGGATCCTACATATATAATAAAATAATGCTACAACAATAATTCAACAATAACGTAAGAAACACGTTACAGATCATTATTAATTTAATAATGTAAATTACTGTGTATTTGCTACTGTGACAATTATTAGGTTCAATAATTTTAAAATACAGTGCAATAACAATTATTCATTCAATGATATAAAATATAGTGTTATGATAATTATTGAATCAATAATACAAAATACTGTGCAACAACAATTATTAATGAATATTGTGCAATGGCCACGTTATCAGATTAATAATATGAGATACTGTGCAATACCGTATGCTACTGTAGAATACCGTGTGCTACAGTAAAATACCATAAAATATCATATTCCACTATTCTTTTATCACCGGTATTTTAGCAGTTAAAAGTGATAACACCGTTGACTATTTTTATTTTAAAATGTTACTTTTGTCGTTTTCTATATCCGACAAATATTTCTTTGTGGGGTCCACCAATGATTAGTTATTTCGGCGCCGTTGTACGATCGAATATTCCCTGACAAAATGAATATTTCCCGACAAAACGAATATTGTCTGACAAAATAAAATTTGCACATAACATCCTTAACTTTTAACTTTATCAATTTAACCACTTACTGTTTCATGAAAAAATATATATGAAGATAAATTAAATTTTGTATATCATAAAATTCGGGGTCTTATAATAGTAAGTTTAAGAGTATAAAAGAAATGATATCCCTTACCGTAGTATGTTTGAATAATGGAAGATGAAAAAGATGATATCCCTTACAAGTAAGAAAGAAGATAATATCCATTTATGATGATGAAAAGAATGATACCCCTTACCTTATCACGTGACTGGATATTGACAAAAATGAGGTAGATCAACTTGAAAAATTCCTGCACTCCTTTTAATTTGCAAACACTCCAGATAACCTTACTATTTTCAGAGAAAACTCACAAAATACTTGTAGAAAAATTTTATGTTTTAGGTGTGATTTTTCTATTCAGCTGAGCAAGCTATTTATAGGAGAAAAGATGGTACTATGTGCTGTAGGTGGCAGCTGGCGTGTGGCATACCAGTACTGAGAATTCAGCAAAGGCAGCAGCAGCCGCTGCTTTTTCTCTCTTCATCAACCCAACAAATTTCAGCACAATTTTTATTTCTCATTGACCCTCACAGAGGGCCCACATGTTTACTATTCAAAATAATAATAAAATTAATTTTTTTTATATATATTTCTTCCTGTGGGTCCAACATATATAATAAAATAATGCTACAACAATAATTCAACAATAATGTAAGAAACACATTACAAATTATTATTAATTTAATAATATAAATTACTGTATATTTGCTATTGTGACAATTATTAGGTTCAATAATTTTAAAATACAGTGCAATAACAATTATTGATTCAATGATATAAAATACAAAATACAGTGTAATGACAATTATTGAATCAATAATGCAAAATACTGTGTAATAACAATTATTGATGAATACTGTGCAATGACCACGTTATCAGATCAATAATATGAGACACTTTGCAATACCGTGTGCTACTGTAGAATACCATGTGCTATAGTAAAATACCATAAAATACCATATGCTACTATTCTTTTATCACCGGTATTTTAACAGTTAAAAGTGATAACACCGTTGACCATTTTTATTTAAAAATGTTACTTCTGTTATTTTCTATATCCGACAAATATTCCGTTGTGGGGTCCACCAATGATTAGTTATTTCGGCGCCGTCGTACGACCCAAATATTCCCCGACAAAATGAATATTTTCTGACAAAACGAATATTGTTCGACGAAACGAATATTGTTCGACAAAATAAAATTTGCATATAATATCCTTAACTTTTAACTTTATCAATTTAATCACTTACTGTTTCAGGAAGAAATATATATATAAAGAAAAATTAAATTTTGTATTTGATAAAATTCGAGGTCTTACATGACTGATACAGGGGTTCTTAGTCTGACGATGTCGACTTGGCAAATAATGCATTAATGTCATTGAACTATTTGGAGGATTAGGATCATCACAAGAATAGTAAGTATTAATGACTTCGCAGTTCGACTTTGGGGTTTTACTACTAAGTTAAAGGTTTGGAAAGTATCGACTGCGGCAATTCAACTTCAAGTTCGAATATTATTTGAGTTTGGCTTCGGACATTACTATCATTCCAGTTATTTTCAATAGTTTGTTTTCTTCACAGTTTATTAGCACGTGGGTCAGAGCCCTTTCCATAGTTAAATTCCTTTTGTTAGTACGTGGCATATTTTTAGGGATTATTATTATGCACGCATATTAACTAACAAGAAAGTGGAGTGAGACATGGGGACCAGCTACGTGGCATGTTTTTAGGATTTTGGCATATTTTTTATTACTTTTATTTTTAAAATATTCCTTTTAGGATATTTTCTTTCTTGACACCCAAGCACATCTTAGCTATATAACCCGACTTGTGGGTTAATTGAAGTGGTTGAATATATTGTTAATTTTAAATCTAAGAGCTTGAGAATTCTCTCTAAGTTTCTTTAGGATTTCTTCTTACTTCCATTGTCTGTAAAAAAAAAAATTGCTGCTAAATTTGCTATAGGATAATCGCTATCTTGTGTCCGGTGTCACACCCTCTCTCAACTCTTATGATACTACAAGATGTTTGATTGTGCTATACTTCAACAGTCAAATATAATATTCTATTTATAGAGTATCCACAACTCTCTGCTCTTCCTATTCAAAATCGGACTCTGGCATATAATAAATATTTTTATTAAAAATAGGACACTTTCAAAACAAATCTTGTACTACAAGTATATTCCTTTCCAAAAAAATATTCTTATTAAAAATAGAACTTTTCCTTTTAATAATAGCAATTCGATCTTTTCTGAATATGATTCGAAAAATATCTTAATACCATATACATATAAAAATAAAATTATAATTTGGCACCTTGAATTGACCTGGAAACAATAGCAATTGTCCAACATAGTATTGTGTAACGAGTAGTTCTGTTATGATAATAAAATATAGTTAAATTAAAAAAGTAGATACAAAGTATGTAATACAAAATAACTTGATTTGGTATTGATCTTATAACAATAGCCAGGGGCAGATCTAGAAATTTTATCCAGTAGGGGTAAATTTTAACTTTTTTTTTTTTTTTGATAATTGATTTTAACTAGTAACTAATTTTTTTGTTGAAGTTAAATAAAAAAAACTTGAACTAATCATAATATTAACGAATTATAATAATTACAAATTACAACGCTATCCTCCTAGACCCCATAACTTGAAAATGTTCTAAGATAGTTTTATTATCAATAGTTTCAAATACATCATTTTCAATATAATTGATTGATAAGGGGCCTTAAGCAAATATCCTCGACGAATACTATCTCTCTTATTAGCATTATATTTCATTATAGATGGTCTTAATTCCGGATTAGCAGCAAGTACATCTTCTATAGCGGATTCAACTTGAGATTGAGAATTGGTATTTTGAGAGATGATTCTTTGATAAAAAATTTATTTGAGAGATTTTGAGTAGTCTCATCCACTCGGATGGATTGTGATGCCGATGATTTAGTTTTGGAACGTTTGAATTTGGCAAATATATTATGAATGCCAAAATCAATCAACACATGATACAATTAATAACCCCAAACAAGCCACTAATTTATGCATATCGTAATATAAATAAAATTCTAAAACACAAAAAAATAAATATTCATAATCCAAACTAAAAAAAAACTATCAGAATAAAAACATGAGTTAAGACTCAAGAGATAATTCATAAACTTATTTGCCATAGTTCAATTTGAACGATTCTCCAAAGAAATACAATTTCAACCGTTCAATATTAATGTCTTCTTAAAATCGCAAACCAAATTTACTTCCTATATTCAAACAAAATCAAGCCAAAATATATCAAAATCAACCCATAAATTAAAATTATGATTAGGACCAGTGACTCAGAATGAAGCTAGAAAGACCAAGTGGCTATCGCAAAGAAGATGGAAGAATTAAAATAAATGAATAACAAAGATGAAATAAAAAAAAAGTGTTATATTTCTAATGATCACTGAACATCTAAGACAACCAATCATGTAACCAGAATGAGCCAAATGCATAGAAAATCAGTCATATAAAAACACTGATATAATATGAAAAATGTTAATAGTAATCTGAAATGTAGTCTACATTACTCTCCCTAAATTTGTTAAATTATATTTTTTCCCATACACCTAAAAAACAAGGAGAAAAAAAAAAAAAAACTCAACAGAGGTAGGTGTCTCCCTTGTCTCCTATATACATTTACCCCTGACAATAGCAATTGTTCGACATAATATTATATAACACTCCAATTATATATCGAAATATGTAGAATAATTTGATATGTATATAAAATTTTAAATTAATATTAATATATTTTTTGGATGAATCTTAAAAAAATACTATTGAGATAATACATTCCTACTGGTATAATGGGCCCTAATACGACTCCAAAAAAATATACAGTAGTATTCACACGGTTCATCTAAGTCATATGACCGAGTTGGCCAACGTAAGCATTGGGGTCTGAAGACCAGAGGAAATCTAATGAAATCCGGTTGATGCCGGACAAAATGGACCGTTAACCTTTAAAGTAGCCATATTACTTGTACATATAATCAAAACTTCAAATTTTCAACTTTTTAAGTAATGTGATATATATATATATATATATATATATATATATATATATACTCCCTTTTCCTAAAAAAGAGAGAATATTGTATAATTGTATTAATTCTATGCCGACGTTTTTTAACTCTAAAAATTAAGATTTAATTTGGATATACTTAAATAGTAATTTTATTACTGTAAAGAAAAAATTACTGAAAAAAATCATGAATTTTTTAATACTTTTTTTTATGAGACATTTTTTGATACTTGAGTGTGTCGATGTAAATTTGAATTATATGGACAGACTTTTACAAGTTAATTTTCTTTTTGGCTAATTGTTTAATAGATGTAAAAAATGCTTAAGTATAAAAAAATGTCTATACTTAGATGATTTTTTTTTATACTTTTTTTTGAGACATTTTTTTTTATACGGTACAATTTGAATTATACTTCCAAGCTAATAAAAAGTTAATTTATATATTGCATCAATTTGATTCTTCTGTGCACCAAGTAAAAGACCAAGATTATTTCACGCATAATTTTGGTCTTTTACTTGGTGCACAGAAGAATCAAACTGATGCAATATATAGATTCACTTTTTATTAGCTTGGAAGTATAATTCAAATTGTTTCTCAAGGAACAATAAGGATTAATTTATTATTCATATTCTAGGATATATACATTAAACACACTAATATACCCGTCAAAATACTAATGTTATATTTAGATTGAAAAAATAGAATGACTGAAAGAATAGAGTAGAGAAATAAATATAATAGAGAGTGAAATGATTCATTTAATTTTAATTGAAATAAGTTATTCCATATCTTTACTTAAAAAATAAAATTCATAAATTTAAAAAAAATTAAAATAATTTATTTTATTATAATAGAACAATTAATCATAATTTTTTTTATATCATAAATTATTCTATTTTAACTTTCATTCATCCAAACGTTGCGCATAATATTCACGACTTATTTATATACAAGTGAAAAGTGTTGGCCATTTGTGTAGTTTCCTTGTATATTCGGTCCGACAAGAGCCTGATTCAAGTCTCAAATTTATTATCCTAAAAGTCATGACGTAAGAGACTCGGTCAAATCTCATTACAGTTCACAGGTATTTATGGGCATCAGACCCACCATATTACTGTTTAATTTTTCTATAAAAAATTTATTTATGTTAAATATTTATTTATTAATATTATTTATTAAATAGTCATTTATTTATTTATATAATTTTTTAAAGTTATATATATTATAATTTATGTGTATAAATTGATATTATACACATAAGATATAAATTATATGTAATATATATAAATAAATATATAATAGTTTATAGCTTATGATAATTTGAAGATATTATCATAAAGGTTATAGTACTTTAATAGAGATTATTTATTTTAATCATGAAAATTAAACTTCTAATCAAAGTACTAGTACATTAACGGCGTACATTAAACGGATCATGTGATAATATTTTATTTATAAAATATTTTCACATAATACTAATTTGTGATTTTTCTTAATTTTGAAATAATAATAAACTTAATATTGTTATATATATTAATTTAATGTTCCAAAGAGTGAAATTACATTAACTTAATTAATACTTCGGAATGTTAATTAATATTAGGAACATTATTATTATTAAAACATCTATAAGATTTTTCATAAGATAATTTATTATTAATCATAGAATCTTAGCCAAGTTTTTTAATATTTATTATTAAAATGATTGATTTAATTGTTAAATCAATTTATGATCAAATAGAGATAAATTATGAACTTATGAAATTAGTTTAAATATATCGGAATTATATTAATTCTGAAATATTTATGTACATTTATAGAGAAAATATTTACAGTTTATTAGTAAAGGGTTTATTTAATTAATTCCAGGACTGAAGTGCAATTACAATTATTTAGTGAAATTAATTATAATTAATATTTATTTAGAATATTATTATTAGATAATAATATTTAAATAAGTATTGGAGTCAGAATATGAATCACTTAGGATCCCCTTCTTGGCCTGATATGGATCAGTCTTTTAAGAGAGGATAAAGATCAATATTATAACAAAAATATCATTGATCAAACATATACGTAAGGTTTTTCTAATCAGAAAAAGACCAAATTTTGTTTTTCTCTCTTAGCCTAGGAAAAACACGTAAAAGTTTTTTTTTTCAGAATTGAAGACCACATTCCAAATTTAGCATAAGGTCATAATAGGGAAGATCTTGATAATACATTCTAGAGATTGTTCAAAGATTTAAACGTGTTAATCCAACTAAACACAAGGTAACTTATTCGTTATATATATATATATATATATATATATATATATATATATATATATATATATATATATATATATATATATATTTGTTATTTTGTATAAATCTATAAAAATGATCATGTTTTATTAAATTTTTTAAAATTTATTTTTGGAGAATTTTTTCCAACAATTACAAATTACCACTATTTTGATGCTCCCTCTGTCTCTTAATATGTTGCTTTAAAATTGTGAATAAATATTAAAAAAATAATTATTTAATATTAAATATAATATTAATTGTTTATAATTCTCTTAAATTCTCATAATTACCAAAGTTGTCTCAAACTCTCTCTCTCTTTCATTTGTAATATTTTTTCAGAATTTTCTTCTAAAAAAGCTCATTACTCTCATTTATTACTATTTTCATTCTCTCTCTCCGTCCCCCATAAAACAACTCATCCAATTCTTTAGAAATCCTCTCCACTCTCTATCTCTCACAATTAACATTATACTTGAAAACTCGATTTCCATCTTTTTCATTTTAACCAAGTTAAAAACTGGCGCCATGCAGTCTAAGATTTTTTGTTTAATTTTTGTTTTTTCAACTTTCCCACCATTTTTATTTATAGAAAGCTGTGTAGGCCAGACGAATTTTTAAAAGGAAAAAATACAACTAATTCCAACATGGCAAGAGAGAGAGAGAGAGAGGGAGGGGGAAGGAAAAAATGTGAAAATAAAAAATGCATATAGCAAAAATTAGGGAGAGAGAGAAAATAGGAGTGAGTTTTGTCGTGGTAAGGAGAGAGAAAGAGTTAAAACATCCGACAATTGTGAATAAAGATTTCAAAAAATTAGGTGAAGTAATGAGGGGTACTTTTGAAAAGATTGTGGCTAATTCTCCTAGATTATATCAAATCACAAATAATTAAGAAAAAAAAAATATCTAAAACGACATATATTAAGAGATGGAACAAATATCGTATTGGTAAAAAGATAATATCTTCAGAGACTTCAACATAATAACACACTATGGCTTTCAACCTTTGGCTCCCAAACTTCGAGTTCACCAAAGCGTCCGCCACATGGCCAACCAATTAATTACAGAGTATTTAATATAAAGTATTGTAGAACATATATGTGCCTATATCAGAAATAATTGATTATAGCAGTGGTGAAAATTCTCTCACCAACCACCACAAGCAAAATAACACTTGGCAAAGAACATGTAACAATGTTAGACGGCTTTGGCGTCAAACTCCTCTCCTATAAATAATCTCCTACACAAGGAAGGCGGTAACCCACTCTTTATCTCTTGGATACCTCTATTGTTTTCTCTCACTATGTACAAGTTACTTGCCCTCACGTTGAAAACGTTTTCCCGACGGCAACATCAGGTCACTAATTTATTACTTGTGCAGGTCTAAAGTCCAATGACAAAAAAAGAATGTTAACACATGTAAGGACCCAACCCGACTCACGAGCACGAGGTCGAGTCAAGCCTCAAATTAACTTAATATCCCATGTTCGGTTATCTTAGCCCACCACCCGCCTATAAAGTAAATGTCATGATGCTGATTTTATGTATAATACAGTATACATTTCATAAATTTCCATATAGAACTGAAATCTAAAATACATAATCAAAATTAATATTGCGCGTGAAAAAAGGCTATAAAAGCTGAGAGATGGTGTCTATAAAACAACCGGCAAGGTGGTGGAGAGTACGTGAAGGTGGTTACGTAATACTACGAGTCTACATAGAGATTAAAGACCTTAAGAACATAGTTGATGGAATGTCTTTTTTCGGGTTAGATGAAAAATATTAGTAGTGGGGCCAGTCTTAGAAAAGCCTAACAGTTAAAATACCAATACATTTAAAAGGGGGAATAGAGCCAAACAATAATATTAAATTGAACAGAAGAAAAAGTTTGCAAAAGAAATGGGACATCACTCATGCTGCAACCAACAGAAGGTTAAGAGGGGGCTTTGGTCACCTGAAGAAGATGAAAAGCTTGTCAGATATATCACCAACTTTGGCTATGGCTGCTGGAGTGAAGTCCCTGAAAAAGCTGGCCAGTCTCCCAATTACTTCTTTACGGATCCTGATTTCAGTTAGTTTGAAATGCACAGTTCATTTGCACGGTTTATAAAAACAAGTTGCATTGATATATCAAATAGTTGCATTTTTTATTACATTTGTTATACAATTACCACTCTTATTTATATAAATATAACTTGTTTCTATAGAACTGTGCAAATAGACTGCTCAATATTAATTATCTGGAATTCATATCCCTTCTCTCTGCCTCTCTCATCTGAATTACGTAAAGTGAAAATTTGTCAAGCCAATAGGAAAATTTTGCACCTATTTAGTATAGAATTGCATAGCGATGACCGTTGGTGGTCACAATGCATGCTATATCGGTGTAACATTTCTTAAAGGTTTGACAATTGTTAACTTTACTAAATCCGGATCATATTTGCAGTGTTCAATTATAATGCAAGTACAATTGTAAGTAATTTTATATATTTTATGCCATGAATCTGAGAAAATGTTGTTTTATTTTCAGGGCTTCAAAGATGCGGTAAGAGTTGTCGGCTAAGATGGATCAACTACTTGAGACCTGATATAAGAAGGGGAAGGTTTTCACCTGAGGAAGAGAAGTTGATTATCAGCCTTCATGGTGCTGTTGGAAACAGGTTTATCTACCGCATTCCTTTACATTATTCTTTGCTCTACTAGCTTGTATTTTTTTTTGTCTTTCTTTATGGCCAAAAAACACATGCAATCATGAATTGTGGCTACATCTCTTTAATTTCTTCAATATAATTTGAGAGTTTCAGTCTTGGGTTTGCATAGCATTGTTTTAAGAATCATGCAGTTTATGTATACAAGGACACAATATTTAGTCAGTATAATTGTATTATCATGTTATTACTATTAAACTAATAGCTGTATCACTTTAGAGATAAACATAAATATAAATATATTCGTTTTATAAGTAAGACTTTTTTTTATAAAACAGAGAGAAAAACAATTGCCATGGGTAATTTCGTTGTCAAATTAGTTTCCACTTTCTACGACAGGTACCATCTGCTTTTAAAAAGTTGTTAAATAGGCTATTTTCGAAGGTTAAAATAGAAGTTTTCAGTTTATATAAATCAGGCTCAGGCAACCTAGTTTCAAATTGAGTTTTTCAGTTTCAATTTATCAAATATATAGTATGCTATCGTGCATTACAAGTCTTACATTGCTTAGAGTTGATAAAACTCTTTAATATAATAAAATCAAAGGACTTATTATAATGCATCCTTTTCTACCTAACATTTTAATTACTTTAATTAATTTCTGATGCACACTGGGAAATTAATGAATTGTGCGCAGATGGGCTCATATAGCAAGTCATTTGCCCGGAAGAACAGACAATGAAATAAAGAATTATTGGAATTCATGGATCAAGAAGAAGATTCAAAAGCCTAATTACTCATCATCAACTACTACTACAACAACTAACATTACTACTACTTCCACTCCTCTTCCTACTACTGCCAACAATCAACAAACACAATTTCTTGGTAATTACTCTACAAACCAACTAGAGTTCTTGAATCATGATTTGGAGAAAAATAGTACCATATTCTCATCTCCAAGCCCCTTATTTATGTTTGACACCACCGGCACTTCATTTCAAGCCATAAATGGCAATTTTTATCATAAAGCGACAACAGATTTGAATTCTGAAACTTGGCAAGTGAATAATCAACAAGAATTTGAACCAAATATTCCCCTTCCACCATCTTTAATCACGACGGCTTGCATGGATTCTTTTTTGAATTATTTACCGCCTTTGATAGAGAATAATATGGAGGTACAATCTTGTAACATGAATGGGGAAGGAGAAGTAGCATTGGAGTGCTTTCAAAGGAATGAATTGAATGAATGGGTTGAAAGTCAACAATCATGTCCAAACTATTTATTTTGGGAAGAAAATGGGCCAACTTCTTCAGATATGGGAGATCTCATGTCTTCTTTTTCTTCATCTTTATGATTTGTCATGAAGCTTTTGGGGTTGTCTTTGCTTTTTTGATACTACTAATATAATTATTACTAATTTGATTGATGAGTGTGATTTGTGAGGAGATGTAATATAAGCATGCATGCATGCACTGTTTTCTTGTTTTATGTAAGCATGAGAAATTAAGTGAATTGAAGCAAGACAGCAACCAGAAAATTCAGGTTGACGATTATGGAGATACCTTTTATTTTTGTTCATTTATGTATTTGTTGAGATTTATTTGTTTTTTTTTTTTTTGGTTAATGATGGTATTTGGAGAGTCGTGTAATTGTATTAGTTTGTACAAGATTACATTTAATGGGAAATTCACCAAGGAACGAATGTTGGCTACCGACCCCACTTGATGTGTTCAAATGTTTTTATACTATAAGTTTTGATTAATAACAATTATCTTTTAAACCTTGTAAATAAAAATTAAACATTGGATCCTGAGGTATGTTAAGCGATTCTAGTCAAACCATCTGACTGAAAATTAAGATTAGTAAAGATAAATCCTGTTGTGGTTAATTAATGTCTTACGACCTCTTTCAAACTCCTTAGTGTTTCCTCATTAATTTGAGAAACTTCATTTGTATTAAATTTCGAGCCTAATATATATATATATATATATATATATATATATATATATATATATATATATATATATATATATATATATATGTATATATGTATGTGTGTTATGTGAATTTATGAATTAGTTAATTTGAATTCACTAGAAAGGATGTCAAGTTGTGGAATTAATTAAGAAAGTTAGTAAGGAGCAAAATAAGCTTTTGTTATGAATTTAACATGGCTTGAATATTGGCCTTGCATGACAATTGAGAAGATAAAAAAAAATAAAAAATCATGAAGTGATTTATTAAAGGAAAGCCATATTAGTTGATTAATTAAATTAACGGACTAACTTAAAAAATTGATATTAATAAATTGATAAATTAGTAAACTTAATTAAATATTAAGTTAATTTTGAATATAGCAAGTCTAATTGGATTATGTGATAAAATTAATGTAATTGTTAAATGAGCCTAATATGCTAAGTTTTATATGAATAAATTAATAATCCTAGTAAATAATTAATTTTTAGTGGACTAACCCAATAATTTAATTATACAAGCCCAAACAATTAACTAAATAATGAACTTGTAGACAATAATATGTAATCATATAGATTAATTTGACTAGCCCAATACTTGATTTAATTACCAAGTTATGCTAGTAGTAATGATAGTCCAATGAATTAATTGTTGGAGCCCAATAGAAATTAACTAGTAGCCCAAACTAGAGTCCAATTAGTGCATTAAGTGAAAAGTCAACACATTGGTCAAGGATACTATCAAATATAATAAAAATAAATCAAAACATGTGGATAAGAATTTTATTAATAAGATGAGATAGATTGGGGATAAGAAATAGGTGGTGCATATTAGACTTGTTTGTCTATTAATAAGGCCAACCCATGAACCGAGAGAAGAATACATCCATTTTTCAAATTGCTAGTATTCTGTAGAGAAAGAATTTTAGAGAGAAGTGAGAGCATTTGAGAAAAATTTGTTACATTCTTGAAAGTTTTCTTCGGGAGATTAAAAGATAAATACAAAGAGGGTCTTGTAGAAGGTTTCAGTGGATATCAAGAGGCCAAGAGGAGGTTCTAACTAGCTTTATCTCAAGATGAAGAAGAGCTTGAAGATTTAAAAGTTTCCTAAACTTTAGTCTTTCATTTTATAGTTAGTATATGTTATTTATGTGATTTGTCATGGTTGGTTGTGAGAGTTTTATTGTGTGTGAAACCATAGAGGGATGAAGGTATAAGGAATGAAGATTTGATGGAGATATATACGTGTATTTGTAAATCTATTTATGAAAATAATTTTCTATGGTTAAAAAAATATTTTCAAGTATAAAAGTGTGTTTTGATGGTTTGAAAAATATTTTATAGCTTTAACATGTTAGATCTATGATTTTAAATGTAGATCTACGGGTTGTTATAATATATCTATGTTGTAAAAGAAGTTTTATAGTTATATATGCTCATTATATGTGTTGGTATGCTAGGAATGCAAAGAGAAATAAGAAAAGTTTTTATAAAATCAAGTTTCAAAAACCTTAAAATTTCAGTCCACTATGGGCGGTCACTGTTCATCGTCAGAAACTCAGAACTGAGATTCATAATTTTGGATGATAGATCTTCGAGTTATAAAACTTATCGAAGTGGAACGGCTGAAAAATAATGAACGAGCTAATTTTGGTGAATTTTCTACCAAAACAGTTTTCTGTCGAAAAATCTGAAAAACCTCCTGCCCAGAAAATGTTAAGACCTATTTCGGATAGTTTACTTGCTTTAAAAATTATGATCTTCTGGGAAATGAAAATATATGATGTTTTTGAGCTGCTTCCCAAAAATGAGCTCATTCCAACTCCAGATGAGTGAATTACGGCCCGATAAAGATTTTGATTTTTTAAAACGAAACTACATTAATTTGAGATCTATAGCTCATAATATTATACATATTTTACTAGAATCAGTGTGTGATGAGAGTAAGTTGCTGTACAAATTTTGGAATTTTTGGATAAAAGGATAAGTTTTAATAAATGATGCAATTTTGGAAAGAAATAGCCTATTTAAAAATAGGAAATGAATTTGAAAAATTAAAAGAAAATTATTTTGTTTGTAAAATGAAATAAAATAAATATATAAAAATAATAAGTCAATTAATTATTTTTAATAAATATGATTGGGTTAAAAAATTAAAGAAATTAATTTAAAGTAATTTAAAAAAATTATATAATATTATTTTACTGACCGATAAGCATTAAAATAATTTAGTAAGACTAAATAAAGGCAATTTGGTCATTTTAATAAAAATATTATAATAATGGCATGATGTGGTGGTTAAATAAATTAATTAAAGTAACTATGTATTATTTGAATGATATTAAATAATAAATAAAGTAATTAAACAATTAAAATTAAATTATTTTATGATGTATGATGTGATTGGTTAAAGATAATTAAAGGATAATTAAATTTAACTAAAGATGATGTTATGTGTGATTAAGTGTTGAATACTTAAATGAAGTATAGGAAGTTATTAATGTATGTTGAACTAATTATGTGTGATACTAATTGGTATATTAAAATACTAAGTACGATGAGTAAAAATTAGATGTAGTCAACGCAACATGAAAGTTCACTAATCCAAACTCATTTCATTATGCAAGTTATTTTTAAATCTAGAACTTTTTTATTGTTCAAGCTAGAGTAATTATTGATAATTATTTCATATCATAATTGTTATTGGTATTCGCACTTATGTGCATTTGCATGACTTGTTCTTAATATGAACTATTTAAAGAAATAGATATATGCAACTTATTTCAGCTAGACCATGTATGTATCGATTCATTAACTTGACTATATTAAAGCTAATATAAACCATATTGCTATGGTACGAAATTGACGATAAGAGTTGTAATGAACAACCCTCATAGTAGGGATTTTTTTTTAATTATTTTGGGTATAATATACTCGAAACGAAATGCATGTGGTTATGTTGTGCACAATACATACGTATGATAGGCTGATCACCTAGAATACCCATTTTTAGATATTATAATTGATATGATTACTAATATTCGAAACGAAAAGTATGATTTTATAACCTTTGTATATTATTAATATTCGAAACATATGTTCACGATCTTGTGACCTTTCAACAAGAAAAATGTAATGCTAAATCAAATAAAAACTGTTATTCGATATTGTATGCCTTCATAATAATTGGATATTGTTAAAGTTCTAAAAGTTAATTCTTTTTCCTTTATAATATATCTTCATTGCTTGTTTAAACTTGATGAGTAAAGTAGTTGTTCACCCTTACTATATCATGAACATTTTTTAGATAAGCTCAAGAGATTTAAACGGATAAGGAAAAAAAAGAAGTGAATGTGTATAACTCTCAGCACGTAATTATTTTATGTTTTGGGTAGCTGTATATCTTTATTGTAACGGTAGTTGAGATGTATTTAAATGTTAGAATAACCTAGGTGATGGTACGCTTTGTAAGAATAAACAATCAGTTTTTCGCTAGTTAATGAAGATTGTATTTATGGATGTTGTTTAAGTGTTGGATCATGAGCACTGAATTCAAGGTTCCAGGGACCTGGATTTGAAGGCGTCACAGCGTAGTATTAGAACTGTAGGTTATAAACCTTATGTGGGAGGGAAAACCTAGGGATATAGCATTGAGAAATAAACTTAACTTGAGTAGTTAGGAAATGAAGTATAGAGAATAAGAACTCATTAGATACTATTTGATGGAATAAATATGTTTTCTGTGAGAAACGGATTAAGTTTGAACTGTTGATGGTTTAATGTAATAACCAAGAAAAATGTACTATTATTATTAATGAGAAATAAGAATACCTTAAAATTTATTTGTGTGCTCATACATTTATGTGTTATGTTATAAGCATTAATAATTCAATTTAAATTGAATTAATAATGTGATAAATAATAAAATAAGTGATGATAATGATAAACTTAAATTAAAATTAATTTAAGTTGATGTAATATGCCTTGTGTGGCATAATGGTTAAGATGGATCAATTAATTAATTAATTAATTAATTGTGAGATGATTTAATAATGTCATGGATTAATGAGGGTAATTAAATTAAGCCCAATGTGACTATTAAGAGGTCACATGAACTAATGTGACATTGCCCAACATGTTTGTAATTAAAGTTCATGTATGTATGGATGGCTAAAATTAATTAATTAGCCCAATAGAAATAATTAGTCATGGCCCAATGAAACTTTAATTAGTGACTCATTGGAACCTAATTGAATAAGTCCAAAACATAGTCCAATTATATGATCCAAATGATTCATTTTCTAGAATGCTTTATAATATATATTATATATATAATCCATCATGAAGCTAGAATGCTAAGTTTATTTTTTTTAATGAAGCTACATAGGCCATCATGAAGGAGGATCATGATGATGATGTATCCCTTAAATTATTAAATTGTATAAGCTTTTCCAAGTTTTATGGAACTAATGATTAATAACTTCCTATATGGTTAAAGCCTATTGGATTAAGACATCTATTTATACATGTATATGGAGTGTATTAGTATATGGATTTCTCCTATAAATAGGAGCTTCCAAGATAATTTTTAAAGTTTACTTCCATTTGTTAAGTTCTAGCAAAGAAAATAGTGAGCTTGGGAGAGAAATTAAAAAGAGAGAGGGGAAAATCTTGTCATTTGGAAAATCAAGGGGAACCTAAGGAGGTAGAGGAAAGGGGAGGCCTACTACAACTTCATCTCTAAGAGAAATAAAGCTATAAGAAGGTATAAACCTTATTTATATCAAAGTTAGTAGGTTATGATATGTTTTAGTTGGTGATATGAATATTTATGCTTAGTTATGAAAGAATATTATGTGTGGGAATCATGGTGGATTCCGAAGGCATAAGGAAGGATTTGTGAAGGAGAATATATAATTGATATGTGTTTGTATGAGTTTTATGTTAAGATGATCAAGAATAATGCATGTAAGCATAAAAACCCTAAGTATACTAGTGAAAACATGTGATTTGGGTAAAAATAGAATAAAATGTATAACTCATTTGCATAACCTAAAAATTATATGTTGTAGCTCTATGAAATACGAAAATATTCTAAGTACAACGAACAAAAACGGAGCTAAAATGGATTTATATCGAATTTTCTTGTAAAGGATGTCAAAATAGAACTCTAGTTGGAAAAACCAATAAATTTGGTTAAATAAATGTTTTTAAAAATAATAAAAAAAATTAGAATGTTAAAGAGTTATGAGTTTAAGAACTAACAAGTTTGATTTGAGCTCATTTGGATGTAAAATGAGCAAAATATGAAGGATTGAAACAAAAATGGTAGAAAATAAAAAAAAAATTAAAATTGATTCTGCAAGGGGGGCGCTGCAGTGCCGCCCCGAGTGTTAATCCAGGCGTTGCAGCACCGATCAGGATTTTGGGTTGACCGTGCCAGTCAAATCGGTTTGGTTGACAGATCTCACCCGGTCCGATCCGACCGAAAAAAAAAGTTTTATTTTTAATTATAATAATAATTAAAAAAATTAAAAAATAAATAATAAAATAATTAAAAATTATTTTGTTTGTAAGTTAATTAAAATAATATTAAACAAATAAAATAATAATTTAAAATTATTTTATTTGTGAGTTGATTAAATAATATTAAATAAAAAAATAATACTTTAAAAAAATTATTTTATTTATGATTTAATTAAACAAATAAAAATTATTTGTGAGTTAATTAAACAAATAAAATAATAACTAAAAATTATTTTATTTGTGAGTTAATAATAAGGATTATTTAATGATTTCCTTAAACAATTTAAATAATATTAAAGGACTATTTTAATTGTGGATTAATATTATATAAGCAATTAAAATAATATTATAGGTTATTTTAATTGTGAACTAATGAGAGCTAAACAATTAAAATAATATTAAGAATTATTTTAATTGTAAATCAATAAAGAGTAGGTAATTAAATAAGATTAACAATTATTTTAATTGTGAATTATCAAAGGATGAACAATTTAAATAATATTAAGAATTATTTTAATTGAGTACTAATGAAGCATAATTAAATTAAAATAAGAGTAAGGGTTACTCTAATTGCAATTAAACAAATAAAATGATAATTTAAATTATTTTATTTGTGTATTAATAAAGGGTGTTCAAAGAATATAATAATAAGTCATAAACAAATAAAGTGACAACATTTTGTTGTGAATCATTAAGAAATAATAAAGAATAATGAAACAAATAAAATAATACGAAGTGTTATTTTATTTGAAATAATTAATGAATAAATTAAATAAGAAATGTGAGAGACAATAAT
Organism: Hedera helix; assembly: GCA_947179155.2. Lineage (NCBI taxonomy): Eukaryota > Viridiplantae > Streptophyta > Magnoliopsida > Apiales > Araliaceae > Hedera > Hedera helix. The sequence continues at coordinate 9,742,304 of OX359264.1, read as the reverse complement.
GTACAAATAAATAATTTTATTTGAAATTATATGTGTAATGATTTGAGAGTCCAAGTTATATATAACTTGTAAGTCAAATCTATTAGATTGTTACATGAAGGTTAATAGAAATTAAGCGTTAGATGAATATGTTGAACATAAGTTGTTCAAATGATAAGGAATTACAGTCCGATAGAGTCGACGATTCAGACAAGTACTTTAATTTGTACTTTTATCAATTCGTACAAGTAGAATTAAATTGATGAATCAATTTCTGTTTATCTATATTGTGAAGATTAAATGATTATCTTTGAAATTTGACTTAATATCATAATTATATATATGGACGATTATTCAGACCTTATTTGCGGACATTGAACGTATCAGTTGTTCTTAATTGTGTTGAGATGTATGTCTATGCCATTTGTATCGACTAGACCAATTATAAGATCGATTGTTAATTAATCATATTTTTTTGGAAAAGCTATCCAAACCAATTGCCTTGGTGATGACTCTTATAATATGCTGAGATGAACAACTACTTTACGTCGGAGAACCGACACGCGCACGAACAACATGTCTGAGTGTTATGTATAACATAAAGTACTTTAGGCTGATCACCTATTGTACTTGTTTATTATTGTGAATTTTTAATAAAATACTGTTAGTTTAAGCATTTGTTCACACTCCATAGTGGTCACTTGGTTCAATTATTTATTTATCTAAAAATATTAAAATTCTTGATTTCATATATATCATTCAGTCCATAGTAACTTTACAGTAGTAGAAATGATCATAATTGAAACTTTTGACACTTACATTGTTTATAATTCATTTATTCAATTCCTGAGCTTCTAATTATTGTTACATACCTTGTTATATGAATCCTTACACATGAACACTTACTTTTATATACTTGCTGAGCAAACTCGTTGCTCACCCTTGTTTCCCTTAAACATTACAGTTAAGTCTGAACAAGACACCGACTCAAAAGATAAAAGCAAAGACAATGTTGCTGAGTAGCCTTATTGAGATGTTGTAGTTAATTTTATTCAGTGTTGTATTAAGACTTATGGAGTACTTGTTATTTTGAATGGTGTTTGTATTAGTAATGGTTGCGAGGCTTGGGACGCGAATATAATTATGTTATCTCAATGTAAATATTTTTATTATTCCGCATTTAGTTGATATTAGTTTGTTGTATGAGTTGGATCGTGAAGCACCAGATTCGAGGTACGGGTATCTGAATTTGGGGGCGTCACAAGTTGGTATCAGAGCTGTAGGTTATAAACCTTAGGAAAAATATCTTTAGGCTATAACCTTAGAAAATATAGTTATAATTGAAGTAGATAAAACTCATCTAGAGTTTTACATGTTAGTAAACTTATTATAGAGAGTCTGTGGTGTGATGTCGCAAGCACCCAAAAATAAAATCTTACTTTGGAAAAATAAATATGTAGTAGTGTAAGCAAGAGTCGATCCCACAGAGAATGATTATTTAATTTTATGTTTTGTAAATAAGAATTGGGGGGTTTTGTAATTAAAGAAATAATTTAAAATAAACTAATTAAAATAATTATGTAAGAAATAAATATAAATAAAAAGCCTTGGTTTAAGTTAATATCCACCATCAAGAATTTACAACTGATCACTGATGCAAGAATAACTCAATTAATATTTTGAAGATTCACCGTAGAAAGAACTACTCGCAGGTGGAATAATTTTTCTCCTCTCTCCTTAATTTTAGATAAGTAGAGCCACTTGGTCTAAATACCCTTACTAATAAACAACCTCCGGCACTTGCTAAAGATTTAATTTAATAGCAGCATAAAGAATTAGAGAGATCGTTGAACTAAACAACACAAGCCACTTGTTTGCATTTAATTTAGATGAATATTCTTCCTAAGATAAAATAATCTTTTGATCTGCAAAACAATTATTAAACTTAGTTGCTTCACAAATAGCAGTAGATTAATATGAATAATAAACTAGTAGGCCTCCTAGCAATTAAACAAATCAATCATGAAATTAAGCATAGAAGAATATTCAATAATCAAAATATAAATTGAACAATTAAAATAAATTAGATCTCACAGTGTATAAATCTTGATGGCTTCAATCACTTAAACCAAGAAAAATAAATTAACTACTCATAAATATAGAGAACACTAAAGAATGGAAGAGAGAATTTTATTCTAAGAAAAGTTGTATATTACAATGTGTGTCAAGCCCTCTATTTATAGGCTCCAAAATCCTCCTAAACCTAGTTGGAATTAATCTTTCCAAACCCTAATAGGATTTAAAATACAAATAAAAATAAAAGAAAAAGAAAAATAATTATTATTCTAACCCTAGTTGGAATTAAAATCCAATTTGGAATCAAAAAGGTACAATAAATCCGAAATAATCCGTTTCCCAGCATTTATGTGTCAAACAAACAAGCCTTAGTCGCCAGCTTTGACCGGTCAACGCGGAACCGCGCGCGGTGACGTCAGCATGTCGCCCGCGCATTGCGCGGAGGCTTTCTGCACCGAACGTAAAACGACGTCGTATGGTTCCTTGTCTTGCAACTGTTCACAACACCGCGCGCATTGCGCGGTCACTCTCTCGAAACGGCGTCGTTTCAGCTGTCGGGTAATCCGTCTGCGCGCATTGCGCGGTCGTCACTTTTCCCTGAAATTACCGAAATGCCACCGCCTGGATATTTACAATTAGGACCCCCCAAGAATCTGCTTTATTACGATTTTGCCACCGGCTTCTTGCAGAATTACACTTTTGCCCCCAAGCTTATTTTTTTCTACAAAATAAAATATAAAATAATTAAAAATAAATAAAAATAATATAAAAATACTAAAAATCCTAAAAACATATAATAATAAATAAAACACCTAAAACACTAAAAATAAATAAAAACACATAAATAAAAAGAGATATAAAAATACTATAAAATTACCTAAATTAACATAAATTAACTAAAATCCTATAAAACCTATTAAAACCAAAATAAACTAAATAATTAAATATTTAAGCACACAATAAATATAAAAACTAAGTATTAGGGCATAAAAATATCATATAATTTAGCCCTATCAAATACCCCCACACTTAGCTTTTGCTCGTCCTCGGGCAAAACAAAAATAAAAATAAACAAAAATAAAATAAATCTATCTAGCCCAACAGACTAAAGCGACTCAACTAACTCGACTTTTTACATGAGCAATAAATTAATATGAACTTCACATCAACCTCAAAGATTTTTTTAAATGATAACTCATAGAAAGTTTCAAAACCATGCAAAATCTAGAACTTTAACATATTTATTAATCTTACTCTACTCAAGATCTTTTGTGTGTGTGTGAATCCAAATGTATCAAACTAATCAAAACTCAAATAAGTTTAGGTCATTAATTACCTTATAAAAGACATATATCAAAACTCAATATATTTATTTTTCACATCACTCTTTGCTAATATAGACAAATATAAGTCAGAAGATCAAAAGGTTTTTAATCAATGAAACACATTAGGATTATTAATAGGCATTTTTTCAAATATATTTTTTTTCTTTTAATGGGTGCATTTTATGCTCCATCCCATTTTTCTTTCTTTCTCTTTTTCACGGTGAGTGCATTTTATGCTCCATCTCACCAGCGAGTGCGTTTTACGCTCCATCTAGCTTTTTCATGTGTTTATGAGTGAGTGCGTTTTACGCTCCATCTCAACCCACCACAAGATTTTTCTTTTCAATAATAATCCTAGAAAAATTACCTAAATCATCTCTTCCAAATTATATTTTGTCTTATATTTCACTTCAGATAATGATCAAATAAGATATAGAGTTCAAAAATATCTTTCATAAGCATTTAACCATTTAAACTTTCTCTTCATTAAAACTAGCTCAAACAAATGGATATAAGTGCATAAAAATTTTAAAGATCTTAAACAAAGTAATAATCAATAAAAAGTCAAAATTCAAACTAAGCAAAAATTTATCCTTTTTCCAAGAGTTATTAAATAAAAATTAAAATTTTTATCATTGGCTAAAATTTAAAATTCAATTAACTCATTGCTCAAGTGACACATCCTAAAAAATAAAAATAAAAACTACCCAATTTTCGTAGGTAACACGGTTACACTTAGCATGTGCAACAAGCCTTTAAACCCCAAGGTTACCCCAAGTGGACGAGTTTTGTCTCGTGAGGGTTTGCAGTGAATTTACCCACAAAATTCCAAAATTTTAAAATAAAATAAAAAATTTAAAATTTCCTAATTTTTTTTTTTTATTTTTTTTTTAAATGAAACAAAATTTTAAAATTCCCTAAAAATAAAATAAATATCATAAATCCCTTCCCCCACACTTAAAATTTACATTGTCCCCAATGTAAAGTAAAATGCAAAGAAAAAGACACAAATAACTATAAAAAGAAAAAGGAAAAGAAATGCAAATCTGATTTCTTGGGTTGCCTCCCAAGCAGCGCCTTTGTTTATTGTCATTGGCTCGACAGCATGCTTAAACACTACGTTACTCCTTCTTCTTGAATTTTGACCATTTCATCCATCTTTACTCCATTTATCATGGTCTTGTTAAAACTCTCTTGCAGTGGATATGAAAGTTCTACTCCCTCTTCAATGAACATATATTCGAGACGATTAGGGGGAGGCTTCAAATCTGGAATGTAATCCTGCAAAACAAAAGGTAAAGATTTCTTGTTAGAAACGGGTAAGTCAAAATATGGATCATTACCTGTGTTCGAAGAGTCATTCACAGCCGCCACAGTTTTCTTTAAATCAGCAGTCAAGACTAACTCCTCTTTCTCTTTCCCAAGATTCAGACTAAATGTCGTTTTCAATTCACCCTTTCCATCAGGTGTAGAAACTTTTGCTGCTAAAGAATCAATCACAGCAACAGAGTAAACAGGATTATGACATTTCATGGCATCAAAAATATTAAATTTAACAATTTCGCCATCAAACTCCATTGTCAGTGTACCACTATGAACATCGATCTTAGCTTTGGAAGTCTTTAAGAAAGGTCTTCCTAACAAAATAGGAGCATTTTGATCGCCATTTTCCATATCAAGCACATAAAAATCAGCAGGAAAAATCAAATTATCTACTTGCACAAGAACATCCTCTACTATACCCTTAGGCTGAGTGCTAGACCCATCAGCCAACTGAATCACAGTACCAGTTCTATTTAAAGGTTCAAGTTGCAAAGAAGCATATATAGAATATGGCATGACATTAATAGATGCTCCTAGATCTAACATAGCCTTTTCAAATCTCGTGTCTCCTATCTTACAAGGGATAGTAAACATTCCTGGATCTTGGCATTTTGTAGGGAGTTTTCTTTGAATTATGGCAGAAACATTTTTTCCTACTTGTACCTTTTCATATTTTTTAAGTGCTTGCTTTCTCTTGTGTGTACACAATTCTTTCAAAAATCTAGCAAAGCGAGGTACTTGTTTAATTGCATCTAACAATGGAATTTTTACCTCGCAATTATGAAAAGTCTCAAATAAATCTGAATTTTTCTCGTATGTCCTTTTTTCTGTTAAAGCAAGAGGGAAAGGGGGTACCGGTTTATACTCAGAGAGAAGTGGAAATTTATGCTTAGGAGTACCATTGTGGACTAGAACATTGTCGTCCTCTTGACTGTTGTCTACCTCCTTGTTGTCTACTTCAACTTTGCTTGTCTCGTTTGGTACAGACTCTGTCTTTGCTGGAGTTTCGATCTCGTTACCGCTTCTCAGCGTGATTGCACTAACATTTGCTTTTGGATTTGCCATTGTTTGCGAGGGTATTTTTTCAGAATTTTGCGCCTCCAATCTATTAATGGCACTTGTCATTTGTCCCATCTGTGTTTCCAAATTCTGCAAATTTGCCTTCGTTTCCTGTTGAAATTGCAAAGTGTTAGTACTAATTTGTTTAACCAAATCCTCTAAAGACACATTAGAATCAGATGATTGGCCCTGTTGTTTGTTAGGATATGGCTGCTTGTATTGTTGGTAGCTTGAGAAGTTTTGAGTCGCAGACGGATTCCCTTGTGGATTTCCATAGCCGAAATTCGGATGATCTCTCCAACCTGAGTTGTACGTGTTTGCGTAAGGATCATATCTCCTTTGTGGTTGACCAGGGAAACCACCTACTGCATTTGCTTGTTCATAGGACTCCTCTTGAAGAGTGGGGCACATATCCGTCGGATGTCCTACTACCGCACAAATTCCACAAGCTTTCACTTGTTGTGTATTACCTACAGCCATTTGACGAACAACGGAGGTTAGACTATCAATTCGTTGCTCAAGTGAAGAAATATTTACCTCATTAACATTTTTGGATGAAAAATCAATCCTAGTGCCGAATTGTTGGGAATTAGCCGCCATATTTGCAATTAAGTTCCTTGCAGCTTCGGGGGTTTTGTCCACCAAAGCTCCTCCACTGGCAGCATCGATCATGCTCCTATCAGTAGACATGAGTCCTTCATAGAAGTATTGGATGAGGAGTTGCTCGCTGATTTGATGGTGGGGGCAGCTTGCACATAGTTTCTTGAAACGTTCCCAATATTCGTACAGGGATTCTCCATGGTTCTGCCTCACACCACAAATGTCTTTCCTAATATTGGCTGCCCTTGAAGCTGGAAAATATTTCTCCAAGAATAGTCTTTTCATCTCTTCCCATGTGGTGATACTGCCGGAGGGTAGGTAGTAGAGCCAATCCTTAGCCAAATCTTTCAAAGAAAATGGAAAAGCTCTTAGATTGATTTGCTCTTCAGTCACTCCAGAAGGTTTCAAACTTGTGCACACCATATGGAATTCCTTTAAATGTTTGTGAGGATCTTCACCTGCAAGGCCATGAAAATTTGGCAATAGATGGATTAAACCTGATTTTAATTCAAAGGAAGTGTTAGCATCTACATTTGGAAAAATTATGCTTAAAGGTTGTTGATTCAAATCAGGGGCCGCAAGCTCTTTCAAAGTTCGATTCCTAGCCATGATTTCCATCTTCAACCTGCACAACTCAAATAAAATATGTAAACTAGAAAAATAATTAAAAAAAAACTAAGAATAGTTACTAAATTAAATTAATATTTACAAAAGCACAAAATTAAATTAAAATCAATTCCCCGGCAACGGCGCCAAAATTTGGTGTGATGTCGCAAGCACCCAAAAATAAAATCTTACTTTGGAAAAATAAATATGTAGTAGTGTAAGCAAGAGTCGATCCCACAGAGAATGATTATTTAATTTTATGTTTTGTAAATAAGAATTGGGGGGTTTTGTAATTAAAGAAATAATTTAAAATAAACTAATTAAAATAATTATGTAAGAAATAAATATAAATAAAAAGCCTTGGTTTAAGTTAATATCCACCATCAAGAATTTACAACTGATCACTGATGCAAGAATAACTCAATTAATATTTTGAAGATTCACCGTAGAAAGAACTACTCGCAGGTGGAATAATTTTTCTCCTCTCTCCTTAATTTTAGATAAGTAGAGCCACTTGGTCTAAATACCCTTACTAATAAACAACCTCCGGCACTTGCTAAAGATTTAATTTAATAGCAGCATAAAGAATTAGAGAGATCGTTGAACTAAACAACACAAGCCACTTGTTTGCATTTAATTTAGATGAATATTCTTCCTAAGATAAAATAATCTTTTGATCTGCAAAACAATTATTAAACTTAGTTGCTTCACAAATAGCAGTAGATTAATATGAATAATAAACTAGTAGGCCTCCTAGCAATTAAACAAATCAATCATGAAATTAAGCATAGAAGAATATTCAATAATCAAAATATAAATTGAACAATTAAAATAAATTAGATCTCACAGTGTATAAATCTTGATGGCTTCAATCACTTAAACCAAGAAAAATAAATTAACTACTCATAAATATAGAGAACACTAAAGAATGGAAGAGAGAATTTTATTCTAAGAAAAGTTGTATATTACAATGTGTGTCAAGCCCTCTATTTATAGGCTCCAAAATCCTCCTAAACCTAGTTGGAATTAATCTTTCCAAACCCTAATAGGATTTAAAATACAAATAAAAATAAAAGAAAAAGAAAAATAATTATTATTCTAACCCTAGTTGGAATTAAAATCCAATTTGGAATCAAAAAGGTACAATAAATCCGAAATAATCCGTTTCCCAGCATTTATGTGTCAAACAAACAAGCCTTAGTCGCCAGCTTTGACCGGTCAACGCGGAACCGCGCGCGGTGACGTCAGCATGTCGCCCGCGCATTGCGCGGAGGCTTTCTGCACCGAACGTAAAACGACGTCGTATGGTTCCTTGTCTTGCAACTGTTCACAACACCGCGCGCATTGCGCGGTCACTCTCTCGAAACGGCGTCGTTTCAGCTGTCGGGTAATCCGTCTGCGCGCATTGCGCGGTCGTCACTTTTCCCTGAAATTACCGAAATGCCACCGCCTGGATATTTACAATTAGGACCCCCCAAGAATCTGCTTTATTACGATTTTGCCACCGGCTTCTTGCAGAATTACACTTTTGCCCCCAAGCTTATTTTTTTCTACAAAATAAAATATAAAATAATTAAAAATAAATAAAAATAATATAAAAATACTAAAAATCCTAAAAACATATAATAATAAATAAAACACCTAAAACACTAAAAATAAATAAAAACACATAAATAAAAAGAGATATAAAAATACTATAAAATTACCTAAATTAACATAAATTAACTAAAATCCTATAAAACCTATTAAAACCAAAATAAACTAAATAATTAAATATTTAAGCACACAATAAATATAAAAACTAAGTATTAGGGCATAAAAATATCATATAATTTAGCCCTATCAGTCTGTAGTGTCATGAAATATATTTTCATTCCGTACAATGAATTTATATTTTATTTCGAGATACTGATAGAGTTTATTTATTTTGTGATTGTAGGATGCCGAAGTTTGGCGAGCCCAATAGATTCATGGAGGATGAGCCGAGGGACATCCACATAGACCCAGAGTCACATTCTAGAGTAGAGCCCATTACAGCTGTAGAGTCAGAGCGGGAGGAGGACCCTGAGGAGTAATCTGTAGAGGGTGATACCACTGCAGAAATTGTGCCAATAGAGGGGTCAGATGGAGGATCAGAAGACTGCATTTGCTACGTATATGACGAAGGGGTAAGCGAATCAACAACGGGCTGGAGAAGGAGTCGTACTGTGGGACCGATTTAAGGAACTATTTTTCAAAAATTACTTTCTCAAAAGCATGAAGAATCAGATGGAGGTTAAGTTTTTAGAGTTGAAGCAAGGAGAGATTACGGTGGCATAGTACGCTGCCAAATTTAATGAACTCACGCGTTTTGCACCGTATTAGGTAGATACTGAGGAGAGGAAAACCCGACGTTTCGAACAAGGATTGAAACCTTGGTTGTATAGCAAGGTATCTCTTTTTCAAATTAATTCATTTGGAAGTATGTTGGAGAAGACCATCATAGCTGAAGGAGGAAGCGAGGCTTTGAGTCAGTACAATAAAGAGAAGAAGAACAAGAAAAGTGGGGGAGATAATCGTGGAGGAGGTAGTAACAGCGGTGAAAGTAATTTAGGAAAGAGAAAGTGGAATAACACCAGTAACAACAACACTAACAATAATAATAATCAATCCAGGCAGTGAGGATCGAAAAAGAGAAATGATGCATGTTCAAAGTGTGGGAAGAGTCACCAAGGTGAATGTTGGAAGGGACGTAATGTTTATTACAACTGCAGTCAAGAGGGGTAGATTTCACCAAATTGCCTAAACCCGAAGAAGATTTGACGATGTTTTGCTTATGGGGCAACTGACCACCAGATCAAAGACTGGCCAAAAAGGGGAAATAGTGGAGGAATCAGCAACAAAGGTGGAGGAAGTAAGCTAATGATTGGAGGACCTACTTAGCAGAACTGACCGACTGCCAGAACTTTCAACATGACGGTCCAGGACGCCGTAGCATTCAAGGACGTGATGTCAGGTATTATCCCAATCAATAATATAAATGTTTATGTATTATTTGATTCGGGTGCTACATGTTCTTTTGTGTCTGATGAATTTGCTCGATGCTTAAATTTACCCCAAGAACGGTTGGAAAATCCTTTAAATATAGAAGTCGCTAACAAAAAAATTAATCCCCGTAGAATTTGTACATAAAAATTGTTGCGCAAAAATTAGAGGATATAAGCTGTTGATAGATCTAATCCCTATAAGATTTGGAGAGTTTGACATGATATTAGGAATGAACTGGTTATATAATCATGGGGCAGTAATTGATTGTCAAAAGAAAAATGTGAACCTTCAGACCCCTAATCGATCAAAGGTTGTATTTTATGGTAGTACATCGCCTAGGCAATATAGCTGTCTGACGATGATGCATGCCAAGAAATTGTTGAGGAAGGGATACGTGGAGTATTTAGCCCATATTGTAGATACTCAGAAAGTGGGAGCATAGATGAATAGTATACCAGTAGTAAAAGAATGTTTGGATATTTTTCTAGACGATTTGCCTGGTCTACCTCCAGACCGGGAAATAGAGTTTGTAATAGATTTAGTGCCAGGAACGACACCGATTTTGAAGGCTCCGTATCGAATGACGCCAATTGAGATGAATGAATTAATGATACAACTACAAGAGTTCCTAGATAAAGGATATATACAGTCGAGTGTATCTCCATATGGAGCACCAGTTTTGTTTGTTAAAAAGAAGGACGGATCGTTACGACTTTGTATCGACTACCGAGAGTTGAACAAAGTAACGATCAAGATTAAATGTCCATTGCTAAGAATCGACGATCTTTTTTATCAGTTGAAAGGAGCGAGGTATTTTTCAAATATTGACTTGAAAACGAGTTATCATCAGTTAAAAGAGCGAACAGAAGATGTACCGAAGACGGCATTTAGGACTCGATATGGACACTATAAATTTTTAGTAATGTCTTTCGGACTGACAAATGCGCCAGCAGCATTTATGGATTTGACGAACCAAGTTTTCAATCCATATTCGGATAAGTTTGTGGTAGTTTTCATTGACAATGTTTTGATCTATTCAAAGACAGATGAGGAGCATGCGAAGCATTTAAGAGTGGTGTTGGAGACATTGAGGAGAGAGAAGTTATATGCGAAGTTTTTTAAATTTGAGTTTTCGTTGGAGAGGGTATAACTTTTGGGACATGTAATTAATAAGGATGGAGTATCGGTGGGTCCTACAAAGGTGGATGCAATGATTAATTAGGAGCAGTCGAAGACGCCGACGGAAGTACAAAGTTTTTTAGGATTAGTCGGGTACTACCGAAGATTCATTTAGGACTTCTTGAAGATCGCGACACCATTGACCAATCTAACAAGGAATGCAGTGAAGTTTGTTTGGATGGAGAGATGTGAAGAAAGTTTTAGAAAGTTGAAGAAGAGTTTGAGCGAAGCGCCTGTATTATAATTGCTAGATAATACGAGAGGTTTTGTGGTGTAAAGTGATGCGTCACACAAGGGTCTTGGTTGTGTGTTAATGCAACACAGCAAAGTCATTACGTACACGTCACGTTAGCTAAAGGATTACGAGAAGAGGTACCCTACTCACGATCTAAAGTTAGCGGCAGTGGTTTTTGCATTAAAAATTTGGAGGCACTATCTTTATGGAGAGAAATGTGAGATATATACGGACTATAAAAGTCTAAAATATATCTTCACACAAAAAGAGTTGAACATGCGGCAAAGAAAGTGGTTGGAATTAATAAAGGACTATGAATGTGAGATCCTTTATCATCTAGGAAAAGTGAACATAGTGGCAGATGCATTAAGTTGAAAATGAAGGGAGAAATTGTTAATATTGATAGTTCAGGAGGAACTTATAAGGGAAGTGGCGAAGTTGGAAATAGAGGTAAGAGATCCGAAAGGGTCGAAAGGGAAATTATTTGTTATAGAAGCTCATCCAACATTGTTGGATAGAATAAAGGAAGCTCAAGAGGGAAATGGGGAATGTAAATGAATAAAGAGAAGAATTGCAGAAAAGGAGGAAAAGAAATTTTAACTGGATAATGATGGGGTTTTATGGTTTAAAGGAAGAGGGTGGGTGCCAGCAAAGCCCGTAGTAAAAGAGGAGATTTTGCAAGAGGCACACAATTCGTCGTACTCAATTCACCCAAGAAGTATGAAAATGTACCGAGATCTTCGCCAATATTTCTAGTGGCCTAATATGATGCAGGAAGTTGCGGAGTATGTCAGCAAATGTCTAACCTGTCAAAGAGTAAAGCCAAAACATCAGAAGCCGAGTGGTCTACTTCAACCATTGGAAATACCAAAATGAAAATAGGAGCACATTACAATGGATTTCATTGTGGGACTTCTAGTCACTTAGAATGGTTATGATGCGATATGGGTTATCGTGGACAAATTGACAAAGTCAGTGCACTTTCTACCAATCAAGATCCGATTTAAGCTAATTGAGTTAGCGAAATTATATATAAAAGTGACTGCTTCATGATATGGGATATCGATATCGATTGTTTTCGAACGAGATCCAAGCTTCATGTCAAAATTTTGGAAAAGCTTACAAGGGCGAATGGGAACACAACTGAGGTTGAGTATTGCATACCATCCGCAGACTGATGGGCAGAACAAAAGGACAATTCAGACTTTGGAAGACATGCTCAGAGCTTGTGTGATGGATTTTAAAGGAAGCTGGGACGACCACCTACCTCTTGTCGAATTTGCTTATAATAATAGTTACCATGCAAGCATTGACATGCCACCATATGAAGCTCTCTATGGAAGAAAATGCAGAACTCCGTTATGTTGGAACGAGGTAGGAGAACGTTGACTTTTGGGGCCAGAATTGGTTCAACAGACAGCTGAGTTAGTGAAGACAATAAGAGCTCAACTGGTTGCAGCTCAGGATCAACAAAAGAAATACACAGATCTACATCGCTAAAGTCGAGATTATGAAGTTGGTAGTTTTGTGTTTTTGAAAGTAACTCCTTGGAAAGGGAAGATAAGGTTTATGAAGAAAGAAAAACTAAGTCCAAGGTTCATAGGACCGTTCGAGGTACTAAAGCGAATAGGCGAAGTGGCGTACGGTGTGACTTTACTTCCTGAACTGGAGCATATTCACAATGTGTTTTATGTTTCAGTCTTACGTTCATACAAGCCTGATTATAAGCACGTGATATCCTATGAGTCCATTCAACTAGAAAAAGATATGACGTACGAGGAGATCCCTGTGCAAATAGTGGTTAGAAAGAAACAAATTTTAAGGAATAAAGTTATACCTTTAGTAAAAATAATATGGTGTAATCACAATGTCGAGGAGGCTACATAGGAGTTAGAAAATAAAATGAAAATGGATTACCCTCACTTGTTTGTGTAACCTTGTACTGATTCCGATGACAAAATCTTTATAAGGGAGGAAGAATGTAATAACTAAGAAAAATATATTATTATTATTAATGAGAAATAAGAATATCTTAAAATTTATTGGTGTGCTCATACATTTATGTGTTATGTTATAAGCATTAATAGTTCAATTTAAATTGAATTAAATATGTGGTAAATAATAAAGTAAGTAATGATGATGGTAAACTTAAATTAAAATTAATTTAAGTTTATGCAATATGCTTTGTGTGACATAATGGTTAAGATGGATTAATTAATTAATTAATTGTGAGATGATTTAATAATGTCATGGATTAATGAGAGTAATTAAATTAAGCCCAATGTGACTATTAGTAGATCACATGAATTAATGTGACATAGCCCAACATGTTTGTAATTAAAGTCCATATATGTATGGATGACTAAAATTAATTAATTAGCCCAATAGAAATAATTGGTCATGGCCCAATGACATTTTAATTAGTAACCCATTGGAACCTAGTTGAATAAGTCGAAAACATAGTCCAATTATATGATCCAAATGATCCATTTTCTAGAATACTTTATAATATATTATATATATAAATCATCAAAGACAATTTTTAAAGTTTACTCCCATTTGTTAAGTTCTAGGAAAAAGAGAAAAAATCATCTTGAATCACCTCAATCCGAGTTCGTATGAGAAAGTTATGCTCATATTACTAACTGACGCTGAAGCTGTCCAGACTCTACGATTTTCACTCTACGATTTTCGCTTTCACTCTACGTTTTTCACTTTTCACTCTACGATTTTCACTCTACGTTTTGCACTTTTCACTCTACGATTTGCACTTTTCACTCTACTACCAGCAGCACTATACTACCAGTTCACTCTACTACCAGCAGCACTCTACTACCTGTTCACTCTACAACCAGCTACCAGTTCACTCTACTACCAGCAGTACTCTACTACCAGTTCACTCTACTACCAACAGCACTCTACTACCACAAATCATAACTTCTTCGTTACTAGTCCGTTTTTGACCAATTTTATATCAAATTAAATCTTATGAAGTCTACTTTAAATCTTATTCAGACCTTAACTTCATCCAATGTACCAAACAACACAGATCTAACGTTTTACACAACCTGTCCAGAGAATGAAATCTCCAGGACAGTCACACAACATTAATTCATTCAAAAATGCTCTACACCATAAAATCGTTAAATATTTTGGGTACTTTTAGATAACTTCCATATCTACAACTTTGTAGTTTATACCAACTTCAAATTCCAAACACATGATTTTATATGATTTTTACAATGAACAAAAATCGCTACAGTTTCTGGGCAGCAGCATTTCGGTCTGACCCAAACTGATTCAAACAGTCACTACGAACAAACCACAAAGAATTTATGAGATCTTAAAATTTCTTCATGTAGCTTACTCCCGTAGCTTTAATTTGGTACCTTACCCACTCTCTAACTCCAGATATTCAATTTTATAAAAATCATCAACCGACAGTAACACAACACCGCTTTCCTGCGAATTTGTGTTCTTCAACTTCCTTTCATTTAATTTAATCCGTGAATCATCTACTAGATTCATTTAAATCTATGGTTAGACCATTACCCACAAAATATTCATGATCTAATACCATTAATCTCATTAAAACTAACATTTACCCAATCAAATCAAACATTAAACAAGTGTATAACAATATACCTTCACAGCTTCTTCATTTCTCCTCTTGGCTTTCTCCTTCTTCTCTTTTTCTTTACAGTCATGAGCTATCTCTCTCTAATTAGATGGAATGGGAAATGAAATGGAGCAGAAAATGAAAAGAAAAGGAGAGCACGGCTTATTAAGGACACTCCACTCTTTCTCCTGTTCCATCAGTGACCTTACACTGCCCACCAACTCCCTCTGCCAAGCATGGCTTGCTGCTCCCAACCTCAGACACGTTACGTATAACAGTGTCCCAATTTGAGTGATCGGCTCATTCACTAACCGAGTCTCTCTTCCTATTTTGGTTAACAGATAACCAATTACAAGCCCAATATATACGGCCCAATTCGAAAATAAAAGGAATGGACCCAAATCATATTGGTCTAATAATTAATTATTGTACTATAATTAAATAATTAATTTAATTATTTAATTATTTAAATTCCCATTTTTATAATATAATACATATTTAAATTATTTAATTTAATAATTTAAATATAATACTCATTCAAATTATTTATATTCTATATTTTGAATTAACACCATAATTAATTATAGCACATTTCTTGCTATTTCACACTTCAGGTTTGTTCACTAATTTAATTACTATTAGTGACAATCTTTAATACCGAAGAACAACAAGAATACAAAAATGTTTAATAAATCACATAGACTACTAAGTTAATTAATTTGACCTAGTTTAATACCTCAATTGAACTTATAATATAATCCAATTAGACTTGCTATAATTAATTCTACCACATTGGTTTACTTAATTAACTCATTCATAGTTAATTCTTAACACCGCCTTTATATACCTAGCAACTAACCAATGATTGGTTAATACTCTCTCTTGTCTACAAATAGGGTTATTCAATTAACCCTACACTAGTTAATTCTCTACACTCAATCAATACTTGAAATGCTTCTCTCAACCATTGACCATCATTTGACTTTTAATGGTTTGGGCTACATAACTTACTTTTTATTGGGCTCCCTTATTTAATTACTCATTTCATGCAAATATCTCCATATTGGGCTAACATCTATAATAACTTATTAATTAAGTAATTTACTTAATTAATTAACTTATTAATATTGTCCTTCTAGGCAATATTTCACTTCCCTACTTGTTACTCATAACCTTAATTCATAATTTATATAATTAATTCAATTAATTATATTACATGACTTTCCTTTTTAATTCATACTAAAACTAATTAATTTATTAGTTTTATTGAGTATTTAATTTACTTCACCCATCATCCTGTTTGACTAACAAACTCAACTCTAGGTATATATATAGATATTGATATAATCATCTTCACTTCTCAATTGAATTTATTTCCTTAATAAATTCTTTACATGCATTATTAACATATTCCCACATTTAATTTCTAACAAATGAATTATGTTAAAAAATGTTTACCCATTTTCTACACACATTTCTTCTCAAATTCTAGGTTTTAAACCTTAACCTTTAATAAAATCAATTAAGATATTATTTAAAATCTTGAAAATATCTGGGATATTACATTGGGGATAAGATGAAAGCTGTCGTTGACACTCCAAAATTAATTCTTACTTTCAATCACAAAATAAGTATAATAACAAGTAAGAGTCGATCCCACAGAGAGTGATATTGCTTCAATAAATTCCAATATTTTATATTTCTAATTAACAATCAATAAATAAAAATGGGATTTTGAGTTTTGACTTTAACTAACTGAAATGCAAATAATTAAATATTAATAAGAGAAATTAATAAAGAGAAACTTCAGTTCAGTATCATATTTTCACCATTAACAGAATAATCAAGTTTAACATTAATATTTTTCTTTCCTATAATTGGTGTGCTGTCGCAGGCACCCAAAAATAAAATCTTACTTTTGAAAATAAATATGTAGTAGTGCAAGTAAGAGTTGATCTCATAGAGAATGATTATTTAATTTTATGTTTTTGCAAACAAAAATTGGGGGGGGGGGGGGTTTGAATCAAATAAATAGTTTAAATAAAATTAACTAAAATAATTATGTAAGTAATTTAATGAAATAAATGAGAAGAAAAAGTCTTGGTTTAAGTCAACATCCACTATCAAGAATTTACAACTGATCACTGATGCAAAAATAAATCAATTAATATTTTGAAGATTCACCGTAGAAAGAACTACTCGCTGGTGGAATAATTTTTCCCTCTCTCCTTAATTTTAGATAAGTAGACACACGCGTTTTAAATTACCCTTACTATTAAACAACCTCCAGCGCGTACTAAAGATTTAATTTAATAGCAGCTTTAAGAATTAGAGATATCGTTGAACTAAACAACACAAACCACGTGTTTGCATTTAATTTAGATAAACATTCTTCCTAAGATAAAATAATCTTTTGATCTGGAAAACAATTATTAAACTTAGTTGCGTCACCAACAACAGTAGATTAATATGAATAATAAACTAGTAGTACTCCTGACAATTAAATAAATCAATCATAAAATTTAAGCACAGAAAAATATTCAATACTCAAATTATAAATTGAACAATTAAAATAAATTAGATCTCACAGTGTATAAATATTGATGGCTTCAATCACTTAAACCAAGAAAAATAATTTAGCTACTCATAATTGTAGAGAACAATAAAGAATAGAAAAGAAATTTTTTATTTTAATGAGAGTTGTATATTACATTGTGTGTCAAGCTCTCTATTTATAGGCTCCAAAATCCTCCTAACCCTAGTAGGAAGCACACTTTCCAAACCCTAATAGGATTTAAAATACAAATAAAAAGAAAAGAAAAGTAAAATAATTATTATCCTAACCTTAATTGGAAGTCTAAATAAAATATTAAAAATAAAATAAAGAATTATTGCTTCCTTTTCCAAATTAAAATCGGATTTTTATTCTACTGATTTGTTATATTGTAGTGTAGGAAATCTAAAATAAGGAAGAAAAAAGGAAAAAATCTGCCAGCCGCCACTGTCTCTCTCTTCTCTGACGCGTCAGCGCGTGTATTACACGTGCCTTATTGTTACCGTTAGCGCGTGTTGGTCATGCGCCTACTGCCGCTAACTTGGTCCCCGCGCATTGCGCGCCCCTGAGCCCAAAACAACGTCGTTCTGATCCAGTTCTTGCCACTGTTTAAACATTACCGCGCATTGTGCAGACGCTTTCCACTAAACGGCCAAACGACGTCGTTTTGCTTCGTGCCTGCTGCTGATGTGTCGTGCATGGCGCGGATGTCTGTTGTCGTTATTACGAAAATGCCACCGCCTGGATATTTATAATCAAGACCCCCAAGAATCTGCTTTATTACGATTTTGCCACCGGCTTCTTGCAGAATTATAGATTTGCCCCCAAGTTTATTTTTCCTACAAAATAAAATATAAAATAAATAAAAATAATACAAAAATAATACAAAAACACTAAAATACTAAAAATAATAATAATGCATCATAATAAATAAAACACCTAAAACACTAAAAATAAATAAAAACACATAAATAGAAAAATATATAAAAATACTATAAAATTGCCTAAATTAACTAAAATCCTATAAAACCTATTAAAACCAAAATGAGCTAAATAATTAAACATTTAAGCACACAATAAATATAAAAACTAAGTATTAGGGAATAAAAATATCGTATAATTTAACCCTATCAATAATGAGACTAATAACCCTAGGTAACCACAATTGTTCAATTATCCAAAATTCTCCTTAGGTTTTAATCTATTGTAGTAATCGCATCTAACAAATCTTTACTATCATACAACCTAGAACTATCAGTCTAGATTTAATATAACAGTAGCACTAAGAATTAGAGAATTAGATTATTCCAAGCAATAATGACACAATCGCAGATTATTTAACTTGTCTTATTGATAACCATAATAATATTCAAAAGCTCGACCACAATCAAATTTTACTAATCGCTACTTATGATCAGATACAATATCGTTTGCTTAATACTATATCTTACTCTAACAGATAATTAAAACACAATCAATTTAACTAGCCACATTAAATTAATCAAATCAAATATCATTCATCAATTAGAATAAATCATCACGAACAAATCTCATTTAAGAAGGATAAGATAATATAAGCTTAATCAAACCATAATTTGTGAGTAAGGTTCAACATCCCTTTAGAACTGAAAATAAAAAACTTAGCCTGACATAGTTGAAATCGCAAATTAACCTTCAATCTTTGTACTTGTGAAAATCTCTCTTCAAAAGTTAGTTTACAATCATAATAATCTCATTTATTTATATCTTTCCTAACTCTCCTAAAAGCTCCTAACTTGCAGCAACATTACAATCCTTCTTGGGCTCATCTTCTGTCAAGCGCACGAATCATCTCAATTAAGTCCGCCGACCACAACCCTAGCCATAGAATTGCACTAGAAATCTGGCCCCGGCCACGGTCCATGTTCAGAAATTACAAAATTGCCATTAAGTTTCGATTTTACCATTTTGACCCTCCAAAGTCATTTTCTGCAATATAAACATAAAAACAAGTAAAATGCATCTAAAAATACTCAAAGTTAGCAATTTATTAAGCCCAAACACATTCAATTTGTAAGTATAAACTATACTCATTAAATACCCCCAAACTTAATATTTTACTTGTCCTCAAGCAAAAACACCAAAAAGAAAAATAACTACACTAACTACATGAATGCATGTGTATGACCAACTAATGTCTTGAGCAATAAATTAACATAATTCATGAAAATCCAGCCTAAAAAATCCTTAAGTAATAATTTAGTGAAATTTTAAAGTTATGCACAGTCAAAAATCCAACATGTCACCAATTTATCTCACTTTCAACCCTTTTGTGTATGTATGAATTCAATATCTCAACCCAATCAAGATTCTAATACAACTCATGAACCAAAGTGCTAAAAAAAAGATATCAATTCATAATGGCTTTTTTTTAACCACCTTTATACAATTGTTGTCACATTTTTTTCATTTTTCTTCTTCATTTCACGAGTGCGTTTTACGTTTCATCTCGTATATTATTAACTAAACGTGTGCAATGTCCACTTTTCTTAGGCTTTTCAAAATTACTCATGTAGCAAACTTTCCACCAGTGACTCACAAACCAATTGGCTTTAGGGTACTGAGTGTAGAGACACTCCTAAGGGCTTACTTGTTCGAGCAATAAATGCCGCAAAAATAAACTAGCCAAGTTTTGCTCATATCTATCTACCTTCCTTTTTTTTTCTTTTTATTGCAATTAAGGCAGACATTGAATCAATTATTTATTTTCATCTTAATATTGTATGATCCAACACGATATACAGGTCACCAATATCCTTAATTAGCACCTAATTCACAAAATCGAACCAAAATCCAACTGACTCAATATATCGAATGTGCAATGAAGAATTAAGGGTCTCAAGTTCAATAAAACTAACAAATAGTTAAAATTTTCAAATTAGTATTCCTTATCCATATCACTGAGAATTATTAAATAATTTATCAAGCTTTTATCATCGGCCTTCATTAAACTTCATGCATCAATTCACTGCTCAAGTTATTTAAATGCAATGAAATATGATCCTAAATGCTAATACAACCTAATTAAAACTAACTACAAAAAGAAAAATATTTTTGTGATTTTTTCATTTTTTTTTTAAAAAAAATTGTAACTGAAATATGCTAATATATGCTAAAACAACTAAAAATAATCAATTCTCATGAAAATGCTCCTAAATGATCATAAAGTAGGCAAACGCTACATGCAAATAGGAAAACTATATATATGCCAAATGTACCCCACCCCTAAACTCAAACTAAACAATGTCCTCATTGGTAGAAAAATAAAGAAATAAAAACAAGAGGGCTTCCCTGATTGTTCAAGCGTTGGGCTCGACCTCCTCATCATCCCCATAGGGAGGTAGAAAAACTGGCAATGGCTGTGGCTCAGGAAAAGGAACTGGATTGGCAGTCAGATTCATCCTAGCAAACATTTCAGTCAAGATCATATTAAAATTGGTTTGATAATTGAACATATAAGCCTGTCGTTTGGCGAGTCGTGTATTCTGTCTTTCCAATCGCTCCATCGTTTCATCTACTCCCAATTATAAGTTGTGAACCTGAGAGCTAAACTTAGCTTTGCGTTGAATACCAGAAGTGGACGATGCGCCAGAATCATCATCAGTGCTGTCGTCCTCCTCATTATTGGATGGGAAAAAAGACCGTATAATAAAGCCCAACCCTCGTGGATGCGACTCACCACCATCTCATACCTTGTCCAACGCAATCAACCCATGATTCAACAAAATCAAAGGCTGCTACAAAGACTCGTGTCTACCCACCCCATTTAACTCCTGCTCGCCTACATAAGCCACAAATGAGTGAAGGGTGTGGTAATCCACCTGGAGTAGTTCCTCGCAAATTCTTTCGAATAGACACATCAGTCAAATTGCCCACATTTATCTTTTTGCCCGTGACAATCATATACAACAAAATTGCCCTTTCTTTTGTGACATCACTGACATCAGGCTTGCATAACTCTTGTATGATCGTGTCATAGTTTGAATTTGCTGTGACAAATTTTACATATTGGCAATAGGTGCGCGGCTGCACGTTAAAAAACTCATTAATTGTCTCGCAGTTAAAAGAGACCATCTTGCCCTGAATCATAACTTGAAAACGTGACTTATCCTCAGCATTGGCATAGAATTCTTTCACGATTGAGATAACCGCGGGATCCGACTGATCCGTAAACGAATCCAGCCTCGCTCCATTATCATAAATGCCATTTCTCCATCAATGAATTTAGCGGGACAAAGACCACGCTCAGGAGTTAGAGCTTTACCCATCAAATTTGTTCGCCGCCTCTGCGCTAACAAACATTTTCTTGTCAAAAACATGGGAGGGCAGTGTGGAACTTTCACCCCGTTGACGTTTAGGTGGCATATTTAACAATGCTAGCCCCCAACGACATAATGTCCCACAGTGAAGATGAAACACAAATCGAAACGACATAAGGATTGAAAATGGGATAAAGTTCTTCTTTGAGACAATATAAGAAACACTTTGTGGGCACTCTCTTTCTCCTAGCACACCCACTAGTACTAACTATGTCACTAATTCAGAATCTCCTTGACACACTACCAGAACAGCCAATACACCCAAACTCCTCTAGTTGGCCAACACCAACCAACTGGGTATCCAAAATACAACACCAATATAAAGAAGGAAGAAGCAATAATCCGAATTAAACCAAACATAGTACCTAAATATGTAGGTGACGAACTCACGTGTCGCAAATTGGAACTCGTTGCAGAACTTAACCTCTCGTGTCGCAAATTCAAAATAAACCCCCATCGATGTGGCTAAATCGGACTCCCTCTCGATCGGAAGTGGGTGGGGATGGCTTGGAGTATGTAGTCCGTAAGGAAGAGGGACAAAACGAGGAGGGCAGTTGGATCAGAGATGGATTCGAATTGGAGGAAGTAATGTTTGGTTGTGTTGGTCTCGATTGGGAAAGTATAGAGAATGGGAATATTTGATTTACTTTAGAGGTTTAGGGGTTACCTGATTGCGCCCGATGCAGTTATTTTTTTTAAAGTGCAATTTTCGCTCATGACCAGGGCCGTTGATTTGTACTAAAAATTCGGTCGGGGCCAGATATGGCTAAGAGCATCCGGCTGGGGCCACCATTCGTAGGCAAAAATCTGGCTAGGGCCAGATTCGGCTGAGTGGTCTCGGCCGGGGCAGTTTCAGAAGTCGCTGGGGCTATGTTTGGCTGAGGGGTTACGGCCAGGGCCACGGTTCTGGGCTTAAAAATTCGGCCAGGGTCGTGTCATGTTTTGGTGAAACTTTTGTTTTTTCTTTGATTTTTTGCAATCTTGATGCACCAATAACTATAATGAAAACAAAATACACAAGGATTAATATGGCTAACATGGAGCAATATATCCTAAGCTAAATAAATAAGAAAAACTATCAAATCCTAAAATCAATCAATTTAAACTAAAATAACATAAAAGTTGAAAAACGTATGAAATGACGAACTTAAAGTCGGGTTGCCTCTCGAAAAGTCCGTTAATTTAATGTCGTTCGCTCGACATTTTTCTACAATCAATCTGGATAAACTGGTTCTTCCAGGCTCATGATCTTGACGTTTTCCACTTGATGTCCTTCGTAAAATGGTTTGAGCCTATGACCATTGACTTTAAATATGTTTCCTATTATTAGGTTATGGATCTCAATAGCACCATGAGAAAAAATATTTGCAACAACATGTAAGACCCCGAATTTTATGAAATATAAAATTTAATTTTTCTTCATATATTTTTTTCATGAAACAGTAAGTGGTTAAACTGACGAATTTGAAAGTTAAGGATGTTATGTGCAAATTTTATTTTGTCGGACAATATTCGTTTTGTCGGGGAATATTCGTGCCGTACGACGGCGCCGAAATAACAAATTATTTGTGGACCCCACAACGGAATAATTGTCGGATATAGAAAACGACAGAAGTAACCTTTTTAAATAAAAATAGTCAACGGTGTTAACTGTTAAAATACCGGTGATAAAAGAATAGTATCATACGGTAAATTATGGTATTTTCTGTAGCACACGGTACTCTACAGTAGCACACGGTATTGCATAGTGTCTCATATTATTGACACCATAACTGTTACGCATCATTTCACCGATAATTGTCACTGCATAATATTTTATATTATCAATTCAATTATTGTTGCTACACAGTATTTTGCATTATTGATTCAATAATTGTCATTACACTGTATTTCATATCATTGAGTCAATAATTGTTGCTGCACTGTTTTTAAAATTATTGAACCTAATAATTGTCACAGTAGCAAATATACTGTAATTTAAATTATTAAATTAATAATAATCTGTAATGTGTTTCTTACATTATTGTTGAATTAATGTTGTAGCATTATGTTATTATATATGAAAGACCCACATAAAAAAATATATATATAAAAAAAAAAAAATTAAATAAATTATTTTTACTATTTTAAATAGTAACCATGTGGACCCTCTGTGGGGGCCACATGAAATATAAACATGCAAATTGCTGAAGTTTGGTGATAAAGGCAGCAGCAGGCGGCTGCTGAAATCTTCAACACTGGCATGCGCACGCCAGTCACCAACCATGCACAGTGACCCTCATTTTCTCCTATAAATAGGTTGCTCAGCTGAATAGAAAAATCACACCTAAAACATAAAATTTTTATATAAGAATTTTATGAGTTTTCTCTGAGAATAGTAAGGTTATTTTGAGTGTTTGAAAGTCAAAAGGAGTGCAGGAATTTTTCAAGTAAGTCTTTTATTAAAGAGTAATAATTTCATAAATTCCTATTTTTCACGGTATTCACAAATCTTCCCTTAGAAGACTCTTCTTTGAGAAGATTCATTTTTAAAAGCTTTCTTTGGAAGATTTATTTTGGAAAACTATTTTAAAGTAGTTATATTATACTACAAAAATTATGTTAAATATATATAATTTTGATAGTTCATATTATACGAGTTATCATACACTTTGAAATTTATATGTGGTAATTACTAATTTTATTAAAAATATATATAGGTTGATCAACCTCATTTAAATCAATATCCAGTCACATGTTAAGGTAGGAATATCATATTCTTTCATCTTCTATTATTTAAACTTACCACGGTAAGGGGTATCACTCTTTTCATCATCATAAATGGATATTATTTTCTTTCTTACTTGAAGGGATTATCATTCTTTGATTCTCGAAAATAATATCGTTTTTTCTTGTGCCATTTATTTTCATGTATTAAATTGTGGGAATAACCTTACGGCGCGGTTTACCGCCTGTTGGTGAATAACCTTTTGTATTCATTCCTTATTAATCTTTGAGAATAACCTTACGGTGCGGATTATCGCCTGTTTGGTGAATAACTCTTCGTATTAAAATTGATGGGAATAACCTTACGGCGCGGATTATCGCCTGTTTGGTGAATAACTCTTCGTATTCAAATTGATGGGAATAACCTTACGGCGCGGATTACCGCCTGTTGGTGAATAACCCTTTTTATTTGTCTCGTGTGGAAATAAATTGTCTACACGAATTATCACATGACACTTTTATTCCATATTCGTAAGTGATATCATTTTCCTTTATACTCATAAGGGATACCATCTTTTTCATCTTCCATGATTCAAATTTACTATGGTAAGGGATATTAATTCCCTTCACCTTTTGTTAATCAAACCTGCTACGGTAAGGGATATTAATTTCTTTCATACACCTAAATCGAAACTTGTTATGGAACTATTGCTTCTATAATTCCTGAAAATATTATATGTTCCATAATAGTTGAATTTCATTATTTCAACTGAACCTTCCTATTTTCTGAACATTTCTATTGAACTGTAATCGTTATTCTGAACTGTGGATCTTGAATATCATTTTTAAATTTCACTCCACATCATGTTGGCAATTTGGACATTATTTGAATCTGCACAAAGTAAACTTCCAATACTTATTGTTTATCCTGTTCTTCTGTTCATCATTTGTATCACTATTATTTGTATTAATCATCAAGAATCAAGCTTTTGTGAATATCTGTGGCCGGGGGCACATATGTGATATAATTGTTGAACAGATGATAGGTTAAAGGCGATATACTAGGTTAAAGGCGATACATCTGTTCGGTGTCTTTTATGGCACGTGGTGAAAGTTCTCTTTGGCCCGTAGTGCATAGATGAACTGTTGTTTGGTATGATTATGACCAAAGGCTGAATCTGGTATAATCATGACCGTTGGTGTTATATTGAATGTCTTTGGCCCGTAGTGCAAAGACGAACTGTTGATCTGCATGATTATGACCAGGAACTGTGAAGTTGTATTATCTTGACTAATGGTATTTCAGATGATAAAAGTTGATGATATTTTTACTAAAAAGAGAAGCGAGTGGACATTATAGTCTGCATTATTCTTCTAATAGATCGCTCATTCCGCTGCTATTATTGATCTGAACATTGTTTAAGAATTTAACTGCAGTTTTTGATATAAACCTTGTAGTCTATTGGATTCTATCAAGAACTCAACTGTTGAAGGCTAATGATAAATTATTCGTCATTATCTTAGTCATGATATTTCTTACTGGGCTATTTGAGCTCACCCTTTCTTTTGTTCCATTGTTTTTCAACAGGAGATGAAAACGTAACAGGGTCTAGCCGGGGAATGGAGTGAGAGTCTGAGGAATAGCTGTCGTAGTCTTCACGTGTTGTAAAATAGTGTGGCGATAATAGTGAAGACTTAGTTGTGTATTATTATACACTGTATTGTTGTACGTTGTGCTTTGTTGTAATAATTTTGTTGTAGTCTTTTGACGACTTAAGTTTGGGTTGTGTGGGCCTAGATTTGGGGGCGTCACACAACAAATGGTCCTTCCCAACGAGAACGAAGCTTCCTTGGGAATAATTTCAGTCTAGAATTGTACAGGAGGACTTTTTGGCCAAGTTTGAAGGTTTTTCTTAGAATGTGCTTATCGTGTAACGCTTTTATCTTTTTCTTGTACAGTCGTGAGCTTTCATATGCTTCATTCCGTAGTTCTTCCAGCTCTTGTAATTGTAACTTCATATGTCATCCCACTTCGTCTAAGCTCATGTTGCATTGCTTTATCGCCCAAAAAGCCTTATGTTATAATCTCTACAGGTAGATGACATGGCTTTCCAAACACAATCCTATAGGGTGACATTCCTATAGGGGTTTTAAACGCTATCCTATAAGCCCACAGTGTATCTTCCAGTTTCAGACTCCAATCTTTTCTGTTTGGCTTGACAACCTTCTCCAAAATGGACTTGACTTCTCGGTTGGATACTTCAACTTGGCCACTTCTCTGTGGATGATAGGCTGTAGAAACTCTATGTATGACGTTATACTTTTTGAACAGAGTTGCTTGCATCCTATTGCAAAAATGCATCCCTTTATTGCTGATGATGGCCCGTGGAGTGCCAAACCTAACAAAGATGTTAGACTTGATAAAATCTACAACAACGTTAGAATCATCAGTCCTGGTGGCTTTAGCTTCCACCCATTTCAAAATGTAATCAATAGCTAAAATGATATAGATATTGCCATAAGATACAGGGAATGGTCCCATAAAATCAAAAATTTTAACAATCAAAATAGGGTTTTGTGGCATTTGATTCCTACTGGATATATTCCCTCTCTTTTGGCAATTTGCACGTGATTTACAAAACAGATAAGAGTCTTTAAAAATGCTAGGATAAAAGAAACTAAATTCTAAAACTTTATGAGCTGTTCTTTTAGACCTTCACAAGCATAAGAATGACAAAAAGTAAGAATAGATAAATAAAAAAAAGACTCAGAGTTAGGCACACATATTCTAACTACTTGGTCAGAACAAAATTTCCACAAGTACGGGTCGTCCCATACATAGTACTTAGCTTCCCGCTTTAGCTTTTCTTTTTGAAGTTTGGAAAACTCGCTCGGTGTGTATGCACTGACTAAATAATTCACAAGATTAGCATACCAGGGTAAAGATTTATCAATGGAGAATAGATGCTCATCTGGAAAAGAATCCTGCAATGGTAATGTTTCTTCCTCTTTGATCAGTCTGCTCAAGTGATCTGCCACCAAATTGTCAGCGACTTTTTTGTCTTTGATTTCCAAGTCGAATTCTTGGAACAGCATGATCCATCTTATGATCCTAGGTTTTGAATCTTTCTTAGTCAGCAGGTACCTAAGAGCAACATGATCAGAATAAACTATGACTTTAGTACTGAGAAGATAAGATCTAAATTTGTCTAAAGCAAAAACAATAGATAATAATTCTTTTTCCATTGTAGAATAGTTAATCTGAGCATCATTCAATGTCCTAGAAGCATAATAGATGGCATGCACGGCTTTGTCAACTTATTGGCCCAAAACAGTCCCTACTGCATAGTTGCTGGCATCACACATGATCTCAAAAGGTAAATTCCAATTTGGTAGCTGTATCACCGGTATTGAGGTCAATAACTTCTTCAATTTATCAAACGCCTCCTTGCACTCATTGTCAAACTAGAATTCTACCTCTTTTGCAGTAATTTACACAACGGCAGAGCTATTTTGGAGAAGTCCTTGATAAACCTTCAATAAAAACCTACATGACTAAGAAAAGAACGAATCTCCTGCAAACTTACGGGGTAAGGTAAAGCAGCAATAATCTCTGTCTTAGATTTATCCACTTCTAAACCTTTTGATGACACTACATGTCCAAGTACAATACCTTGTTCTACCATAAAATGACATTTTTCCCCGTTAAGAACAAGATTAGTTTCTAAGCATCTATCTAGCACATGAGTCAAATTATCTAAGCATGCATCCAAAGAATCACCATGAATTGTAAATCCATCCATAAATACTTCTATGCAGTTTTCAAGAAGATCAAAAATAAACTTACCATACATCTCTGAAAGGTACCTGGGGCATTGCAACGTTTAAAGGACATTCTCCGATAAGCGAATGTGCCAAATAGACAAGTGTAAGTGGTCTTTTCATGATCCTCTAGCACAATCACAATTTGGTTATATCCTGAAAAACCATCTAAGAAACAATAATAAGTATGGCTAGCTAATCTTTCTAGCATTTGATCAATAAAAGGGAGAGGAAAATGATCATTTCTTGTTACAGCATTCAATTTCCTATAATCAATACACACTCTCCATCCTGTTTGCATACGAGTAGGCACTAACTCATTATTTTTATTCTTAATGACAGTTATACCAGATTTCTTTGGAACTACCTGTAATGGGCTCACCCATTTACTATCTAAAATAGGATAAATAATACCTGCATCAAGTAATTTCAAAACTTCTTTTTTCACTACTTTTATCATAGGTAGATTCAACCTTCTTTAAGCCTCCCTTGTTGGCTTAGCTCCTTCTTCTAAGAGAATGCGATGCATACATACAGCCAGACTTATACCTTTAATATTCGCGATTATCCAACCAAAGACAGTGATATGGTCCCTCAAGACTCTAAGCAATTTTTCTTCTTGAACTTTGGTTAGATTATTGGAAATAATCACTGGTAGTGTGTCTTCTTTTCCTAGATATGCATACTTCAAATGTGTTGGTAAGGGCTTTAATTCCAATGTAGGGGCCTGCATAATAGAATGTAACAATTTTTTATGAGACACAGACAATTGAATGGAAGAAACTGTAAACTTATCTAAAAATTTTGGTAAAGAATGTAGTGCAGCTATTGTATCCTTCAATTCTGAAGTATGCTCAATCCCTTCTTCTTGTTCTAGCTCCAAGCTATTTGCGATAGCAACCTCCAAAGTTTCCTTATGCATTTGGTCGAAGGATTTTTGTACCAAAGAATCAATGACATTAATAGCAAACACAGAATTAACATCACTAGGATACCTCATGGCCTTATAAATGTTGAACTGAATCTTTTCGCCTTCAAACTCCATGGTCAAGGTCCCATTGTGTACATCAATCATAGTCTTTACTGTTTTTAAAAATGGCCTCCCTAACAGTATATGAGCGGGATTTAGAGATTTATCATCCTCCCTATCCACAATATAAAAATCTGCAGGAAATATAAGCTCATTGACCTGCACCAACACATCCTCAATTACCCCTTCAGGGTAAGTATTAGTACGGTCAGCCAATTAAATAATAACACCAGTATTCTTTAAAGGTCCTAGATTTAGAGAAGCATAAATAGATAATGGAATAACATTAATTGATGCTCCTAAATCTAACATAGTTTTTTCAAATATGGTACTACCTATCTTGTAGGGAATTGTGAACATGCCTGGATCCTTATATTTATGGGGAATTTTTCTTTGAAAGACTGCTGATACATTCTCTCCAACAGTTACTTTTTCATCGTCTTTTAACCTCCTCTTATTAGTGCATAATTCTTTCAAAAATTTGATATACCTTAGAACTTGCTTGATTACGTCTAATAAAGGAATATTCACCTCTACCTTCCTAAAGGTCTCCAGAATCGCCTTCCCTTGCTCATCATTCTTTGAATTTCTAAGATTCCTAGGATGAAAAGGGAAAGGATTAGTCTTAAACTGAATAGAAGGGTTAGGGATTACCTTCGAAATTGTCGCCTCCTCATTAGCCTTTTCTTTGTCAAAGTCAACAGTAGCCCTTGGTGTGTCCATTTGTTTTCCACTTCTCAAGGTCATGACACTTGCATTCTCTCTTGGATTGATCATCGTTTGAGAGGGAAACTTCTCCGAGCCTTAAGAGTCCAATTGTCCAACTGTGGTAGCTAATTGGCTCATCTAATTTTCCAAGTTATGAATCGAAGTCCTTGTCTCTTGTTAAAATTGTTGTGATTGATTAATGAAGGATTACGTTTAAGTCATGAAAGATTTAAACATATCCTAAAGTGATGTTCTAGAATTTGCAGGTGCTGCTTATCGAGGTGGGTACTGCTATTGAGCTTGTTGAAAACCTTGTTGTCGATTTAGAAAAACATTCTGCATCAGTAGCCTATTTCCTCTGTAACTCAGATTAGGATGATCCTTTCATCCTGGATTGTAAGTATTAGAGTAGGGATCATATCTTCTCTGAGGTTGTCCTTGAAAATTCCCCGCTGCATTGGCTTACTCAATGGTGCCATCTTCTTGCAATGTTGGACAAGTGTCTGTTAAATGATCCGACGATAAATATATTCCACAAGTTCTTGCAACTTGCACGTTCCCCATAGATATTTGATGAACCTTAGTAGTTAAGTGTGAAATATGTTGTTCAATATTACTCGAGCAAACCTCATTCACTATTTTTTGTGCATAGTCCATCCGAGTTCTATATTGCTGTGAGTTAGCCGCCATGTTAGCAATTAAGTTCCGTGCGGTGTCTGGAGTCTTATAAACCAATGTTCCTCCACTTACAACATCGATCATACTCCTATCCATTAGTAGCAATCCTTCGTAGAAGTACTGAATTTGGTGTTGATCGTCAATTTGATGTGGACAACACGAGCATAGTTTCTTAAATCTTTTCCAATACTTGTGAAGAGTTTCTCCACTAAACTATCTGATGTCGCATATCTCATTTCTTATGTTGGCAACCCTTGAAGGAGGAAAATACTTCTCCAAAAATAGCCTCTTCATGTCATCCCACGATTGTATCAAACCGGAGGGAAGATAGTACAACCAATCCTTTACCAATTCTGCTAAGGAGAATAGAAAAACTCTAACCTTGATATGTTCTTCTGTTACTCCTTGTGGCTTCATAGTGGAACAAACCACATGGAACTCTTTCAAATGCTTATATAGATCTTCACCTATAAGACCACGAAAAGTAGGCAAAAGGTGAATTAAGCCAGATTTCAATTCAACAGCAGCATCTAAAGCAGGATATTCTATGTATAATGGTTGTTGGCATAAATTTGGAGTTGCCAACTCTCTCATAGTCCTATTATTAGGTGCAGCCATCTCCTTGATGATTAGTTTTTATACCTATTTGTTAGATACTTTTAGACTTGATAATTCGTGAATTCTTTAGCATTTGATGTTAGTTTTTATGTGTTTTAATATTGTTTAGGTTTTATATTACTTTTATAGGTTTTTACTTCATTTTGTAGGATTTTGGAATAAGGGCTTGGTAGATCAAAGCTTAGGAGTTGTCAGATTTGAATTTCTAGCTTGCTGTTTACACAACAATCACTTAAAGCTCAATTTGGACCTTTATCCAGCCATTATCTCTCAATTCATCCAACATGAAAGTTGTAGATATACTTCTCATCTTTTTAAAACATCTTAAATCATCTCAATCGGAGGTCGTATGAGAGAGTTATGTCCAAAATATTGAAGGAGGCTGTAGCAGTCCAAAAAGGAGCATATCTGGCAAAATGTATGAGCGCCGTAGTGGTGATTTCCACTGCCGCAGCAGTGGTACAAAATCAAAATAGATCAGAATGTTTGACCATCGCAGCTATGCCTTTGACCGCCACGGCAGTGCACTATTCCTACCCGCATAACTCAGTTTTAAAGAGAAAAACTGCAGCCCTAAATTTTAATTTCATTTCTTCTTCTTTGGGAGGTTGCTAGAGGCGATTTTGGAGGCTAAGAGAAGATGAAAGGCACCTTCCATGGTTGCTAGGAATGAGATTCAACATCAATTGGAAGCTATGGATTTAAGGGAGTTATGAGTTTTCTTTTCTCTTCCTTTATTTATGTATTCCATTGATGTTGGTTTATTTTTGGAACAAGTTGGATTATAAATCCAATGAATGGATGAATATTGATCCATGGATGTAATATCTATGTGTTATATTGAATCCATAACATATTTAGTCATTGTGATTGGTGTTTTGCTCTCATTTAGCTATGTATATGTTGTATACATGTTGGATGTGGTATTACTCATTTGCTATGATTTGAGCATGGAATTTATGATTGTGTTGGGTGTCTAATGCTTATTTTAATCGAATCTCTCTCTCTTAGTTGGTTGTTGTGGCATTTGTGAGTGATTTGAAAGAAGAATTTCATTGTGCACGGCAAGTGTTTGACAAAATGTCCAAATGAAGTTTGGCTTGTATTTTGCATATCTTTGTGCTTCGTTGGCTATGGTTTGTTGTCTCTTGGATGGCACCATATGAATTGGACTGTCATAGTTAGTTCTTCATGTTAAATTGCTTGGCCGAGTGATTAGTTTGGTAACCTATATGAAATTGGAAAATGGATTATAGGTTTGGACCCAACTATGATAACATGTGTTGTGCTATGTGTTCTTAGGAGCATATCCATAATTTGTGCGTAGGATAGACATATACCTCTGTGCCACATGTAACCAATGTGAGAATTTGTGCTTCAAATCCTTGCTTTGCTATTTCTCATAGACATATAGTGAAATGCTTAGCTTGGGTGTCCTTGTCTGAATTATGTCGAATGGGATAGGTTTAGATTTGGTATGTTTATATGTCCTTCAAAAGAGGCGTGTAAATACTATTGTATTCTCGATTAACAAGTCATTGTGACCGTAAGACCAAATAGGGAGAGTTAGGAGATTTAAATGAAGTATTGGGAGAAAATATAATCATAGGTTCATCTATCTTTTTACTGCTTTAGTAGTTTAAATGTTAATTTGCGTTATGTCCATTTACATTTCACTTCCTTCCATTCAATCAACTGTTTGAACTAAGATTGACATGATGCAATTGGCATTTGAAACTCGTTAGAACTAATTTCTCGTGGGATCGATACTTTACTTTCACTTTATTACTTATTGACCGTGTATGCTTGCACGTTATTCATTCAAATGAATTCGAGATCGGAACTTATCTAGTAAAATAAAATATAAATAAACAGTTCTGATTTCAACCAACACTCCTCTTCTTCTGAATCGATGGATGAAGTTAGTAATGCAAGCGCTACGTTTAAGCCTGGTGATGTAGTAAAAGCTTCTTCGAAATCTGCAGTTGTGCTTCTTGCTCGACGTGTCTCCTTCCTTACTCTTTTCGCAGTTTTCTCTATTTCTGGATCAAATTTTAAATCTGGAGAGTGAGGGTATCGAGTCATAAACTAAAAGAAAATCTGTAAAAATAATCAACTCCCCAGTAACGACGCCAAAATTTGGAAGCTGTCGTTAACACTTTAAAATTAATCCTTACTTTCAATCACAAAATCAGTATAATAGCAAGTAAGAGTCGATCCCACAGAGAGTGATATTGCTTTAATAAATTCTAATAATTTATATTTCTAATTAACAATCAATAAATAAAAAAGGGCTTTTTGAGTTATGACTTTAACTAACTAAATTGCAAATAATTAAATATTAACTAGAGAAATTAATAAAGAGAAACTTCAGTTTTTCAGTTCAGTATCACATTTTCACCATTAACAGAACAATCAAGTTTAACATTAATCTTTTTCTTTCCTATAATGAGACTAATAACCCTAGGTAATCACAATCGTTCAATTACCCAAAATTCTCCTTAGGTTTTAATGTATTGTAGCAATCGCATCCAATAAATCATTGTTATCATACAACCTAGAATTATCAGTCTAGATTTAATATAACAATAGTACTAAGAATTAGAGAATTAGATTATTCCAAGCAACAATCACACAATCGCGAATTATTTAACTTGCCTACTTGATAACCATAAAAATATTTAAAGCTTGACTACGATCAAATATTACTAATCGCTATTTATGATCAGATACAATATCGTTTGCTTAATACTATATCGTAATCTAGCAAATAATAAAAACTCAATTAATTTAACTGGCCACATTAAATTATTCAAATCAAATATTATTCATCAATTAAAATAGATCATCACGAATAAATCTCATATAAAAAGGATAAGATAATATAAACTTAATCAAACCATAATTTATGAATAAGGTTCAACATCCATTTAGAACTGGAAATAAAGAACTTAGCCTAACATGGTCGAAATCGCAAATTAACCTTCAATCCTTGTACTTGTGAAAATCTCTCTCCAAAAGTTAGTTTACAATCATAATAATCTCATCCATTTATATCTCTCCTAACTCTCCTAAAAGCTCCTAACTCGCAGCAACATTACAATCCTTCTTGGGCTCAACTTTTGTGAAGCACACAAATCATCCCAATTAATTCCATCAACCACGGCCCCAACCACAGAATTGCACTAGAAACCTGGCCCCGGCCACAGTCCATGTTCAGAAATTATAAAATTTCCATTAAGTTTTGATTTTACCGTTTTAACCCTCCAAAACCATTTTCTGTAATAGAAACATAAAAACAAGTAAAATGCATCAAAAAATACTCAAAGATAGCAATTTAGTAAGCCCAAAAGCATTCAATTCATAAGTATAAACTACACTCATCATATGAAATGAGTGGTAAATATTAGACTTGTTTGTCTATTAATAAGACCAACCCATGAAAAGAGAGAATAATACTTCCATTTTTTAAATAGCTAGTATTCTAGAGAGAGGAAGCTTTAGAGAGAAGTAAGAGCATTTGAAAAAAAAATTGCTACATCCTTGAAAGTTTTCTTTGAGAGATAAAAAGATAAATACCAAGAGGATCTTGAAGAAGGTTTCAGTGGATATCAAGAAGCCATGAGAAGGTTCTAACTAGCTTTATCTCAAGATGAAGAAAAGCTTGAAGATTTAAAAGTTTTCTAAACATTAGTCTCTCATTTTATGGTTAGTATATGTTATTTATGTGATTTATCATGGTTGGTTTTGGGAGTTTTGTTGTGTGTCGAACCATGGAAGGTTGAAGGTATAAGGAATGAAGATTTGATGGAGATATATGTTTATATTTGTAGATCTATGTATGAAAATAATTTTCTATGGTCAAAATTATATTTTAAAGTAAAAAAGTGTGTTTTGATAGTTTGAAAAATATTTTAAAACTTTAACATGTTAGATCTATGATTCTAAATGTAGATCTATGGGTTGTTATAATATATCTATGTTGTAAAAGAAGTTTTATGGTTAGATATGCTTATTATGTGTGTTGGTGTGCTAGGAATGCAAAGAGATGCAAGAAATTTTTTTTAAAAATCAAGTTTCAAAAATCCTAAAACTTCAGTCCATTATGGATGTTTACTGTTCATCGTTAGAAACTCAGAACTGAGATTCATAAGTTTCGGATGATAGATCTTCAATTAATAAAACTTCTCTAAGTGGAACGACTAAAAAATAATGCATGAGTTAACTTTGGTGAATTTTCTACCAAAATAGTTTTTTGTTAAAAAATCTGAAAAACCTCCTGCCTAGAAAATGTTAAGGCCTATTTTGTCCAGTTAGCTTATTTTTAAAATTATAATCTTGTGGAATATGAAAATATATGGTGTTATTGAGCCGCTGCCCAAAAATGAGCTCATACCAACTCCGGATGAGTGAATTACAGCCTGGTAAAGATTTTGGTTTTTTAAAACGAAGCTATAATAATTTGAGATCCATATTTCAGAACATTATAAACTTTTTACTGGAATTAGTGTATGATGAAAGGAAGCTACTATATAAATTTTAGAATTTTTGGATTAAAGGATAAGTTTTAATAAATGATGCAATTATGGAAAGAAATGGCCTATTTAAAAATAGGAAATGAATTTAAAAAATTAAAAGAAAGTTGTTTTGTGTGTAAAATGAAATATAATAAATATATGCATAAAAATAAAAATAATATGTCAATTAAGTATTTTTAATAAATACGATTGGGTTAAGAAGAATTAAAGAATTTAATTTAAAGTAAGTCAGAAAATTATATAATATAATTTTACTGACCGATAAGCATTAAAATAATTTAATAAAACTAAATAAGGGAAATTTGGTTATTTTTATAAAAATGTTATAATAATAGCATGGTGTGGTGGTTACATAAATGAATTAAGATAACTATTTATTATTTGAATGATATTAAATAATAAATAAAGTAATTAATCAATTAAAATTAAATTATTTTATGATGTATTATGTGATTGGTTAAAGATAATTAAATTTAACCAAAAATGATGTTATGTGTGATTAAGTGTTGAATACTTAAATGAAATATAGAAAATTATTGATGTATGTTGAACTAATTATGTACAATACCAATTGGTTGATTAAACTACTAATTGTATAGGTTGTTCAAAGTATAATAAGTAAGAATTTGCTATAGTCGACGCAACAGGCAAGTTCACTAATCCAAACTCATTTCATTGTGCAAGTTATTTTTAAATATAGCACTGTTTTATTGTTTAAGCTGGAGTAATTATTGATAATTATTCTATATCATGATTGTTATTGGTATTTGTACTTATATGTATTTGCATGACTTGTTCTTTATATGAACTATTTAAAGAAGTAGATCTATGCTAATTGTTTTGGCTAGACGATGTATGTATCGATTTATTAACTTTACTATGATTGAAGCTAGTCCAAACCATATTGTTGAGGTGCAAAATCAACAATGAGAGCTATAATGAACAACCTTCATAGTAGATAATTTTTTTTAATTATTGTGGGTATAATATACTCAAAACAAAATGCAGGTGGTTATGTTGTGCATAATATATACGTACGATAGACTGATCACCTAGAGTGTCCATATTTGGATATTATAATTGATATGATTACTAATATTTGAAACAAAAAATACAGTTTTATAACCTTTGGATATTATTAATATTCAAAACATATGTTCACAGTCTTGTGACCTTTTAGCAAGAAAAGTGTAATGTTAAATCAAATGAAAACTGTTATTCAATATTGTATGCCTTGACAATAATTGAATATGGTTAAAGTTCTAAAAGTTCATTCTTTTTTCTTCATGATATATCTTCATTGCTTGTTTAAACTTGTTGAGCAAAGTAGTTGCTCGCCCTTGTTATATCATGAATATTTTTCAAATAAACTTAAGAGATGTAACCGTATAAGGACAATGAAGAAGCGAATGTGTATAACTCTTATCACGTAATTGTTTTATGTTTTAGGTAACTGTATATCTTTATTATAAGGGTAGTTGAGATGTATTTAAAGGTTAAAATAACCTGGATGATGGTACGCTTTGTGAGAATAAACTATGCATTTTTCGCTAGTTAATGAAGATTTTATTTATGAATATTGTTTGGATGTTGGATCGTGAGCACTGAATTCGAGGTTCCAGGAACGTGAATTTGGGGGTGTCATAGAGAAGTATGAGTAGTTCAGGCTCCGAACCTCTTAAAAATTCACGTGTTCTCAATGTCTCTTCACCCCTTCCTTCATCTTTCATATGTATGTATGTATGTTGTATATATCATAACTGTTTACAATGACTTTCCAATAGCAAATCCTATACAAAACTGTGTATCTTGTTATTTATGATTAGAAAGGAGTTTTATTAAATAAACTAATTTCGCTGCGCATACAATTGATTAATTATTTGGCAAAAATGTGCTTAAATAGAAAAGTTATATATAATCGTATAATAATTTATTCAACCCTCGTTCTAGATCATATTCATCCACCTCTAGAAAACAACACATATAATTAAATGTATTAAAAATACTAAAGTACGCCCCTATTTATAATCGCCTTAACAACTCTCCTAACGTAAATTGGATTCTAATAAGATAATTGCAACTTAAATAAAGTAACTACAATTAAATTAAAATACAACTCCTAACTAAAATACAACATTTAATTTATGGGCTTCATCCATGGGCTTCCAAAATCTTTTATAATACTCCAACCAAGCTCTTCGTCTTCTTTATCCTGCATCATTATCCTCTTCTTTGAAAAAAAAACTTGTCCTCGAGGTTTGAAATAGTGAAGAATAATAAACCATAGCCCATGAGATACATTCCAACAACACATGAGCATTTGAACGTTCAATGTCATAAGTACAATTTTTGGTAACAAAATCGACAAAATATATAAATTTGAAATACCTTGAAACTCTAATGTATTATTCGAAAAAAGAAAATCAACATGGTTGACCTCAACTTTATCTTCCTTGATCTTTTTGCATTTGAAGTCAAACTTAACTTCAATTTCTTCCATGCAAATCATCTCCAAATCGGCAATGTGTTCAACACACTTATCTTCTATTTCATGTTTCTCACATGCATCAATGTGGGAAAGTGTTTTCTCTTCTTTATACTCACCAAATTTATATTAGTTATTGACACGATTAAGTGTTTTAATACATTAATCAATTGTCTTGAGAGAATTTACTTTAAAGGTTTCCTCTTGCGAATGTGTTGCTGTAGTTGCACAAACAATATTAAGATGAACATTTCCTTGTGCTTGAACAAAATATGGACTGTAACGACCCCAAATCCGGGTTCCTTAAACCCTAGACTTGGTACGTCACGATACATCATCTTCATACATGTTCTATAACTAATGCGGAATATATAAACATAAATTGTTTATTCTACAACATTTCCCAAGGTTTCTAACCTTAACTTACATATATACCTTTAGATTCATAAAAAGGTTTACAAAATTACTTACATCATATAACAATTTAGTTATAATGAATAACACTATAATCTTGTCTTTTGCTTCTGTCTCCGTCTCTCCTCGGACATTCGTA
This sequence comes from Hedera helix, assembly GCA_947179155.2. NCBI lineage: Eukaryota > Viridiplantae > Streptophyta > Magnoliopsida > Apiales > Araliaceae > Hedera > Hedera helix. The sequence goes on along the minus strand of OX359264.1, from coordinate 9,703,226 downwards.
TTATTCTGAAATTTGTTATCATGATATAGCAAGAGTGAGCAACGACTTTGCTCAACAAGTTTAAATACAATAACGATATATCATGATTGAAAGAAAGAACAAGCTTTCGGATTTTCAACAATATAATAATTGTGAAAGAGTACGAATCATAATTTCAATAATTGAATGACTGAATTAAGTAATGTTGAGTGTCAATAATGACCATGAACAATTTTAACTGAACCTTATGGTAATGAAGGTGATCAGCCTTTCATACCTGATGAACACATGCAACAAGCACTATGTGCGAATCAACAATTTAAAGATGTGGAATAATTATACAGAATTAAACCATAGCATGCTTGAAACGTAATAACTTGAATTTGAGTTAGGGACTTGAACAATAAAATAATATATCCTGCTCGAATATAAATTGAGTAGGGTTTAGGAAACTTGTCTGTCTGCTCAGCTACAATAAATGTCTAGCTTTAACTAACTGGCTTTGAAAGACCTAACATTAATAAAGTTGGTCTAATAATTAGTACAGCGTATTTGTACAACTATACGCTCACTAAGAAACTTATCTACCACACATAAGTACTAACACATAATTTACATCAGTCAAAACGATATTATTAACCTTATCGACCCTCAATCAAATTAGGTTAATAATTTAATAAGTTAGAAAATAATTTTCTCAAGTGTTAAACACTTATTAAACTATTAAACAATTTATTATAATTGTTTAAACAAAAGAGTTAAAAGACATATTCTTTATTTCATTTAATTACTATTTAACATTAATTAAATAGTAAGTAATTAACTACCTTTAGTTATTATTTAATAATAAATAAAAACTTACTAGATTTATTTATTATTTAAAATTAATCAAATAATAAATAATTATATTATATTAAAAATAATCAAATATCTTTAGTTATTATTTAATAATAAATAATAACTAATTAACTAGATTCATTTATTATTTAAAGTTAATTTAAATAATAAATAATAAAATTATATAGTAAATACTCAAATAACATTAGTTATTATTTAATAATAAATAATAACTAACTGAATTTATTTATTATTTAAAGTTAATCAAATAATAAATAATTAAATAATCAATCTTAGTTGTCTTTAATTATTATTTAATAGTAATTAAATAATAATTAATTAATTTATCATCCTTGTTTATTATTTAATATTAATTAAATAATAATTAGTTTAATCATAAATTCAGAAGATATAATATTAACTAGATTAATATTTACAACATTTAAATATTAATCCTAAATACTTATTATATTAAAAAAAAATATAATATTAACTAACTAGATTAATATTTACAACATTTAAATATTAATCCTAAATACTTATTATATTAAAAAAAATATAATATTAACTAACTAGATTAATATTTACAACATTTAAATATTAATCCTAAATACTTATTATATTTGAAATATATAATATTAAACTAACTAGATTAATATTTACAACATTTAAATATTAATCCTAAATACTTATTATATTTGAAAAATATAATATTAAACTAACTAGATTAATATTTACAACATTTAAATATTAATCCTAAATACATATTATATTTGGAAAATATAATATTCAATACCTAAATATCATTTTTGTATTATTAATATTTTTGTTATAATTTTAAATTAATTTGTAGACCTTTAAATTAATTTAAATTATCCAGAATGGCAAAATCGTAAATAAACTGAAAAACCGGACCGATGGCAATTTCGTAATTAATCAGAAAACCGAACGGAGGGGCAAAACTGTAATTTCAGTCGGAAACTGTCGCCCGCGCATTGCGCGAGCCTAACTTTAACCGGCTCCAAAACGGTGCCGTTTTGGAGCACTCTCTTCTGGATTCCGCGCGTAACGCGCGGGGACTGATTTCGCTACGCCAGAACGGCGTCGTATTTCAGCGGTCTGGCGATGAACAGTGGTCCGCGCATTGCGCGACCAGTGTTTTTTTTTTCTTCTTCCGAGCAGATTGTGAACAGTAACTTTAATACACCACTTTAGTAAAAATTATACCTTCAAGTAAGCTTTAAAAATCCAAAAAAAATTACCAATCACTTAATATCAATTTATAACATGAAAATTTATTTTTTCATGATTTAATATTAAAAAAATTTATAAAATTTTTTATATCACATAAACTACCACAAATCATAACTTTTTGTGTATAACTCCATTTTGAGTTATTCAAACTTTGTTTTTCTCATGATTTAATGTTCTATAATATTATAACATTAAATCTAAATATTATAAAAATTATTTTTGGTCATAAATTTCAAGACTTGATTATACACTACTAAACACATATTTTAGCATACAAAATACACCAAAATACAAACCAAGCATATTAAACTCAAGCATGACATAAATATTACTACCATATATTATTAACTATATTAACATATTTATACCAACATGATAATTTATTTAATTAAAAAAAAATAAACTACATTTAAAATAACCATTACCTCATTTTAATGGCTATCTTCATTTTTCTTCCAAAATGGGTTGTGAATGGCATGAACAAAGCTAACTTCTCCTTCTTCCTCCTTAGTCTCTCATATATTATGCTCTCCCAAGCTATTTCTCTCAAACTCTCTCTTTTGAAACTTGGAGAATAAATGAAGTGAAATGTTTACCATTTCAAGTATACTTGCAAACTTCTTAGATATAAAAATTATATCTATAATTCATGATGCTCTTTACTTGGATACTTGCTCAAGAAAGCTAACCCATGCCTTAGTTGGTGAGAATTTTATGGGAAATGACTCACCAAAAATCAAAACAAGCAACCTAAATATTAAATAAATGAAAAATAAAAGAAAATAAAAACAAACTCATTTTCTCTTTTCTCTCTCCTCCCATGCATGGTCGGCTGACTTTTCTTTCTTCTTGTCCCAATTTGATTGTCCAAGTCACTTTTTTTTAATTAATAATAGTTAAATTAAGTATTTTCCAAGTGGGCCAAACATTGGGCTTTAATTTAAAATACCAATTGGGCTTCTATTAAATTGTTTGGGCTACTAAATTGTCAAATTTTATTATTCTCCACTTGGGCTACTAATTGACCCATGTTGGGCTAATTTAATAATTTACACATTAATTATTCAATCCATGATTAAATAAATAATTAGATTGAATAAATAATTAAATATTCTAACCCATAAGTATTAAATTACTAAATGGACTAATAAATATTATTATTAATATTTCACATTATTTACATTAATTAATAATCATATTAATTAATTTATAAAATTTAATTCACTCATTATATTCAATTTAATTGAATATTTAATTAATGACAACTTGTAAATTATTTTGATATTAAAACTTTAGAGTGTGTTCGCTAATAATAATATATATAATCTATATATATTATTTATACACATTACCTTACCTCGAAAACAATTTCACAATAAATTATGAAATTAAAATAAATACAATATATAATTTAATATATATTATTTAGGCCATAAATTAAATTATTTAATACATTTACATTAAATAATTCATCAATTATGGAAATAATTCTATTTACCCGAAAATACATTGAAATAATAATATATTTACTCAATTTCTTATTTAAATAATTTATTTAATTATTTAATTAATATTACACAAATAATTGCATAATTAAATTTCTCACTCTCATAAATCATTTGCAATGATTTATTTAATTATAGAATATATTCATTTAATATATTCAATTACTATTTAAAATTACTTAATTAATTTAATCCCTTCATATATATGAAATTAAATGTTGTACATATCTTACAATTACTAATCTCCCTTAATTATTTTAACTACTTTATATAATTTATAATTATATAATTTACATAATTATTCCTCACAAATAATTTATCAACAATTTGCATAATTGTTGATTAATGAATGAATTAATTCCACAATAAACCTTTTAATTCAAATTCGGATCAATTTAATATTAGTCTATCTATTTATCACAATTTAATTAACCATTAAATTATGTTTACTAAATGTGCACGCATATATATATTCATATAAATACATATTTAATTTACACGCAACCACGTCGCATAATTACATAACTTCACTAATTAATTCTCTTAATTTAATTAGACTTGTTGTTAGTCAAGTTTATTGAATTATCACTTTACTTGCTAACTTATCAAAAATTTTGATATCACCATATCTAAGTTAGTCCGTTAAATTTAATTTGGACCTCTATTTATCTATCACTACTAGGTTATCAAATTCCAACCTTTATTAAATATTAAATATTTTATTTCTAATTCATTTAAATATCCGGGATATTACATGGACGATAGCATGTAGTTATCTACTCGTAATGTGATTTAAAATTGCAAGACTTGTTTCAATTAGTGCAAGCTCATCGCATAATTTCCAATACTCAGTACTATACGGAACACAAGACCTTTTAAGGTGCTCGCAAGTGACAAAGACTCGATACTCAAGTTGTTTTATCTTATCCCAAAGAAAGTTTGGATCATCAAACTTGGAAGACATTGCATATATGTATTTTTTTTTCTTTTTTATTTCACAAGGACTAAACTAAAAACTATTAAAACTTTCAGGGGCTAAAGTGTAAAAAGATAAATTACAGGGACTAATATGTAAAAAATTAAAAGTTCAGGGAATATTTTGAAATTTTATGAAACTTTGGGTAATAAATTAAAAAACTGTAGAAATCTTGAGGTACTAAATTGTAATTTATCAGAGATATTTATTTTTTCTACCAAATCTGATCGGTAGAGTCAGGCTACTTTCCTTTTTCTTATTCTTTTTTTACTTTCTTTTCGCATCTTCGTTCTTCTTCCTCTAACTCATCCTTTCTTTTGATTTCTCCCTCTCTTCCTATCGATTTTGATAAAGATGGGGAGGGACGCGACTTTGTCTAGAGCTAGCGAAAGTGGCAGTGATGTTGTAGCAACGAAAGCTGTTTGCCTGATTTTTAAGAGGAATTAACACGCATGTATATGCGGCCCACAAATGATATAATGATAAAGAAAGTGTCAAACCCACAAGGAATTAAAAATAATTATTACTAAACACTAATTCTTAACTAAATTAATTCTAATTAAACAAATGCAATTTAATTATAAAATAAATTAATTAAAATTATCAACTAAATTAAACTAATAAAAATGATTAAATCAAATTAAAAATAGTTAAGATTATAATTTTCTCCAATACTTCATTTAAATCTCCTCACTTTCCTTTTAATTAATTAATTATATAGAATTGTTAACTGAGAATGCTTAACTATTTAATAACCTTCTTCAACAATTAATAAAAATACATATTTCAGTTACGTTGCTATATTCATGCAAAACACTTAAAATAAATTCATTAAGAATAAACTTGCAATAAATTTACATATACCATATAGATATATTCATCCTATACACTATCATGTTACTCTTCCTAAAAAGAATAAATAAAATCACATTTGATTTTTTCATATCTGAATCTAAACATATACTCCACTTTTGATTTTATATAGATTATCTCATTAATTATTGCGCAAATAATTATACATGAACGCACTGAATATGATAAACAATTCATATATAATCATTAATAATAAAAAAGAAAATAAATTATATTAAACTACACATTGAATTCAATTACAATCTCAATTAAATAATTAGCCCATAACTAAATAATAAATTATCTACAAATAATTCAACATCTCAAAATTACAAAAATAAAAGTAAAAGAAAAGAAATCAAATCTGTGTTTTGATATATGTCTGTCACTCGGATCACAGTCTCCAATTCCTAAACTCCTCCGCCTTCAATTTCAAATCTTTCGCGTTGAATGTTTGCTTGAATGTTTGCTTCAAAACTAATAAAATAAATCTACTCTAATCTACTGTTAAATCTATTCTAATATATGTTAATGTATGTTAATATATGTTAATATGTATTAATGTTCTGAAAATAAGAGTTTAATTGTATATTTATAAGAGTACAATAATAATCACAAGCTAATGTGGAATTAAAATCTAATTCGGAATCAAATTAATGCAAAAATCATGAATAAACCTGAAATTTGCATTAATGCTCAAACCAAACAAGGCCTCCACTCAGACAAACCGGTCAAACCTTGTTGAAACGCGCGCATAGCGCTGTTGCTGACGTCATACACGCCTCTGCACATAGCGCTAACCGTTCAACTCAGGCCTGACAACGCACATGACGCACTTAATGCTCCAGCTGCTGCTCACCCAAAAAAGGCATCGTTGCATTACACAGGTCCGCGCATGGCGCGCCCTACGTAGCGCTGCTGATCCATTCCTTTCCCTAGACGGTGTCGTTTTAGCTTCCTATTAAAAAATTCCATGCGCGCATGGCACCAAGCTTGCTTCTGTTATTACGAAATTGCCATCAGCTCCATGCTTAATTACGATATTGTCATCCTTTTTGCTGCAAAATTACAAGATTGCCACCAAAGTTTAATTTCTTACAAAATAAAATATAAAACATTTAAAAATAAATAAAAATAATAATAACACATAAAATTAATTAAATTACCTAAAATTAATTAAAATACTTAAAAACTAACAAATAATTAAGCCTAAAAATATATAATAAATAGGAATAAAAACCCCATTATCAAATACCCCCAAACTTTAATAGAAACTTTCCTTTTTTTGTAAAATTTTTTGAGTACAATGACTCGATTGCAAAAAAATTCAGTACAATGATGCGTACGTATGTTAATTGGGGTCGAGTGCAGTGGAAAAAAATTGATTTAACCCCATTTTATTTTATTTTGTTGGAGATAATATTTAATTTATCTTTTGATCAAATAAAGGATAATTGTTTCAGTTTTTGAAGATTAAAAAGGACTCTTGGAGGATTATCATGAAGAAGTTACAATCAATTTGGAGATAAAGGGATAAGAAGAAAAAATTGACCAAGTTCAATGTACCTTAGATTAGATTATAATTTAATTTTTCTTATAAATAGATATTTTGTTTTAGGGAGAAGGGGGAGTATTTTATATTTATTCTTTTTTTCACTTTCGATCAAAGCAAGGAGGAGACTTATATTTGTTGAATTCACTTTTTAATCCTTCCCAAGGGCTCATTGATTCGGCTACAGCTTCAAGATTTTGGTTTTAGTTCTTTAGTACATCAATTCAGCTAAATTATAATATATGGTACTTTTTAGGAAATTGATATTTTCACATGAGATTTTGATATTTTCATATGTAGACCCTACCAAAAGTGTTGCCATAAATGTATAGCGACAGTTAAACCGTCGCTATAGATTACATATAGAAATATCAAAATCTCATAAGAAAATATCAGTTTTTTACTTTTTATCTTGCAACTTTATGTGTAGTGATAGTTTTTGTTTTATATTATTTTCCTTCATCCTTAATTAATCAGCTTTTTTCCTTTAGTATTAGAAGTTAATTTTCCTTTTTAACTTTTAGTTGAATATTACATTCTATTTAATTATTATTAATTAATTTTAATTGATTAACGGGATAAATATTTCTTTAGTCACTGTACTTTATGTCAACTTACGAATGAGTAACTAAACTTTTTTTTTCTTACATTCGACTCATTGAACTGCAATTTTTTTAATAAAACGTTAGTAATTCCATTAAATAATGTTAACTTTTAACGGTTCGACCACATTTGATGCCACATAAGAGAGAAAAAAATTGACATGAAAAATTTTAAACTGACATGTTGCCACTCTTGAGTATAAATGAAAGGATGTTGTTAAGAAAAAATAAAATAAAATTTAAAAAATTAGCAAAAAAATATGGGAAAAATAAAATAAATTTTAATTATTTTTGTAATGAGTAGAAAATAATTTTTTCGATAATTAATAATAAATATAATTATTTAAGAAATTATAAAAATAAAAATTATGCTAAAATTAAAAATCTTTCAAAATAAACTCTTAAACAAATTAGATCATTTTAAATAAATTAATTAATTAGAATTACTATTCATCTTCTTTTTGCCAAATACCATGAGTTAAATCCATTTTTCTTATTCTCTTCCTCTCCTTCATCCCATTCTCTAAACCCATCAAAAGTTATAAAAAAAAAATCAATTATTTGATCATGGCAAGAACCAAAAGAATCAAGAACTTACTAATTCCTCTAAATCCATCATCTTTCTCTCACCAAAAAGAACAAATTAACATAGATCTAAAAATCACCATGAATGTTTATTAACCATTTTCTCTATCTCCTCATCATCTTCATTTTCTGAGAAATTTTCATTTTCAACTTCATACTCACCTCTAATTTTCCCTCTTCAGCAACTTCCCCTTCATCCCCGCACACTTTTTTCTCTCTCTCTCTCTTAGCCTCGATATACGCCTTTCATGGGTTGCTCAAAATTTTGTTTGATGAAGATAAGGAATTCTGGCGAAGAATTCTTGATCCAGATCTTGATCTATAAGAACTATTATTTTTTTGTAAAGGGTCTATGTGAAATCATGGGGTCAATGTTTAGATCTTGATCTAGATCTAAGGTTATAATATTTAAACTCTTATGTTTGATTTTGAAAACCAAAATAAATTACAGAGTCTCTTGTTAGTGGGATTCTCCTTGCCAAGTAAGATTCTCCTTACCACATAAGGACTTTTTTTACACGTCTGCATTTTTGTTGTTCATTTCAATTTAACTTTGGTGATGTTTGATAAAAACTGAATGAAATAGTTCTGAATACTTAAGTAATCTGAATGAGCTGAATGAAGTAGATTTCTGAATACTGAATGAAAAAAGTTGTTTGGTAAGTGACACACACACACACACACACACACACACACACACACACACACACACACACACACACACACTTCATTCAATCGGGACTTAACCATTCAGCCAAAAAAAATAGACTTAGTCATTCAGCCAAAAAATCTGACCGATTCAGCCATTCAATCTCATTCAGCTATAAACAAATGCACTAAATGACTGACTGATTCAATCACTCAGTCATTCAATCCCATTCAGAAACTATCAAATAGCCCCTTAATGGGATTACTAACGTTTTGTTAGAAAACTGTAGTTCAATTAGTCGAATGTAAGAAGAAAAAAAAATGTAGTTATCCACTTGTAAATTGGTATAAAGTACAATAAGTTAAGAAGCATTTAACCTTGTAATTAATAGGAAATTTTATTTGTTAGTTATTGATTTACATAAATAACTAAAATTTTTAATACCTATGATGATGATGAAGCTATGTATTACATATTAATATTTTCTTTCCCCTCCAATATTAATGCCTAATTGTTTATTCTTCCTTCATTTTTACCTTCGCGCAAAATCCATTGTGATTCTTATATTAATTACAAAATTTTAATAAGTTATAGTTAATCTATGAATTTTAAATAACTTATGTTTGCTCATATTAATTATTTGAATCATAATTCTTAAAAGGGAATGAAAAACTAAATTAAAAATTATTTTAAAAAGAAGAACATAATTACTATGTTAGTATTTAGTGAATTCGAATTTCTAGATAGTTTTTCTCATTACTAGTTTTCATTATTAATTTTTAATTTGTATTATTTAGTTAATTATTCATCTCAACTATTTTTATTTCTAATTTGTCTAGAATATAAATTAAAGATTTGATAATTAATTTAGTTTATGTAGTTCGACCTGTACTTATCAATTCTACAATAGACTTTGTGCACTTACGATACATAATTTTATCACATCACTAACTAACCATATAGCTGACAATGGGATTTTATACCTATTTATTATATATTTTTAGGCTTAATAATTTTTTAGTTTTTAAGCATTTTAATTGATTTTAGGTAATTTATTTAATTTTTGTGTTTTTATTATTTTTAGTATTTTTACATTATTTTTAATTATTTAATATTTGATCTTGTAGGAAAAATAAAAGCTAATGGCAGATCTGTAATTAACAGCAACTCTGAGTGGCAAAATTGTAATAAAGCAGATTATGGGGGTTTGATTGTAAATATCTAGCGCGGTGACATTTTGGTAATTAAGGCATGAAAGGATGACGCGTAATGCACGCGTGCAAGCCAGCAAGCCAGTAGGATAGAGCAGCAATGACGTCGTCTTGCGAGGCGTAACCATCCACGCCATGCGCGCAGTCAGATAGGATGAAGAACGACAGCTACACGACGTTGTTCGAGTGAAGCGGCAGTACAGGACCTCGTATAATGCGCGAATTGTGCTAAGTGAGGCACTGACGTCACTATGCGCTTTTGACTTAGTCAGCGTATGCGAAGGGGCTGTTTCACTACGCATTAATTGCCAGAAACGAGATTATTGGCGATTTAAAGCTGTAATTTGATTCCGAATTGAATTTCTTTTTCACATTAGCTTAGGATTATTAGTATACTCCTATAAATATATTTTAACTCTTATGTTTTTAGCAGAATATTATACATTAACATACATTAGCAGATTATTAGCATAAATTAAAATAGAATAGATTAATTTTATTAGTTTAGAAGCAAATATTTAATGCGAATGATTCAATAATTGAAGGCAGACCTTGGGGATTGAAAACTGTGATTCGAGTGACAGACAGATATCAACACTGATTTGATTTCTTTTCTTTCCCTTTTATTTTTGTAATTTTGAGATGTTGAATTATTTGTGGATAATTTATTATTTAATTATGAACTAATTTTTATTTGAGATTACAATTGAACTCAATGTGTAGTTTAAATTAATTTATTTTTTTATAATTAAATTAATTATAATTGAATTATTTATCATATTTTGTTTGTTTAAGTATTTAATTATTTGCATTAATTAATGTGATAATTTATATGAAGTTGACGAATGGATTATAGTGTTTAGACCTAATTAATTATTTTGTTCGTTAATATATTAATTAATTGTGATTAATTATTAGGATAATCTATTTGAAATTAAAAGTGGATTATAGATTTAGATTTGGATATGATAACATATTAATTTGTTTATTCTTTTTAAGAAGAGTAGCATAATAGTATATAGGATGAAGATACTTATATGCCACAAGTAATTTTGTTAAGAGTTAAATCTTAAAGAGTTTATTTCAAGTTATTTTGCATAGCAATATATCAACTTATTTGGAATAAATCTTTTTATTAATTCTTGAAAAAAGTTAATAAATAGTTAAGAAATCTCAATTAACAATTTAATATAATTAATTAATTAAAAAAAGAGTGAAGATATTTAAATGAAGTATTGAAAAAAATTATAATCTTAACTATTTTTAATTTGATTTATTCATTTTTACTAGTTTAATTTAGTTGGAAATTTTAATTAGTTTATTCTATAATTTAATTGCGTTTGTTTAAATAAGATTAATTTGATATTAAATTAGTATTTGATAATAATTATTTTTAATTTTCTGTAGGTCTAACACTCGATTTAATTACTTTATTATTTATGAACTGCATATACTTGCGTATAAATTTCTATTTAAAATTAGACAAAACAATAGCTTTTGACATTATCGTTTTGTTTTGTTTTTTTAAGAAATGCATTCTCCTTTTGAAAATTGTAGACAATAACAGGTGGCGGAATTGTGGCATGAAAGTGAACTCAATAGGAATGAATTATTAAACAGGCCCAAGCCTGGACCCAAACTGAAAGGGCCGGCCCATAATTTGTGCGCGAAGAAAACTGAAGCTTCAGGAAACTTCTCTGCCCCTCCTCTCAATATTTAACAAACGAACGAGTGCACAGACAGACAGTTCGTTATTTTCTCTCGCTCGGCTTAAACTGTGACCACAGGTATGAAGATCGCTTACAGTCTCTCACTTTCTCTAACATTTTAATGGCTTTTATTATGTAGAAATAGAAACGACAAATTATGAGGGATTATTTGTGTTTAGTTCAATCAATCATGTTTATAATTTTAATCAATTTTGTTTCAGTTATTCAAACTAGGTCTCTGGTTGTGATTTAACTTCAGTATAGAACGTATAATTGAGATATTCAAGTATGTAGTATCTGCTCTGGATTTTGCTGTATAATCATGTGCTTATGATTATGTTTGAAGCTGTTTTCCTTTTTGGTTTATGTACTAGGTAAAAGTATGCATAATTTTCACTTAGATTATATGAATCTTTTGGCATAATTCATGAGTTAAATGGAAATGTTGCTGTAACTAACGTGGAGAAAGAAAAAAAATCCTTTTTTTTTTCTTTTTATTTTTTTTATTGTAGTTTGTTTGCTTGAATTGACAAATAGAGTTGTAATGATTGGGCTGTTGCTTAAAATCTACAATTTGGATACTGAAATAAATAAGTTAAGTGTAAATCCACAGCTACAAAACGTAAGATCCTAACATCTTATGGTTTGGGATGTTTTCTAGGTGCCTTATCTCTCGCCAAGATTTATACTTAATAGCTCGGAATTATATTTGGTAACTCATACCAAACACACGGAATTACTAACAGGTGTTGTTTCATTGCTTCTGAATACCCATGGCCACCCAAATATAAATTATTTTTTAGGACTCTAATTTGTGAAATTGGATAGAGGTTCTCCATGAGCCTACTGGATAAAATACATCTTACTTCAGCTTTTGTAATTAACTTAAATGATTTGTTGTGGCCATAAAATTAGGTCACAAGCATGTCACTGAGACAAAATTGAAGTAGTCTAGCTTCAAGCCATGTCGAATATTACTTTCAGTATATTAACTTCACGCAGTAGAAGAGCACCCGAGAAAAAGACTAGTCAGCTTGACAGAGAACAAAAATATTTACTGGTTTGAGGTTTTAGGTTTTTGTAACTATAAACCTTTTTTTTGAAACATTCCAACTCTAAACTTGATGTAAATGAAAGAGAGGGCTCTAAGAATGTTAATGATGATTTGTTTTTAACTTGTAGGTAGCACTACAGAAAAATTGGACAAATTATTGTGTTTTGTATTCAATTTCATAAGAGATGTTATTGATCACCAATTAACCTTCCTCGACAAGTATAGATCACCAGGTTACCTTGTTCTGTAACAGAACATGTATATTTAAAATTATCGTTATTATTATAAGACAGGCATGAACAGAAAGTACAGTAATTCATTTATTGTGATTGTCTAGGACAGTGCATCTGAAGAAACTGTTTATTTTGGCTGGAGGTTTTAATTACAATTTAGAGTTCTGTTGGAGTTACACAATCCTATTATGATGTCAAACTTTTGCAATTTTTTTATTTTTTTTCTCAACGTGGTATCAGTGACTTGGTAGCTTGTGTTGGTTATTTCGACTTTCTTCTTAGAGACTTAGACTATACAGGACTAAAATTCAAGGATTTTGATTACATAATATTTCAAATTGTATATTTGTCTAAGATAGGACTTTAACATTCTCTTGATTGTTTTTAACCATGCAGATTGGTAGCTTAACACAGATTGATAAAAAGAATCAAAACAGTAATTACATATGCGTGCAACAGCTGCATTATTGCCAGCTAAGAACAAATTCAATTTCATCTATCCTATAAAAGGAAAATGGGGTAATCTCATATTCCTTCTTCGATTCAATAGCATGTTATTTATGATTCTTTTATTCACGTTTAAATGTATAAACTAGGGGCAGCGGGGACTTCGATGCCAAAGAAGCAAATGGATAATGATGTTGGGAAAGGGCAGATAGTGAAGGAGAATGCCGATCCAATTGTTGCTTTCAGCAAGCCCCCGCCACTCCCACCTTTTCTTGGACCTCTGGTTGTTCTTTCTTTGTTGGAAACATGCTTTAGCCGGGATAGCAACGACGACTAGAAGGTGATGTGGGTTTGCTTCTGGTACTGGAATGACTTAAAATATATAAAATTCTGTAAATGTCTCACTTGTAGAAGAAGATTTTAAAAATGTAGAATGTACTTTATTTGCAAAAAGTTTTTGAAATTTGGAGATAAATTTTGAACGCAAAGGTGAGCTATGAAATTCCAAAGGTTGATGTAGAAAGCTAGAAGTGGTCTTATAAATGGTACCAAAACTACACTGTAGATCTTGAGTAGTATGACATGGGGACTCCGAAGGAACCCTGCAGAAACCAAATATCTCATAACGTATGAATATGATATCTTAATTATGATTTAGTTTATGAAATTTTAGGGGATTCTAGTACATTCGGCAATCTCTGGGAATGTATCAAATACAGTCACAATCTTCAACAAATTCTAAGATAGCAAATGGGAAACATAATCAAAATTTGAATAAACTATGGCTATCAGCAAGGCTAATCAACAATATTCCATGTTATTCAAAGTAAAGTAGCCATAAAATTTACCGGCGCTAGGGCTCCAGGTTTCATTGATGACTTAACTTGAGCTTTCCTGCACAGACCACCGTTATGTTATAGACAATTTCTATGTAACTGAAATTTGAGCTTATATCTCCTAGAATTGTTAAGTTGGTACTTAATAACTGGTCTTTCTCCTTCTGTTGATAATTCATATAGGCTGCAGCCTCATGTGAAAGGGATCTGATTATTCTTCCAATCTGCATCTGGAGAATTTATATTAGTTGTTCAAGTGCATATATATTATAATGATGAGAATCGTTCTCAAGATAAGAATAGAACACATATATATTATAATGATGAGAATCGTTCTCTATAAGAATAGAACAAGAGTCTTAAGATCTTATCGAAATTTGGGGATGACATACCTAAATTCCAATTTACTACAATTGTAAAGCGACCTCCTTCCTCTCCTTCACAGAAATCTCCTACTTTGAACTATATATTCTCCCCCATGCATGTTATTAGCTGCTCAAAAAGTTTCAAAACTTCCTGCACAGTTCACAAAGGGAATTTTAAAGAATTAATTTATCGCATAAAGCTTTGATTTATCAAAAGTTTTAAGATAGAAGAACGACCTTTTTTCCCTGGAATGATTTTTGGGAAGGAAGAAGTCCTCACAGAAACAATCGTTGGAGATGAATTTGCCCAGTTTCTTCAAGTTCTTCTCATCGATACATTCGTAAAACTCCTCTACTGTATCTGATGGGCCAAAATTTGAACTTCTTGTTGATGATATAACAAGCGTGTAATTTATTATCTCTATATGTTCTATTTTTGGTACTACCCTTTGTACATTCATACTTTTGTGCCCCTTTCGTTAGTACACGCTCTGGTTGCCCTGTTTTTCTGAAAAGTGAGGTCATAAGGGCTATAGCCCTTTTGATGCCTTGGAGTATATATTACAACCCAAGGATTGACATGTGGACGCCATGGAAGCAACCATTGCAGAGGGAGTAATGTTACTCCATAGTAAATTGCTATTGCTTTTATGGAGTTTAGTGTTACAAAATACATGAAAAAATAAAGATACCTTACTTGTGATTGGCATGTAAACAATGAATCACTTTTAGGATTCCTTGTGCCTTGGCATGTAATCAAAGAACAACTTATTTGGTACTCCAGCTACCTCTTTGTAGGTTTCTGCTATATAACCATGGCGTGCAATTTCTAATATGGTGGATAAAAGCCAAGACTCGTGTGCAATTTTTGGCTCGGGGTTTTTGGGGTTTTTGAAGGTTAAATGCACTTTATAATCTTGTTCGTTTATATGTAATTTATTTTAAAATTAATAACTTAACTCACCAACGCATTACTAGAAAAGAAATAAGATTGTGTTTGGATCCCAAACTTGATTTAAGCCCCTAATCCAGTAATCAAACAAGCATGGTTAAGATTATCTGGCCATTATTTGAGCGGGGCTAAATGTTACACCCTACGTTCCAAAAAAAAATCACCAGCAGGTCTCTTTTAAAATTATATTTTAACAATAGTATAAAATATCACAATAACACGATATAAGTATGGTAGTTTAGCAATTTTATTATCATTGCAAATTAAATATTTATTCTTATTGTAAAATTAGAGATATATTTTTTAGATTCGTTTTTAAAGAAAATCAAAAGAAATTACTTTTGTACTATAAAGTGAGATGAAATTTTAATATGCTATTAGTTACGTAAGTATGTCTCTCAGCTTTCCGATTGAAAAAAAACAACGTCGATGATGAAGACGAAGACGCGGTGTGATTTGTAACTTTTCATAAATTTTCTATTATCAATATTATATTTTTAGTCGATGTTAAGAATAAATTGAAAAAGTATAATTTTGTGTAGACATCGTTCTTATAAATATACTCTAATTTTGAAATGCCTCGCGTACTAAATTTAGAGATAAAAATAGAATTAAAATATATATATATATATATATATATATTTATTTTTGCAAATGGTTTTATTTTATTTTTAAACACGGAGGTAGTATTTTCAAAATAAGATATATATTTTTAAAATAAATTTTTTTTAAGAAAATAATTTTTTAAACTTATTCTTAATATTGATTAACAATATAGTAGTAGTGATATAATAATACTTAATTAACTAAAAAAATAATAATATACTAAGAACTTATGTGATTTTATAATTCAAAAATAGTAATGTGTCTTTTGACTTTAGAACAGACAAAAAAGAGGGGAGTGTGAGTTTGTGCACCAAGACTTTTCCAATTGAATATACAATACAAAATGTTTTATGCAATGCACGGAGGTTTTACAATCATTGTTCAAGAAAAACTGTATCAATTATTGAAAGGTTTCAAGGACAGGTGTAAATAACAGTATTATAAAACTTGGGGCTGGTTTTCATTGTTCAGCTATTAGGGGTAGTAGGCGTGCTGGATAAAGGCTACTGAAGAATGAAGTAGGCATAAGTAATGTAGTAGCATAATAAAAAAAATATCAACTCATGTGTCTATCTATCTATACTATAATTAAATAATTTAATTCTTTCCCTCTTTTTGATTTTTTTTGTATCTTTTATTTTTTTTACATTAAGTCAATTTTTTTTTATTTATATATTCAAATTAAAAACTAAAACTAGTAACATAGTTTTATAAAGAAATAAAAATTAATATTATAATTTTATAAGCAAATAATCAAACTAATACCATCTTATGTAATATTAATTTATTGTTTTTATTTAAATATATATACAATAATTTAAGTTTAAATAAAATTATATTACTACTTAGATAATATAGTTTGAGGAAAACACTAATTTGCTATTACTATTTAGATAATATAGTTTGAGAAGACAATTATTTTTCATTAAAATGGTCTTAATTAGCTTGAATTTGTTATTATTATTAAAAAATAAGTGTAATTATATTTCAAATATAAGTACTATTTTATTACTAATTAGATAATATAATGTTAGAAGGAAAATATTTGCTTACGAAGATCATCTTACATGTACTAAATTGTGCAATAAAACCATGAGAAACAAAAATAATTAAGTAATATAGTTTGCAATAAAAAAATTATAAGATCATCTTACATAATATTATTTTTTTTATTATTAAAATATAAGTATAAGTCTATTTAAAACATAACTAGGATTTTATTATTATTATTACTTATATATATATAGAAGGAAATTATAATGAAAAGCGCAATTTGGTTTGTTCAATTTGACCAAGTCAAGAACAAGGATTAATATAATTTTACAAACAAAGAATCATAAAGTCATCTTACCTACTTGAATTTTGAATTTGTTAGTATTATTAAAATAAAATATAATTATATTTCAAGTATAAGTACAATTTTATTAATACTACTATTAATTAAAATTCAAGCATTAAGATTATTAATTATAAAATTAGCTGCTACTATTATTAAAATATTAGTATACATTTAATACATTGAACAATTATATAATTTAATTATTAAATAAAAATTAAGAGGTAAAAATTAAACAATTTATACAATAACATATTTATAATAAAAAAAAATATACATAGAATATATTATAGTATAAATTCAGAAGAATTTATTTTTCACAAAGATCATCTTACTCGATTTAAATTTTTTAATATTACTAAATATAAGTATAATTATATTTCAAATATAAGTATGATTTTATTATTACTTAGATAAGATAATATGAGAAGAAAACTATTTTCTTATAATAAGGATGTTATAATAATTAATAAATAAAAATTTTAAAAAACAAAATATTAACATGTAAAGAAACAAAATAGCCTATTAAATCAAAAAATAATATTACTTGTTTTATTCAAAGTATTATATTTTTAAAAACATTAACCAAAAATAAACATAAAATTTTAGAATCAAGAAAAATCCCTCGTGCAAAGTACTGCTACTTGATCTATATATCTATACTATAATTAAATATACTATAATTAAATAGATCATTTGGTTCGCACTCCTTTTTTTAGTTTGGTTCGACTTTTGATTTTATCTATATTAAGTTAACTTTTATTATTTACTAATTCAAATCAAAAATTAGAACTGGTATTGTACTTTTATAAGAAAATAAGTATTAGTAATATAATTTTATAAAAAAAATAATTAAAATAACATCATCTTAACTAATTTGTTACTTTTATTAAAAAATTAGTAGTAATATAGTTTTATCATAAAATAATCAAAATTAGATTATCTCACCTAAAATTAATTGATTTTTTTATTCAAATATATATATATATATATATAATAATACGAGTTTAAGTAAAATTATATTATCATTTAGATAATATAGTTTGAGAAGAAAAGAGAATTATCATAAAATCATCTACCTAACTTAAATTTTTTATTATTATTAAAATATAAACATAATTACGATTTTAAGTATAAGAAAAATTTAATCATTATTTAGATGATAAAATTGTTACTATTATTAAAGTAAGAACATGATATAATAGTTGACTATATGATTCAATTATTAAATAAAAATTAAAAACATCAATAATATTATACTTATACGACAAGACTTTTTGTTCAGTTTAACTGAGTCAAAAATAAAAATTAATAATATAATTTATAAAGAAACAATCATTACATCATCTTACCTAATATTAATTTGAAATAATATAAATTGAAATTAGAATCGAAATTTTATAAGAAAACAAGAATTAATAATATAGTTTTATAAGAAAATAATCAAAATATCACCATCATATCTAATATTTTATTGTTATTTTTATTCAAAAATTGAAAATAATATTTTAGTTTTATTAAAAAATATGTAGAAAAATTAGATTAAAGAATAAAAAAAATTAACAAATGAAAAATTATACTTAAAAATAATTAATTAATAAAAAAAATTAATCCAAAATATTAATATGTAAAAAAATAGTCAAAAACTATGTCAAAAGTAACACTGCCTATGTCCCAGAATAAAAGTCTTGGTTGATTTTTTGCGTATATTAATAAAGAGGATAAAATGACAAAATTATCCATATTTAAATTCTCATTTAATTGCATAGTTTTTTACACATGACTAGTAATGCTGCATGAATTTGCATACAGAATAGAAATATGACAATTAATACCAAGGATATTATAAGCAAATTATTATTAAAAAAAATATATTATTTAAGCTAAGTAGACATTTAACTTGTGACTACTTAAAATAGTAATAAAGACTTTTATCTTGAGACGGATGTAGTATTACTTATTCTATTAAAATTATCATATAAAAAAACATTAATCAATATATATATATATATATATATATATATATATATATGTTATGCTGCTAATATTATATAATTAAATAGAAAATTTGGGGGCCTACTTTTTTTTGATTTGGTTCGACCTCTTACTTTTTATATATTAAGTCAACTTTTATTTTTTTTTACATATATATGAATCATAAACTATAATTATTTACATAGTTTTGTAAGGAAATAAAAATTAATAAATATAGTTTTATAAAAAAAATAAATCAAAATAAAATCATCTTACATAGTAATAATTTGTTACTTTTATTAAAGTATATACAATAATGCAAGTTGAAGTAAATAATACTACAACTTAGATAATATAATTTGAAAATAAAACAAAATATAATTATAATTTTGAGTATAAGTAAGATTTTAGCATTATTTAGCTAATATAATTTTGAAAAGAAACTATTTTTTTATGAGAATCACTTTATGCGACGCCCCCAAATCTGGGCTTACATAGCCCAATTTGAGACGCTATAAAATACATGATAATTAAAATAAACAGTACATAAAACATAAATACAGAACTCAATAATACATAACTAAGTATTCACTATTATTGTCACACTATATACAATATGTGAAGATTACTACAACTATCTCTCGGACCTTTACTCCATTATTCGGCTAGACCTAGCTATTCTCTCATTTCCTGAAGAACAATGGAACAAAAAAAAAAAAGGTGAGCTCAAATAGCCCAATAAAAAATATCATGACTAAGATAACAATGAATAAATTATCATTAGCTTTCAACAGTTGAGTTCTTGATAGAATATAATAAACAACAAATTTTAGATCAATAATAGCAGCGGAATGAGTAATCCATTAGAAGAATCGTGTAGACTATGATGTCCACTAGTTTCTATTTTTAAGAAAAAATATCATCATCTTTTATCATTTTAATCGCCACTGGTCATGATGATATAAATTCACAGTTCCTGATCATAATCATGCAAAGTCAACAATTCATCTTTGCACTACAGGCCAAAGATATTCAAATATAACACCAATGGTTATGATTATACCAGTTTTCAATCTTTGGTCATAATCATACTAAACAACAGTTCTTCTTTGCCCCAGGCTAAAACAAGCATTCACCATATGCCCTAAAAGACACACAACAATTATATCATATTTATCCTATCATTTGTGCCTCAGGCCACATATATTCACAACAATATGATTCTTGATAATTAGAATAACAACAGTAATATGATGAACAGAAGAAACAAGATGATCAATAAATATCGAAAGTTTATGATTTTACTTTATGCATATTCAAATAATGTCCAAATTGTCAACATGATGTGGACTCAAATTCAAGAACGATATTTAAGATCTACAATTTAGAATAACGGTTAAAGTTCAATAGAAAAATTTGAAAAAATGGGAATGTTCAATTGAAATAATATTAGATGAAGCGCAAACTATTAAGGAACCTATAATTATTTCAGGAAACTTTACAAAATAGTACTTACCATAGTAAGTTAAGAATATGAAAAGAATGATATTGTAAGACCCCGACTTTTATGAAATACAAATTTAATTTTTCTTTATATATTTTCTTCTAAAAACGGTAAATGAATAAATTTTTAAAAGTAAAAATTAAGAAATGTTTGTACAAATTTTATCTTGTCGGAGGATATTCGTTTTGTCGGGGAATATTCGTTCTATCGGAGAATATTCGATTCGTACGACGATGCCGAAATAACCAAATATTGGTGGACCCCTACAACGAATTATTGTCGGATATAGAAAGCGACATACGTAACCTTTCTAAATAAATATAGTCAACGGTACTATCACTTTTAACTGTTAAAATACCTGGTGGTAAAAGAATAGTAACATACGGTATTGCACAGTAACACACAGTATTGCACAGTGTTTCATATTATTGAAATGATAAAGTGGCTATTGTACTATATTGACTTTATTGAACCAATAATTGTCACATGCATAATAATTTATATTATTGAGCTGATAATTGTCACAGTAGCATATGCACAGTAATTCACATTACTGAATCAATAATTGTCATTACACAGTAACATACTATTTTCATATTTATTTTCAGCATTTTTGTTATCTCTTTTATGATTTTGATTAAACTGTTGTATTCTATTATTAGTTAATTTCTCTGCTTATCTAACTCAGAAAGTCAACTACACTGCATTTATAACAATTAGTCATAATAATGAATAATTGTGAATCATTATTGAATAATTGAATTGATAAAGTTATTTATTTTTATTATGATAAATAATATAAAGTTATTTATTTTTATATATAAAGTTAATTGATTTATATAAAGTTAGTTGTTTTATATATAAAGTAAATTGAATGGTATAGATTAAAGATGATATTTAAATGAATGGTTTAGATTAAGAAAATCTTAAAAGAGAAAATGAGTGGTATGGATTAAACATTATCTTGAAATATACGATTTGGATTAAATTAGAAAATTTTGGTTTATAATAATTTGGCTATAAATAAAGGCCTTAACTTAAGGATTTTTCATAAAAAAACTTCCTTACTTATTATTTCTTTTACTCTCTAAATATTTTTTTGTACAAGTTCTCTTTGTGTGTGCGAAATTTATCTTGAGTATTTGTGAACATCTGTAAGTGTACGAGTACTAACCAAGTTGATCAACTTCATATCCAGTCACGTGTTAAGGTAAGGGATACCATCTTTTTCATCTTCTATTATTCAAACTTACTACGGTAAGGAATTATCATTCTTTGATTCTCGCAAATAATATCGTTTCTTTCTTACTCGTAAGATGTGTCACTTATTTTCATATATTAATTTGTGGGAATAACCTGACTACGTGGACTACCGTATATTTGGTGAATAACCTTTCGTATTCAGTCCTTATTAATTTGCGGGAATAACCTGACTACGCGGACTACCGCATGTTTGGTGAATAACTTTTCGTATTCATTCTTTATTAATTTGTGGGAATAACTTAACTACGCTGACTATCGCATGTTTGGTGAATTACTCTTCGTATTCATTTCTTAATTGTCTCTTGTTGGTAAAGTTCCCTGAAATAATTATATATTCTTTAATAGTTTGCGCTTCATCTAATATTATTTCAATTGCACCTTCCTATTTTTCTAAATCTTTCCTTTGAACCTTAACCGTTATTCTGAATTGTGGATCTTGAATATCGTTCTTGAATTTGAGTCCACATCATTTTGACAATTTGGATATTATTTGAATCCGTACAAAGTAAAATCATAAACTTTCGATATTTATTGATCATCCTGTTTCTTCTGTTCATCATTTATATCACTGTTGTTATTCTAATCATCAAGAATCATGTTGTTGTAAATATCTGTGACCTGAGACATAGATGATAGGATAAAAACGATATAATTGTTGTCTCTTTTAGGGCATGTGGTGAACGTTTTCTTTGGCTGGGGGCAAAGAAGAACTGTTGTTTGGTATGATTATGACCAAATGCTGAATACTGGTATAACCATGACCGTTGGTGATATATTGAATATTTTTGGCCCGCAGTGCAAATATGAACTGTTAACTTGCATGATTATGACTAGGAACTGTGAATTTGTATCATCATGACCAGTGGTATTTCAGATGATAAAAGTTGATAACTTTTTTCTTAAAAAGAGAAGCAAGTGGACATTATAGTCTACATTATTTTTCTAATGGATTGCTCATTCCACTGCTATCATTGATCTGAACTTTATTCAAGAATTTAACTACAGCTCTTGATAAAAAGCTTATTGTCTATTATATTCAATTAAGAACTCAACTGTTGAAGGCTAATGATAATTTATTTGTCATTATCTTAGTCATGATATTTTCTTACTGGGTTATTTGAGCTCACTTTTTCTTTTGTTATATTATTTTTCAGAAAACGAGAGAATAACTCAGTCTAGCAGGGGAAAGGAGTGACGGTCCAAGAGATAGCTATTGTAGTCTTCATATGTTATATATAGTGTGGTAATAATAGTGAACACTTAGTTGTGTATTATTGAGTTCTGTATTTTTGTTCTATATACTGTTTGTATTAGAAATCGTATATTTTACGGTGTCTCAAATTGGGCAATGTAGGCCTAGATTTGGGGGCGTCATATTTGGTATCAAAGCTTAGAGATATGATCTTTAATGGAAATCTGGGGATAGAAATAAGAGGAGAGAGACGAATTGATTACGTCACTAGTGTGTCCTACATAAATAAAATTTTGTTATCTAATAAGTTGGCTTGAATGTGGGGACAAGAAGTGACAAATCAGTTTGTTTAACTAACTTTTATCTTATGACCGCAATTAAGAATGACTTTTGAAAATCAGGGAATGAATTATCCACTACCCGAGGCGAATGTAGCTGAAAATCAGGAAGCTACAAACAATCCTCCTGTAGCTTCAAAAAATAATGCTGATGATCATGTAAATTAGAATGATTTCTTTAAAAACTTCATGCAATTTATCTAAAATCAGCTGAGGAGAGGTCGAAACGGTAGAAACGCTGATAATTTAAGGATTGTCACCGTTAAAAAATTTAAAGAATTGAGACCACTTGAATTTTTCGGGAAGCCTGAACCACTCAAAGCGAAGGCATGGTTGAAGCAGACGACAAAAATACTTGATGTCCTACGATGTGCAAATGATCAGAAGGTGTCATTCGCCGCTTTTATGTTTCGAGAGGAGGCAGACCATTAGTGGGAGGTAGTAAAACGCATCCATTATTTGGCTCTAGAAATGTCTTGGCTGAAATTTCAAGAGCTATTCAACGAAAAATACTTCCCAGAAAGCATCCGCCATTTGAATGAGGTGGAGTTCATAAAGCTAGAGCAAGAAAATATGTCAGTCTCACAATATAAAGCTAAGTTTACTGAATTATCTCGTTTTGCGACCCATCTAGTGGATGACAAAGCACGAATGAGTCGGATGTTCTTATGAGGTTTGAAATGCGAAATTCGTCCACAACTTAGCTATCATAAATTTAGTTTGTATTCAGATGTTGTCGATAGGGCTCAAAGGGTAGTGCAAACAGATGAAAAATTACAGCCAAGAGTCAATGATCAGCGTAGAGAGAGAAATGACAACAACCACAGGAACGAGAATCATAGGGAAGGTAACCAACACTTTGGTGGTAATCTCGCATCGAATAACTGAAGAAGAGAATCCAATGGGAATAATTTCAAGAGAAAAATATTCCATAATGATTATGGAAGAGCACCGGCACCAGTACCAGCATCGGCAATAATACCAAGGGGAGGAGATCGACCACCGATAAGATGTTATCGGTGTGGTCAGGAGGGTCACATCAGCCCAAATTTTACTCAACAGTCCAAGTTGTGCTATAGTTGCGGAAAAGGTCATGTGGCTCGATTTTGTCCTATTTCAAAATCAAGTCCAACTGCAATGATGGTACCAAAAGCTAGCGCGGATAAGGGAAAATCTGTAGTTCAAGGGAGAGCTTTTATTGTGACATCCCAAATGACACGAAACCCAAATGAGGTGATAACTGGTAAGCAATTCATAAATTCTCGTGAAGTTTATGCCCTGTTAGATACTGGTTCTACCCATTTTTTTATCTCACCTACATGTGCTTAACGATTAAACTTAACTCCTGAAAATTTGGACTTTGACTTATCAGTTGAAACCTCATTAGGAGCAATAGCCATTACATCTACTGTATATAAATTTTGCTTAGTTCAAATCAACAGCCTTATATTACCTATTGACCTTATTTCTTTGGAAATGCATGAATTTGATGTGATTTTAGGAATTGATTGGTTGACTAATCATCATACTAAAATTGATTGCTTTTAAAAAATCATTAATTTTCATATTCCTAATCAACCTGTCATACAAATTCAAACCATCAAACCATTGAAATCTATAACTATCATTTTTAGCCATAAAGTCACTCGTTTATTGAAAAACGGATGTCAAGTTTTTTTAGCTCATGTCACTGACTTGAACAAAGATGTGTCAAACTTGAATGATATTTCTATCGTTAATGAGTTTTTTGATATTTTTCTCGATGAACTTCCCGGCTTACCTCCAAATCGGGAAATTGAATTCTATATTAATCTTGAACCCGGTACCAAGCCTATTTCCAAAGCCCCATACTGAATGACTCCTATTGAACTTCAAGAGCTAAAGGTCTAACTACAGGAATTGTTAGATATTGGTTTCATTCGTCCGAATGCATCGCCTTGGGGTGCCCCTGTTCTTTTTGTCAAGAAGAAGGACGAGAGTATGAGATTGTGCATTGATTAGCAAGAGTTGAATTATGTCAATATAAAAAACAGGTACCCGTTACCTCGAATTGATGACATGTTTGATCAATTGCAGAGTGCTCAACATTTCTCAAAGAATAAACTTTACTCTGGATATCATCAGTTAAAATTTAAAGTTGATGACATTCCAAAGACTTCTTTTAGAACCCATTACGGGCATTATGAGTTCTTAGTCATACCTTTTGGACTAACAAATGCTCTTGCAGCTTTCATAGACATGATGAACCGAATATTCAAAGAATATTTGGATCATTTTGTGGCTGTCTTTATTGATGACATTCTCATATACTCCAAGAGTCGTGAGGATCATGAACAACACCTGAGATTAATACTCCAAAAGCTACGTGAGAACAAGTTGTATGTCAAGCTGAAAAAGTATGAGTTTTGGCTTGAAGAAGTCACGTTCCTTGGGCATGTGATTTCCAGTCAGGGAATATCAGTTGATCATGTAAAGATTAAAACAATATTAAATTGAGAGCAACCTCGGTCAGTAACTGAAGTCCGAAGTTTTCTAGGCTTATCTAGTTATTATCGGAGATTCGTAGAAGTATTTTCTCGAATCGCCACTCCATTAACTCAGCTGACTCGGAAAAGCACAAAATTCGTATGGAACGAGGAATGTGAGAAAAGTTTTCAAGAACTTAAGAAGAGGCTTATTTCAGCTCCTATTCTGACCATACCATCATAATCGAGAGAATTTGTTTTCTACAGCGATGCTTCAGGCAAATATCTAGGCTGTGTACTTATACAACATGGAAAAGTTATAGCATCTACCTCTCGACAACTCAAAGATTATGAGAAAAATTATCCTACTCATGATTTAAAGTTGACAGCGGTCGTTTTCGCATTGAAGATTTGGAGGCACTATTTGTACGGGGAGAAAGTGGAAATCTTTACAGATCAGAAAAGCCTCAAGTATTTCTTCACCCAGAAGGAACTCAACAAGCAGCAACGACGTTGGCTTGAGCTGTTAAAATATTACGACCACACCATCCAGTATCACATAGGAAAAGCAAACGTTGTAGCTGATACTTTAAGCAGAAAATCTTATGAGAGTACAAGTGCAATGCTGACTACGCAGAAATGTATTTTGTACGACTTACAAAAGATGGAGATAGAGTTAAAACTACCAGGGACCCACATGAAGATTGCGCACGTACAAGTAGAACCAGCTTTAATTGATAAAATTAAAGCTACTGATCCGGAAATGATGAGTATGATGAAGAAAGTACAAAAAAGTACTATTCTAGAAGCAAAAATTGACGAGAAAGGAATACTTTGACTCAACTCTCGACTCTTTGTTCCTAACGACCCTGAATTAAAGCATAAAATCATGGTGGAGGCACACAACACACCGTTTATAATCCACCCGAAAAGTACCAAAATGTATCGTGATCTTCGACATACATTTTGGTGGAACAATATGAAAAGAGAGATTGCCGAGTTTATCTCAAGGTGTTTAACTTGTCAACGTGTCAAGGCAGAGCATCAAGTGCCTAAGGGTCTATTGCAATCACTCAAAATTCTAGAATATAAGTGGGAACACATCACTATGGATTTCAGGACCGGTCTTCCCAAAGTTTTTCAAGGCTTTGATGCGATTTAGGTCATCATAGATAGATTGACCAAGTCCGCTAATTTCTTGCCTATAAGAGAAAACTTTTCACTCGAGCGTCTAGCCGGTATGTACGTAAATGATATTGTAAGATTGCATGGCATGCCAGTTTCTATAGTTTCTGATTGAGATCCTAGATTCACTTCACGCTTTTGGATCAGTCTACAAAAAGCTATGGGCACCAAGCTACGATTTAGTTCTGCATACCATCCTCAAATGGACGGACAATCTAAAAGGACGATTCAGACTCTCGAAGATCTTTTGAGACTTTGTGTGCTAGACTTTAAAGGAAGTTGGGACAAGTACTTGCCATTGGTTGAATTCTCCTACAACAACAGTTATCAAGCAAGCATAGGCATGGCTCCATTTAAGGCTTTGTATGGACGAAAGTGTCGCTCTCTAGTATGTTGGAATAAGGTAGGAGAAGCAAAATTGTTGGGACCTGAGTTAGTACGTTTAAAAACAGAAAAGATCTAAACAATTCGATAACGAATACAAACTGCACAAGAACGACAAAAGAGCTATGTTGATCTTCATCGAAGGGATGAAAGTTTCAATGTCGGAGACCATGTATTCTCACATATTTCTCCATGGAAAGGAGTTACGAGATTCGGAAGGAGAGAAAAACTCAACCCTCGATTTATTGGCGCATTTGAAATTCTAGACCGAGTAGGAACCCGTGGCCTACAGACTAGCCTTACCACAAAGTATGTCTCGCATTCATAACGTTTTTCACATATCTATACTACGTAAATATGTGAAAGATTCGAATCACATCATTGAGTTAGAACCAGACGTTATAGTAGAGGATTTAACGTACGAAGATATACTTGTCAAGATCTTAGATAAGAAAGAGTAAATCTTACGCTCAAAGGTTATACCTCAAGTCAAGGTTTTATGGAGAAACCAAGATACTGAGGAAATGACTTGGGAGCTAGAATCTAAAATGAAATGTAAGTATCATTATCTATTCGAAATATCAGGTATGTCAATTTCGGGGATGAAATTTCATAATTAGGGGAGGTTGTAAGATCCCGACTTTTATGAAATACAAATTTAATTTAATTTTTCTTTATATATTTTCTTTTAAAAACGGTAAATGAATAAATTGATAAAAGTAAAAATTAAGAAATGTTTGTAGAAATTTTATCTTATCGGAGACTATTCGTTTTGTCGGGGAATATTCGTTCTATCGGAGAATATTTGTTTTGTCGGGGAATATTCGTTTTATCGGAGAATATTCGATTCGTACGACGGTGCCAAAATAACCAAATATTGGTGGACCCCCACAACGAATTATTGTCGGATATAGAAAACGACACACGTAACCTTTCTAAATAAAAGAATAGTAACATATGGTATTGCACAGTAGCACACGGTAATGCACAGTGTTTCATATTATTGAACTTATAAAGTGGCTATTGTACTATATTGACTTTATTGAACCAATAATTGTCACATGCATAATAATTTATATTATTGAGCTGATAATTGTCACAGTAGCATATGCGCAGTAATTCATATTACTGAATCAATAATTATCATTACACAGTAACGTGCTATTTTCTTATTTATTTTTAGCATTTTTGTTATCTCTTTTATGATGTTGATTAAACTATTGTATTCTATTATTAGTTAATTTCTCTGCTTATCTAACTCAGAAAGCCAACTACACTGCATTTATAACAATTAGTCATAATAATGAATAATTATTGAATAATTGAATTGATAAAGTTATTTATTTTTATTATGATAAATTATTTAAAGTTATTTATTTATATATATAAAGTTAATTGATTTATATAAAATTAGTTGTTTTATATATAAAGTAAATTGAATAATAGAGATTAAAGATGGTCTTTAAATGAATAGTTTAGATTAAGAAAATCTTAAAAGATGAAATGAGTGGTATGGATTAAACATTATCTTGAAATATACGATTTGGATTAAATTAGAAAATCTTGGTTTATGATAAGATTTTTGGTTATAAATAGAGGTCTTAACTTAAGGATTTTTCATAAAAAAAATTCATTGCTTATTCTTTCTTTCACTCTCCAAATATTTCTTTGTATAAGTTCTCTTTGAGTGTGCTAAAGTCATCTTGAGTATTTGTGAAGATCTGTAAGTGTACGAGTACTGACCAAGTTGATCAACTTCATATCCAGCCACGAGTTAAGGTAAGGGATACCATCTTTTTCATATTTCATTATTCAAACTTACTACGGTAAGGAATTATCATTCTTTGATTCTCAAAAATAATATAGTTTCTTTCTTACTCGTAAGATGTGTCATTTATTTTCATGTATTAATTTGTGGGAATAACCTGACTACGCGGACTACCGCATGTTTGGTGAATAACCTTTCGTATTTATTCCTTATTAATTTGCGAGAATAACCTGACTACGCGAACTACCGCATGTTTGGTGAATAACCTTTCGTATTCATTCCTTATTAATTAGTGGGAATAACCTGACTACACGGACTACCGCATGCTTTATGAATTACTCTTCGTATTCATTTCTTATTTGTCTCTTGTTGGTAAAGTTCCCTAAAATAATTATATATTCTTTAATAGTTTGCGCTTCATCTAATATCATTTCAATTGCACCTTCCTATTTTTCTAAATCTTTCCATTGAACCTTAACCGTTATTCTGAATTGTGGATCTTGAATATCATTATTGAATTTGAGTCCACATCATTTTGACAATTTGGACATTATTTGAATCCGTACAAAGTAAAATCATAAACTTTCGATATTTATTGATCATCCTGTTTCTTCTGTTCATCATTTATATCACAGATGATAGGATAAATGCGATATAATTATTATGTCTTTTAGGGCACGTGGTGAATGTTCTCTTTGGCCGAGGGCAAAGAAGAACTGTTGTTTGCTATGACTATGACCAAAGGCTGAATACTGGTATAATCATGACCATTGGTGATATATTGAATATCTTTGGCCCGTAGTGCAAAGATGAACTGTTAACTTGCATCATTATGATCAGGAACTGTGAATTTGTATCATCATGACCAGTGGTGTTTCAGATGATAAAAGTTGATAATATTTTTCTTAAAAAGAGAAGCGAGTGGAAATCATAGTCTACATTATTTTTCTAATGAATTGCTCATTCCGCTGTTATCATAGATCTGAACTTTATTTAAGAATTTAACTGCAGCTCTTGATATAAAGCTTATTGTCTATTATATTCAATTAAGAACTCAACTGTTGAAGGCTAATGATAATTTATTTGTCATTATCTTAGTCATGATATTTTCTTACTATGCTATTTGAGCTCACCATTTCTTTTGTTCTATTGTTTTTCAGAAAACGAGAGAATAACTGGGTTTAGTAAGGGAATGGATTGACGGTCCGAGAGATAGCTATGTAGTCTTCACATGTTATATATAGTGTGGAAGTAATAGTGAAGACTTAGTTGTGTATTATTGAGATCTGTATTTCTGTTCTATGTACTGTTTGTATTAGAAATCGTGTATTTTATGGCGTCTCAAATTGGGCTATGTAGGCCTAGATTTGGGGGCATCATAGATACCCCTTACTTTAACACGTGACCAGATATGAAGTTGATCAACCTATATATTTATAATTTAATTAGTAACTTCCACATATAATTTCATGGTGTATACCAATTCGTATGAAAGCATCAAAAGTGATTTGATAGAATAAAGTAGAATAACTTCAATATAGTTTTTAAAAAAAAAATATTTCAAAATAAATCTTCCAATGAAAGTTTTTCAAAATAAATCTTCTAAATGAAGAGTTTTCTAAAGGAATATTTATAAACACCGTGTGACGTGTGTGGTTGCTTATATAACCTTTATAAAAAGACTTACTTAAACAGTACTCGTACACTTACAGATCTTCACAAATACCCAAGATGGCTTTAACACACTCAAAGAAAACTTACATAAAATAATATTTAGAGAGTGAAAGAAATAATAAGTAAGAAAGTTTTATAAAAAATCCTTAAGTTAATGCCTCTATTTATAGCCAAAAATCTTATCATAAATCAAGATTTTCTAATTTAATCCAAACCATATATTTCAAGATAATGTTTAATCAATACCACTCATTTCATCTTTTAAGATTTCTTTAATCTAAACCATTCATTTAAAGACCATCTTTAATCTACACCGTTAATTTCAAATTCTATAATTATTACATTATCTTTAATCTATACCATTCATTTCAGATCTCCTTTAATCTATACCATTCAATTAACTTTATATATATAACAACTAACTTTATATATAAAACAACTAACTTTATATAAATCAATTAACCTTATATATAAAAATAAATAACTTTATATAATTTATCATAATAAAATAATTTACTTTACATAATTTAAATAAAGTAAATAACTTTATATAAATTATTATAATAAAAACAAATAACTTTATATAATTTAGTATAATAAAAATAAATAAATTTATCAATTCAATTATTCAACAATAATTCACAATTATTCATTATTATGACTAATTGTTATACATGCAGTATAGTTGGCTTTCTGAGTTAGATAAGCAGAAAAATCAACTAATAATAGAATATAACAGTTTAATCAACATCATAAAAGATATAACAATAATGCTAAAAATAAATAAGAAAATAGCACGTTACTGTATAGTAATAATTATTGATACAATAATGTGAATTACTGTGCATATGCTATTATAACAATTATCAGCTCAATAATATGAATTATTATGCATGTAACAATTATTGATTCAATAAAGTCAATATAGTACAATGTCCACTTTATCAATTCAATAATATGAAATACTGTGCAATACCATGTGTTACTGTGCAATACCGTATGTTATTATTCCTTTACCACTGGGTATTTTAACAGTTAAAAGTAATAATACCGTTAACTATATTTATTTAGAAATGTTACGTATGTCGTTTTATATATCTGACAATAATTCGTTGTGGGGGTCCACCAATATTTGGTTATTTAGGCGTCATCGTACGAATCGAATATTCCTCGACAAAACGAATATTTCCCGACAAGATAAAATTTGTACAAATATTTCTTAATTTTCACTTTTGTCAATTTATTTATTTACCGTTTTCAGAAGAAAATATAAATTTGTATTTCATAAAAGTCAGGGTCTTACATTTTATATATATATATATATAAAGAAGGAGAGAGAGAGAGAGAGAGAGTTTTAAATATAATACATTAACTTATAATATGATTCAATTATTAAATTAATAGTTAAAAAATAAGAATTAATTCCTATATTGAACAATATATTCATAAAAATATAATAAAAATTTAACAATCATAATATTATTTTATCTAATATTAATTTGTTAGTATTATTAAAACATATATATATATATATATATATATATATGTGTGTGTGTGTGTGTGTGTGTGTGTGTGTGTGTGTGTGAGAGAGAGTTTAAAAAAAAATTATTACTACTAATATTATATAGTTTGAGAAGAAAATAGTTTTTGAGAATTATCTTACCATGTAAAAAATTGTTACTATTATTCAAATACATGTATAAATAATGCTCCCTCCATCCAACTTTATGTCCAAATTGACTTTTTAAGGTCAAGTGACATATTTTAAAATTAATATTTAAACAAATATATTAAAAAAATATGTAATCAAATAAGTTGACTTTAATTATATCTTCTATGTACTTTCTTGTGATAATAATTTTGTTTCTATATCTAATAAACTTAAGAATAATTTTTTATTTTAAATATGATTAATTTGACCATAAAAAATCAATTAAGACAAATAAAACTAGATTGAAGGTGTATATATTAACCAACTATATGATTAAATTACTAAATAGTAAAATTATAATTAGTAACTCTATTAATAAGAATTTCTAACAATAAAATTAAAAATATCAATAATATCACAATTCTACAATAATACTCTTCGTTCGGTTCAACTGAGTCAAAAATAAGAATTAATGATATATTTTTACAAGTATATACCTAATATTAATTAGTTAGCATTATTAAATAAGATTTTATTACTACTTAGATAATATAGGCCGAGAAGAAAATAATTTTTTCAGAAAGATCATCTTACATAATTTGAATTTGTTAATAATATTAAATTATAAGTATATTTCAAATATAAGTATAACTTTATTATTACTAAAATAATACAATTTTGGAAGAAAAATATTTTTTTTAAGAATTATTAAACCTAATGTTAAATTATTATTATTGATCAACTATATTATTCAATTATTAAACAAAAAATAAAAACTAATTATATTAAATATTTATAATAAAATTCAACATTATCATTAACTCTAATAAAAATCTCCGGAAGGGGTGTACATGCCGGTTATAATAATGCACAAATTGGACTAGAATCAGGGGGCAAGGATGGGTTACACAGCTTCCAAAGTGCAGATTATTCAATGAGAACGTCTTAACAGATGTGGTGCAACCAACCATCTACAAAGAAATACTCCCTCGGTCAAATAAAATTGGCTAACTATATTAAAATATTATACGAAGACTATTTTGTCCTTAAAAATATTTTCTTGGGATCCACCGATTTAAAAAAAATAAATATTCCCTAACGGTAATATATGTAAAGTTGAGCAAAAATGAAACATATATAATATCTTCTTAATTTTAAGTCTCTTAATTTGTATAAAAAAAACAACTAAAGTCATCTTTTTTGGGACGGAATGAGTAATATTTACTTACACCGATCATGTCTATATGGTCCAATTGTTGTTCTTCTGTTTTATATTTTATTTTTCACGGCAACAAACAGTGAAAATGTATCTCTTGGCAGTTTCATTTTCTTTACCTTAATGCATTTAATAACCTAATGGTGCCTAAATGATTTGAAACCAAGGCAAAGCTAGCAATCAGCTATAATATGACAGTAAGCATTTTTCTAGTTCAAAATCAGACGTCTAGAAGTTGGTCAACAAGTGGAAGCTTAAGCCTCTGCATCATCATGTTTCATCACAGCAAACGCCATCAACACATAATAATTCTCCCCTTGATAAATAAACTATTTTCCTGGGGCTGACAGAGCAAGGTGGACTGGCATGTAGGCAATAACAATGTCCATTTCACATCTCCAATGAGGTCTCCCTGAAAACATAACATGGATAGCCATTCCAACAATCAAACATATATACAAATGAGGGTTGTTCCCTGAATTTTTAGATAATTGCATTATTTTTTTCAAATCTATCTGTCGAACTCACAAAAACAAATGAACAAATTGTACCAGTAGATCCATTTTTGTATTGCCGCTAGGTCCTCAATCATAGAACTCCAGCCCACAAACCTATAAAACGTGCACAAATGGTAATTAAATTATAATCATTTATATTGGTATTATCAATAAGCAAACAAATCACCTAATGAAATCAACTTGTCCCATGTTGGGGAGGAAGGAATCTGCTACAGCAATCGAATTCGCTAGCATGCTCCCCAACCCACACTAATAAATAAATAAAGTGAATAGTTTCTTCTGCCCCAGGTCAACCTTTTTCGAGCCACTAGTTTTCTGACGAGTCACCTTGTTGTCCTATATAAACTCCCAAATGAAGAAAAGCAAAGCAACTTACTGCTATCTGTCTGTATCAATAACAAAAGCAGCGTCAAATATCGACTTTGAAAAAGACCTAGAGGGTGATTCTCTGTTGAATATACAATTATGAGAAGCGAGATCAGTAATGTCTCTGGAGCAGCAATTGCAGCAGAAAGTTTTGGAAGTAAAAGGCCTCTGCCTAAGAGGGGGCAAATAAAATCAAGGATAGCAGCAAATGCTCTTCATTCAATTGTTTCTGTGCTCTCAAGAGCCTCTTCTGATCCCCACCAGTCTAGTGGGAAACCTATTTTTTGAGGGACATGAAACCATCATGTATTGTACTGTCGATAAAATGCATGAATTGATGTGATTAATATTGGTTTCGAAAGTAACAAATCTTGTAATTAGTAGTATTTTTTTTACCAAATTACGATTTTATAATCGCATTGTTTAAAATCAAAAGAATTCACATCAATTTAAAATTTAAAAATATATCAAATTGACTTCAAAAAGTTAAATTAGATCCTATATTCTGGAACGAAAGGGAGTATTAGCGAAGGAATTATCATGATGGGCAAAGATGATAAATAAAACTAAATCAAAAAGGATCCATTTTGCTATTGTGAAAGCTCACTCATGTTTTAACAGCTACAAATTCACAGAATGCACATCCAAGAAAATAAAGATAATTAAACTAACTGATGACCAAAAAACAACTAATCGATAACCAAATGAAAGTGGCTATGGCTTGAAAAGCTATTTGCAGAAGTCAAACAGTCAATACAGAAAGCGATAGAACAAGATGAGAAATCATATCTATAAAACATGAAGCTACATGACACCACTAACGTGTACCTACAACCTTTAGAACAACTTACTAATTTGCAAGTAATTTCTTATTTTCTGCTTAGAGCTGTTAGTCTGGAAGGAATTCTTTCTCATCATGTTGTTAGAGATATGGTTGGGAGTCAAAATCAAAGTTTGGCCATGAAGGAAAAGTCTACAGTCTTAAATCGGACTTGACTCGGCAACTGATAAAACGAGTATACAATGCAAAATGTTACATGCATGGTGGTTCTACAATCATTGACTAAGATAACCATACATAATATTTAAAGGGTTTGGAGAGTACTGTAGTGACACTTCGTAAAACTTGGGACTGGTGTTCACATACAAGAGTGGGCGTGCTGGATAAGACTGTTAATTAATGAAGTGGGCAACATTAAACAGGGATAAATTTATGTGAAAAAGGGAGATACCTAGTAACTATCTACCTTAGGTATCATACAGGGTTAAAAGGACCCTTTATAGGGTTTTTTTAGATAAATTTAACCATACAAATATGAACAACATGAAAAAAATATTAAAGCATGTAAATTTTCATATGATTTGATTATGCGCATCAATAACTTTATTTTAATGAAACTAAACATATCTGAGCTGTCTGAAAGCTTACTTGCATACATGATTATATTGGTGCTCCAAAAACTCAAATGAAATAAATAATTTTTTTTGCATAATCTCATAATTTTGCATGTTCATTCCATCCGCACAGTCGGATTTTGGTATAAGGTCTTGATAAAATCAATTTATGAAACTAGGGTATATAACTTAGATTCCCACAAGGATATATCTCCCGAAGTCCCTAATTTATATCTTTTAATAAGACATGTCATTTCATTAGATAATGCACAACTGGTACTATATAAGCATGGTTTTGCCACCGGAAACTCCATCAACTCATTTAATGACTCCCTTTGGGAAATATGCTTCTTTCCATGTGCTGACAAGAAAGGTCCATGTAGGCAATAACATATCCGTTTGACGCTTCCAATGAGGTCTCACTGAAAACACGGATATAGCCATTCCAACAATCGATTGCTACCTCCAATTCTCCAAAATTAGAGATACATTTCTTAAACAACAACTTTTAAGAATAATTTTATGTTCTCCAATGTATCCTAGTACAAAATTTTGTAGTGGTTTATATGATGCTATGATAATAAAAATAATAATTGCATATTAGGAACATCATGCCAATTTATAATTTTAAAATCGAAATGTATCTCTAATTTAAGAACGGTTAGAAAGAAAAATATATCACTTTTGGAACGGAGGGATTAAGAAGGTTGCTTACGGAATTCTTACCCAATTGCATTTATTTTTTTCAAACCTAGCTGTCAAAATTTACAAAAACGAATGAACAAATTGTACCAGTAGATCCATTTTATATTCCTGCTTGGTCCACATCCACTTTCTTAACCATAGATCCAGATTCCAGCCCACGTACCTATAAAAAAATGCACGTGTACGTTATCAGAAAACCTGAAACCATTATGCTCATTAAATTATAATCAACCATGTTGGGATTCTCAGAAAGTCAATAAACCATCTAATGAAATTGATTTCTCCCAAGTTAGGGAGAAAGGAATCTGCTACAGCAAATGCCTTCGCTGGCATGCTCCCCAACCCGCACCAATCAGAAAAATGAATTTCAAAATATATCTTCTGTCCCAAATCGACCTTTTCCAAGCCACTAGTATTCTGATGAGTCACAATGCGCTATATTTGATTAGATTATGCACAACTGGGACAAGAATCAGAGGAAAAAGGGTCATATAAAGCTTCCATAGTCGAAGTGAGCCTATAAGTAGATATATGGGAACATCTACTAACTGCGATCAGCCAACAATTAACAAAGCAATATGCAAGTTACTGCAGTTGCACATGGTTCACACACAAACAAAGGGGAGGAGGCAGGCACAGAGAGAGAGAGGAGAATTGTTTGCTTGACATATCCGGTACACCTAACTGAATTTTCTCCTGTTATCCTTATTTCTAAGTTTCATGGCAACAAAAGACAGGGACAATGTATTATTTTGGAGCTTCATTTTCCTTTTCCTCAATGCATATACAGACCAACAGGTTCCTAATTGATTTGAAACCAAGGCTAGCAGCCTAGCACACAACTAATGTATATTAACATATGGTAAGCATTTTTTATTTTTTCTAGGTTAAATTTAGATGCCCGGAAATGGGTCAAGCAAGGGGAAGAATCAAACTTGGCATCGTCATAATCATCATGGTTTCATCATTGCAAACATCATCAATTCATAAAGATTCTCCCCCTGGGAATTAATATAGTTTCCATGTGTTGCAGTCATTCATCCGTATACCAAGCGAGGTGGCTCAGTATATAGGCAATAAACATAACCATATGTTGTAACACCCCGAACCCGCTACAGGTTCGGAGTACTACACTCCGCAAGCCCGAAGACCAGCAAGGTAACAATATCAAAAGCGCAGTTCAAACAAAAACATAATAATAAAACACTCTTGAAATCAATCAGTCTTTCGTTATCAAAATTACACTAAGATTCAATAACTAAGTACTGAAAACATAAATTTAGAGATACAACTCCCTTACACAAAAGTCTTATCAAATTGAAAATATTAATAAATGTCATAACTTAAAGAACTTCAGCCCTCTACAAAAGTATCAACAATGCTCGGCTCTAAACAACGTTTCCTGTAAAAATTAATGTAAGAGTGAGCGGTAAAGCTCTGCAAGTAACAATTTTTACTATTTAGGTGGATAAAGTACAATTTACAAAACACTTTTTCGAAATAACTTTTATTTGTTCAATAACAATATTAAATACAATTTTCGAAATTAATCTTTTCTTGTTCGATAATAATAGTCGATATATACATTCAAAACTAAAATCAATAATTATAAAATACAATTCGAAAATGATTTCAATATATTCAATAAACGATTTCGATATGTTCAATAAATTCGATGTATCTTTTAATCCACAGCTCTTGCGACTAAGGTTACAGCAGCCCTGTAACACGACTCTTATGTTCGATGATATCAATGATACGCTCCCTACTAAGGTATCTTATCATGCACGCGCTCCGAAGAGCGCCCCCCGAAGGGTATCTGAAGGTGTGCGCCTTATTAGGTTCTAAATTGTTCCAGAACTAGCGTAAACACTAATGGATTCAATACATAGTCGGACTGAGGTTTCTAAAATCAATTTCTCAATATTTTCGATATTCAGAACTATACTTATTTCACAGTTCAAAATCACATAATCTCATTTTCTAAATCAAAATTCTATTTTAATACTTGATTCGGGTTTTTAACAAAATACAAGTGTAACATTTTCATTCAACTGAAAGCCTTAAATAATGAATAACAATTTTTGAAACGATACATTTAGGCATCATATCCGAATAATTACTAAAGCATACATAATTATAAACGAAAATTTTAAAATACTAAATAGCTCAGAAAGTCACTTACACTATACAGTTCGAAAATACTAAACAGTTCGAAGAGTCACTTACCTCGATATTGCTGAACACAAAATTAATAGTCGAACGATTCCTAAATATAAATTTAGAACAAATAAATGTCATT
Source organism: Hedera helix (assembly GCA_947179155.2). Classification (NCBI taxonomy): domain Eukaryota; kingdom Viridiplantae; phylum Streptophyta; class Magnoliopsida; order Apiales; family Araliaceae; genus Hedera; species Hedera helix. The sequence goes on along the minus strand of OX359264.1, from coordinate 9,663,786 downwards.
AGGACAATTCTATTATTTAACAGATTTCTTATTTCTTTTTCAAAATAACTGTAAGTATATTTACAAAAGTATTCTTTCAATATTTAATCAATTTTCAAACAAATATTACTATTATGCCAAAATCATAATCTAAATAGCAATAATAATTAAAGCCAATAATGTTAATCTAAAACTATTAACTAATAATCTAACTACAAAACAATAATTAAAGCTAATAATACTAATCCAAAACTAGTAACTAATAATCTAAAAACCAAAACAATAATTAAAACTACAAAAATAATAACAATGCAAAAATACTAATTACTAACTAAATATACCAAATACTAACAAACTAGATACAATATTTAAAACTATATAAAACAAATAATAACAATACATAATATTAATAAGAAAGATACCCGAAACTATGAGTTTCATTGTTCGCCCACGTCCTCGACACCGAAAATTTTAACTAAGGAGGTCCTTACTAAAAAGGTTCTACAGAAAAAGTTTCTCGCAAAATAGGAGTTACTTAATGTTTTGCAAAATAAAACATATGTTAGTGTGTCGTATATAGGCTATGGGAAGGGGAAGTTTTTAGTGGGTGGGCAATGTGGGACTAAAAAGAAAAAAAAGGACCCGAGTATTACATTACCTCCCCCTTAAAAAAAAAGTTGGTTCTCCAAAATTTTCAAATCAAAATCTTCAATCGCTCAACTAAGTCTTTCTATCATATTTCGTTCACAAATTTTTCAAAATTAGCCTCGAGTACTAAACTTCAAACAATACAAAGATCTCCTACCTTATTCTCTATCTCACTCCATAATTTCTTATATAATCCTCAAACAACACATATTTTTTCCTTACTCTATCTCCAAATTCTAAATTTATCTTCAAACAACACAAAGATTTTCACCTTATTCTATCTCTAAAATCTTAAATTTACTCTAGACTATACCCACAGCTAACTCATAAAATCACTCCCTAAGAAATGTTTAAGTTATTCAACCCAACACACTACGAAGGGTCACCGCTCTGATACCAACTCTGTAACACCCCGAACCCGTTACAGGCTCGGAGTGCTACACGCCGCAAGCCCGAAGACCCGCAAGGTAACAATATCAAAAGCGCAGCTCAAACAAAAACATAATAATGAAACTCTCTTGAAACTAATCAATCTTTCATTATCAAAATTACACTAAGGTTTAATAACTAAGTACTGAAAACATAAATTTAGAGATACAACTCCTTTACACAAAAGTCTTATCAAATTGAAAATACTAATAAATGTCATAACTTAAAGAACTTCAGCCCTCCACAAAAGTATCAACAATGCTCGGCTTTAAACAATGTTTCCTGTAAAAATTAATGTAAGAGTGAGAGGTAAAGATCAGCAAGTAACAATCTTTACTATTTAGGTGGATAAAGTACAGTTTACAAAACACTTTTTGCGAAATAACTTTTATTTGTTCAATAACAATATTAAATACACTTTTCAAAATTAATCTTTTCTTGTTCGATAATAATAATTGATATATACATTCAAAACTAAAATCAATAATTATAAAACACAATTCGAAAACGATTTCAATATATTCAATAAACGATTTCGATATGTTCAATATATCCGATGCATCTTTTAATCCACAGCCCTTGCGACTAAGGTTACATCAGCCCTGTAACACGACCCTTATGTTTAATAATGTCAATAATACGCTCCCTACTAAAGTATCTTATCATACATGCGCCCCGAAGTGCCCCCCCCCGAAGGGTATTTGAAGGTGTGCGCCTTAATAGGTCCTAAATTGTTCCGGAACTAGCGTAAACACTAACGAATTCAATACATAGTCGGACTGAGGTTTCTAAAATCAATTTCTCAATATTTTCGATTTTCAAAACTGTACTTATTTCACAGTTCAAAATCACATAATCTCATTTTCTATAACATTTTCATTCAAATGAAAGCCTTAAATAATGAATAACAATTTTTGAAACGATACAATTAAGCATCCGAATAATTACTAAAGCATACATAATTATAAACGAAAATTTTAAAATACTAAATAGCTCAGAAAGTCACTTACACTATACAGTTCGAAAATACTAAACAGTTCGGAGAGTCACTTACCTCGATATTGCTGAACACAAATTAATAGTCGAACGATTCCTAAATATAAATTTAGAACAAATAAATGTCATTAGGACAATTCTATTATTTAACAGCTTTATTATTTCTTTTTCAAAATAACTGTAAGTATGTTTACAAAAATATTCTTTCAATATTTAATCATTTTTCAAACAAATATTACTATTATGCGAAAATCATAATCTAAATAGCAATAATAATTAAAGCCAATAATGTTAATCTAAAACTAAAACTAATAATCTAAATACAAAACAATAATTAAAGCTAATAATACTAATCCAAAACTAGTAACTAATAATCTAAAAACCAAAACAATAATTAAAACTACAAAAATAATAATAATGCAAAAATACTAATTACTAACTAAATATACCAAATACTAACAAACTAGATACAATATTTAAAACTATATAAAACAAATAATAACAATACATAATATTAATAAGAAACATACCCGAAACTATGAGATTCGCAGTCCGCCCACATCCTCGACACCGAAAATTTTAATTAAGGAGGTCCTTACTAAAATGGTCCTACAAAAAAATTTCTCGCAAAATAGGAGTTACTTAATGTTTTGCAAAATAAAACATATGTTAGTGTGTCATATATAGGCGATGGGAAGGGAAAGTTTTTTGTGGGTGGGCGATGTGGGACTAAAAAGAAAAAAAAAGGAACCGAGTATTACATTGCCTCCCTCTTAAAAAAAAAGTTGGTCCTCCAAATTTTTAAATCAAAATCTTCAATCGCTCAACTAAGTCTTTCTATCATGTTTCGTTCACAAATTTATCAAAATTAGCCTCGAGTACTAAACCTCAAACAATACAAAGATCTCTCACCTTATTCTCTATCTCACTCCACAATTTCTTATATAATCCTCAAACAACACAAATATTTTTACCTTATTTTATCTCCAAATTCTAAATTACTCCTCAAACAACATAAAGATTTTCACCTTATTCTATCTATAAAATCTTAAATTTAGTCAAGACTATACCCACAGCTAACTCTCAAAATCACTCCTTAGGAAATGTGTAGGTTATTCAACCCAACACACTACGATGGGCCACCCCTCTGATACCAACTCTGTAACACCCCGAACCCGCTACAAGCTCGGAGTGCTACACGCCACAAGCCCGAAGACCCGCAAGGTAACAATATCAAAAACGCAGCTCAAACAAAAACATAATAATGAAACTTTCTTAAAACCAATTAGTCTTTCATTATCAAAATTACACTAAGGTACAATAACTATGTACTGAAAACATAAATTTATAGATATAACTCCCTTACACAAAAGTCTTATCAAATTGAAAATACTAATAAACGTCATAACTTAAAGAACATCAGCCCTCCACAAAAGTATCAACAATGCTCGGCTCTAAACAATGTTTTCTGTAAAAATTAATGTAAGAGTGAGCGGTAAAGCTTAGCAAGTAACAATCTTTACTATTTAGGTAGATAAAGTACTGTTTGCAAAACACTTTTTCGAAATAAATTTTATTTGTTCAAAAACAATATTAAATACACTTTTCAAAATTAATCTTTTCTTGTTCGATAATAATTGTCGATATATACATTCAAAACTAAAATCAATAATTATAAAACACAATTCGAGAATGATTTCAATATGTTCAATAAACGATTTCGATATGTTCAATATATTCGATGCATCTTTTAATCCACAGCCCTTGCGACTAAGATTACAGCAGCCCTGTAACACGGCCCTTATGTTCGATAATGTAAATGATACGCTCCCTACTAAGGTATCTTATCATGCACGCGCCCCGAAGAGCGCCCCCCAAAGGGTATCTGAAGGTGTGCGCCTTAATAGGTTCTAAATTATTTCGGAACTAGCGTAAACACTAACAGATTCAATACATAGTCGGACTGAGGTTTCTAAAATCAATTTCTCAATATTTTTGATATTCAAAACTATATTTATTTCACAGTTCAAAATCACATAATCTCATTTTCTAAATCAAAATTCTATTTTCATACATGATCCGGGTTTTTAACAAAATACAAGTGTAACATTTTCATTCAAATGAAAGCCTTAAATAATGAATAACAATTTTTGAAACGATACATTTAGGCATCTGAATAATTACTAAAGCATACATAATTATAAACGTAAAATTTTAAAATACTAAATAGCTCAGAAAGTCACTTACACTATACAGTTCGAAAATACTAAACAGTTCGGAGAGTCACTTACCTCGATATTGCTAAACACAAAATTAATAGTTGAACGATTCCTAAATATAAATTTAGAACAAATACATGTCATTAGGACAATTCTATAATTTAACAGATTTCTTATTTCTTTTTCAATATAACTGTAAGTATATTTACAAAAGTATTCTTTCAATATTTAATCAATTTTCAAACAAATATTACTATTATGCCAAAATCATAATCTAAATAGCAATAATAATTAAAGCCAATAATGTTAATCTAAAACTATTAACCAATAATTTAAATAAAAAACAATAATTAAAGCTAATAATACTAATCCAAAACTAGTAACCAATAATCTAAAAACCAAAACAATAATTAAAACTACAAAAATAATAATAACGCAAAAATACTAATTACTAACTAAATATACCAAATACTAACAAACTAGATACAATATTTAAAACTATATAAAACAAATAATAACAATACATAATATTAATAAGAAACATACCCGAAACTATGAGATTCGCAGTCCACCCACGTCCTCGACACCGAAAATTTTAACTAAGGAGGTTCTTATTAAAAAGGTCCTACAGAAAAAGTTTCTCGCAAAATAGGAGTTACTTAATGTTTTGCAAATAAAAAATATGTTAGTGTGTTATATATAGGCTATGGGAAGGGGAAGTTTTTAGTGGGTGGGCGATGTGGGACTAAAAAAAAAAAAATGGAACCGAGTATTACATTACCTCCCCTTAAAAAAAAAGTTGGTTCTCCAAATTTTTCAAATCAAAATCTTCAATTGCTCAACTAAGTCTTTCTATCATGTTTTGTTCACAAATTTATCAAAAATTAGGTTCGAGTACTAAACCTTAAACAATACAAAGATCTCCCACCTTATTCTCTATGACTCCATAATTTCTTATATAATCCTTAAATAACACAAATATTTTTTCCTTATTCTATCTCCAAATTCTAAATTACTCCTCAAACAACACAAAGATTTTCCCCTTATTCTATCTCTAAAACCTTAAATTTACTCAAGACTATACCCACAGCTAACTCCCAAAATCACTCCCTAATAAATGTGTAGGTTACTCAACCCAACACACTACGAAGGGCCACTGCTCTGATACCAACTCTGTAACACCCCGAACCCGCTATAGGCTTGGAGTGCTACACGCCGCAAGCCCAAAGACCCGTAAGGTAACAATATCAAAAGCGCAACTCAAACAAAAACATAATAATGAAACTCTCTTGAAACCAATCAATCTTTCATTATCAAAATTACACTAAGGTTCACTAACTAAGTACTGAAAACATAAATTTAGAGATACAACTCCCTTACACAAAAGGCTTATCAAATTGAAAATACTAATAAATGTCATAACTTAAAGAACTTCAGCCCTCCACAAAAGTATCAACAATGCTCGGCTCTAAACAATATTTCCTGTAAAAATTAATGTAAGAGTGAGTGGTAAAGCTCAGTAAGTAACAATCTTTACTATTTAGGTGGATAAAGTACAGTTTACAAAACACTTTTTCGAAATAACTTTTATTTGTTCAATAACAATATTAAATACACTTTTCAAAATTAATCTTTTCTTGTTCGATAATAATAATCGATATATACATTCAAAACTAAAATCAATAATTATAAAACACAATTCGAAAATGATTTCAATATGTTCAATAAACTATTTCGATATGTTCAATATATTCGATGCATCTTTTAATCCACAGCACTTGCGACTAAGGTTACAACAGCCCTGTAACACGATATAATCCAAATACTAACAAACTAGATATAATATTTAAAACTATGTAAAACAAATAATAACAATACATAATATTAATAAGAAACATACCCGAAACTATGAAGTTCGCAGTCCGCCCACGTCCTCGACACCGAAAATTTTAACTAAGGAGGTCCTTACTAAAAAGGTGCTTTCACAAAAAGTTTCTCACAAAATAGAAGTTACTTAATGTTTTGCAAAATAAAACATATGTTAGTGTGTCATATATAGGCTATAGGAAGGGGAAGTTTTTAGTGGGTAGGCGATTTGGGACTAAAAGGAAAAAAAAGGAACTGAGTATTACATTTGTCATTTCCAATAAGATGTCCTTGAAAACATGTAGAACATTTATGAAATATTTTATTCTATTTTTAAAAATTTGTTGTCAAAATCTACAAAAACATATAAATAATTCCTAGCAGATCATTATTGTACCATGCTTTCGTCTACATCCACTTTATCAATCATAGAATCCAGTTTCCAATCCACATACCTACAAAACCCGAGTGTTAACTATTAGCAAACCAAAAACCATTATGCACATTAACTACAATCATCTATATTGGTATTCTTCACAAGTCAAAAAATGATCTAAAGAAATCTATTTGCCTCAAGTTGGGGAGAAAAGAATTTTCTTCAGCAGATAATTTCGCTGCCATGCTCCTCAACCCCCATAAATTTAAAAAGAAAAAAATCAAAAATTGTCTTCTGTCCCAGATCAACCTTATCTGAGTCACTGGTATTCGGATAAGTCATCAATGTTCTAAAAGATGCTAGGTTGGCCGCGGACGGCCGGGGGGGCCCTAGCGCCTAGGGGGCCTAGGCGGAGTTTTTTATTTTAAGCTAATTTTAATATTTTATCTTACATTTATCCAAGTAAAACAATAATATAAAGCCAAAAAAAATTATAATTAAGATAATAAAGACATTTGCTTAAAGTTCAAACACATATCCATATTGCTAATGTCAAAGTTCAAACACAAATTTATAAAAAAAATTACAAACTAATAGTCTTCATCTTCATAGCCCTCTATATCTCTAACTCTTCTTCTCCATGTCCCTCCGAGATAATGTCCTCATCGGACTCACACTCATACTCCTTATCTCTCTCTTCATCCGTGTCATCACTAGACAAAAAATATTTTTCATGGAGTTCTCTGACTCCAATATTTTTACTACTTTTCTTAGGCTCTAGCACGCTATCAGCTCCGGATGCTTCCCCAACTGCCTCCCAAGTAAGGCCCGAACAGCCCTCAACTTCATCATCCACTCCCACGACGTCGTTTTGTAGCTTAGTTATTAAGATAAAATAAAAACAATTGCAGCCCTAATTTCTCCGCCTAGGCCCGCCTAGACTCGTCTAATTTTCTGGAGGGATTTTTTTCCAGCCTTGGGCCTAGGCGAGGCGCCCGGGGGGGGGGGGGGGGGGGGGGGGGGCTAGGGCCTAGATGTGGCGGTAGGGGGGAAAACGCCTAGGTGAGGACTAATCGGACCTAGGCAGAGATTTTTGTAACACTGTGAGTCATTTTTTGTGTATTTGTGCTATATAAACTCCCCAATTATGAAAGCAAAGTAACCTACAGCTTTTTGCCTATGTCAAAATAAAAGCAGTGTCAGATATCAACTTCTATAAGACCTAGAAGGTAATTCTATTTAAGATTTAATTATGAAAAGCAAGATCAGTAATGTCCCTGGAGCAGCAAATGCAGAAAGTTTTAGAAATAGAAGGCCTCTGCCTAAGAGGGGGGAAATAAAATCAAGAATAGCAACAAATGCTCTTCATTCAATTGGTTTCCGTGGTCTCAAGGGCATCTTACGATCACCACCAGTTTAATGGAAAAAATTATTTGAGAGAGATGCAACCTATCCAAGATTATTAGTTTAAATTCAATGCTTGATGTATTATACTCTTCTCCCTTTAATTTCAGTTTAAATCAGTAGCGAAGCTAAAATTTAGAAAAGTAATATAAAGAACTGTTTGCTTCTGCTTCTCTTCTACTTCAACCTACAATTTCAGTTTAAAACAGTAGTGAAGGTAGAACTTAGAACAGGAAGTCTGATAGGGTTGAATTATATGATATTTTTATTCCCTAATACTTAGTTTTTATATTTATTGTGTGCTTAAATGTTTAATTATTTAGTTTATTTTGGTTTTAATAGGTTTTATAGGATTTTAGTTAATTTATGTTAATTTAGGTAATTTTATAATATTTTTATATCTCTTTTTATTTATGTGTTTTTATTTATTTTTAGTGTTTTAGGTGTTTTATTTATTATTATGTGTTTTTAGGATTTTTAGTATTTTTATTTAATTTATATTTATTTTTGTAGAAAAAATAAGCTTTGGGGGCAAATCTGTAAATTCAGCAAAACCGGAGGGCCACAGTGCAAATTCCGCAAGACTCTGAGGCTAAAATGGTAATTAACCAGCACCGGTGGCATTTCTGTAATTTCCGGAAAAAGATACGACCGCGCAATGCGCGGGGATGAACTGCCGAGTATCGAAACGACGCCGTTTCATTACAGCGTACGCGCAATGCGCGCGGTCGCGATACAGTAGCAGGAACTGGAGAAAAATGGTGTCGTTTTGGAGCCCGGACCGCGCAGTGCGCGCGGGCGGCTGACGTCGGCGTCTACTGTAGCGAAGGGCTTGTTTGGTTTGCGCGGAAATGGCCCAAAACAGATTATTTCGGGATTTTTGTTATTTTTTGATTCCAAATTGGATTTTAATTCCAACTAGGTTTAGGATAATAATTATTTTTCTTTTTATTTTATTTTTAATTGTAAATCCTATTAGGGTTTGGACAATTTAGGAGGTTTATGGAGCCTAGAAATAGAGGACTTGAGACACATTGTAATACACAACTTCTCTTAGAATAAAAATTCTCTCTTCTATTCTTTAGTGTTCTCTACAATTATGAGTAGCTAAATTATTTTTCTTGGCTTAAGTGATTGAAGCCATCAAGATTTATACACTGTGAGATCTAATTTATTTTAATTGTTCAATTTATATTTTGATTATTGAATATTCTTCTATGCTTAATTTTATGATTAATTTGTTTAATTGCTAGGAGGCCTACTAGTTTATTATTCATATTAATCTACTGCTATTTGTGAAGCAACTAAGTTTAATAATTGTTTTGCAGATCAAAAGATTATTTTATCTTAGGAAGAATATTCATCTAAATTAAATGCAAACACGTGGCTTGTGTTGTTTAGTTCAACGATCTCTCTAATTCTTTATGCTGCTATTAAATTAAATCTTTAGCACGTGCCGGAGGTTATTTAATAGTAAGGGTATTTAGACCACGTGGCTCTACTTATCTAAAATTAAGGAGAGAGGAGAAAAATTATTCCACCTGCGAGTAGTTTTTTCTACGGTGAATCTTCAAAATATTAATTGATTTATTTTTGCATCAGTGATCAGTTGTAAATTCTTGATGGTGGATATTAACTTAAACCAAGGCTTTTTCTTCTCATTTATTTCATTAAATTATTTGCCTAATTATTTTAGTTAGTTTTATTTAAATTATTTCTTTAATTACAAAATCCCCCAGTTTTTATTTGCAAAAACATAAAATTAAATTAATCATTCTCTGTGGGATCGACTCTTGCTTACACTATTACATTAATATTTTTCAAAAGTAAGATTTTATTTTTGGGTGCTTGCGACATCACACCAAATTTTGGCGCCGTTGCTGGGGAACTGATTTTAATTTAATTTTGTGCTTTTGTAAATATTAACTTAATTTAGTAATTATTCTTAGTTTTTTTTATTTTTCTAGTTTTCATATTTTATTTGAGTTGTGCAGGTTGAAGATGGAAATCATGGCTAGGAATCGAACTTTGAAAGAGCTTGCGGCCCCTGATTTGAATCAACAACCTTTAAGCATAATTTTTCCAAATGTAGATGCTAACACTTCCTTTGAATTAAAATCAGGTTTAATCCATCTATTGCCAAATTTTCATGGCCTTGCCGGTGAAGATCCTCACAAACATTTAAAGGAGTTCCATATGGTGTGCACAAGTCTGAAACCTTCTGGAGTGACTGAAGAGCAAATCAATCTAAGAGCTTTTCCATTTTCCTTGAAGGATTTGGCTAAGGATTGGCTCTACTACCTACCCTCCGGAAGTATCACCACATGGGAAGAGATGAAAAGTCTATTCTTGGAGAAATATTTTCCTGCTTCAAGGGCAGCCAATATAAGAAAAGACATTTGTAGTGTGAGGAAGAACCATGGAGAATCCCTGTACGAATATTGGGAACGTTTCAAGAAACAATGTGCAAGCTGCCCCCACCATCAAATCAGCGAGCAGCTCCTCATCCAATACTTCTATGAAGGACTCATGTCTACTGATAGGAGTATGATTGATGTTGCCAGTGGAGGAGCTTTGGTGGACAAAACACCCGAAGCTGCAAGGAACTTAATTGCAAACATGGCTGCTAACTCCCAACAATTTGGCACTAGGCTTGATTTTTCATCCAAGAACGTTAATGAGGTAAATATTTCTTCACTTGAGCAACGAATTGATAGTCTAACCTCCGTTGTTCGTCAACTGGCTGTAGGCAATACGCAACAAGTAAAAGCTTGCGGAATTTGTGCAGTAGTAGGACATCCAACAGATATGTGTCCCACTCTTCAAGAGGAGTCCCACGAACAAGTGCATGCAGCAGGTGGTTTTTCAGGTCAACCACAAAAAAGATATGATCCCTACTCAAACACATACAACTCAGGTTGGAGAGATCATCCTAATTTCAGCTATGGACATCCACAAGAAAATCAACCCACAAATTCGAACTTTGCAAGCTACCAACAATACAAGCAGCCATATCCCAACAAACAACAGGGCCAATCATCTAATTCTAATTTGTCTTTAGAGGATTTGGTTAAACAAATTAGTACTAACACTGTACAATTTCAACAGAAAAATTTGCAGTTTCGACATGAAATGAAGGCGAATATGCAGAATTTGGAAACACAAATGGGACAAATGGCAACTGCAATTAGTCGATTAGAGGCGCAAGGTTCTGGAAAATTACCCTCTCAAACGGTGGTGAATCCAAAAGCAAATGTTAGTGCAATCACGTTGAGAAGCGATAAAGAGATCGAAACTCCAGCAAAGCTAGAGTCTGCATCAAAAGACCAAAGCAAAGTTGAAGTGGATAACAAGGAGGTAGACAACAGTCAAGAGGATAACAATGTTCTAGTCAACAATGGTACTCCTAAGCATAAATTTCCACCTCTCTCTGAGTATAAACCGGTACCCCCTTTCCCACTTGCTTTAACAGAAAAAAGGACATACGAGAAAAATTCCGATTTATTTGAAACTTTTCATAATTGCGAGGTAAAAATTCCATTGTTAGATGCAATTAAACAAGTACCTCGCTTTGCCAGATTTTTCAAAGAATTGTGTACACACAAGAGAAAACAAGCACTTAAAAAATATGAAAAGGTACAAGTAGGAAAGAATGTATCTGTCGTAATTCAAATAAAACTCCCTACAAAATGCCAAGATCCAGGAATGTTTACTATCCCTTGCAAGATAGGTGACACTAGATTTGAACAAGCCATGTTAGACTTAGGAGCATCTATTAATGTCATGCCATATTCTATATATGCTTCTTTGCAACTTGAACCTTTAAATAGAACTGGTACTGTGATTCAGTTGGCTGATAGGTCTAACACTTATCCTAAGGGTATAGTAGAGGATGTTCTTGTGCAAGTAAACAATTTAATTTTTCCTGCTGATTTTTATGTGCTTGATATGGAAAATGGTGATCAAAATGCTCCTATCTTGTTGGGAAGACCTTTCTTAAAGACTTCCAAAACTAAGATCGATGTTCATAGTGGTACACTGACAATGGAGTTTGATGGCGAAATTGTTAAATTTAATATTTTTGATGCCATGAAGTGTCATAATCCTGTTTACTCTGTTGATGTGATTGATTCTTTAGCAGCAAAAGTTTCTAAAACTGATGGAAAGGGTGAATTGAACACGACATTTAGTCCGAATATTGGGAAAGAGAAAGAGGAGTTAGTCTTGACTGCTGATTTAAAGAAAACTGTTGCGGCTGTGAATGACTCTTCGAACACAGGTAATGATCCACATTTTGACTTATCAGTTCCTAACAAGAAATCTTTACCTTTTGTTTTGCAGGATTACATTCCAGATTTGAAGCCTCTCCCTAATCATCTCGAATATATGTTCATTGAAGAGGGTGTAGAACCTTCATATCCACTGCAAGGGAGTTTTAACAAGACTATGATAAATGGAGTAAAGATGGATGAAATGGTCAAAATTCAAGAGGAAGGAGTAACGTAGTACTTTGGCCTGCTGTCAAGCCAATGACGATAAACAAAGGCGCTGCTTGGGAGGCAACCCAAGAAAACAGATTTGCATTTCTTTTCCTTTTTCTTTTTATAGTTATTTTTTCTTTGCATTATAGTTTACATTGGGGACAATGTAAATTTTAAGTGTGGGGGAAGGGTTTTAGGATAATTGTTTTATTTTTAGAAAATTTTAAAAATTTGTTTTTAATTTTTTTTAAAAATTTTTATTTTTTATTTTTTTTATTAGGGAATTTTAAAGAAATTTAAATTTTGGAATTTTGTGGGTAAATTCACTGCAAACCCTCACGAGACACAACTCGTCCACTTGGGGTAACCTTGGGGTTTAAAGGCTTGTTGCACATGCTAAGTGTAACCGTGTTTCCTACGAAAATGAGGTAGTTTTTTATTTTTTTATTTTTAGGATGTGTCGCTTGAGCAATGAGTTAATTGAATTTTAAATTTTTAGCCAATGATAAAATTTTTATTTTTATTTAATAACTCTTGGAAAAATGATAAATTTTTGCTTAGTTTGAATTTTGACTTTTTATTGATTATTACTTTGTTTGAGATCTTTAAAATTTTTATGCACTTATATCCATTTGTTTGAGCTAGTTTTAATTTAGAAAAAGTTTAAATGGTTAAATGCTTATGAAAGATATTTTTGAGCTCTATATCTTATTTGATCATTATTTGAAGTGAAATATAAGGAAAAATATAATTTGGAGGAGATGATTTAGGTAATTTTTCTAGGATTATTATTGAAAAAATCTTGTGGTGGGTTGAGATGGAGCGTAAAACGCACTCACTCATAAACACATGAAAAAGCGAGATAGAGCGTAAAACGCACTCGCTGGTGAGATGGAGCATAAAATGCACTCACCGTGAAAAAAAAAATGATGAAAAAAAAATGAAGAAAGAAAGAAAATGGGATGGAGCATAAAATGCACCCATTAAAAGAAAAAAATGAATGAGAAAAAATATTTGAAAAAAATGCATATTAATAATCCTAGTGTGTATAATTGTTAAAAACCTTTTGATCTTCTAGTTATATGTGTCTATATTAATGAAAAATGATGAGAAAAGTAAGACTATAGAGTATTGTTGTTAAACTAACCATTTTTTATATCATTTATGAGACATTTAATTATGTGAGCAGAACTAAGTTTTTTGCTAATTCGATACATTTGGATTCACACACACACAAAAGGTCTTGAGTAAAGTAGAATTGATAAATATGTTAAAGTTATAGATTTTGCATGATTTTAAAATTTTCTTTGAGTTATCATTTAAAAAATCTTTTGAGGCAGATGTTGAAATTTACATTGATCTATTGCTCAAGTAAGTTGTTTGGTTATTAGTTTTATTTATAGTTTTTATTTTTGTTTTGCCCGAGGACGAGCAAAAAGGTAAGTGTGAGGGTATTTGATATGGTTGAATTATATGATATTTTTATTCCCTAATACTTAGTTTTTATATTTATTGTGTGCTTAAATGTTTAATTATTTAGTTTATTTTGGTTTTAATAGGTTTTATAGGATTTTAGTTAATTTATGTTAATTTAGGTAATTTTATAATATTTTTTATATTTCTTTTTATTTATGTGTTTTTATTTATTTTTAGTGTTTTAGGTGTTTTATTTATTATTATGTGTTTTTAGGATTTTTAGTATTTTTATATTATTTTTATTTAATTTATATTTATTTTTGTAGGAAAAATAAGCTTTGGGGGCAAATCTGTAAATTCAGCAAAACCGGAGGGCCACAGTGCAAATTCCGCAAGACTCTGAGGCTAAAATGGTAATTAACCAGCACCGGTGGCATTTCTGTAATTTTCGAAAAAAGATACGACCGCGCAATGCGCGGGGATGGACTGCTGAGTATCGAAACGACGCCGTTTCAACACAGCGTACGCGCAATGCGCGCGGTCGCGATACAGTAGCAGGAACCGGAGAAAAACGGCGTCGTTTTGGAGCCCGGACCGGGCGGCTGACGTCGGCGTCTACTGTAGCGAAGGGCTTGTTTGGTTTGCGCGGAAATGGCCCAAAACAGATTATTTCGGGATTTTTGTTACTTTTTGATTCCAAATTGGATTTTAATTCCAACTCTTTTTATTTTATTTTTAATTGTAAATCCTATTAGGGTTTGGACAATTTAGGAGGTTTATGGAGCCTATAAATAGAGGGCTTGAGACACATTGTAATACACAACTTCTCTTAGAATAAAAATTCTCTCTTCTATTCTTTAGTGTTCTCTACAATTATGAGTAGTTAAATTATTTTTCTTGGTTTAAGTGATTGAAGCCATCAAGATTTATACATTGTGAGATCTAATTTATTTTAATTGTTCAATTTATATTTTGATTATTGAATATTCTTCTATGCTTAATTTTATGATTAATTTGTTTAATTGCTAGGAGGCCTACTAGTTTATTATTCATATTAATCTACTGCTATTTGTGAAGCAACTAAGTTTAATAATTGTTTTGCAGATCAAAAGATTATTTTATCTTAGGAAGAATATTCATCTATATTAAATGCAAACACGTGGCTTGTGTTGTTTAGTTCAACGATCTCTCTAATTCTTTATGCTGCTATTAAATTAAATCTTTAGCACGTGCCGGAGGTTGTTTAATAGTAAGGGTATTTAGACCACGTGGCTCTACTTATCTAAAATTAAGGAGAGAGGAGAAAAATTATTCCACCTGCGAGTAGTTCTTTCTACGGTGAATCTTCAAAATATTAATTGATTTATTTTTGCATCAGTGATCAGTTGTAAATTCTTGATGGTGGATATTAACTTAAACCAAGGCTTTTTCTTCTCATTTATTTCATTAAATTATTTGCCTAATTATTTTAGTTAGTTTTATTTAAATTATTTCTTTAATTACAAAACCCCCCAGTTTTTATTTGCAAAAACATAAAATTAAATTAATCATTCTCTGTGGGATCGACTCTTGCTTACACTACTACATTAATATTTTTCAAAAGGAAGATTTTATTTTTGGGTGCTTGCGACATCACACCAAAGTCAGAAAAATTTAAATCTCCCACAAGAGAACTATCAAAACAAGTGAGAGCATAGTTATCACGATATGCATAAATGATATATAAGGACTAATACCAAAAGGATTTGTCATGTCGTTTTTGTAGACACCCAAATTTTGCACTTTTGTACTAGCCCTGACAGGAGGGCAGAATCGTCATTTGACCCGTCGAGCGAAAAGGAAGGTGGACCCCAATACGAAGCCACCCCAACGACTTATGGTTAAATCCGCCACAGCAGGCAACGAGCATCAGGCAAGGCAAACGACTGATCCAGAAGAACCTGGGTGGATCACCAAAGACGACTAATGGCCACTACGCTTACGATGTTCGGGGGTCTCCTGGAAGCCAAGCACAACGAGCAATTTATACACCGAGGAACAGCATTCCGAAATAATACAGCAGAAAGTGACGATTTAAGACCGCGTGGCACGAAAATCGAGAAAAGGAAGCCAGACAGCCGCGGATGCATCTGCGGCCAACGACTTTTGGGGCTTCGCACGGCTCGAGGACGGCACACGGCAGCCGAGGCGGCGGCCCAGGCGGCCACAGCAGGCAGCCGCAGATGCATCTGCGGCTGCCTCCGATCAGCTATACAGCGGCCATTTTCGCGTCCGAGAGAGAAAAAAAAGAGAGGAAGAAAAAGAAAAATAGAGAGAGAGAGAGAGACCGCGCGGGAGGAGAGAAAGAGGTCGGATTTTGCTAGATTCAAGCAACAAATTCCGTTTGTTGTGTTAATTAGTTAGGTGATCTTGTGGTGTAATCCATTTTGTGATATAAGAAGCTTGAATCGGCATTTTGCAAGGTGAAAGGAGCGTGTTCTTGAGTTTTATTTTGTTGTATTGATAGCATAATGTTATGATTGGTATGTGATGCAGTTTATTGTTATATGTTGATAAAGGATCCGTGGATTAGGGGTTGTTAGCGAGGTTTCCATCGGAAAGTAACTCCTCCTAACGCCCCGATGACATCCGTACGGTGATATATCGTTCGTTGTGGTAATGGATAGTTTGTAGTGATTAAGTTGTGATATTTGAACTATGTAGTATGATTGCAATGTTTAATACTGTTAGATTTGGCTTAGTATTGATTGTGTAGCGATTTGGGTGGCTGTGAGCCTAGGGAGGAGATCCTCGTGATCGAATCCCGATGATGGACGTTTTGGCATATGTAATCCTTGTATAGAATCTAGGGATGTGTATTTTGTAATATCGGGCCTTAAAACGATACCAAGTCGTGTTCGGGTTAAGGCCCCGTAATAATAATAAAATATGTGATTGTGGGTGTTTGGGGTTGTCTGGATGGCTCACATGCCCAGGGATAGCCCCGACACGTTTTGAATGCTTATTTTGATTTACAACGCAAAAAAATGATTTTTCAAAATAAAGCAAATAATAAAGATCTTCTAAAAAGAATCAAACTAGGATGCTAGATTCACGAGGTTTAAAATCAAGGGTTTTTGGCAAACTTTAATCCATGGCTGATGAAAAGGCTTTAGTTGGTTTTAAAATGTCACAAAAAATGATTTCGTAAAATAAATGAATGTTTTCGTTAAACTTTGTGCATAGGGTGAAAGAGTTCTAGAAGTTGCCTTCATTTTATTTATATTAACTGTTAGAAGGCAATGTATAGTCTCGATTCCTATTTGACAAAAGTTTAAAACTATTGTTTTCTAAAATGACATCTAATAAAAAACCCTCAACGTTTTCGAAATTAAAATCAATCTTTCTTATAAAAAGCGAAGCCTCGTCATTTGGGTCAAAAGACGTCTAAACGCTTTCCCGACAAAACACATTTGCCATATAAAATCAAAGCAACTTTATGCAAAAGGACATCACAAACCTCCATTTAGGCACACACGCACGCGCACACACACATTTCAAGATTTAAAATGATAGGAAAACATCGAGATTGCGGTAACCGTGTTTCACGGAAGTCGGGGGGTGCCTAACACCTTCCCCTCGCTTAAGCAAGCCCCCGAACTCTATGAATCTCGGTTTGCGGACCAATTAAATCGGAGTCACATATGAGCCATTACGATTACGAAAACAAAATTCGGATGAGTTGGTACATCCATTTCAACAATACCAACTGACGACTCTGGTCAATTGGCTCATAAAAATTTGACATTTCAAAAACCCCGTCGACACTAAGCCGACCCTTTTCAAAAGTCACATCTTAATCTAAAGGCTAAAATTGGAAAGGGCTTTTTTATTATTAAAAAACGAAACGACGAAAATCCCGGCGTCGACAGTTTTCAAGTGAAAGCACTCTCATAATTTTCCATTTATAAGTTACAGAAAGGAAATCCTAGCAAATGAAATTAAATAAACAAGATAATAAATTGACAAGAGCCTGTAAAGCTAATTACACAAGTCAATCACTGATATAGAAAGGGATGAAACAATCTAACATGGAGTTGTATAAAACATAAAAACATAGACATCACTATGATACACACAGGTGAATGTGTAGGATAACAACTTACCAATTTTGAAGAAAAATCCTAGTTTCTGCTTAAAGCTATTGCATGTTAATCAAGGAGAAACTCTTTATGCTCATTTTGCTTATTACCAGCCTGTTAGCGTTAGGTCGCCATAGTTTTCCTTATGGAGATGATGATGGAAGTATGATACACCTTGTTCTCCCACAAAAGAAACAAATTAAAGTGAGTTATTTCCTGTGGTGAAAATGATGCAAAGTAAACTAAGAAGTAACAATCTTTTCAAGGCATAACGATACATTTTCTTCTTTGGATCGTAATTCAATCAAAAAAATTCAAGTTCTTACAGTTTGCAACTTCAATGAAATCGGAATACTTTCTTTCATTTGTATACTACTATATTACTTTGAAATTGGAGATGGAAGGAGAATTTTCACATGTGATGGGCACTCAAGTCCAAGTGTGATAATAATTCCCCTTAACTGTTCTTCTAGTACATATAATCAGTGATCAATATAACAATGAATTCAGGTACCAGATGTTCGCATATATGTTGAAATATAACACATGCACTCACGCAACAACTGATATCTACTTTGTAAAACAACTCGATGCTAATCTTCCGGAAGAACTACATGAAATGGGTTTACATTGGACTTTCACATTTTATTCTATTTTCTTTTTTCTGTTTTTTTTTTTTTTTTGCAATGTTAGGCTGAAATTTAAGCCAAGATTGGATCCCAAGACCTCATGGTCAACCTAGAGTGGGTTTACCATTGGGCTACATGAGGCTTGGTGGACTCTCACATTTACTGATTATAAACTTAAGAAACAGCCAACAACATATAAGAACTGCTAAAACTGTTCTGACCTCAATCAAATTTACCCCCGAAAGTCCATCTCACCCATAAGAAGGGGAGCTTATGATCGTTTCTAGGTTGCATAAAGACATCTGATCAACTAATCACATGTTCTATAATTTGAGATCCTCAAGCAGAAGGTTGTCAGTCTATCTATCTCGTTCAGGAATCTACTTGACCGAAGGAGTACTGAAAAAGCTTAAATTTGCTCTTAATGTAAGTCAGTGCATTCCTTTAAACAATATAGTTCAGGTTATCATAGTCATGCCTCCCCTATTCTCTGCTATTCCTTGATGTATTTTGAGTCTTAGTACCCCTATAACATTATCCAACACATTGCATTTTGATTTAATTCTAGACTCGATCAAACTTGAAACACCAACCCTTCACCACCTCAGCCCCCCACCCCCACACCCACTCTGCGCAACCTTCTCAACCTTGGCACATTTGTAAGGATCAGGATCTTTATTGCAAGTATCAGAAGGTGAATTTATAAGTCATAGTCTACATATCCACGTAAGAAATTCCATCTTGCTCTGCGTCAGGCATTTCAATAATCTGCTTCATCAAAGTTTGCAGCTTCATATAAACTTCACTGCTCTCAGGATGAGATACATCATCAATAAAAAAGTAATGGATGACTCCTTTAACTTGAGTCCAACTAGAACCAGGTTCCTTGAAAACTTTTTTTTCTTTCATTTCCCTTCTCAGTTCTCCAACAGCATTCCACATACCAGCAGAAGCATAGAGATTGGAGAGAAGAATGAAAGCATAATCATTTTTAGGCTGCAGCTCAAGAAGTTTTTGTGCCGCAACTTGTCCAAGATCAATGTTTCCATGTACACTGCATGCTGACAAAAGGATCTGCCATATAGAGCATCAGGGAAAATAGACATTTGATCAATAGTCCTTTTTGCCTCTTCAAGATGTCCAACTCGACCCAGCACATCAACAACATAAGCGTAGTGTTCTAAACACGGGGTCACTCCATAAAGATCAAACAGAGAATTTAAGTGATATTGTGCTTTAGTCACTAGCCTGCATGACAACACGAACAAAGAACTCCAAGGTAAGTTATCTCATTAGGTCGCACCCAAAATTTAGGCATCCTGCTTAATAAATTGTGAACTTCATGATATCTACCACATTGAGCATATCCCATCATCATGGCATTCCAAACTGCTAAATTATGTTTTGTTGTATCCCTGAAAGCCTTAACCGCGTCACTTATACTTCCACACTTGCAATAAACATCTATATCAGCACTCTTAATGCATACATCCATATAGATTCCAGATTTCAGAGCCAGAGAAGGAATAGCCTTTCCATGATCTAAATTTGTTAAAACTCCGCAAGCTTTAAAAAGCATAATAAATGTTACATAATCAACTTCCAAGGACAATTTACATCTTGCTTGGAACAAATTCAGGACATCAACATGGAAGCCAACATGAGCACATGCACCTGCCATTGCATTAAGATGTATAACATCCACTGGATCAACCTCATTAAACAACCTCTTTGATTTATTAATCCCATTGCATTTTCCATATGTTGTTATTAAACATGTCTGCATGGGCTTGTCAGACATGAACCCCAGTTTGAGTATAAAGGACCGAATTTGCATTGCCTGCTCCGAAATATTTGAATGAGATGCTACTTCGAGAATGCTAGCCAGAGTATATGTAACACCCCCTTCTCGAAGTAGTGGAAAATGAGGTTACGCACAGAATACAACAAAACTAACAAACTGATATTCAAAACTTTAATATGAAATCGAATAGTCTAAATAGATAATTGCCAACTGGTTAAAATATGGCATGAGTATTACTACAATACTTAGAAATCAAAATATCAAATCCTACACAAAATATCTAAATTATTTACATAAAGGAAGCTCTCTTCACACTTGTCCTTGCTCCCCCTGATTACCTGCCGGAAGAAAAAAACAGCATGAGCTAAATGCCCAGTACGGATATAGAGTGCAATAAAATAAGTACTAAAATGAATAACAAAACCAACTGAACTGAACTAATCTGAATAACATAATAGGTTAAATTAAATGGTTAGGGTTATTTCATACCGAACTTAGAACAAAATAAAAATATACCTTGTCACAAAGACAAGTCAAAATACTGCAACACAGGCAGACAGCCATTGGACTGGAAATCCAAATGTATACAAAAATTGGAAGGTGTGTTCGGCACAAACAACACTAAACTACATAACAGAACAGAACAGAAAACTAGGGCCGACCCATACGCCTCCCACAACAAAATACCAAATGGCCAACTCCCATCGGAGCACATAAAATGGAGACGTCGTGGACTAATTACACTGCCACGGAAGTATCATGCCTCGGTGCCAAGAGGGTATGCCTGTGGTACCCCTACAGGTGGTTATAGCTCAGGTATACCATACGGTACATTCTAACAAAAATGTCATGTCACAATATATGCGACACAATACAAACAAATAGGGTTCTAATACGTGCATGCTAAACCGAAATGAATCAACACAAAGTCTTCAAAATATATTAGCATGTACGTTTCTACAGAATCAGAATAAATACTATACATGCTCTCTATGTCCAAATAGTACAAGTTATGCATTTTCGAATATCTAAAACCAAACAATTCTATCATAAGCATTTAACTATGAATAATATATCGAAATAATATCTGAATTTTAATTGAGAGACAAAACGAACAAATTTAAAATTAAAGAAATATCACTGAAGGAGTACGGAATTCGTACCTGGAATAAGCAATGTAATACCCGAAATTATATTGCAAAATTGACTCGTTAAATTCCCTCCGTCAGAACTAATTAAGGAACAAATAAATAATAAATTAATCAATTGATTAAGTTTTACACATTTTCTTTCTCTTAGTTGAATCTGAAATACTTTCATTCTAAACAAAATTCTACCTAAAGTTATACATATATAAATATGATCATGGTAACATATATATTAATAAATTATAGTTTTCTTGTTCCTTTCGAAATACATATAAGCATATTTACAAAAATATTATTTTCATTTTTAATTAACAAACAAACAAATATTATTATTATTATTATTATTATTATTATTATTATTATTATTATTATTATTTTCTGTCAAAACTTTAAAGTTATAAAAATACTAATTTAATATTCTAAAATGCTAATTACTAACAAAGATATACCAAAATATATTAACTAACAAACTAAATAGCATGCAAAAATTAAAACTAATACAGAAAATTAAATAATTACATAAATAAAGAAAAAAAGACATACCCGAAATTATGAGGTTCGCAATCCGCCCACGTCTTCGACACCAAAAAAATATTTTAACTAAGGAGGTACTTACTAAAAAGGTCCTCACACAAAAAGGTTTCCTCAAATTGGGTAAAACCTTAATGTTTGGGTGATTAAAAACTAAAGGGGGTAATCTCATATATATAGGCTAAGGAATGGAATGAGTTTCTTGAAAATGGGCGATGTGGGACAACAAAGGAACTGTGTATTACATTATATTCCCCTTAAAAAGGATTCCGTCCCCGGAATCAAAAGAAAAAAAAATGTACCTAATTATCAAAAAGATGCTGATACTCCACTCGAATAGACTCTTCCATCTCCCAAGTAGCTTCCCGCTCCGAATGGTTCCTCCACAAAACCTTAACAAACGGAATTGTCTTTCTCCTCATAATTCGTTCTTGATGATCCAAAATTGCCTCGGTTTGCTCCTCACAAGTAAGATCACCTTGAATTCTATCGAACGGATATTGCATCACATGCAACGGATGATAATGATAACTTCTTAACACAGACACATGGAACACATTATGCACATGAGCTAGCTATGGAGGCAAAGCTAACCGATATGCAACCTCACCAACTCTCTCTAAAATCTCGAATGGGCCAATATAATGCGGACTAAGTTTCCCTTTCAACCCGAATCACTAAATGCCCTTCCAAGGAGAAACTTTTAAAAACACATGTTCACCAGGTTCAAACTCTAACGTCCTTCTATGCTTATCAGCATAACTCTTCTGTCGTGATCGAGCCGACCGCAATTTCTCCTTAGCCACCGCTGCCTTCTCCGTAGTAATTTGAGCTAACTCAGGCCCTTCTATGGCCTTCTCACCAACCTCATCCCAATAAGTTGGTGCCCAACATTTTCTACCATACAACGCCTCAAACAGAGTCATTTCAATACTTGCGTGCCAGCTGTTATTATAAGCAAACTCGACTAGGCTCAAGTAATCATCCCAATTACCCGGCCACTCAAGTGCACAAGACCTCAACATGTCCTCTAACGTCTGAATAGTCCGTTCAGATTGCCTATCAGTTTGCGGATGGAAAGAAGTACTAAAGTTGAGCCGAGTGCCCCAAGCTCGCTGAAACCCTTTCCACAACCGTGGGTCTCGATTTGAAACAATAGACACCAGAGTACCATGAAGTCTAATAATTTCCTACTGAAATATCTGTGTCAACCTGTCCACCAAGTAACCTTCATGGATAGCTAAGAAGTGTGCCGATTTTGTCAACCGATCCACCACAACCCAAATGACATCATTCTTCCTAAAAGTCTTTGGCAAACCACAAAACCCATTGTGATATTCTCACACTTCTAAACTGGAATGTCTAATTATTGTAGCAATTCACTAGCTCGTTGATGTTCTATCTTCACTTGTTGGCAGATAAGGCACTTCTCAACATATTCAACCACATCTCGCTTCATCCCATTCCACCAAAAATGTTCCTTTAAATCCCTATACATCTTCGTAGAGCCTGGATGAATAGAAAATGGTGAACTATGAGCTTTAGCCAATACTACTTCCCGAATAGTTGAATCTAACGGCACACACAACTGTTTACCCAACCAAATCACACCATGATCATTAATGTGAAACTCAGGTTGTTTGCCCTCCCCCAAATTATGTGCCATTGCCCACAACTTCCAATCTTCTTTTTCAGCTTCTTTAACCCGTAAGATAAGAGAGGGCACCACTCTCATACCTGTGAAATGTCCATCTGAACCTTGAGCATACAACTCCAACTCTAGTCGCTCCATATCCGCAATAAGCTGTCGTTGTGTAATAAGGGTTGCTACATTCCCTGAACTCTTTTGGCTAAGAGCATCTGCAACCACATTCGTTTTTCCCGGGTGATACTGAATTCTCGCATCATAATCTTTTATAAGCTCCAACCAACGCATCTGCCTCATGTTGAGCTCCTTCTGAGTGAAAATATATTTAAGACTTTTG
The DNA here is from genome assembly GCA_947179155.2 of Hedera helix. Taxonomy (NCBI): domain Eukaryota; kingdom Viridiplantae; phylum Streptophyta; class Magnoliopsida; order Apiales; family Araliaceae; genus Hedera; species Hedera helix. The sequence goes on along the minus strand of OX359264.1, from coordinate 9,639,754 downwards.
TGATCGGTGAAGATATCACAAGTCTTTCCATACAAATAGTGCCTCCAAATTTTTAAAGCAAAGATTACTGCTGCCAACTTCAAATCATGAGTGGGGTAGTTCACCTCGTAAGGTTTAAACTGCCTAGAAGCATAAGAAATCACTTTACCATGCTGCATCAACACACACCCCAAGTCCTTTTTAGAAGCATCACTAAAAATTTGGTAACCTCATGTGCCTGATGGCAATGTAAGTATTGGAGCTGTCACAAGTCGTTTCTTCAATTCTTCAAAGCTCTTCTCGCGCTCCTCATTCCACATAAACTTTGTGCCCTTCTTCATCAATTAAGTCAATGGCAATGCAAGCAAAGAAAATCCATCCATAAATCGCCTATAGTACCTTGCCAAACCCAAGAAACTCCTAACCTCAGTCACCGTAGTAGGACTCGGCCATTTAGTGACAGCCTCAACCTTCACAGGATCCACCTTAATTCCTTCAGCAGACACAACGTGGCCCAAAAATACAACCTGCTCCAACCAAAACTCGCATTTACAGAATTTAACATATAACTTCTCTTTATACAAAATCCTCAAAACCGTATGAAGATGCTCCTCATGCTCTTCCTTAGACTTGGAGTAAACCAAAATGTCATGAATAAAGATAATAACAAATTAGTCCAAATACTCCCTGAATACTCGATTCATTAAATCCATAAACACCGCCGGAGCATTAATCAACCCAAATGGTATCACCAGAAACTTGTAATGCCCATAGCGAGTGTGAAAAGCTGTCTTAGAGATATCCTCATCCCTCACCCTCAGTTGATGATAACCCGACCTCAGGTCTATTTTCGAAAAATATTTCGCCCCCTAAAGTTGGTCAAACAAGTCATTAATTTTCGGTAATGGATACTAATTCCTGATGGTAGTCTTGTTCAACTCCCTATAATCTATTCATAACCTCATATATCCATCTTTTTTCTTTACAAACAAAACTAGAGTACCCCACGACGAAACACTTGGCCGAATTACACCATGATCTAACAATTCTTGCGACTGCTCCGTTAACTCCTGTAACTTCAACGATGTCATTCTATACGGCACCTTAGAGATAGGCTCCGCACCAGGAATAAGCTCACTAGTGAACTCAACTTCCCGCTGCGGTGGCAACCCAGACAATCCATTAGGAAACACATCAGGAAAATCACGAACAACTGGAACATCTTCAATACGAGATTCACCTATAGAGGTATCCTTCACAAATGCTAAATACCCCTCACAACCCTTTGCAACCAACTTCCCAGTCTGTAAAGCTGAAATCAAGTTCACCACCTTACTCGGTCGTGAACCCTGAAACACGAACTCTAGAGACTTCACGTCTCCAAATATAACCTTTCTCACATGACAATCGATATTGGCCTGGTGCTTATCCAACCAGTCCATCCCAAGAATAACATCGAAATCATTCATACCCATCAGAAGAAGATTAACCCTACGAATCTTATCTCCAAAATTAATTGGACACTCTCGATACAAATCAGAAATGACAACAGAAGTTCCCATCGGGGTAGCAATAGACATAACATAATCTAAGGATTGAGATGGCACACCAAGGTGCCGAACAAAAGACTAAGCAACAACATAATGAGTAGAACCAGTATCAAATAAAACAAAAGTTATTGTTATTTATTTTATTATTTATTTAAATACATATATATATGTATAAAAAAAATTATTCTAATACTATGATTTATTTATTATTTATTTAAATGCATGCATATGTGTGCTATCCCATTATTGTTATTTGTTTTATAATTTATTTAAATATATATTTATTATTTATTTAAATACATATATATGTATAAAAAAATCATTCTAGTACTGTGAGTTATTTATTTGTTTACAATTTAAAATGTTACCTCCACCATAATATTTTAAAAAATAAGTATGATTTTTTTAAATACATATTTTGGGTTAAAATAAGAAATATTTTCATTTAGTTACTTCAAACGAATCAGTTAAAAAATAATTTTTTTCATTTAGTATTCAATTTTAATTAAATATATATTTTATTCAATTCGTTCAACTATTTAAAACTTTTCATTTAATTTTATAAAATAGCTTCTAAAACTAATTTTTTTTTATAAATAAATTGAGCTAAATCGTGACTTTGAGCCGTTTTTGTTAGGTCAAATCAGATTAGAGAGGGGCTGAGGGGAAGACCAAACGGGCACAAAAAAATTGTTAAGTCTACGTTAAGATAAAGTGGATTTTTCTTGGGTACATCGTAATAGTTTTGTTGTGTTATATATATCACTTGGGATAATCCGTGCCTGAAGGCATGGTGCAACTAATATAACAGTTGAATACTGTATCCAATATTTCTAGATTGAAAAATCTAAAATTGTTGTGGACTCTCAGTTCTATCCAACCATTAATACAAACATATTGATACTCAATTCAATCATAGTTTCTTTTTTAGGCAAACATTAATGTGCTACTTATTCCCAACTTAAAATTAGTTCTTGGCAGATTTTAGCAATTAATTGATTGATGATAGCGGGCTCAAATTTGTGTAATATAGTATTTTTGGGTATCCCACACACCTTTCCTTTATTGACAAAACAGAATGAGAAGTTTAATAGCATTTATTTGTTTCCAGTATCTCTAACCATCGATCAATATGATCCATGAACAGTATTTTCTGTGAAAAAAAGGGTAGTACTGCAAGCTATTTTGTGGGATCCAATGAGGGCAAAAAAAAAGATATAAAAATCCAAAAGAAAGACTTTTGCATATATACCCAAAAGTATAAAATGAGCCCTCTAAATCTAAATAAAAAAGTATTGTCATAACACTAACTAAATCGCATCACCATAACATTTTTTTTTCTCTATTTTTTCTTGAAATTAGACAAAATATTCCCATACCATGAGTCAAAGCCTACTACAATAGTTGCTCTCGATATAGCCCGCAAAAACACCAAAGAGATGACACGTAATTGCTCGTGCTTGAAGGCACGACATAGATTAAAATTTCAAAAATATTTTATTACCTAAATACTCTTTGCAACATAAAATAACATACAAATCAATTAGAATGAATCTGAATCGTCCCTGTGATTTCCCGCCCAAATCAATTTGCATGTGAAAACATAACGACCGCAATATCCGAAAAATAGGAAAATGGCATTAATGTTAAAAGGGTGACCCATGTTATTTATGTGCATTTTTTTTTTTAATTATAATTATAATAATTATTATTACTATAATAATAATAATAATAATAATAATAATAATAATAATAATAATAATAATAATAATAATAATAATAATAATTATTATTATTATTATTATTATTATTATTATTATTATTATTATTATTATTATTATTATTATTATTATTATTACTACTACTACTACTACTACTACTACTACTACTACTACTATTATTATTATATTGTAGTAGTGAATTTGATTTGGGCGGAAAATGTGAGTGCATAGATTTTTGAAAAAAAGATGTTGAATTAGGGGAAAAAATGAAAGATAGATTAGTGACCGTTGGATATTGAAACCCCAAATACTTTTAGACTGTTGAATGTTGAAGCCTAAATTGATTTGAAGCCGTTGGATGTTAAAATCTTGGAATTTGAACCGTTCTGTTTTATATTATAGATAGTTTGTTTTCATTTAAACTTTTTGTCATGTAGCCATAATAACATTATCTTTAACTATAAAAATAGGAGTGGGACCACGTAAAAAGAAATAAAATGGCTTGGTAACCAGATAGCCCCTTCCCAAGCGGTGAACAATTGCACTCAAGTCTAACACCTTTGTAGTTTTAAATTATATATTTATTATAAATTTTTAAAAATTAATTAAAAATATTTTTAAATTTAAAATAACTTATTAAAAATTATAAAAAAATTAAATTTATAATATATAATATTTTTTAAATAATTCACAATATTTATTATTATATTACTTAAAATTAAAAGAATCTATATCAATTTTAAATTTAAAAATCTTTTAAGTTGACTTTAAAATGTCAATAATAATAAAATAATATAAAACAGATGAAATACTTTTGAAGTAATATTATATTTTATCATTTTATTGGAGGTGTACCTTTACTATTTACTATTAAAATATTAAACAATAAATTGAAATATAGTTTTAATTAAATTAACTACCAATTAATTTTAATTTAGCGTACATCTTTGAGTATGTCTTTCAAAATTGATATCAATTTATTTAATTTATAAAAGATAATTTTTTAACTGTTTATACCTTTTAAATAATTTAAAATATTCACAATTACGGGATTAAAATAAAATTTTAAGTCACCTTTTAGTTTTAATATGTCACGAATTGACCTGAAAAAAGTTAAATAAAACTCTTTTTGTGGAATTAAATAATTATAATCATTTTGAAATTAATTTAGTTGTATATTTAAAAAATCAATTTTTAGTGTGCAAAATATATGACACACACACACACACATATGATCATTAAAATAATACTCCAATTATTATATATATATATATATATATATATATATATATATATATATACAGAGAGAGAGAGAGAGAGAGAATTAGTGTGAGGCCGGGGTGGATAGTACATTATTCATAATCTTTTGGGCTGTAAATGGTAATTGAAAAATTCGTATTTGTCTGTATCTGTATTAAAAAAAGGGGGGGGGGGGGGGGGGGATATATCCGTATTCGATTTAAAGGTATCCACAAATAAACGGATACAAATACGGATATAGGTATATTCATATTCGTTTAACATCCAACCATAAATATATCAAGCAAATATCTGTAATCCGAAATCCGAATTCGAATCCGTATCTAAAATCCGTATCCGAATAACTTATATATATATATATATATATATATATAAGCAAAATAATTTTTTTAAAGTGGTCTTCCTTATATAATAATTAGTTTTTACTATCATACGAAAATTATTTTTAAAATATGTCATTTCACTTCTAAAAAGTAGGAAATAACACTTTTATTATAATATTAATAATCAGAAATAAATTGATTTAAGTATAGTTAATGGATTCTTACTATTATAAAGTTAAAATATCTAAAATGTATCATTTAGCAAGTGTTATAAATGTTATAAATATCATTTAACAAGTGTTACAATATAACTTTTGGATCATCTAACAAGTGTTATAAATATCATTTAAATATTATAATTATATATTATAAAAATTCATACACACTACAGTATTACTTCAAATTAACACATAAAATGAACATCTAACATTAATAAGTTGAGCATTCATTTGAATTTAAAAATAAATTAATTAATATCCATTCATTAATGAACTATACTTTAAAACTCATTATTCCCCCCCTCCCCCTTTATTCTAGTTATATATAGTATTACAATATATCTCAAAATATATCATTTAACAAGTGTTATAAATATCATTTAAATGTTATAATTATAGATTATAAATATTCATACACACTACAGTAAAATGGACATTTACTTATTAATGGACATCTACACATTAATAAATAGAGCATTCATTTTGAATTTAGGATTTCAAAATTAATAAAAACTTATTTGAATTGTAATGTAGAGCATTGATTATTGTATTTATTAAAAATAAATTAATTAACATTCATTCATTAATACGTATGGTTTAAACTTTAAATTGTGATTGATTATGAGTAATTATTCAATTTTTTATTTTTATTTTTTTTGTAAATAATTTGAATGAATTTTATATTAGGTGACTGATAAACGAATCCGGATACCCGAATATTCGAATAATCTGTTTATTTGAATAAAATAAATGAAAACGGATATTATCTGTATCCGGATATTATTTCGAATACCGGATACAGATAGTATTTTCAAAATCCGTCGAATACCAAATATGAATACGGATAGCTAATTAATTTTTCGGATACAGATACTACAATATTCGGATTCGTTTATATCCGTTTATACCTTTAATAATCTTGTACGTATCTGACTTTAAATATTTCGGGTTCGGATAATACTCATTTCGTCAGGCTCGAGTTTGGACAATATTCACTAATTTATATGTAAATTGTCATTCCTATTGAATAATAATGTATTAACTAAACTCACATTAGTATATACTACTCTTAGTAGTACATGCGTTATGCATATAATTACATAAGGATATAATATAAGTTTTTATTTTAATATTGTTTATTATTATTTTAAGCAATATTTATAAAATCGGATCGGATCAGTGGTCCAACCGAAATCGGTCGGCACTCCGGTCCGGCTGGCCTAGAAAATCAGTTTGACAACGACTCTGTCAAAAATCGCTTGACCACCGGTTCAACCGATAAAACCGGTTAATTGACCTAGTGAACCGGTCGTCTAAGTATTTTTTTAATATTTTTTTGTACAAAAATATTTTTATTTTAACAATTAGATATTTTTAGTAATATTGTAATATAATTTCAATATATTTTACCTTACAAAAAAAATAAATATTTTAAAAATATATTAATTATTAATAATATATATTTTTATGTATTTATGACATCACCAATTCAAAAAGTGGTTTGACTACTGATTGAACCAATGATCCATCCACTCGATACTTTTTTCCGATTTGCTAATCGGTCCGATTTTTAAAACATTAATTTCATGAGATGAACATATAATAGAGAACTTATGAATCTAAATAACATAAAGGTGAAGTAGAGAAAATTCAAGTGTGTGTTTTTTCTTTTTTAATTTAAAAATATTACTTGGATAAAATAGATTGATACTTCTTTGTGTTGTTTACTTACATTTTTAAGAATTAAATTCATAACATTTTATTTAATATATAATTGATATATCTTGTGAAATCATAATGATTTGATTAGTTATGATTATTATATTCATATGAAATACGAAAGAGTGTTGAAAAAACAAAATAAGTCAGAGGTAAAATAGAGATAAATAGGTAAGGGTGAGCATTCGATTAGTAGCCGAATTGAATTGTCTCTTCAGTTATAATCAAACTGCGAATTTCATACAATTTCACTATCTGATCAAGTATATGAAATTAGTACTAACCGAATAATTGAATAGTCAAATTATACTATTTAGTTATTCGGTATATAACCAAAATATATTTAAAAAAATATCAAACAAAAAAAAAATTTATTTCAAATTTCACAATAGAGTTTTCAAATAGTATTTAACCACAAGTAGGGCTGTAAATGGTAACCGCAAAATTCGACTTCGTCCAGATTTGTATTCGAAAAAACCCGGATATTATTCGCATTCGAAAAAAAATAAATATATCCGTATTCGGTTTAAATGTATCTGCAAATAAACAGATACTAATACGGATATAGGTGTATTCGTATTCGTTTAACATCCTACTTTAAATATATCCGGCGAATAGAGAATATTCGGAATTCGATATCCGAATTTGAATCTGTATCCAAATAACTTATATATATATATATATATATATATATATATATATATATATATATATATATATAAAATAAGGAAAATAATTTTTTTAAGTGACCTTCCTTATATAATAATTAGTTTATATAATAATTAGTTTTCACAATCATACTAAAATTATTTTTAAAATATGTCATTTCACTTCTAAAAATTAGGAAATAACACTTTTATTATAATATTAATAAACTGAAATAAATTGATTTAAGTGTAGGTAATGAATTTTTGCTATTATAAAATTAAAATATCTAGAATCTATCATTTAACAAGTGTTATAAATGTTCTAAATATCATTTAACAAGTGTTACAGTATAACTTTTGGATCATTTAACAAGTATTATAAATGTTATAAATATCATTCAAATGTTATAATTATAAATTATAAATATTCATATATACTACAGTATTACTCCAAACACATAAAATGGACATCAACTTATTAATGAACATTTAAACTTTAATAAATAGAGCATTCATTTTAAAATTTAGGATTTCAAAAATAATGAAAACTTATTTGAATTGTAATTTAGAGCATTGATTATTATATTTATTAAATATAAATAAATTAGCATTCATTTATTAATGAACTATACTTTAAAACTCATTATTTTTTCTCTTTTATTCTAGTTATATATACTGTTATAATATATCTAAAACGGATCATTTAACAAGTATTATAAATATCATTTAAATGTTATAATTATAGATTATAAATATTCATGCACACTGCAGTATTACTCCAAATTAACACATAAAATGAACATCTACTTATTAATGGACATCTAAACATTAATAAGTAGAGTATTCATTTTGAATTTAGGATTTCAAAAATAATGAAGACTTATTTGAATTGTAATTTAGAATATTGATTATTTTATTTATTAAAAATAAATTAATAAATATTCATTCATTAATGAACTATACTTTAAAAGTCATTAATTTTTTCCCTTATTCCAGTTATATATAGTGTTACATTATATCTAAAATGCATCATTTAACAAGTGTTATAAATATCATTTAATTGTTATAAATATAGATTATAAATATTCATACACACTATAGTATTACTCCAAATTAACACATAAGGTGGACATCTAAACATTAATAAGTAGAGTATTCATTTTGAATTTAGGATTTCAAAAAGTAATAAAAATTTATTTGAATTGTAATTTAGAGTATTGATTATTGTATTTATTAAAAATAAATTAATTAATATTCATTCATCAATATGTATGGTTTAAACATTAAATTGTGATTAGTTATGAGTAATTATTCAATTTTTTTCTTTATTTTTTATAAATAATTTGAATGAATGATCTGTTTATTCGAATAAAATAAACATAAATGAATATTATCCGTATTCGGATATTATTTCGAATACCGGATACGGATAACATTTTTAAAATCAGCCGAATACCAAATACGGATAGCAAATTAATTTTTCAAATACAGATAATATTGTATTCGGATTCATTTATATCCGTTTACACCCCTATCCACAACCATAATAATTCAGACACTAGTTTAATAATTTCAATTTAACAATACATAAGTACATAATCATAGGACAAAGTTAAAATTTATTTTTAAATATCTAATTCAGTTATTCGGCTATCCGAATAGCATAATTTTTAAAATCAGAACCGAAAACGAACGTCGAATCATTAAATGTTTATAACCAAATTAAACAAAATAACCGAATAACCAAAATGATTTGGTTAAAAAATTTCATTTCGTTTCAATAATTTGATTTTACTCATTTTCTACTCAACTCTATAACATATTACTAGTGTAGTTATTTACAATTATTATTGGAAAAAAAAAGCTATCTTTAAAATACACAAGTAAGCATAATTTTAATAAGTAATATATTTTTGAGACAATGATTAGTTAAAAATAATAATGTAAACTTATTATTTTTTACACACTATAGACATATATAAAGATTACATGTATCTGGGATCATGATTACTACATAATAGTACGATACATTTACACATTTTGAGAAAGAGAGTAGTACAAAAATAGGAAGAAAAAAAAACCTCGTCTTTAAAATACACGAGTAAGCCTAACCTTAACAAATAGTTTGAGAAAACAGTTAATTAAAAATAGTGTCGACCTAGTATTTTATACATTAATTATATACTTATATATGATTACATACCATGATTACTAAATAATGATAAATTTTTACATATTTTGAGAAAAGAGTTACTAGAAAAATGAAAATTTTAATGTCTTTAAAATACATGAGTACCTCTAACTTCAATAGTTATTATACTTTTAATATAACAATTAATTAAAAAAAAATGCAAACATTAACTAATAGTGTAAATTTAGTAATTCTTCATATACATTATAGACATATATAAAATTACATGTTTTGAAACCACGAGTACAGTATAATAACATAAAGTCTACACATTATGAAAAAGAAATTATTATAAAAATGAAAATGCTTTCTATGTTTAATAAACATGAGTAAGCCTAGCTTTAATAATAATTATATTTTTAAAACAACAATTAACTAAAAATATTATAAATTTAGTATTTTTCAAACACGTTATAGAGTATAATAAGATTACATATTTTGAGAGCATGACTAATACATAGTGAGATAAATTCTACATATTTTGTCAAATATTTCACAACAAAAATAAAAAATAAATATTTTTACATTTAAAATGAATGAGTAATCCTAATTCTTATAATCATTATATTTTTATCAAGCAAGTATTTTTTTAATTTTTTAAATAATCATTAGATGGAATAATTCTTTGTGTTGTGTTATTTATTCCTTATAAAACTAAATTCACAACATTTTTTTTATATAGCTAATATACAATGTGTCGCTCCCAAATCCGGGTCCTTTGAACCACGGGTTCGGTATTCACACTACTATTCTATCCTGCCATTACATCTATTCATTCTGAATAAAAGCACTTAATTTATATTTATACATAGCCATCACACATTCTACATACCTTTATACATACACATCTGTACCTGACATATTACAAAAAAGATAATATTTACATTTACATGACTCTATTATTGTACATCTACTGTTTGCTGACTTTTTCTTTTCCCTTGTATGTACCCGACCCCCCAGCCTGCTCAGGTTTAGCTGAAATATTATGTTTAAAAGCAAGCGTGAGCATAAAATAGCTCAGCAAGTACATAAGTAAATGATGACATGATATTTTAAAATGATGAATGAAAATCATTTATAATGAAGCTGGATCATTTACAATTAACTGAATCATTTCCAATAACTGAATCAATATCAATAAGCTGAATCATTTTCAATAACTGAACCAATAACAATTCAATGAATGAACATGAAAAATATAACATGAACTTTACATGATTAATTGAAAACATGAAACTTGCTTGCTGTACGGTTGCAAGACCAAGAACTTGTTTAAAACAATACCAATCATCATGACTGATATTGCCCAAGTTAGTCATAAGACTGCTTATCCATTTACATGTGTACTTTGGGTGATCAACCCATCGTACTTTTATATTGTGCACAACAAAAACATCTAGCGATACAACTACACCATAAAAGTTACATTTACTTTATCTTTATCCATTACTCCCCTTTATTAGGGTTGTTCTGTTACAGTATATCATAGAGTTCTTACCACAACAATGTGGTTTGAGGCACATAACAATCAATAACTAAATTCAACATTAATCATTTCATATGTCTAGCCGGAATAAAAATTGGCATCGAGATTTTTCAATAATAGTTTAACGATGAATGAACTTTACAATGGTTACTAAATGTATAACATAAATGTTTGTTCAAAGAACTATAAATGAGAGTTCAGATTGTCTTTGTCCTCGTCTACCCCAACTGGTAAAATACTGTCCCGTTTATAACCTTCATGACCATAATATTGGTTCATGTATTAGTTACATACACATGCATGCTATAACTTGCTATACAAGCTACGTTTTATCTTTTCATAACCTTAATACTTAACACATTGTTCATTCACATCTTAATGTTTACCATATTGATCATTTTTATCAATTTATGACTTATCATACATGTCTCTATCATTTAATATTAAAACATTTTATTTTTGAACAAAAAAAAATTATTTTTCTAAAAACAGGACATCTTGCCCTAGCGAGATGTTCTACACTGAACATCTCGCTGGCCGCGAGATCTCCTCAGTCGACACCTCACCCCGACGCTGACTGAACTTGCCTCGACGAGGTCCTTCCAGCAGCACTGCACCCCGACGCAGTTTTTAGTTCAAAACACTGTGCCCCGACACAGTCCTATAATTTTTTTTTAAAAATTCTTTCTAAAATTCATGCTATTTTTGCCCCCCTTTTATAAAACTTCATTCCAACACATCATTTAGCACATATAATATAAAAATCTTTAAACGATTATATTTTTCCAATGATTTAATTTTAGGTGTCGGCGAATGTTTTAAAACATTTAAAACTCACATTATTCGCCATAAGCATAAAATGACTTCCAAAACGACTTTAACGCGTATATTTACATAAAACTTAAGTATTTGACTTAATTTCACCTTCATTTACACAAAATGGCCAAAAATCACCTTTTGGTGGGATTTTTGCCAACTTTCCAAAACTTAATACTTGAACACCATTTGATTCATTAAACTCTACACACATATACATTAACATATGATTATATATCAAATTTTTAAGTCCATATCACTTCTATATGCACCTTCCAAAATATTTTACAGATTATGATTTGGTTTATATGCAAATCAATATTGAAATTTCTCTACAAAAATCACGCTTTTAAACCATTTATGAATTTTTGATGCTATCTAGCATGAAATCTCACATGCTTCAAACATGTTCATAACTTTAAACTAGTTTCCATCACTTCTATCAACACATAACACATGATCATCTTTATATCATGATTTCTAGCTATGATCATAAGCATGAATAATGCATCACCTTTGTTCTACAACTTCAACACTTAGGGTTTCATCATATATTAACCAAGTAGCACATAAATCACTTAAATCTTACTTCTAACCATAGATACATGCATGACTACTCATGTTCTTGAATTTAATCACAGAAAAGATGAGTTTTTAAGCTTGAACTCAATTATACCTCATTTGGGCTATTCTTCTTCTAGCTATAAACCTTCTAAGTGTTTAATTATCCACTTTGTTGGCTTAAACACTTCTCTTGATTACTTCTCTAGCAAATCTTTTGAGACTTCTAGCAAATCGTAGCCTTTTCTCTCTATGAAACTTACTTAGCAACTAGGAAATAATATGAAAATGAAGATGAACATTGCTCATACTTACCAAATATATACATACATATGTTGTATGTATATTTCTAGTAATTAACTCTCATTTGGTTAACTTAACCCATGCATGGTAAAGCCATTTAAGACACTTCACTTCAAAACACAATGGCATTTAAGGCATTTGCCACAAAAAAGGATACCAAGGTCATTCTTTATTTTGTCAAGGGCATTTTGGGCATTAGTCAAAAATCCTAGACATTTAATTCTAATTAATTCATAACTTGCTTATTTTTGCTCCAATTCAATTCTTTTTTTATCCAAATTTATTTCATTAGGCTTGAATTTTATTTTAACATCAATTAGTCCACAATTGGTTTGTCTCAAAACACTTATCGCACTTCGAAATATTAATTTTAGTAATTAATTATCATATTTGCAATATTCCAAATTTGCATATCATTACATTATTCCTTCCTTATAAGGATTTCGTCCCCTGAATTACTATTACAAGGTTACATGAATGGATGTGGATATTCTTTCTTCATTCTTTCCTCTAGCTCCCACGTTGCTTCCTCAGCATTGTGATTCCTCCACACTATATTTACAGAAGGTATTACTTTGTTACTCAAAACTTGCTCCTTCCTGTCAACAATTTGCACAGGAGTTTCTTCATATGCTAAATATTTCTCAATCTGGATTGGCTCATACTCAATCACATTCTTGTAGTATGGCTTATACGGCCTCAGTACCGATACATGAAACATATTGTGAATATATTCTAACTCTGGAGGTAATGCCACAACATAGGTAACCTCTCCTATCCTTCTCAATACCTCAAAAGGTCCAATAAATCTTGGACTTAACTTTCCTTTCTTTCCAAATCTTATATTCCCTTTCCAGGAAGATACTTTCAAAAACACATGGGACCCTACTTCAAATTCTCTTTTCTGTCGATATAAGTCTGCATATTTCTTCTGCCTGTCTTGTGCTGCTATAAGCCTTGATCTTATTACCTTGACAATCTCAGTAGTTTGCTGTACTATTTCTGGTTCCAATAGTTTACGTTCTCCTACCTCGTCCCAACAGAGAGGTGGTCTGCATTTTCTTTCATATAATGCCTCATAAGGTGGCATACCAATACTCGCATGATAACTATTGTTATATGCGAATTCAACTAATAGCAAATGGTCGTCCCAATTACCCTTGAAGTCCATCGCGCATGCTCTCAGCATATCTTCTAACGTCTGAATCGTTCGTTCACTTTAGCCATCTGTTTGAGGATGATACGTTGTACTCAACCTCAACTGTGTGCCCATACGCTTATGAAAACTCTTCCAAAAGTTAGATGTGAATCGTGGATCTCGATCTGAAATAATCGATACAGGAACTCCATGTCTTGACACTATTTTCTTCACATAAAGCTTTGCTAACTGATCCAAATTGAACTTGATTTTGATCGGCAAGAAGTGTGCAGACTTCATTAGTCGATCCACTATTACCCATATCGCGTCATAGCCTTTCTGCTTAGTTGGGAGTCCCACGACAAAATCCATCGTAATGTGCTCCCACTTCCATTCCGGAATTTTTAGCGGTTGTCGCAGCCCACTAGGCCTCTGATGTTCTGCCTTAACTCTTTGACAAGTCAGGCATTTACTAACATATTCTGCCACGTCCTTCTTCATGTTGGGCCACCAAAAGTTCTGTCAAAGATCTTAATACATCTTCGTGCTTCCTAGATGAACTGAATATCGCGAACTGTGCGCTTCTTACAAAATCTCATCTTTCAGATCGGATATTATTGGCACCCATACTCTTTCTTCAAATCTCAGCAATCCACTGTCAACTATTCTAAATCTTGTTTCTTACCCATCGGATATGCGTTTTCTGATTTAACCGCATTCTTGATCTTGCATCTGAGCTTCCTTCACTCTATCCAATAATGTTAGATGAGCTTCTACCACATATAACTTCTCTTCCGACTCCATCGGATACTTCACTTTTAGCTCCATTCTTTCCATTTCTTTAATTAATTCTTTCTGAGCAATTAACATTTTCAATCTTTCTCGACCCTTTCTATTTAAGGCGTCGGTCACAATATTTGCTTTTCCTGGATGGTATAAAATTTCACAGTCATAGTATTTGATTAATTCTAACCATCTCCTCTGCCTCATAGTTAAATCCTTCTGAGTGAAAATATACTTCAAACTCTTGTGATTTGTGTATATCTCACACTTCTCTCCATATAGGTAATGTCTTCATATTTTCAAGGCAAACACCACTGCTGTCAATTCTAAATCATGGGTTGGATACCTTTTCTTATAATCTTTCAACTTGCTTGACGCATATGCTATAACATTGCCATGTTGCATTAACACACAACCAAGTCCTTTATGCGATGCGTCACTGTATACAACAAATCCTTCGGTATTGTCAGGCAATGACAACACATACACTTCACTTAGCCTTTTCTTAAGCTCCTTGAAACTCTCTTCGCACTTATTCGACCATACAAACTTCACAGCTTTCTTAGTTAAATTAGTTAGAGGTCCTGAAAACTTGGAAAAGTCTTTAATGAATCTTATGTAATATCTTGCTAAACCAAGAAAACTCCGCACATCTGTTGGTGTTTTCGGTTGTTCCCAGTTTATTACCGCTTCAACTTTTGCTGAATCCACTTATATCCCTTCCTGATCAATCACGTACACCAGAAATTGCACCATTTCTAACCAAAATTCATATTTCAAGAATTTTGCATATAACTTTGTTTCTCTAAACTTTTCCAACACCATTCTCAAGTGTTCCACATGATCCTCCCAGGTCTTTGAATAAATTAAAATGTCATTTATGAATACCACCACGAACTTACCTAAATATCGCTTGAACACTTGATTCATCAAATTCATAAATACAGTTGGTGCATTTGTCAATCCAAAAGACATCAAAAGAAACTCGTAATGACCATAACGAGTCCTAAATGCTATCTTAGGTACATCATCGGGTCTCACCTTCAACTGGTGATAACCACTCCTCAAATCTATCTTCGAGAAATACTTGACTCCCCATAGTTGATCAAATAAATAATCGATCATTGGTAATGGGTACTTGTTCTTAATTGTCACTTTGTTCAATTCTCTGTAGTCGATACAAAACCTCAACGATCCATCTTTCTTCTTTACAAATAAAATTGGTGCTCCCTATGGAGACACACTCGGTTGGATATACTTCTTGTCCAACTACTCTTGTAACTAAACCATTAATTCTTTTAACTGTACTGGAGCCATTCTGTACGGTGCCTTTGAAATCAATGCCGTTCCTGGTATAAGATCTATTAAAAATTCAATCTCACTATCTGGCGAAAGACCCGACAATTCATCTGAAAATATATCCGCATAATCTTTTACGACGGGTATCTGACCCATTTCTGATCCCACTATCTGTGTATCAACCACATGTGCTAAATATCCCATACATCCTTTTCTTAACAGCTTTTTGGCTTGCAACATCGTTATACAACAAGATTGTCATGGCGATTTGTTACCATAGAATACTACCTTCGACATGGTAGGAGTTTATAGGTTTACACATTTCTTTTGGCAGTCAATCACTGCCCTATGGCTATACAACCAGTCCATTCCCAATATCACAACAAATTCTCCTAACCGAATAGGAATTAAATCAACTACCAGCTTATGCCCTCTTACCGTCAAACAACAATCTTGATGAATATTCTCTACCTATATTACTTCCTTGTTTGCTACTTCTATACTTAACATATTTTCTAACTTTGCTTGAAGTAAGTTCAATTTCTTTGCAAACTCATCAGAAATAAATGAGCAGGTAACACCCGAATCAAATAATACATATGCATTTATATCATTGACAAGAATGATACCTGACACCACATCTTTGAATATCATTGCATCCTGTATTGTTATGTTAAACGTTCGTACTGTCGGTCTCCCCGGCTGAGTAGGTCCACCAATAGCCAGCTTGCCACTACCAGTACCCTTACTTCCACCCCCTCCATCCGCTTTCTTCTTTGGGCAATCTTTGATCTGATGCCCCGCTTCTCTACAATAAAAACAACCTTTGTTTGTCTTAGGAATCAGACAATTTGCTACAATATGTCCTTCTCGGGCGTATCTGAAACAAACATTCTTTCCTTTCAAACATACTCCTAAGTGTCCCTTACCACAATTAGGACACAGTTCCATTTTCTTCTTTAGTTTTCCTTGCTTAACCCCAGTTGCATTACTATTGTTGTTCAACTTTCGTTTATTAGTGTTACTTCCCTCACTGCTACCTTCTCTAATAGGCCCATCGCTTCTTTTGCCACGTTGTTCCTGCTTATACTTAGTCAAGACATCACTGCCTCCTTTCGCTAAAATAGCCTTTTCCATCACTCTAGCAAAAGTACCAATCTGAAACATTGACACCTTGCTATAAATCCATGGCTTTAATCCACGTTCAAATCGTTTTGCCTTCCTCTGTTATGTGTCCACCTGGTATGGAGCAAACCTTGCTAATTAATTGAACTTAACCGCATACTCGGCCACAATCATATTTCCTTGCTTTAACTCTAGAAACTGTACTTACATCATGTCTTGGGTTATTGGAGGAAAATAAGCCTCGAAGAAAATCTTTTTAAACCTTTTCCATGGTGCAACTCTTGTTCCCAGTCTTCCTTTATTGGTAACCCACCAATAATTTGCTTCTCCTTTCAACATGAACGTAGTAAAAGCAGTTTTCTGTTCTTCATCGTTCCCTTGAACTCTGGGGGTTCTACAGCTTTAAAGTCTTTGAATGTAACAATACGAGCTGCTACCGGTTGATCACCCGGAAGGTTTACATTTCTGTTCTGAAAATCTCCCATCAATAAGTCTACAAACTGTTGCATGGGATTAACTGGCTCCTCAGGAGCATTTACTGACTCCTCTAGTGAGGGTTGAACATTTGGTCTGCGTCTAGGCGACATTTCTGTTTAACAATTTATGTCATGATTATTATTCATCATTCATATATCACATTCTTACATTAACTTAAACACATAATCATGGCTAAATATTTAATAACCAAGTTTATATTCATATGCAATTCGATTAGTGCCTAGCACCTTACATCAGACTTAACACATTGCTATAAACCTTTTCATCCCTTCAGACAACAAAAGTCGAGATTCATATTTCATAACTTTATATAACAAACTTAGACCTTCCTTCCTTATAAGACAAAAGAGGCTACATAATACTTTATATCCCCTTTTATAAAAAAAACTAGGGATTTACAATATATACATACATAACTATACATACATAACCATGTACATCTATTACATATCTCCTACGGAAGCATTCCATGCCTCACTGCATCTTCATACTTTTCATCCATTATAGTGATCATTTTCCATCTACTTAAAGCATTCTTGGTCTGGTCGTATTCCATCGGGTAATAATACACCATATCCTGTGCTCTTCCGAATACTGTGCAAAATGCATAGCTCATGTCATCCATCCTTACTCCCATGCTATCGATTCGGGCTTTCTTAGCCCTTACTTCTTCTTCCACCAAATTTATCATCCTTACTGCTTTAGCCCCGACTTGTTTATACCTGGCTATCTCAGCAGTCGCCTCCCTCAGCTTAGCCTCCAAGGCTTCCTTGTCGTTCCTTAGTTCCTAAACTTTCTGTTCTTCTTGTCTCAGTTTATCTCCCAGCTCTATATTCCTACCAACTAGTACTTGGACTGCCGTCTCATTTTGCTCAACAGTTGTTTGTCGTTCAGCTGCTTGAGTCTGTAGCTCTAAAATCCTGTCCACAAATTCGCCATTCTGTTGTATTAAGCCATTCACCGATTCTTGGTTTGCCTCTCTTTGCTCGGATGATGCAATATCCTATAATGCCCCATCTGAGTCTCCCTCCAGCTCATCTGGATCTTCCTCTGGTCCACTGTCCTTAGCTGGTACTACTGCCATAGCTGGTACAGTAGTTATTGCATCTACCTGAATGTCTCTGCATTCTTTCTCATTTTCCCGACTAGATTCTCCAATCTCTGGCATACTATAAAATCACAAGAACAGTTATTTCAGTTCAATACAACTTTCCTTACCTCTGTAGCACTTCACACATAACACGTAGCACATATTATAAATATTTTCACTTTAACAACTTCCACCATTATCCGCTTAGAACTCTAAATGAGTTTCACTCTATTCCTTAAGGTCATATTCCTAATATTTTTCCACCTAAAGTTTATAACCTATCAGCTCTTATACTAACCTGTAATGCCTCCAAATCCGGGTCCTTTGAACCACGGGTTCGATGATCACGTTACTATTCTACCCTGTCATCACATCCATTCATTTTGAATAAAAGCACTTAATTTATATTCATACATAATTATCCCAGATTCTACATACCTTTATACATACACATATGTACCTAACATGTTACAAAATGATAATATTTACATTTATAGGACTCTATTACTGTACATCTACTGTTTGCTGACTTTTCCTTTTCCCTTGTCTGTACCCGACCCCTCGGCCTGCTCAGGTTTAGCTGAAATATCATGTTTAAAAGCAAGAGTGAACATAAAATAACTCAGCAAGTACATAAGCAAATGATGACATGATATTTCGGAATGATGAATGAAAATCATTTACAATGAAGATGGATCATTTACAATTAACTGAATCATTTCAAATAACTGAATCAATATCAATAAGTTGCATCATATTCAATAACTGAACCAATAATAATTCAATGAATGAACATGAAAAATATAACATGAACTTTACGTGATTAATTAGAAACATGAAACTTGCTTGTTATACGATCGCAAGACCAAGAACTCGTTTATAACAATACCAATCATCATGACTGATATTGCCCAAGTTAGTCATAAAACTATTTATCCATTTAGATGTGTACTTTGGGTGATCAGTCCATCATACTTTTATATTGTGCACAACATAAACATCTTACGACGCAATCACACCATAAAAGTTACATTTACTTTATCCTTTACTTCCCTTTATTAGGGTTGTTCTGTTACAGCATATCATCTAGTCCGCACCACAAAAATATAGTTTGGGGGACATAACAATCAATAACTGAATTCAACATGAATCATTTCATATGTCTAGCCGGAATAAAAATTGGCATCGACCTTTTTTAATAATAGTTCAATGATGAATGAACTTTACAATGTTTACTGAATGCATAACATGAATGTCTGTTCAAAGAACTACAAATGAGAGTTCAGATAAAACACTTGCCTTTGTCCTCGTCTACCCCAACTGGTAAAATACTATCTCGTTTATAAGCTACATGACCATAATATTGGTTCATGCATTAGTTACATACACATGTATGCTATAACTTGCTATACAAGCTACTCTTTATCTTTTCATAACCTTAATACTTAACACATTGTTCATTTATATCTTAATGTTTACCATATTGATCATTTTTATCAATTTATGGCTTATCATACATGTCTCTATCATTTAATATTAAAAAAATTTATTTTTGGACAAAAATAATTTACTTTTCTAAAAATAGGACATCTCGACCCAGCGAGATGTTCAGTGGCGAGATGTTCTACACTAAACATCTCGCTGGCCGGGAAATTCCCTCGGTTGACACCTCGCCCCGGCGCTGACTGAACTCGCCCTGATGAGGTCTTTCCAGCAGCACTGCGCCCCGGCGCAATGTTCAGTTCAAAACACTACGCCCCGACGCAGTCATGTAATTTTTGAAAAAAAATTCTTTCTACAATCCATGCTATTTTTGGCCCATTTTTATAAAAATTCATTCCAATACATCATTTAGCACATATAACATATATATGACTTGTATGAGTCTTTAAAACATTTATAAAATCTTTAGTTTTAGGTGTCAGCGAATGTTTTAAAACGTTTAAAACTCACATTAATCGCTGTAAGCACCAAATGACTTCCAAAACGACTCTGACGCATGTATTTACATAAAACTTAAGTATTTGGTTTAATTTCACCTTCACTTACACAAAATGGCCAAAAATCACCTTTTGGTGGGATTTTTGCCAACTTTCCAAAACTTAATACTTGAACACCATTTGATTCATTAAACTCTACACACATATACATTAAAATATGCTCATATAACAACTTTTTAAGTCCATATCACTTCTATATGCACATTCCAAAACACTTTACAGATTATGATTTGGTTTATATGTAAATAATAGACTAATATTGAAATTTTCTACAAAAATCATGTTTTTAAACCATTTATGAATTTTGATGCTATCTAGCATGAAATCTCACATGCTTCAAACATGTTCATAACTTTAAACTAAGTTTCCATCACTTCTATCAACACATAAAACATGATCATCTTTAAATCATGATTTCTAACCATGATCATAAGCATGAATAGTGCACCACCTTTGTTCTACAACTTCAATCACATCAAAGATGAGTTTTTGAGCTTGAACTCAACTATACCTCCTTTGGGCTCTTCTTCTTCTAGCTATAAACCTTCTAAGCGTTGAATCTCCACTTTGTTGGTTTAAACACTTCTCTTGATCACTTTTCTAGCAAATCTCTTGAGACTTCTAGCAAACCCTAGCCTTTTCTCTCTATGAAACTTACTTAGCAACTTGGAAATAGTATGAAAATGAAGATGAACTTTGCTTATACTTACCAAATATATACATACATATGATGTATGTATATTTCTAGTAATTAACTCTCATTTGGTTAACTTAATCCATGCATGGTAAGGCCATTTAAAACACTTTACTTCAAAACACAATGACATTTAAGGCATTTGCCACCAAAAAGGATACCAAGGTTATTCTTTATATTGTCAAGGGTATTTTGGACATTAGTCAAAAATCCTAGACATTTAATTTCAATTAATTCATAGCTTGCTTATTTTTGCTCCAATTCAATTCATTTTTTATCCAAATTTATTTCATTAGGCTTAAATTTTATTCTAGCATCAATTAGTCCACAATTGACTTGTCCCAAAATACTTGTCGCATTTCGAAATATTAATTTCATTAATTAATTATCATATTTGTAATATTCTAAATTTGCATATCATTACATACAATATATAGTAAGATAATAATATAAGTTGATAATTCTTTGTGCTGTCTTATTTACATATTTTAAATTTAAATTTGTAATTTTCTATTTTAATATAGTTGATATATGTAAGTAGTGAAATATAATGATAATATTTACTATTATTTGCAAAGATAAAGTATAAAAGAGAACTTAAGAACCCAAATACCATAAAGGTGAAATAGAGAAAAATCAAGTAAGTATTTTTGCTTCCTTTTTTATATTAGTTAGATAAAATAGATTGATAGTTCTTTGTGTTGTGTTATTTGCATATTTGAAAATTAAATTCATAACATTTTTTTAATATATAATTGATGTATGTAGTGAAATCATAATGGTGTGATTATTTACGAATATATATTAATATATATGAAGTATAAAAGTGTAAACTTTGTATTGTACAGATATTATAGACTTAGATAATATTACATGTTTTGATATATTACATGTTTTGATGCCATGATTACTTCAAAATGACATAAATTTTACATATTTTGAAAAACAGATTACTGCAAAAATGAAAAGAAAAAAAAAAAAGAATAGAAAAGAAGTATGTCTTTAAAATACATGAGAAAAACCTAACTTGAAAAATTATTATAATTTTGAGACAATGATTAATTAAATAATACAAACACTAATTAATAGGACAATCTTTTGTAATTTTTTATATGCTTTATAGATGTATATAACATTATAAATAAATATAAACGCACAATAATGCAAACACTACATTCATCTACACTGTTAAGAAATGAGGCATACATGACATTAAAATTCGTGTCATACTTCATTATTTTTTTTAACGGTGTAGATGAATATAATGTTTGATTATTGTGTGTGTAGACTTCTCCAAAGATTACATGTTTTGAAACCATAATAACATGTAACATATAAAATTTACACATTATGAGAAAAAGATTACTAATTTTTTTTTTTTTAAATTGTCGGTCTTTAAAATGCATGAGTAGGCTTAACTTTAATAATTATTATATTTTCGAAACAAGCATTTTTTACATACATTAATAAAAAATAAAAAAGATTTTTATATCTAAAATATATGATCAGTAAGCCTAACTTTAATAATTATTATATTTTTAAGACATCAATTAACTAAAAATATTGTAAATTAACTTAGTAGTTATCACATATATTATAGACTTATAAAAGATTACATGTTTTGAGGAAATGATTTACTACATAGTAAAATAGATTTTATACATTTTTAGAGAGAGATTACAAGAACGAAAAAGTTTTCCATCTTTAAATACCATGATTACTACAAAATGACCTAAATTTTGCATACTTTGAAAAACAGATATTACTACTAAAATGAAGAAAAAAAAATTTAAGTATGCCTTTAAAATACATTAGTACGCCTAACTTTAAAAATTAATATAGTTTTGAGACAACGATTAATTAAATAATGCAAACACTAATTAACAGTGCAAACTTTGTAATTTTTTATATACATTAAAAACGTATATAAGATTAAGTTTTCTATCTTTAAAATACACGATTAGGCTTAATTTTAATAATTATTATATTTTTCAATCAAGCATTTTTCTCATACATTATACTTCTATAAGATTCCGGTTTTGAGACCATGATCAATACAGGACGAGATAAATTTTAACATATTTTGAGAAAAAGATTATGATAAATATAAAAATTAAAAAGGATTTTTATATCTAAAATATATGAGTAAGCATAACTTTAATAATCATTATTACTTTAAGACATCTGTTTATTAAAAATATTGTAAATTTAGTATTTATTATTTTTTACATATATTATCGAATTATATGTTTTGAGAATACGATTTACTACATAGTGAGATAGATTTTACACATTTTGAGATAGATTACTAGAATGAAAAAAGTTTTCTATCTTTAAATATACAAGCTTGCTTGCACAAGTTAGTTTGTGTAAAGCTGTAAATGCATTTTTAATTGATCAAAGAAATTGAAGATGCGAGATTAAAATTTAATACGAATGCGCTATTTGTACGTTAGTTATCTATTTGTTTATTTTTTCTAATCACGCAAGAGATGTAGAGGTTAAAAAACTTAAAACATAGTAACATATGTACTGGATGCATACATGTCAATAGTTGAGAAGAACACTAACAAAATTTTAGAGTTTTGTGCATTATGTTAAAGTAATCCTATGAGCTAAAAACAATTCAAATAATGAGAAGCAAATTATGAAGAAGGTAATGAATTGAAAAATGAATACCAAACATAACAGTATATTGTTTTTCAAATTGTTCAAGTTAATTTAACTATACCATAAAATACAATAAAAATTGCGGATTGAATAGAGCGGATAGAATAGAGATAGTACCTCATCCCTGCTTCTAGGTTAGGGAATTGGAGTACCTTTGGAGGACAGAACCAAGCATTTCAAACCCTTATCCTTTTTGGGGCAATGCCATTCGAACTTCTCCTCTTTCTTCGTCGAATTCAATCATTTAATTGCTTCAACATTGCCCAAACACGATATATACTCGATTTATCAGGGAAACATTGCACTTTTAATAACACATAAATTTTAGTACTACATTGAAGAAAGTACTATAGTTTGCTCGACCAAATATGAAATCAACTTCACTTACCACTATGAAAAGTTTCATTATTGGCAACTATAGTTTGCTCGACCAAATTTGAAATCAACTTCGCTTACCATTATGAAAAGTTTCATTACTGGCATAAAGATGCCATACACCGAGATTGAACTTTTCCCAAAAAATTTCAGATATCATTGCTTAAGAAAATACAATCAAAGACTATTATACCCTTATTTTTAGCACAGAGCTTCTCATCCAAAAACTTGACAATCTATTTAGTAGGGCGGTTCTAATATGAAGCACAATAAAAGTGTTACTTGCAGAAAGTGAACAAACAAATTTTAGTTTCAAAGTCAACGCTGATCAATATCAAAATAATGGTAAAGATGCAATTCATATCTACGTGGGGTATTACTTGAATTAATTAGTTTGAATTGCAAATTGAACCACTCTTGGGCAACAACAATACACTAACTTGAATGTATAACTTGTAAGTCAACGCAGTTATCCACGAAACAGAATTCTATATGCAGCTGGTTATGGAAACAAATATTATAGACTTATATAAGATTATATGTTTTGAGAAAATGATTTACTACATAGTGAGATAGATTTTACACATTTTGAAAGAGAGATTACAAGAATTAAAAAAGTTTTCTATCTTTAAATACCATGATGACGACAAAATGGCATAAAATTTATATATTTTGAAAAACAGCAACAACAACAAAAAAAAGAGTATGTCTTTAAATACATTAGTACGTCTAACTATACAAATTAATATAGGTTTGAGACAACGATTAATTAAATAATGAAAACACTAATTAATAGTGCAAACTTTGTAATTTTTTACGTACATAATAGACGTATATATGATTATCTATTTTGAAACAATAATTACATGTAATAAGATATAGTTACACATTATGAGAAAAAAGATTATTGCAAAAATAAAAAGTTTTTTATTTTTAAAATACATGAGTGGGCTTAACTTTAATCATTATTATATTTTTGAAGCAAGTATTTTTCAGATACATTATAAAATTTATATAAGATTACATGTTTTGAGACCATGATTGATACATAGTGAAATAAATTTTACATATTTTGAGAAAAAGATTACTGTAATATCCCGGATATTTAAATGAATTAGAAATAAAATATTTAATATTTAATAAAGGTTGGAGTTTAATAACCTAGTAGTGATAGATAAATAGAGGTCCAAATTAAATTTAACAAACTAACTTAGATATGGTGATATCAAAATTTTTGATATCTTAGCAAGTAAAGTGATAATTCAATAAACTTGACTAACAGCAAGTCTAATTAAATTAAGAGAATTAATTAGTGGAGTTATGTAATTACGCGACGTGATTGCGTGTAAATTAAATATGTATTTATATGAATATATATATGCGTGCATATTTAGTAACATAATTTAATGGTTAATTAAATTGTGAGAAATAGATAAATTAATATTAAATTAATCCGAGTTGAATTAAAAGGTTTATTGTGGAATTAATTTTATTCATTAATCAACAATTATGCAAATTGTTGATAAATTATTTGTGAGAAATAATTATGTAATTTATATAATTATAAATTATATAAAGTAGTTGAATTAATTAAGGGAGAATAGTAATGGTATATATGTACAACATTTAATTTCATATATATGTACATATATATAAAGGGATTAAATTAATTAAGTAATTTTAAATAGTAATTTAATATATTAAATGAATATATTCTATAATTAAATAAATCATTGTAAATGATTTATGAGAGTGAGAAATTTAATTATAAAATTATTTGTGTAATATTAATTAAATAATTAAATAAATTATTTAAATAAGAAATTGAGAAAATATATTAGTATTTCAATGTATTTTCGGGTAAATGGAATTATTTCCATAATTGATGAGAAATGAATTATTTAATGTAAATATATTAAATAATTTAATTTATGGCCTAAATAATATATATTAAATTATATATTGTATTTATTTTAATTTCATAATTTATTGTGAAATTGTTTTTGAGGTAAGGTGATGTGTATAAATAATATATATAGATTATATATATTATTATTAGCAAACACACTCTAAAGTTTTAATATCAAAATAATTGACAAGTTGTCATTAATTAAATATTCAATTAAATTGAACATAATGAGTGAATTAAATTTTTATAAATTAATTAATATGATAATTAATTAATGTAAATAATATAAAATATTATTAATAATATTATTAGTCCATTTAGTAATTTAATATTAATGGGTTAGAGTATTTAATTAATTAATCAATTCAATTATTATTTAATTATGGATTGGATAATTAATGTGTAACAAAATTAATAATTAATCATTTGGGATATAATTAAATAGCCCAATGATAAATTAAATGGACTTGACAATTTAGTAGCCCAAACAATTTAATAGAAGCCCAATTGGTATTTTAAATTAAAGCCCAATGATTGGCCCACTTGAAAAAATACTTTATAAAACTATTAATTCTTAAAAAGTGACTTGTGACCATGATTTTGGGACAAAGAAGGAACTCATCAGCCGTATGGTGTAGGAGAGAGAGAATGAATTGATTGTAATTTATTTTATTTTTCCATTATTTAATTAGGATTGCTTGCATGGATTTTTTTATTACATGGACCATACTTATTCTCACCAACTAAGGCATGGATTAAATTTCTTGTGTAAGTATCCAATAGCTAACTTGTGTTGGTCTAAATTCATAGATATAAGATATATATCTATACATCATGGAAGACTTAAGTAATTAGAGAGAGAGAAATGTTAGTCATTTTCTTCTTCTTTCACTTTTCAAATTAGAGAGAAAATTATTTGAGAGCAAGAATATGGAAGGAGAAGGAATTCTTGGTTCATGCCATCCTCCTTCACAACCCATTTTGAAAGAAAAATGAAGATAGCCATTAAAATGAGGTAATGGTTATTTTAAATGAAGTTTGTTTATTTATTTATTTATTAAATAAATTATCATGTTTGTATAAACATGTTATTATAGTTAATAATGTGTAGTAGTAATATTTATGCCATTCTTGAGTTTAATATGCTTGGTGTGTATTTTGGTATATTTTGTATGCTAAAATATGTGTTTAGTAGTGTATAAACAAGTCTTGGAATTTATGACCAAAAATAATTTTTATAATATTTAGATTTAATGTTATAATATTATAGAACATTAAATCATGAGAAAAACAAAGTTTGAATCACTCAAAATGGAGTTATACACAAAAAGTTATGATTTGTGGTAGTTTATGTGATGTAAAAAATTTTATAAAATTTTTATAATATTAAATCATGAAAAATTAAATTTTCATGTTATAAATTGATATTAAGTGATTGGTAATTTTTTTGGATTTTTAAAGCTTACTTGAAGGTGTAATTTTTATTAAAGTGGTGTATTAAAGTTACTGTTCACAATCTGCTTGGAAGAAGAAAAAAACCACTGTCCGCGCAATGCGCGAGCTACTGTTTACCCGCCAGACGCGCTATAATACGACGCCGTTTTGGGTACAAAAAAATCAGTTCCCGCGCGACATGCGCGGAAGCCAACAAACGGTGTTACAAAACGGCACCGTTTTGGTACAGTAGAAATGTCAGTGCGCGCAATGCGCGAGATACCGATTTTGGCGAAATTACATTTTTGCCCCTCCGGTCTTTTTTCTGCGAAATTACGAAATTGCCCATCCGTTCGTTTTTCGACTTAATTACAGAATTGCCATTCTGGATAATTTTAATTAATTTAAATATTTAAAAATTAATTTTAAATTATAACAAAAATAATAATAATACAAAAGTGATATTTAGGTATTTAATATTATATTTTCCGAATATAATAAGTATTTAGGATTAATATTTAAATGTTGTAAATATTAATCTAGTTAGTTAATATTATATTTTTCAAATATAATAGGTATTTAGGATTAATATTTAAATATTGTAAATATTAATCTAGTTAGTTTAATATTATATTTTTCAAATATAATAAGTATTAGGATTAATATTTAAATGTTAAATATTAATCTAGTTAGTTTAATATTATATTTTTCGAATATAATAAGTATTTAAGATTAATATTTAAATGTTGTAAATATTAATCTAGTTAGTTTAATATTATATTTTTTTCAAATATAATAAGTATTTAGGATTAATATTTAAATGTTAAATATTAATCTAGTTAGTTTAATATTATATCTTCTGAATTTATGATTAAATTAATTATTTATTATTTAATTAATATTAAATTAAATAATAAACAAGGATGATAAATTAATTAATTATTATTTAATTACTATTAAATAATAATTAAAGACAACTAAGATTGAGTATTTAATTATTTATTATTTGATTAACTTTAAATGAACCTAGTTAGTTATTATTTATTATTAAATAATAACTAAAGGTAGTTAATTACTTACTATTTAATTAATGCTAAATAGTAATTAAATGAAATAAAGAATATGTCTTTTAACTCTTTTGTTTAAACAATTATAATAAATTGTTTAATAGTTTAATGAGTGTTTAACACTTGAGAAAATTATTTTCTAAACTTATTAAATTATTAACCTAATCTGATTGAGGGTCTATAAGGTTAATGATATTGTTTTGACTGATGTATATCATGTGTTAGTACTTATGTGGTAGATAAGTTCCTTAGTAAGCGTATAGTTGTGCAAATACGCCGTATTAATTATTAGACCAACTTTATTGATGTTAGGTCTTTCAAAGTCAGTTAGTTAAAGCTAGACATTTATTGTAGCTTAGCAGACAGGCAAGTTTCCTAAACCCTCCTCAATTTATATTCGAGCAGGATATATTATTTTATTGTTCAAGTCCCTAACTCAAATTCAAGTTATTACGTTTCAAGCATGCTATGGTTTAATTTTGTATAATTATTCCACATCTTTAAATTGTTGATTCGCACATAGTGCTTGTTGCATGTGTTCATCAGGTATGAAAGGCTGATCACCTTCATTACCATAATGTTCAGTTAAAATTGTTCATGGTCATTATTGACACTCACATTATTTGATTCAGTCATTCAATTATTGAAATTATGATTCGTACTCTTTCACAATTATTATATTGTTGAAAATCCGAAAGCTTGTTCTTTCTTTCAATCATGATATATCGTTATTGTATTTAAACTTGCTGAGCAAAGTCGTTGCTCACTCTTGCTATATCATGATAACAAATTTCAGAATAATACGAATGTCCGAGGAGAGACGGAGACAGAAGCAAAAAACAAGATTATAGTGTTATTCATTATAACTAAATTGTTATATGATGTAAGTAATTTTGTAAACCTTTTTATGAATCTAAAGGTATATATGTAGGTTAAGGTTAGAAACCTTGGGAAATGTTGTAGAATAAACAATTTATGTTTATATTTTCCGCATTAGTTATAGAACGTGTATGAAGATGATGTATCGTGACGTACCAAGTCTAGGGTTAAAGGAACCCGGATTTGGGGTCGTTACAATTACAATAAAAATAAAAAAGATTTTTATAATTAAAATATACGAGTAAGCCTAACTTTAATAATCATTATATTTTTAAGACATCTATTTATTAAAAATATTGTAAATTTAGTATTTTTCACATATATTATACACTTATGTAAGAATACATATTTTGAGAATATAATTTACTAGAATATGATTTACACATTTTGAGAGAGATTACTAGAATGAAAAAAGTTTTCCTATCTTTAAATACCATGATTACTACAAAAAAGAAAAAAAAGAAAGTATGTCTTTCAAATACACGAGAGTACGCCTAACTTTATAAATTATTATAGTTTTGAGACAATAATTAATTAAATAATGCAAATACTAATTAATAGTGCAAATTTTGTAATTTTTTATAAATATTATAGACGTATATAAGATTACATGTTTTGAAACTATAATTACACGTAATAAAAAAAAGTGTACACTAAATATTACTGCAAAAATAAAAAGTTTTCTTTCTTTAAAATACATGAGTGGGCAAGCTTAACTTTTATAATTATTATAACTTTGAAACAAGTGTTTTTCACATACATTATACAGGTATATAAGATTACATGTTTTGAGACCATAATTAATACTTAGTGAGATAAAGTTTACATATTTTGAGAATGAAATTACAAAAATAAAATAAAAAATAAAATGATATTTATATTCAAAAAAAGCTGTCCTAAATAAAATTTAGTCTATTTACTTTAAATTCATATTTTCGTACTTTATTGTTTTATATTTGGGCCTAAAGTTTCACTAATTATTATGCAGTCCTAAGTAGTTTTTTATTTATTTTAATTTCCTTTTTTATATTCCATGTATTTGTTTATTATATTTTGAAGTTGTGTATATATCTATATTTTTGTATTTAGTTTGTTTGCATTTTAATTTCATTTTTTTATTCTAATATTGAAATACTTATTTATAATAATGCTAACGACACAATTGGTTTTCTATTTTAATATTGAAATACTTATTTATAATAATGCTAACGACACAATTCGTTTTCTATTTTAATAATAATGCTAAATACTTATTTATATGTTTAAAATATAATTTTGGTTTTCTATTTTAATAATATATATGTAATATATTTGAAAATTAGAAAATACAAGTTTGCTCTTAAGAAAATGAGTCTGGTCGGATTTGGGTTAGATTTAGGTAAAAATTGACAAAAGGGACAAAACTGATACCAATTTGTCACTTTAAACTTTAAAGATTTAATTTACGAAAAATGAATTTTAGGACGACTTTGATATTTGGCGACAACTTTGAAAGGCAAAAGAATCATTCAAACAATACATGAATTAGACTAACTTTAATAATTATTAAAAAATTTAAATAATGACTAATTAAAAAAACTGTGAACTTAGTAATTTTTCACTTCGAGACAATGATACCTATCAGGAACCGAGTACCGATGCAAGTTGTCTCAATGTTACTGCAACTAATTGCAAAATTACTCCTCATTCATACGGTAGCCTTTTTTTTAAGATTAATTTAATATTTTTATAAATAAATCTCATTTAATTTTATAAAAATATTAAATTAAATTATATAAAAATATTAATTTTTATATGAAATTAATATTTTTACAAGCTAATTTGATATTTTCATAAGTGGATCCTATTTAATCTTGTGAAAATATTAAATTAATTTATAAAAATATTAAATTTTTTATAGGAATTATATTTTAATTTTAGGGGTTAGGAGAAAGTCTAGAAAAAGGTTAGGAAGGAGATTAGAGGGAGAACATAGGAAAAAGTTATTTTTTATCTCTGAAACGTATGAATAAATTTGATTTCTTATTGTTAAAAGGAGTTGACTCGAAGTTATGACATTATAAAATGAAGACAAAGCCCTTTATTAGTAGGCCTTTTATTCATATGGTAGTTGTGTGAACATAACAAGGCGTAGAGAGAGAAAAATCTATAGTCACGTCTCAACAATAGTCAACAAAATTCGAAATTCGCATGACAGCAACACAGTTAATATCAATAAAATGAGCGTACCTATTATGAATAAGTTGCATTCGCATAACAAAAAGTTGATATTGTATAACTAAATGCTATATAATTACAACTATTTACTATACAACGAAAATTTGTTTTTATAAAATGGTATATCACATCCACCTCGTCAAAACATGTCCTAGAATGAAAAGGCTGCTCAATGATTTTTCCAAAGTGTTTTGGGAGCCTAAAAATTTACCTCCTCACGGAGCTCATGACCACCATATAAAATTGAAGGAAGGAAGTCAACTTATTAATCTTGGACTTTACGGATATCCTTATGTGTAGAAAGAGAAAATTGAAAAAATTGTTAATAAAATGTTGCACTCTAGGGTTATTTAGCCTAAAAATAGTCTTTATGCTGTCCAATCCTTTTGATTAAGAAACATAATGGGTCTTAGAGAATGTGTATTGACTATAGGGCTCTAAACAAAATGACTGTTAGAGACAAATTTCCAATTCCTGCCATTGTTGAGTTGCTTAATGAATTGTCTGGTTCAAAATGGTATTCCAAGTTGGTCATAAGGTCTAGTTATCATCATATTAGGGTTAATCAAGCTGACATTCCTAAAACGACTTTTAAAACACATACATGACACTTTGAGTTCTTGGTGATGCCCTTTGTGGTTACTAATGCTCCAACAATATTTCAGCCCCTAATAAATGAGCTTTTCAAACCATATCTAAGAACATTTGTTTTAGTTTTCTTTGATGATATATTGGTCTACAGTAAGAGTTATAAGGAGCATTTGGAGTATTTAAGGCTTACATTGCAGCTATTGCAAGAACATACCTTGTTTGCTAAGAGAAGCAAGTGTGTTTTTGAAATTAAACGAGTATAGTACTTGGGCCATGTCATCACTAAGGATAGAGTTTCTACTGATCAGGACAAAATTAGTTGCATGACCAAGTGGCCTATACCTGCTGCTAATATAAAAGGTTTAAGGGGATTCCTTAGGATGATAATTGGGTATTACAAAAAATTTATAAAGGAACTATGGTGTGATTAATAACCCCCTGATTGATCTCCTTAAAAAAGATAAATTTCATTGGAGTGACAAGGTTATAAAAGCTTTACCTGTACTTGCCATGCCAGAATTCAATACACCATTTGTACTTGAAACATATGCTTTTAACTCTGGCATTAGAGTAGTCTTGATACAGAATGGAAGGCCTATAGCCTATTTGAGTAAAGCCATGCACCACAACATTTAGGATTTCAATTTATGAAAAGGAATTGATGGTTATAGTCTATACAGTTACCAAGTGAAGACACTATTCACTAGGGAACATGGTTTTCATTAAAACAGACCACCAACGATTGAAGTAACTTTTGGACCAAAGGGTTATAACTACTAACCAGCAGGAGTGGATAACCAAGTTGATGGGCCTAGATTATGAGATTGCTTATAAAAAGGGGAAGAAAAATATTGTAGCATATAGTTTGTCTAAGGAGGTAGGAAGCCTCATTGTGCAAAAAAATTGTTGTGCCCTCACCACAGTTGACCTTTCTTTTACTACAGAAGCTTATTGGGCTATTTCTAAAGCAGTTCCACATTGGGTGCAAGAGATGGCTCAATCTTGAGAAAAAGATGTAGGTTTGAGGGATATTATTGTCCAGTTACAAATTGACCCACAAGCTTTATCAGGTTACTCATTTGATAATGGTGGACTTAAGTTCAAGGATAAAATGGTTATTTTGCCCATATTTGGAGCTAAAGAAGATTTTTTTAACTGAATTCCATTGTTCACTAATAGGAGGGCATTTGGGTATCAAGGGAACCTTTGAGAGGATTAGTAAGTATTTATGGTGGACTACCTTGAGACAAGATATTGCTACATTTATGGAAAATGTGGGATATATCAACAACAAAAGCAAGAAGTAGTGGCTTCTCTAGGGTTGCTTTAGTCTTTACCATTACAAGAGGTGCTATAAACTGATATTGCCATGGACTTCATAGACGATCTGTACAAATCAGAGGGAATGACAGTGATATATGTAGTAGTTGATAGGCTGACCAAGTATAGGCATTTCATTACTTTAAAACACCCTTTTCCCAGCTGCACAACTAGCCCAGGTGTTCCTTTCACATATCTACACATTACATGGGTTGCCTTTTATTATTGTCCTAGACAGGGACAAGGTCTTTATTAGCTTGTTTTGGCAATCCTTATTCAAGATAGTTGATCTTAAACTCCAGTTGAGTACTACTTATCACCCTCTAACAGATGGCTAGATTGAGAGATTAAATCAGGTGTTAGAGTGCTATTTAATGTGTATGGTAACACAGAAGCCTAATAATTGGGCATCTTAGCTAGCATCGGCTAAGTGGTGGTATAACTCCCATTATCATACAGGGTAACAGACCACTCCTTTTGAAATGTTATACAAGCGTCGTCACTTTAATGTTCATTAGTATGTGAAAGTTTATGATCTAGCTATAAGGCAATTTTGTCAATAGAGGGCTCAGTTATTGCATTTATTGAGGCAGAATCTAGTGGATGCCTAGTCTAGAATTAAGTAGTATGCAGATTATAATGCCCCTAAATCCGTGTACTTGTTACAATGGACCTGGTACATTACGGTATAACTTCTATCTTAATATTTACAACCTTCAACCATGATTTAGTAGATAAAACCTTGCTTTGATACCAGTTAATACAAAATCCCTTCAATTCTAGAATTCGCAACCTTTACAATCTCCTATTACATTTCTAGATCATAATTATTATGATCTATTCTATCACATCTCTAAGTTATGTACACCTTGACTTAATCTATTACAATGATTATGAGTATTCGTAAACTCACAATCCGAAGTTATCTTCTCTCCTGTACATTCTTTTTCGACTAGTCATCTATGACATATAATATTAGCACTTGTCTAGGATAGCTAAAGGTTATACTAATAAGTTTTCTAACCTTTAACATTTCAAAGTATAATTTCCCCAAAAGGGTTACACCAATATATTGGATCAATTCTAATTAATATGGTTTTATTATCAGCCACTTAAAGCTCGATCACTTCTGTTCATTACTCATTCCTCTTTCATTTGACTTTATCGGGACCTCCAGATTTCTCAGTTTAACTGCAAATGTTCATTTAAAGCAAGAGTGAGCAATTACGTTGCTCAGCAAATTTAACAGTTACCACATAATACATAATTCATGTTTCAAACATATTTTTTTTTCATGCTTTGCATTTTATGCATGCATCATGTTTCTCATGCTTTACCTTTATCCATGTTTCACAATTCTTAAGTTGTACTTTTATACATGCTACAAAACTTTCATGCTTTGGATTTATAGATGCTTCATATTTTAAAGTCATATAGTTCACATGGAACAATTTACTTAAATCTTCAGCTGAATATCAACACTTATTATCACATTACTTTAAATCAAGTTCACACGAATTTAACATAATACAGAAAATTTGCACGTAACACATAATAACAAGTTCTGAAAAACTTGTTTGATTCGCCTATCCGGCTTACGCTAATATCTTGCGTCCATCATGCGACCTACATATTATAAGGTTGATCTATTAATTACTCGTGGACTTGACATTTTACTTTACATTTACTTGGCCTTAATCCCCTAAAACTTTACCATAATATTTATCATAATTAGGACACTATAAGAAAACCTTTTTAAAAAATAACTTTTTTTTTGTTGGGCCGGCGTTATCACGTCACAGATACACTGTGGAATGACGCGCCCCACTCCATGTATACAGAGCCTATCATACGGGTACGGCGCGCCTCGTACCAAACATACATTGGAGATGGCGCACCCCACACCACTCCACCAGAATTTCAAACCCTAGATTTTCAACTTTTGTTTATTTAACTCATTTGTTCATAAATCATCCAAAACACTTCAGATTGAGTTCAAAATTGAATCATGGCTTCACTAACCCAGCATTTTACAAAATCCAAAGATCCACAAGTTTTTTCAAATACATTTTAAAACTCAAAACCATGATCGAAAGTGATTTCAAATCCTAAGGTTTTCAATCTTAACATACTTTCTTGTAAAAATCGTTATAAATCCATTTCATCACAATTTTAATCTGTTCTTCTTAGGTTATTCTCATCACTCATAAATTTATCACATATCATTTATGGATCATAAAATGACTTACACATTTTTGAACCACAACTTACACATTTTTGAACCACAAGACTTAGAAAAACACAACACACTAGGTTTTAACCTATGATCATGCTTATACTCAACCTTTTCTACAAGATCACATACTAACACATAAGTCTCCAACAATATTCCATCCTCATATCTTCGGATCCACCATGATCCTTTTCACATAATTCTCCTTCAACCAAGTATGCTAGACAACTTTACTAAAATATTTCAAGGTTTTAAAGGTTATACCTTTGAAGCATGAAAACTTTTCTTTTTCTTCTTCCTTACTAGGTGATTGATCACATGGCTTGCTAGACCACCATCTCCTTCCTCCATAGCCACCTGAGATGGCTTCCTTCTATCCCCCCCCCCCCCTCTCTCTCTCTCCTAGAATGAATGAAACTTGCAAAAACTCTCCCAAATAAACTAAGTCTATCTATTTATAGGAAGCTAAGACCAAGGGCAAAATAGTCATTAGGCCATTACTAGGAAAGGGAAAAATGGTCTTTAAGACATCTCAAAGAAATTTTCTCCAAGTCCTTTCACCATGATTTGGAAACTTCCTTCAAGGACAGCATAGTCATTAATAGCTTTCTTTAAGGGTAAAATAGTCATTTCATCATTACTAGGAAACTTCCTAGCAATTTCGTCTCAGGACATGTTAGTCATTAAAAATTTTCTTTAAAGGTAATATAGTCATTTGCCAACACTTTGACCATACATGGACTTTTAAGTTTGGACTCACCTAACCACTTTTCATTGGCTTCTTATTAAATTCTATTGGACCTCTTTTATTATAAAGTTGGGTTAACTTGTCTACAAGTCTTACAAGCAATAAAAAGCTTGGGCTTGACATTTGCATTCCATTGGGCTAGCCACATAATTCTCTTGGGCTACCTACACCTCCTAACAATACTTATGAGTACTTAAAAGCTTGAGCTTTAATAAATGCCAAGCAAGGTTTACACAATTAACATTATTTGGGCTATTATATAATTCCATATTCAAGTATTAATAAATGGGGCTTAAAACATACTACCATTTAAAAGTGTGGGCTTACATAACATAAAACCACACTTATGATGTTTCCAATTATCATTTTGGCCATTTTAAATCATTTATTGGACTTCTTTTCCTTCCATCATTCATAAGTTAATTAAGTAATTATTCTTAATTTTTAGTATTTGCCACACATGGCATACACATAATTCCTAACTTCATTGATTGGGCTATCTTAATTCCTACCATAGGGCTTAGGTTATCCAATTATTATCTTGTACCTATTTTAAATTTTCATCTTGGATTAACAAGGTAAACAACACTCGAGCTAGTCCATTAGGTCAAATAATCAATCAATTAAACTTACATGGGGCTTAATTCCTACATTGAATTGGACCCCTTAATAAGACACATAATATTAACATGCTAGATTAATAAATTGATCCAATGCTTAGGTTTTCTCTATAATTCTCTTGAGCTTGTCAAAATAACATACCCTTAGGCTTCTTAATTTATTCTTGGATTTCCTTTACTAACATCACTCTTAAGTTACTCATTTAAGCATTTTAACGCTTAATCACCGTCATACTAAGTGATAGGGTTAAATTATACGAGATTTTTAGTCCATAATATTTAGTTTTTATATTTATTGTGTGCTTAAATGTTTAATTATTTAGCTCATTTTGGTTTTAATAAGTTTTATAGGATTTTAGTTAATTTGTGTTAATTTAGGTAATTTTATAGTATGTTTATATTTCTTTTTATTTATGTGTTTTTATTTATTTTTAGTATTTTAGGTGTTTTATTAATTATAATGTGTTTTTATTATTTTTAGTATTTTTATATTATTTTTATTTATTTTATATCTTATTTTGTATGAAAAAATAAGCTTGGGGGAAAATCTGTAATTTCCGGAAAATTCGGCGCGCGCGCATTGCGCGGGGATGGAATTGCAGTGAGGAACAGAACAACGTCATTTTGATTAGCGGAAAAGAAAGGCTTCGCGCAATGCGCGGCCAAGGAACAGACGCGAGGAAAAGCGGAACGACGCCGTTTCAACAGAGGAGGTAATGCGCGTAATGCGCGGGGTAGCGTTGCGGTCACTGTAGCGAGCGCCTTGTTTGGCAGACGCGAAAATTACCCAAAACGGAATTATTCGCGATTTTTTGCTACTTTTTGATTCTAAATTGAATTTTAATTCCAATTAGGGTTAGGATAATCATTATTTTATTTTTATTTTATTTTTAATTGTAAATCCTACTAGAGTTAGGAGGATTTTGGAGCCTATAAATAGAGGGCTTGACACACAATGTAATATACAACTTTTCTAATAAGAAAAATTCTCTCTTCTATTCTTTGATGCTCTCTACAAGTATGAATAGCTAATTTATTTTTCTTGATTTAAGTGATTGAAGCCATCAAGATTTATACACTGTGAGATCTAATTTATTATAATTGTTCAATTTATATTTTGATTATTGAATATTCTTCTATGCTCAATTTTATGATTGATTTGTTAAATTGCTAGGAGCGCTACTAGTTTGTTATTAATATTAATCTACTGCTATTTGTGAAGCAACTAAGTTTAATAATTATTTTGCAGATCAAAAGATTATTTTATCTTAGGAAGAATGTTCATCTAAATTAAATGCAAACACGTGACTTGTGTTGTTTAGTTCAACGATCTCTTTAATTCTTAAACAGCTATTAAATCAAATCTTTAGCACGAGCCGGAAGTTGTTTAGTAGTAAGGGTAATTTAGAACGTGTGTGTCTACTTAACTAAAATTAAGGAGAGAGGAGAAAAATTATTCCACCTACGAGTAGTTCTTTCTATGGTGAATATTCAAAATATTAATTGATTTATCTTTGCATCAGTGATCAGTTGTAAATTCTTGATGGTAGATATTAACTTAAACCAAGGCTTTTTCTTCTCATTTATTTCATTAAATTACTTGCATAATTATTTTAGTTAATTTTATTTAAACTATTTCTTTGATTCAAACCCCCCCCCCCCCCAACTTCTGTTTGCAAAATCATAAAATCAAATAATCATTCTCTGTGGGATCGACTCTTACTTACACTACTACATATTTATTCTTCCAAAGTAAGATTTTTTTTTGGGTGCTTGCGACATCAAACCACTAAGCTAACATTCAAATTTTGTTAATTAATAACACAAGTTTTATTTCACTCAATTTTCAATCATCTTGATTTATAAAATACTCTTGGCTTCATTACATCTCTTAGAAATTTTCACCATTAGCATACACATGGGCCCCCAATTTTATCATTGGTTTGAGCCCTTAATGTGCCATACAAGGCTTACATCAAAGCTTTGTTAATTAATAGCATAAACTTTTACTTATCCATCATACTATCAACTTAATTAAGTCGTTCATCTTGTCTTTCCTTTCCAATCCTTATTGAGTTCAAACTAATTAAATTCATTAGCTTGCTTAACTAATACTATTTAAGTTCTTCATTTCTTATTTGGTTCCTCTTTCCAGTTAACATATAACTCATTAATTCATCATTTCGTATAAAAACTTGATTCTATAAATAATTTCTTCCATAATCCTAATCGTAATATATTCTAAAAATCTAGGCTACAACATTCTCCCCCCCCCCCCCCCACCCTTAAGGATTCCGTCCCTGGAATCAGTATTACCGTAATATTTTAGTTTACTTCTAAACTCTTACATAATCTTTTGATCGAAAATTTATTCTTTGCATCATAAAAACATTACATTTCTATATCTTCATTTACTCTTTGCTATCCATTTCATAAAAAGGAATATTTTCTTAGCCTAAGTCTCATTTGACTTGTTGCGGCTCATTATTACCTATCCATATTCAGGTATTAGCATAATTAAACATTATAGTTTTCTTCACAATCAAACTCTGCTTTCTTTTACTTCACTCGGGACTAATGACCTCATAATATTTGACTTACTATTCTCACTTTTGCATAATTCTTTGCTTTACTTTTATCCATGATCTTTATTTCGATTTATTTATTCCACAGTTATTTTCGGGGTATTACATTCACACCCACTTATAAGAATTTCATACTCGAAATTACAACGCAATTATCTCTATCATTCTATTCGCCTCACCCTACTCAATTATTATTAACTTTCTTTTCATTTAAAATGAACTTTCTTAATCCATCTTTGCTTAAGAATTCTTAATTCAAATTCACCTATCTCTAATTCTATTAAAGTTCGTTAATCATTTACACAGTCTGAGAACTCTTTAACTTTCATCCATAACATTTAGTTATAATAGTAAATTGAGTGGTTGTTAAACCAAGAACTATTTTAGACACCCCTCATAATCATATCGTCCAACTCAGGGCACATCTTTGGAAATAGTAACCCCTCAGAATCATATTGTCCAACTCAAGGCACATCTTTAGAAATCATAACCTCTCGGAATCATATCGTTCGACTTGGGGATATCCCCTTTATTAGGGTTGTTCACCTCAGTTACTAACGTGACCAAATGTAACATCATTCATAGATTTTACCATACATTATGAGTTCAAGAACTTCCTCTAAAAAAAATGAGTTTAAGAACTTGTCACGAAATTATGAGTTCAAGAAAAAAAAATTAGGAACTTACCATACAACTGTGGGTTCAAAAACTTACCACATTATTATGAGTCATTAACTTACCATAAGTATGGAAATTCAAGAACTAGTATACAACCTTAACAGTCACCAAAAACTCTGTCTGATTACTTCACTAACGTCCATCACAACACACTTTCATAATGAATATTGTTGTTCATCACACTTGCCCTCCATTATGGGTTTAGGAACTTGCCATAATAATATGAGTTCAGGAATTCGCCATATTGATATGAGTTCACCACCACATTGATATGAGTTCTACTCAGGAACTTACCATATGTTTATGATATATAAACTTACCATATATTATGGGCCATTAATTTACCATATAATTATGGATCACGAGCTTACCATAAGTAGGAGTGTTAAGAACTCACTTCTAACTTCATTTCTCTTCTTAATAAAAATTTTCTGAATTCATATTTCATTAGTCAAAATTTCTTTATAAGTTTACTTTTTACTATTTCATGTTTTACGCATCCCTATATTAATTGCACCAAACATTATTCAGAATCACAACTAACTTTGATCAAATCGTTCATCTTTTAATACATTCCTTTTACTTGGAATTTTCCTCTCGTCATCATCATAACATTATTTATTTTCGACATATGCTAAAAAATTTGATTACCCCTAAGACACATAAATATCTTCATATGTTTCGTACTAGTACATTAGTACCTTAACTTTTTATAGCATCATGTTATTTATGTACCTTTTAAATCTTTTCATAACTTATCTGTTATTCTATGATTCTTTCTGATCACCCTATGATCTTCTCTCACAATCGATATTTCTACGATTTTTCCTTATCCTACGATCGCCTCATCGTCTTACTTTATAATTTTCTAATTCTTCGAATAACTTTATAATCGTCTTACTGTCCTTCATTCTCTTAACCCCACAATCTTCTTACTTTACTATTTTATCCAAAATTCCACTTCCCACGAATCTTTCAACTCCTGAACTATTCTTCTTTATAACTTTCACTCTACGATTTACTAATTCTTAAACATTTGCTATAGATCACTTCATGATCTGGTAGCCTTCTAGCTTTATCATCATTATAAAATATTTTTTATATTAACTAGCACATCTCAACATTCATCGTCTTTTTTTACCTATATTCCTTGAATCAGGTAATTCCCGACCCTTTCTTTTCTTTTATATCCATTTGAATCTTTCTCTAGATTTTCATCTAAATTCTTCTTTAAAATCTTATCGAGATTTCATTATAGAGTATGCTCTCATTATATCTTTAATTTCCTCAATTCATCTCTTTCTCGATTAAAACTCTATTTAAGTTTATTTCATTCTATCTCATCATTTTCGATACAGTTATAGCCTAAGATACTTCCATCTGAGGTTTATAATCTATTTGCTCTGATACCAACTTGTAACACCCCCAAATCAGTATACTTATTACAGCGGACCTGGTGCATTATAGTATAACTTCTATCTTAATATTTATAACTTTCAACCATAATTTAATAGATAAAACCTTATTTTGATATCAATTAATAAAAAAATCCCTTCAATTCCAGAATTCGCAACCTTTATAATTTTTATTAGATTTCCAAATCATAATTATTATGATCTATTTTATACCATCTCCAAGTTATATACATATTGACTTTATCTATTATAGTGATTATGAGTATTTGTAAACTCACAATCCAAAGTTATCTTCTCTCCTATACATTCTTCTTTGACTAGTCATCTATGACTTATAATATTAACACTCACATAGCTAAAGTTTAAACTAACAAGTTGTCTATCCTTTAAAATTTCAAAGTATAATTACCCCAAAAGGGTTACACCAACATATTGGATCAATTCTAATTAATATAGCTTTATTATCAACCACTTAAAACTCAATCACTTCTGTTAATTACTCATTCCTCATTCCTTCGACTTTATTGGGCCTCCGAATTTCTTAGCTTAACTGTAAATGTTCATTTAAAGAAAGAGTGTGCAACTACGTTGATCAGGAAGTTTAACAGTTATCACATAACACATAATTCACGTTTCAAACATTTTTTTTTTTGTGCTTTGCATTTTATACATGTATCATATTTCTCATGCTTTACCTTTATCCATGTTTCATAATTCTCACATTGTACTTTTATACATGCTTCATAGCTTTCATGTTTTGGATTTATATATGCTTCATATTTTCAAGTCATATAGTTCACATGGAACAATTTACTTAAATCATCAACTGAATATCAACAGTTATTATCACATTATTGCACAAAGTGCACATTAAATCAAGTTCACACGAATTTCACATAATATAGAAAATTTGCACGTAATACATAATAATAAGTTTTGAAAAACTTGTCTGATTCACCTACCCGGCTTACGCTAATATCTTACATCCTTCGTGCGACCTACATATTATAAGATCAATCTATTAATTACTCGTGAACCCCAAATTTTACTTTACATTTACTTGGCCTTAATCCTCTAAGACTTTACTGTATTTATCATAATTAAGACCCATTAAGAAAACTGTAATGACCAAGGAATATCATGTACATTATTATTAATGAAATGAAAATGAATTAATTTTTTTTATATGCAAATGAGTTGCTTAATTGTGTGATATATGCATATGAATATACATGAAAATAAGTAAAGAAGATGATTAATCTAATAATTAAGAGTTTGAGTTACTAATTAACCAAGCTTGAATGTGATGATGATAATAGCCTAAGTTGAATTATGAATTAAGCCTCAAGAGAAGTATAAGAAATGTGATTATAAAATTAATGGACTAGCCCAAGTGTTAGGTCCAAGAAGTAACCCAATGAGGATAATTAAAATAAGTCCAATGTGATTGTTATAATGTAATGTGATTGAATATGTTATGACCTAATGTATAATTAGGTGCTAGGAGTGTTAACCCCAAAGTTAAGTAATGTGAGTCCATGTAATTAAGGCTTGTATGTATGACCCCAATTTTTATTGAATAAAATTTAATTTTCTTCATATATTATTCTAAAATAGTAATGTGTTATTTTGATAAAAGTTAAAAGTTAATGATGTTATGTGTAAATTTTATTATGTAGAACAATATTTGAATTGTCGGGGAATATTCGTTCTGTCAGAAAATATTCGATCCGTACGACGGCGCTGAAATAATCAATCATTAGTATACCCCACAATGAAATATTGTCGATTATAGAAAACGACATCATTAACCTTTTAAATAAAAATGGTCAACGATACTATCAATTTTAAACTGTTAAAATACCGAGTGATAAAAGAATAGTAGTATACTGTATTTCATGGTATTTTACTGTATCACGCGGTATTTTATAGTAGCACATGGTATTGCACAGTGTTCATATTATTGATCTAATAAAGTGACTATTGCACAGTATTCATCAATAATTATTGTTACACAATATTTTGTATTATTGAATCAATAATTACTATTGCACTGTATTTTAAATTATCGAACCAATAATTGTTACATTAACTCATGCACTGTGTTAAATTA
The DNA here is from genome assembly GCA_947179155.2 of Hedera helix. Taxonomy (NCBI): domain Eukaryota; kingdom Viridiplantae; phylum Streptophyta; class Magnoliopsida; order Apiales; family Araliaceae; genus Hedera; species Hedera helix. The sequence goes on along the minus strand of OX359264.1, from coordinate 9,595,499 downwards.
ATAATTATCATAATAACGTGTTCTTACATTATTTTTAAATTATTATTATCATTGTTATAAGATTACCTTTATTATTACATTTAATTGTTAGTTGATATTTTAGATATAATATAATAAGTTATAACCGATAAGAAATCAAAAATAAAAGTGAGGTTGATGGAATTATATCTATGTGGAATTGCGGGTGGAAAGGTATGGATGTGGGGGATGGTGGGAATAAAAGTAAGGAATGGGAGGGAGTATATTAATGTTAGGTGGAGAAAATGAGAACGTGAAGAAAGAAAAAATTTATGAAAATGCCACGTGGTGGGAGCCACCTAACAATAGATTATTCCTATTGGTTGATATGAAGAAAAAATTGGAGAATATGAGAGGGAGTCAGAAAAATTGGGGAGAAGAATTGGCTCGGTAGGTAGGAAACCAGCCTAAATAAAGGGAACCTCAGATAACAAATTTCTCAACATTTCTTTCTCCTACTGATATATTATAAGTATACTTTGAATGTTGTAAGGTTACCCTGAAGTTTTGGTAAAGCCAAAAGGAGTACAAGAATTACTCAAGTTGATCCACTACATTTAAGCAGTCTCTTTTCACGTGATAAGGTAAGGGATATCATTTTCTTTCTTACTCTTAAACTTTCTATGATAAGTATTGTTTGGTAAAATTCCTGAAATGATTATACGCTCCTTAATAGTTTGTGCCTCATTTAATATTATTTCACGTGAACCTTCATATTTGAACATTTCTATTGAACTTTAACCATTATCTTTGAATTATGGATCTTGAATATCATTTTTGAATTTGACTTTACATCATGTTGACAATTTGGACATTATTTGAATATGCACAAAGTAAATTTTGTAAACCTCTAATGTCTATTGCTTATCATATTATTCTTTTTCTTTTGTTCATCATTTATATCACTGTTATCCATCCTAATCATCAAGAATCAAGTTGTTATGAATATATGTGGCCTGGTGCACAGAAGATAGGATAAAGGTAATATAATGTTGATGTATTTTTTAGGGCACGTGGTGAATATTTTCTTTGGCCTGAGACAAAGAAGAACTGTTGTTTGGCATGATCATGACCAATGGTGTTTCAGATGATAAGATTTAATAATTTTTCTAAAAAAGAGAATCTAGTAGACATGATGATGTACATAATTCCCCTAATAGTTGTTATTCTACTGCAGTTGTTGATCTAAACTTTGTTCAAGAACTTAACGGTAGTTGTTGATTTAAAACTTGTTGTTTATATTATTCTATCAAGAACTCAACTGTCGAAGGCTAATGATAATTTATTTGTCATTATCTTAGTCATGATATTCTTTATTGGGCTATTTGAGCTAACCCTTTTCTTTTTGTTCCATTGTTCAGGAAATGAGAGTGTAGTCGGGACTAGTAGAGAGAAAAGGGGAATAGAGTGATGGTCTGAGATAGTTACAATATTAGTCTTCACCATATTATAAAATAGTGTGACAGTAATAATGAAGACTTAATTGTATATTATTGAACACTGTATTATTGTACGTTGTACTGTTTTGTAATGGTTATTGTATTTTGACGACTCAAGTTTGGATGTGTGGGCCCAAATTTGGGGGCGTCACATTGTATGTATTAATATTTAGCCCAATGGAAATACCTATGATATGGCCTAAGAGATTTAAATATTACAACCAATGTGAATACTTATGTGTAATGGAAGATTAGCCCAATGAAGTGAACTATGAAGCCCAATGAAGATTAAAGTGATTAGCCCAAAGGTTATGGCCCAAGAGGTAATAGGTGATGTTGGGAGATATATATATATATATATATATATATATATATATATATATATATATATATATATATATAAAGCAAGCCTTGAAATCTGGCCACATCCCCCATTCCCCTCAAGCCCATGTGAAAATAGGTATTTTTTGAAGCCGTGTGCTTCATAATTAAAATTTTCCAAGCCACGCTTCTTTATCTTTAATGATAAGGTTAGTGTTGGTTTGCAAAAATAAGAAATACATACAATCAAAATGTATAACGCAATGGAAACATGTAATAAATCGTATTTAAAAAAATTTTACAAACCAAAACTAGGATCTTTCTTATACGATACTTTTAATTGAGGAAGGATAACGGGTTATGCCTTTGTAGATTCAACTATTAAACAGCTACGAGTTCACCTCCATTTAATCCTTCACGTTCTTCTTCAAATTCACCAATTAGAATTTACGGATCAACGTTAGCTACCCAAACGTGTAACCTCTAAAGGTGATCCACCAAGAGATACTAAAGATTGAAGAAGTAATTTAGATTTTGCTAGATCTTGGGTGGCTAGCTTTAATTCTCTTTCTCTCTCTCTCTCTCTCTCTCTCTCTCTCTCTATTAGATGTAGAGAATTAAGAAGTATCTCTCAATACTTGCAAAAGTGTCAGTAACCCCAATCCATAATAAGACTCATCTTATTTATAGATTTATTTAATCATCCTAAGCTCTTTAGGAGTAGGATTTTAATTTAACTCCTAATCTAATTAGAAACTAAATTAATTATTATAATAATTATAATTTCTAAACCATTTAGGAACTAAATAATAATAATAATAATAATAATAATAATAATAATAATAATAATAATAATAATAAGACTCCTTTTATCAATTTATAATTAGTATTTTTTCTAAAATACATAAATATAAATATTAAGCTATTTAATTTATTATATCACTATAGTATAAATTAAATTCACTTAATTTATTATTACCATTACGCCACTTACTTCTAAAATAAATATTATTCTTTTGTGGTGTAACCCTCTAAGTTCAATATTACATCAATTGCAGAATAAATAAATTAAAATCATTCTAATATTATTTATAACAATAAATTAAACACTTTTAATTTATTTATAAATAAATACTTATTTATTCCACAATAAGGATAAACTCCTTAATAATTCACGATTTTTCGAATAATATGAATTTCAATATTTGATCACTAAGAACCTATTTCGCGAATAGTTACTGTACGATTTAATTCTTCTACCACACAATGTCTCAATCAAATATAAGACATGAAATTACTATCAAGTTTTATTTAATTTGATCCTATGTATTTCAATTCTCAAATGAACAACTCTAATATAAATTAAAAACACCTTTCTAATTATCATTCCACATTGGTCAATGATTTCTGAGTTGTCATTTATTGAATTATATCGAATATTCTCTCCTTTTATTGAAAATGGTAGATCCTTTGTTGACCATTCACCTATCTCTATGTACAACTTATTATACATGAACATATCCTTTATTATACCTATATAGTCTTAAGGAATATGACAAAGTATAAATCATCATACACAATGTGCTATGATGATCTCAAGTTCAAGGATCACTTGTACTACTATCACATTATAAACTCCTATTAACAGACAAGTAAAACTCCATTAGGTGTTCCTTAAGTAAATCATGTTCAGTGAACTTATTCTTCAATAACTACCTACATACTTGCTTTAGTGTCTTCATACAAATGATTATGAGATCAATCATCCTATACAAAAGAGCAAGCATAGTATGTATTAATCTATCCAGATTAACTAATCTCCATTTTAGTGATCCCATGATTAGGAACATTTTAGTTTTTGAGTTATCTTGAATTTAGATCTCATTAACATGATCAACATCATGATTCTAAGAGTATTACTCAAAACTATGGGTTTATCTATTTAATTAATTCGACCAATTAATCATGAATAAAAAAATACCTTTAAATAAAACTATTATTAATAAACAAATAAGATTATAAAGCACATGCTTATCACATCAAATGTGATTGGCTTGAGGGCATACTACTTTCAATTAGTTAAACTAATCTTAGTTATCATTTGGTGAATGCCTAATTAGGATGGATAAATGCATGTATACGTATAGTATATGTATGAGAAGGTCCTCTATAAATAGGACTCCCCAAATTCATTATTGACGGTTTACTTCATTTGTTCAATTGGCTAAGTGTGAGGTAGAGAGAGTGTAAAGAGAAAGGAGAAAGATTGAGAGAAAATACACTACGTGTGGGAAAAAATTGGTGGAGCAAGGAAGATCTAGCAAGGATAAGCTTTAGGAGAGGAGCCTAGCAAGCCACAGCCATTAACCAGTCAGCAAAAAGGAAGAATCAACCCTTAAGGTTTAAAAGTATTCTTAAACCCTAGCTTGTTCATTTTATGTTATAATATAGTTTTATGCATGCTTGGTTGTGGGAGGCTTATGTGTTATGGATCATGAAGGATCTAAAGGTTTAAGGGAGGATCTATGAAGGAGTTTATATGAAAAGGGAGGTCGCGAAATGTGTGGGGCGATGTTTGACATGTCAGAAGTTTAAAGCAGAGCATCAGAAATAGGGTGGACTATTGCAACCGTTGGAGATTTCAGAGTGGAAATGGGAGCACATCACGATGAATTTTGTGACTGGACTTCCGCCAACGCAGAAGGGTTACGACGCAGTGTGTGGTGATCATGGATCATTTGACCAAATCTGCACATTTTCTACTGATTAAGATAAGGTACAAGCTGCTGCAGTTGGCAAAGGTATTTATACAAAGGAAATTGTGTCACGACATGGAGTGTCGGTATCTATTGTGTCTGACAAGATCCGCGCTTTACGTCAAATTTCTAGAGAAGCTTACAACAAAGATTAGGAACGCAATTTAGGTTGAGTACGACGTATCATCCTCAAACTGATGGCCAGAGTGAACGGACGATTCAAACAATAGAAGACATGCTTAGGGCAATCATGGTGGATTTGAAAGGTAGTTGGGATGACCATCTACCTTTAGTGGAGTTCACATACAATAATAGTTACCATGCTAGTATTGACATGTCACCGTATGAAGCATTATATGGGAGAAAATGTCGCATGCCATTATGCGGGGATGAAGTTGGTGAATGAAGACTGTTAGGTCCTAAAATAGTACAATAGACCGTGGATGTTATTAATATAATAAGAGCTCGTTTGGTAGTAGCTCAGGATCGTCAGAAAAAGTATGTCGATTTGCATCGTTAAAAGCGAGACTTTGAAGTTGAAAGTTTTGTATTTTTGAAAGTATCTCCTTGAAAATGGAAGATATGGTTTGGCAAGAAAGGAAAACTGTGCCCGAGGTTTATAGGACCATTCAAAGTTTAGAGACGAGTTGTTGAAGTGGCGTACGAGATAGTCTTACTTCCTGAACTTGAGCACATTCACAACGTATTTCATGTGTGAGTGTTGCAATCGTATAAACCTGACTACAAGCATGTGATATCCTATAAACTGATTCAAGTCGAAAAAGATCTATAGTACGAGGAAATTCTTGTCTAGGTACTAGATAGGAAATAGCAGACACTAAGAAATAAAGTTATATTTTCAGTCAAGGTTCTTTGGAGAAACCACGCAGTTAAGGAAGCTACGTGGGGACTAAAAGAAAAGATGATGAAGAATTACCTGCATCTTTTTGATTGACCTTATGTTGAAATTCCGAGAACGAAATTCTTATAGGGGGAGGGGGAGAGAATGTAATGACCCCGAATATTTTAACCTATATTAATAAAATTAATTATTGATGAATTAAATTTTATGTGCGAATAAATTAAATCGTTATGTGATAGTCAAATTTATTTGCTTATGTGATGTATAATTAAAGGAGGGTCCACTTAATGGATTAATTAAATTAATGGATCAACTTAGGGTATTTAATATCAAATCATTGATAAGATTTTTAGGTCATGTAATAATTCAATTAACTTGAATCCTAGCAAATCTAATTGGATTATGTAAATTAATTGATATGGTTATTAATTAATGTTAATGTGAAAATAATAATAATAATAATTTATAGTCCAACTAGTTATATAATTAATAGTGGACTAGTCTATGTATTTATTAAACAAGCCCATTTTAATTTAAATGTTAGTGGACTTGTAATTTGGTCATGTAACTAATTAGAGAGCCCAAATGGATTAATTGGTAGCCTAACCAATTAAATTGGCAAGTCCAATTACTAGGGAAATTAAATGAGCCCAAAGAATTTATGCAAATACCCAAACTAGTGGCCCAATTCAATACAAGTGTGATATATATATATATATATGAGGGAAAAATATAAGAAAAATTGGATGGAAAAGAAGAAGTGAACGGCCATTTAGGGGGGGAGGGGAGGCTCAAGGGGGGTTCAAGGATCAAAATGTACAGCCCCATCAAATCTCCCTAAAATAAGGAACCATGTTTGCTTAATTAATTAGCTTTAATCAACTAATGTTGGTGGATTAATGAAGCATAAGAATGATTAGTTATCTTCTATAAATAAGAGCTTCTCCCATGTTTGCTAGAGTTGGTTCATTTAAGAGAGCAAAAGAGAGAGCAAGTTAGAGAGAAAAGAGAAGAACACTTAGTGTTCTTGAGGTTTTAGATAAAGAAAATACCAAGTGAAGCTAAGGGGTAGTGCACGACAACTTGAGGGAGTTCTTGTATGTTATCTAGCACTATTACATACTTTGGAAAGGAGAGAAAGAGAGCCATCAAAAGCCAAAGGTATAACATACCCTAAAAACCATAGTTTTATGCTTCTCTTTGTGTTATATATGATTTTTATGGTAGAAACCCATTTTTAAAACTCTAAATGGTTATATCCATGTTATATTAGTAAATATATGGTTCAATAGGCTTAGCATGTGTATTGATATGCATTTGTGTTGAAAAGGATTGGGCTCGCGCACATGAGATTGGCTAAGGAATTATGTTGGGCCAAACTTAGATATTGGATTTTCAGAGGTTGTCACATAAAATCAAGGTTGCTCAACCACTACTATCAACTCCCCAACCACTCTAGTCATTCCAAGTTGTCATTCAAACAATAGTAAGTGAGTTTAAGCTCTTAATTCACCAATGCTAACTAATTAAGGGACTAATGGTGTGTTCCTAGAGTTCTATAAGTAGGAATGACCAACACTTGTGCAAATGTTGGTTCATTCGCTCCATTCACTAAATTTTTTAGAGAGAAAGTTTTAGAGAGAAACTAGAGCATTTGTGAGAGGCTAGAGAAGAAAACGCTTTGAGTGTTACTAAGTGTGGGTGATTTTTGGTCCATACAAGAAGATCAAGGAAGAGTTCTAACCATTTTTAAGAAGAATGTCTCCATTAAAGGTTTAAAAGTTTCTTTGAGCCTTAGCTTTTTATTTAGTTATGTATGTGGAAAAGAAAAACCTATGTGGTGTTAGAACTTGAATATTTATGAAGGTTGATGAATAAATATGCTAGATTTGTGTTCTAACATGTTTTGTATGGAAGATGACAGAAGGAATGGTTGTATAAGCATGCTTAGTTTTAAAAATCCTAATTAAATGTCTAGGTTGATGATTTCTGATTTGAGATGTATAAGTAAATTTTATGATCTATGAGTCTTAAATGATAGGTCTATGATTTATGAAGTTAACCCAACTTGAACGATTAAAAAATATGAAGAAATGAACAAGTTATGATCATTTTACCAAAGGAGTTCGTTTTGGAAACCCTAAATGGTTCGATCTTAAATTTCATATCAAAACGTTTTCAAATATGTGATTGAACTATGAAATATTATTAAGCTAGAAGTTAGGAAGATAATAACACTGAGTTGGTGTCATTTGAAAGTGTAGATTTTATTTTATTCAAGTTTGAACTAATAAAACCAAGGATTTGTGATGTTACTTTTCATCTTGTCTTTGTGAGCAGTTTTGAGTCAAGTTCCATTTGGAATTTGGATTTGTAATCTAAAGAGAAGTTGTAGAGGGGAAATTCTGATGAGAATGGACTCAAGAATTACCCCAAAATGTTTTGAAATAAAGAAGTTATGACAGTTTTAGTAAAGGAGGGTCGAACAGTCCCCAAATTAAGGTTTTTGATTTTTGTACCATCACCGCAGCGGTGGAAACCACCGCCGCAACGGTCAAACGCACTGCCTAGAATCTGTTTTAGTTGTCTGGGTCGGGTCGGTTCGGGTCGAGTTTTCTTTAGAAAATTAAGTTGAAATAAGTGTAAAATTATTGTGTTTGTATAATAAACCAATATATTTAGAGTCTATGAGTGACCAATTGGTAGTTAAATGTTTAAAATAAAGATTAAGATTAACACAATTAAAAAGTTACCTATTTGTATGGTTTGAAGATTATTAAAATATTGTTAAAGGATTAATAATATTAGTAGGTAACTAAAAGGTTATTAAATGAGTAATAAAATTAGTACATGAGGAAATGTTATTAAATAATTAATGACATTAGTAAATAATTAAAATATTATTAAATGGTTAATAATATTAATAAGTGATTAAAATATTATATAATGGTTAATAATATTAATAAATGATTAAAATATTATTAAATGATTAATAATATTAGTAAGAGATTAAAATATTATTAAATGGTTAATAATATTAATAACTAATTAAAATATTATTAAATGGTTAATAATGTTAATAAATAATTAAAATATTATTAAATGGTTAATAATATTAATAAGTGAATAGAATCTTATTAAATGATTAATAATATTAACAAAGGATTAAAATATTATTAAAGGATTAATAATATTATTAAGAGGGTACAATATTATTAAATTGTTAATAATTTTTATGATTGATTAAGATATAATGTAATAAATAATATTATTGGAAAGAGTATAAGACATTATTAAATTATTAATAATATTAATATGTGATTGAGATGTTACTAAATAATTGTAATATTGATGAGGGAATAAAATATTATTAAAATAATTAATGGTATTCATAAACATTGAAAATATTATTAAATGTTAATAATATTTATTTGAGGATAATATATTATCAATGGTGATAATATTAGGAAATTATTATTATGTTCTTAATTGATATTTATGTGATTAAAATATTATCAAGGGTTGATAATATTATTAAGTGAGTAAATGTTATGATTAAGTGTTAGATGATTTAAGTGTTGTATAATACAGTTATATGCTATGCTGATTGATAGATTAATATTGTTGAGTCTTAGGTCATTCAAATGAAGTTATTTTAAGTTGAATAGCAATAGTCAGCAGAACAGACAAGTTCTCTATTCAAATATTATTGAGTAAGTTTCCTAGACTTGTATTTAATTTCGTCAGAGCTTTAAGAGGTTTAATTATGTAAAATTATTCCACATCGATATTATTATTGATATCCGCACTTATGTGCATTTGTATAACTGTTCACGTTATGAACTATTTAAAGATAAATATCTATGCTATTTGTTTCGACTAGATATTGCATGTGTTATTATGACTGTTCTTATTATGAACTGTTTAAATAGGAGGATATATGCCAGTTATTTCGGCTAAACCATGTATTTATTAAATTCATAAATCTGAATATTGTTGAAGCTAGTTCAAACCATATTGTTGTGGTGCGAAATTTGATGAAAAAAGCTGAAATGAACAAATTATTATGAAATGATGAAACTACGGTCGGATGAAAGAATTCCGGTCAAAACGAAACTTGATGGTTATAGCGTGCACAATATAAATGTACGATAGGTTGATCACCTAGAGTACCCATCTTCGGATATTGCACCTGAATTGGTTGCTAATATTCAAAACGAAATAACAGTTTTATGTCTACAGGGTATTGTAAATACTCAAAACGTATATTCACGGTCTTGTAACCTTTCAGTATGAAGAAACAGTATGTTAAATCAATTGAAAGTTGTTATTCAAAGTTGCATTTCTTCACAATTATTGTATATTGTTGAAGTTTTAAGAGTTAATTCTTTTTCATTCATGATATATCCTTTATTGTTTATTTAAACTTGCTGAGCAAAGTAGTTGTTCACTCTTGCTATATCATGGACTATTTTTTAGTTAAGCCGAGTGATCTAAGGAGTACAAAGGCAAAGGAAAGGTGAACGAGTAGAAATAATTAGTTTTTATTTTCATGTTGTAAACCTTTTGTATTATAAGGTAATGGTGATGTATTAAGGTTAGTGGAACCAGTGATTAATGGTACGTTTTGTAATGAATTTATGTATATTTTTCGCGAGTTATTGAAGATTTAGTTTATGGATGTTTGTCAAGTGATGAATAGTGAGCACCGAACCCGAGGTTCGAGGGACCCGAATTTGGGGGGCGTCACAAAACTTGTGGCTAAAGGGTTTTCTCAAAAGGAAGTATTTTACTATTTTGACACTTACTAGTGACTAAAATTGCAACCATAAGAATTTTAATTGCTTTAGCATCTATTCATAAATTAATAATCTACTAAACAGATGTTAAAACTGCCTTTTTGAATGGAGAGTTAAATGAAGAGATATATATGTGTCAACCAGAAGGGTTTGAAGTTCCAGGAGAAAAACAAAAAGTGTGCAAACCAATAAAATCCTAGTATGGTTTAAAGAAAGCTCCAAAATAATGGAATGAAAAAATTAATAAAACTTTCTTGTCTAATAGTTTTGTGACAAATGAATCTAATAGTTGTGTTTATAGTAGATTCAATGAAAATTGCGGTGTGATTATTTGTTTATATGTGGATGACTTGCTTATATTTGGGACTGATGAGAAAGTTATGAAAATTACTAAAACTTTTTTATCTTCTAAATTTGACATGAAAGATTTAGGAGAAGCGGATTTGATTCTTGGCATGAAAATTAATAAAACTGCACATGGTTTGGTTTTATCTCAGTCTCATTATGTGGAAAATATTCTTAAGAAATTTAATTTCTTTAATGAAGAGTCATTAGGAACACCTTATGACTCTAGTGTACTCTTAAAGAAAAATAAAGGGAATGGTATTGCACAAACTGAATATGCCAAAATCATTGGTAGTGTAATGTATTTAATGAATTGTACTCGACCTGATATTGCATATGCCATTAGTAGACTTAGTAGATATACACAATCCTTCACAAGATTATTGGAATGCATTGTCACAACTAATGAGGTATTTAGAAGGAACGGTTAATGTAGGTGTACATTTTACTGGTCATTCTAATCTTTTAGAAAGATATTGTTATGCTAATTGGGTATCTGATAATGATGAGACAAACTCCACTAGTGGATATGTCTTTACTTTAGGTGAGGGAACGGTCTCTTAGAAGTCTGCTAAACAGGCTTGTACTACTAGATCTACTATGGAATATGAATTTATTGCTTTAAAATTGACAAGAACAGAAGCAGAGTGGCTAGGGAATTTATTAGCAGACATACCATTATGGTCAAAACCAATTCCTTCTATATCTCTGCTTTGTGATTCTCAAGTATCTATTGGTCGAACAATGAACCATGTTTATAATGGGAAACAAAGACATATTCACTTGAAACATAATATAGTACGAGGACTGATCAACAACGGTGTTATTTCTATGGAATTCATGAGATCTAAAAGAAATTTAGCAGATTCGCTTACAAAAGGATTGACTAGAAAGGTTGCTAATATTTTAAGTAAGTGATACGTGATGGAAATCCAACCCATGTGATTGGAGATCCCATGAATTGGGTTCAATGGGTAATAACAAGTCACGAAATTACTTAATTATGACAACACAATAATTTATGTCTCTCCCTGTGTGTGTGTGGTGCTTATTGACAAATTGTGATAGGTTGAATCATTTAGATTCTTAATGAAACTTATAACTCTAAAGGGTGGTGTATGTCAGTTTACACTTGATGGGTTCACCTATATAAAGGTGGAGGTAATGGTCGCTTCCTATGAGAGTCTTTTGGTAAACTCTCTAGAGCCTTAATGAAAATCTGGGACATGGCGCATGGCCTAGAATGCGCCCAACTGCGGACTTGTGTGGATTCGGGATTTTTGGTATGTGTGCAAGTTCAATTGTTTGTATAAAAGATAGTGGGTTCAAGAATATCATTCACCTACAATCTGCAATCATGAGCTTATTTCACTAAGTGTCGATTCAAACCCACAAGGTATTGACATTATGTATCTATAATCCATTGCCCATTTTACTTCATTTTTTGAAATTTTGAATCATGTGGGGGATTGTTAGTTGTGCTTCAAATTTGCTCACATTGTTTACTTTGGAAAATCCCACATTGCTCACATTGTAAAACTTCTTTGAATATATTAATACATTTCTTTGGTGGATTTTGTAATATGGTTGAGGAAAAAGGATTGGGTTTGCGCACATGAGGTTGGCTAAGGCATTGTGTTGGGCCAAACTTGGATCTTGGACTTTCAGCCAGAAAACCTTAATACGCGCAGGGAGGGTGCAAATCCAGTCCATTGGGCCTCACGTGTGCACACCCACTATTTTGCTAAATTCCTTTATAATTAACTCTGTTTATTAGGTCAAAATTATTTCCTCAAAATCTGTCTCAGTACTTCTTTTACGAGTTTTTCATTCCACTATGCGGATTTTCCTGCACAGGCTGCTAAACTGAATTTTCTGCAACCACTTTGTTTTTAACGTCATTATTTTTCCTTTATAAAATGGAACCTCATCTTCATTTATCAAACACACACTGCTTCCTCTTTCTGTTATGTATGATACCGCTATTGTTTATCTTTCTGCTGGGCAACAAACAGAGACAAGTCTGAAACCTCTTTTCTGTGAGTACACACAGTCAGAGGTTTCATTGTTGAATCCTAGAAGGTGAACGTCACCAGCTTGCGGATAGTCCCAGAATGTAGTCCACAAGCTCGTTTCCTCTTTCTGTTGAATAAAATTTTCATCAGCACTTAATAGAATAACATGTAATGAATCCATAACCAATTTCACCAGCTTGAATTATGAGCACAACTAAACTTCTTGTAAAGTGTTTTGTTCTAATATTACCTTGTCTTAATAATAATAATTTTTTTATTGTTTTGATAGCTTTCTTAAGTTTTCTGATTGGTTAATTACCCATAATATTCCAAAATATGATAGCAAAAGAAACTGACAGAAATTGTGGTACAATATTTGAAAAACAAATCTGGGGATTTCCAACGTTGAAAGGGGTGGTAAGAGCTGAAGTGATTAAGCTTTTACTAGATGTGGGAGAGTCATTTACCGAATCTCTGATAGTTCCTGGGTTAGTCCTGTTCATGTTGTCCCTAAAAAGTCAGGAATTACGGTAGTCAAAAATGATAATAATGAGTTAGTTCCTAGCCGAATGCAAACTAGTTAGTGTATGTGCATTGATTACAGTAAGTTGAATGCCTCCACTAGAAAAGATAATTTTCCACTCCCTTTTATTGACCAAATGTTAGAATGGTTAGTCGGACATGCATATTATTGTTTTTTAGATGGTTATTCCGATTACAACCAAATTCCCATAGCACCTGAGGACCAAGAGAAAACAACATTTACATGTCCTTTTGGTACTTTTGCCTACCGTCGTATGTCATTTGGGTTGGGTAATGCACCTGCTACATTTCAGCAGTGTATGATGAGCATATTTTCTGACATGGTAGAGCGTTTCCTAGAGGTGTTCATGGATGACTTTTCCTTATTTGGATCTAGCTTTGATGAATGTCTACACCATTTAACCCTAGTGTTACTTAGGTGTAATGAAAAAAATCTTGTACTAAACTGGGAAAAGTGTCACTTCATGGTTAAGAAAGGGATAGTTTTAGGACACGTGGTGTCCCGCGAGGGAATTGAGGTGGATAAGGAAAAAGTTGATGTGATTTCTAGTCTTCCACCTCCAAAGACAGTTAGAGAAATTAGGTCTTTCTTAGGTCATGCAGGATTTTATCGTAGGTTCATTAAGGACTTCAGTAATATTTCTAGGCCTCTGTGCAAATTGCTTGCTAAAGATGTCTCTTTTCACTTTAACAATGCATACCTTGAAGCTTTTAACAAGCTCAAGACCTTGTTGACATCTGCACCCATCATTAGAACACTCAAGTGGAGTGTTGCATTCGAGATTATGTGTGATGCTTCGGATTACGTCATAGGGGCTGTTTTGGGATAGCGTATTGATAGACTACCTCATGTGATTTATTATGCTAGTAAGACCCTTAATGATGCACAACTCAATTATTCCACCACGGAAAAAGAGTTGTTGGCCGTAGTTTTTGCGCTAAACAAGTTTAGGTCTTACTTGATTGGGTCTAGGGTTATAGCCTATTCTGATCATGCTACATTGAAATATCTCTTGAGTAAGAAAGATGTCAAACCTCGCCTCATTAGATGGATTTTGTTGTTACAAGAGTTTGACCTTGAAATTAGGGACAAGAAAGGATTTGAAAATGTTGTGGCTGATCATTTGTCAAGATTAATTGTGGAATCTATAGATGACTCATTGTCTATTAGAGAATCTTTCCCTGATGAACAGCTTATGGTTGATTCCTAAGTACCTTGGTATGCTGATATTGTTAACTATCTTGTCATATGACAAATGCCCACACATTGAACTAAACAAGATCGTATTAAATTTTTGTCCAGGGTTAGACATTTCTTTTGGGATGATCCTTATCTGTTCAAATATTGTCCTGACCAAATCATTAGGAGATGTACTCCTGAAAGTGAGCAAAACGATGTTATCTCTTTTTGTCATGATCATGCATGTGGAGGTTACTTTAATTCAACGAAAATTCTTCAATGTGGTTTTTATTGGCTAACTGTATTTAAAGATACACATGCATATTGTAGTTCCTGTGAGAGATGTCAAAAATTAGGAAGTATAACTCGTAGAAATATGATGCCTTTACATCTTATTCTTATTGTTGAATTATTTGATGTGTGGGGTATTGATTTTATGGGTCCATTTCCTAATTCTTTTGGCAATTTGTACATCCTTGTTGCTGTGGATTATGTGTCTAAATGGGTGGAGGCAATTTCCTCTAAAACTAATGATCACAAGGTGGTGGTAAATTATTTAAAAGAAAATATATTTTCTCGTTTTGGTACACCTCGTGCGATCATTAGTGATGGAGGAAAGTATTTTTGTAATAAGCCTTTTGAATAATTAATGAAGAAATATGGTATTACACACAAAGTTGCCACACCCTACCATCCTCAAACAAGTGGACAAGTTGAGATTTCTAATAAAGAGATTAAAAATATTCTTCAGAAAACGGTTAACCCAACTACAAAAGATTGGTCTTTAAAACTTTGTGATGTATTGTGGGCTTACCGTACTGCTTTTAAAACCCTATTGGAATGTCTCCTTATCGACTAGTTTATGGCAAGGCTTGTCACTTTCCTGTAGAGTTAGAGCATAGAGCTTTTTGGGCGATTAAAAAATTTAATTTTGACTTTGACAAAGCATGTACCTTTAGAAAATTACAAATTAATGAGTTAGAGGAAATCAGGGATGATGCATATGAAAGTGCTAAGAGATACAAGGATCGAATGAAAATTTTCTATAATAAGAATATTCTTAGAAAATTATTTACACCTGGTCAAAAGGTCCTGTTGTATAACTCTCGTTTGCATTTATTTCCTGGAAAATTACGTTCTAAATGGTCAGGCCCATTTATTGTTCACACTGTTTTTCCTCATAGAGCTGTTGAAATAGGAAATCCTGAGAATGGTGATGTTTTTAAAGTAAACGGTCAAAGGTTGAAACCATTCTTAGAATTAAAGAGTCGAGAGGTGGAGGAAACATTGCTAGAAGATCCTGTCTATCAGGATTAACATTGTTAGTTTAGGATATTTTCTTTTTTGTGTCTAGTGAAGGTTTCTTTTCTTTTTATCGTTTTAGTGTGTCAGTCTTGTTATTCTAACATGCTCATGGTTTTATTTTGTTAGAGTGCAACGCGAAACCAACCAGGTGTGATATTTCCTCTTCTAGTTGATATTGTCACTTATTTCTTTTCTCTATTTTATGCATTTGCTTTTTTGGGTAGTATGAAAAAAAACATTGAGGACAATGCATGATTTAGGTATGGGAGGGAATTTTGCATTTGTGTTAGTTTTGTATTTAGATTTTTATTTATTTATTCGTCCTTTTTTTAAAAAATTGAAAAAGAAAAATATTCTTTGACTTTTTATGAGTTGAATTAATTCTAATAAGTGTCCGTGGAGCAAAATATTAGTAGGATTAAAAGATTTAGAACTCTTGAATCTTTGATAAGATACAAAATTTCAGTTTGGAACACCATCTTGAATAGAATTAAAATTCATATGCATTTTTTGCACTTCACGTTCACACTAATTCTTAGTTGTGGGGCATAAACTATGAGTCGAACAATTTTAAAAAAAAAAAAAAAAGGAAAAAAAATAATACAACGAGATGGAGAGTAAAACGCAGTCGTTGTAAGAAAAGAAAAAAAAAGAGTTGAAAATGAATAAATATACATATTGTTTCAATGACCATTGAATTAAAAATAATGCTAAAATATATGATGGATATAAGCAACTTGACTAGTTTACTTTTGTGACCTTTGTTACTCGAGTTAGTAAGCCTTTAGGGGTGTCTTTACATCTAGTGCCCTAAAACTAACAGGTTTGGGAGTCGTTGGTTAAACGCTCGTTACATGAATAACTCTGAAAAGCCTAAGAAAAAGAGACATTGCACAAGTCAAGAGTGAAAAAAAATAGAAAAAGAAGAAAAAAAATAAGTTTGCTTGATTTTTATGGCTAAAGTCCCTACTAAGGGTTACATCACATACACATGCATGCATCACAAAATTAATTTTATGAAAGATGGTGTTTTAAATGAAGATGGAGTATTTTTGTAAAGATGAAATAGTGATTTTAAATTTGATCTTACTTAAGCGTAATGCTCATGATATTTAGAAGTTTTATTTCAATTTCATAAATAGTTAAACTCAAAAAGATTTTATTTTGAATTTTGAATTTTGTGGGTATATTCACTGCAAACCCTCACGAAACACAACTCGTCCACTTGGGTTTACCATGGGGTTTAAAGGCTTGTAGTATACGTTAAATACTATCGTGTTCCCTACGAAAATGTCTTAGGATTAGTTATGATTTATTTTACTTGTTTGTTTAGTTTTCTTAATTTTTCTTTTGCTCGAGGACTAGCAAAATCTAGGTTCGGGGGTATTTGATGAGCATATATTTTATACATTTATTTTCCCTTTAAATAGATTTGTTAGTTTAGTTTTATATTAACTTTATTCTAATTTGACTTAATTTTATGCTAAGGTTTTGAGAATTATAGAGTCCGTTTTTGGATCGAATTATAAGTCCAAGTGAATGCAAAAACCTAAAGAGTTGTAATTAAAAAAAAGAAGATAAGAATGAAAAAGAGTTTCAAATTATTGCACAAGTCAAAGAGATAAAATGAAAAGAGTTTGAAGGAGAAAAGAAAATTGAAGCTACTAATTATAAAAGAAGAGGAGGCCCATCACGTGGAAGAATATATACTGAAGCAACAAAGCAAAAGGAGCATAACTTTTGAATCACTTGGCACGAAAATCGAGGGAGCATAAGCAACCAGCATAATATATATATATATATATATATATATATATATATATATATATATATATATATATATATATATATATATATACACACAAAGCAGCATCACGGAAGGAAAAGGAAATATAAAAAGCAGCAACCTTGTACGGAAGTAATATAGCAGCCAAACAAAGCATCACGCACGGAAACCAAGGCAACAAACAAAAGAAACAAAAAGAAGCAGCAGCTTGCTCACGTGAACAAAGCAGCAACAGTGCAACATAATCATGTTGGGTTATCACTCAAACTCTGTTTTTATTTCTGATTTTATTATGTATTGCTAAATTAATTTCTAAGGTGTAGGATGAAACATTATTAATTATGTAATGTTCTGAAATTTATTATTAATTCTTAAATTGATTTTAATGTTAATAATTCTTATTTATTTGGTTGATTTAAATTAAATTGTTTCATTCATAATATCATGTATTTTGAATAGTTTCAATTAGTTTAATTTAATCCGGGTTGCGTTTTAAAATCTAAAATAAGAACTAAGATTATTTATTTTTCAAAACGGAGGATACATTTAATGCTTTGGTCTTATATATTTAACCTTGAAAAATAAGAATTTACAAAAAGAAATATTTTTATGAACTTAAATGAAAAATCTTGAGAAAGCATTGGATTATGTTTTAAATTGCTACTCCGAATTGATGATAAATAGTAAGATATACATAATTAATATTATGAATTCCGAACCTCATAATTTTCTTCCATTGATTAAAAGTTTAGTTATTTTATTAGTCTTGATTTTTATTATATTTAGTTTTTAGTTTTAATTATTCCAAAAATCACTTTTTGTTAACTAGATTAGAATTGAGTATAATTTATATTTAATTAATAATTCAATAATTCTCGTGGGATCGACCTCGTACTTTGCATTAAACTATTTTACAATAAATTCGTGCGCTTGCAAGTATTTTACAAAATGTAAGCACAACAGGTTTTTGGCGCCGTTGCCAGGGAATTATTAAAAATATTAATTAATTTAAATTTTCTTTTATTCTTCTACTAGTTGTAGTTTAGTTTATTATTTAAAAATTAATTGTCGCATTCATGCATTCACTCACATAGTGCACATATTGCTTAGGTTTTATTTTATTTTATTTGTTAAATATAAACTGTGGTGATTGCTGGAGGATTGAGGTACGTCAAATTTCTCCTTCTTTCGTAATTCATATAGTTTTAGGACATTTTATGTGTTTACCATTTTTTTTTAATTGTGCATTTTTAATTTTAATCTAACATTAAGGGCAAAACCAATAACAAGATAAGGTGGGGATTTCATCACCCTTCGTTGGCCCACAAATAACCACACTTTGTATAACTGACCAAATAAAATCAAGTAGACTATAGGACTCTCGAGATCAATTAGGACAAGTGAATCTAAGAGGAGTCTGAATATTAAATTAATCAAACTACTGGTGTCTGGGCAAGTGGTTCAAAAGGTAAACGCCTAAAGAACACGTTGTTATTTAATTAGTCACCATATTTACGGAGAGACTCCCCCGTTCTTACACTTACCTGGCTAGTGGTTGATTAATTTCGAATTTGGTGGACCTTAAAGAGAAACTTGGAACAGCTAGGAGCTGTCTAGATTTTATTTAGGTTGACCTTAGAATTAGTTTTATTTTGTTTTATTTATTTTTCTTTGTGCGCTTATTTGCTTATTTGCTCACATAATTAAAATTAAAATTTAAAATGGCTGATGATAATGATAACAATGTGGTAGTGGAGCCTTTAGCACATGAGGAGATATCACTTAGGGAATACTTTTTACCCGTCACACCTAATCACCCTTCTTGTATTGTGTTACCACAAACTCGAGCGACATACTTTGAGCTTAAACCGAGTGTAATACAACTTATTCCATGGGTTAGATAGAGAGGACCCCTACAATCATGTCAAAGAATTTTTAGACATATGCACAACCTTCCGAGTTCAAAAAATTTCAAATAAATCTGTGAGGCTTTGTTTATTTCCATTTTCTCTAAAAGAGAGGGCTAAAGCATGGTTGAACTCACTTCCTTCTAATTCAATCAATAGTTGGGACCAATTAACTAGTAAATTCTTGTCAAAATTCTTCCCAATGTCTAAAACAAATGCCCTTGAAGAGAAATTCCAGATTTTCATCAAACCGATGGTGAACAATTTTATTTGTGTTGGGAGAGATTTAAGGACTTACTTTTAAGTTGTCCACATCATGGTTTCGAATTATGGAGACTCGTACAATATTTTTATAACGCTTTGACCATGTCAAATCTTCACATGATTGAGTCTATGAATAAAGGAAAATTCCTGAATTTAAGTAGCACTGATGCCTGACGATTCCTTGAAACCTTGTCCGAAAATTCTCAACAATGAGATTTTTTTAATGAGACAGAGAAGCCTAGGAAAGGGGGGTTATATGAGGTAAGAGACGATTTTGATGTAAAAAATGCCTTAGGAAACCTTACTAAGAAAGTAGAAGCCCTAGCCTTGAGTCAAACTATGAATTCCGCGATGAGTGCTAGGAATGAGGGGTGTGTATCGTTTGTTAATTCACCATATATCTCTCTAGAGAGCTATGTTGACCAAGTAAATGCTCTAAATTCTTATGGGAGATCATCTGATAGTCTATTTTTTACCACATACAACCCTAATTGAAAAAATCACCCAAATTTTTCTTGAAGACAAAACCAGTCTCTAGTGAATTATGGAGGGCAACAATATGCAGCTCCAAATCTATCACATCCTCTAGGTTTTCGATCACAATCGCAGTTTGTTACCCCTTAAAGAAAACTTTCCTTAGAAGACACTTTGCAACAATTTATGCAAACCACTCAGTAGTCTTTTTTTGGTACCTAGCAGTCTATCTTGAAGCTAGAAACACAAATGGGGAAATTAGCCACCGCCTTAGGTGAAAGAGAGAAAGGGAAGTTGCCTAGTCAACCCATTCCTAACCCCAAAGGTCAGTATGAAGTCACCAATCCTGATAGGAGTCTTGAGGAAGCGAAGTCCATCACTACCCTTAGGTCTAGTCAGAAAATAGATAATCATGCAAATTGGTCTTGTGATAAGGAAATAGATGAGAAACCTACTCCTAAATAATCAAAAGGGCCCGAAACACCTATTACGCCTTATGTCCCTAAGGCTCCTTTTTCGCATAGACTTGACCCGGTAAAGAAAGACACTCCATATAGCGATATTTTAGAAGTGTTTAAGCAAGTTCGCATATACATCTCATTCCTTGATGCCATTCAGCAAGTGCCCTCTTATGCTAAATTCTTAAAAGATCTATGTACACAGAAAAGAAAAACAAATGTCCCTAAAATAGCATGTTTGACTGAGTAAGTTAGTTCTATAATTCAAATGAAAACTCCTGTCAAGTATAAGGATCCTGGATGTCCTACCATTTCTTATGTTATAGGTGACCATGTGATCGATAGGGCCTTATTTGATTTGGGCGCGAGTGTCAATCTATTGCCATATTCTGTGTATGCGCAATTAGGATTAGGAGAACTTAGACCCACTTCTGTGAGACTTCAGTTAGCTGATAGGTCTGTCAAAGTTCATAGGGGTACCATAGAGGATGTCTTGATTAAGGTTGCTAAGTTTTACTTTTCCGTGGACTTTATTGTCATAGATACTCAACCTGTAGAGAATGTTAATGCCCAGATCCCTATGATTTTAGGACGACCTTTCTTGGCTACCTACAACGCGATAATCAATTGTCGCAATGGGGTTATGAAATTGTCTTTTGAAAACATGACTATAGAACTCAATGTGTTTAGCGTTTGTCAACAACCTCCTGATCATGATGATCTCTATGAGGTTAATTTTATTGAGAGTGTTGTCCATGATTCATTTAGGCAGTTATCTTATGATGACCCATTGTAGAGTTGTTTAGCTCATTTTGGCATAAACTTTAATGATGATACCTCAATTAGTGAGGTAAACTCTTTGTTAGAATATGCCCCATTAATGAATACTACCAAGTGGAAAGGCAAAATTGAACCTCTCTCACCTCCTGAATTCATACCACTTCCATCTGTTGATAAACCATCGAAGCTTAATTTGAAACCTCTTCCCGAGACACTAAAATACTTGTTTTTAGGTCAATCTGAAAACTTACCTGTTATCATAGCATCCGAATTAGATAAAGAGCAAAAAGACAAACTCATTAGTGTGCTTAGGGAGCACAAAGAAGCTATAGGTTGGACAATTGTAGACATTAAGGGTATTAATTCATCAGTGTGCATACATAGGATTCACCTAGAAGATAATGTCAAACCCTCTCGTGAGTCCCAAATGAGACTCAACCCTGCAATGAAAGAGGTGGTAAAAGCTGAAGTGATTAAGCTTTTAGATGTGAGAGTCATTTACCCAATCTCTAATAGTTCCTAGGTTAGTCATGTTCATGTTGTCCCTAAAAAGTCAGGAATTACGGCAGTCAAGAATGATAATAATGAGTTAGTTCCTACCCGAATGTAAACTAGTTGGTGTGTGTGCATTGATTACTGTAAGTTGAATGCCTCCACTAGAAAAGATCATTTTTCACTCCCTTTCATTAACTAGATATTAGAATGCTTAGCCAAACATGCATATTATTGTTTTTTAGATGGTATTTCGGTTATAACCAAATTCCCACAGCACCTGAGGACCAAGAGAAAACAACATTTACCAGTCCTTTTAGTACTTTTGCCTACCGTCGTATGTCATTTGGGTTGTGTAATGCACCTACTACATTTCTGCGATGTATGATTAGTATATTTTCTGACATGGTAGAGCGTTTCCTAGAGGTGTTCATGGATGACTTTTCCTTATTTGGATCTAGCTTTGATGAATGTCTACAGCATTTAACCCTATTGTTACTTAGGTGTAAAGAAAAAAATCTTGTACTAAACTAGAAAAAGTGTCACTTCATGGTTAAGAAAAGGATAGTTTTAGGACACGTGGTGTCCCGCGAGGGAATTGAGGTGGATAAGGAAAAAGTTGATGTGATTTCTAGTCTTCACCTCCAAAGACAGTTAGAGAAATTAGGTCTTTCTTAGGTCATGCAGGATTTTATCGTAGGTTCATTAAGGACTTCAGTAAGATTTCTAAGCCTCTGTGTAACTTGCTTGCTAAAGATGTCTCTTTTCACTTTGACAATGCATGCCTTGAAGCTTTTAACAAGCTTAAGACCTTGTTGACATCTGCACCAATCATTAGACCACCTGAGTAGAGTGTTGCATTCGAGATTATGTGTGATACTTCGGATTATGCCATAGAGGGTATTTTGGGACAGCGTATTGATAGACTACCTCATGTGATTTATTATGCTAGTAAGACCCTTAATGATGCACAACTCAATTATTCCACCACGGAAAAAGAGTTGTTGGCCGTAGTTTTTGCGCTAGACAAGTTTAGGTCTTACTTGATTGGGTCTAGGATTATAGTCTATTCTGATCATGCTGTATTGAAATATCTCTTTAGTAAGAAAGATGTCAAACCTCGCCTCATTAGATGTATTTTGTTGTTACAAGAGTTTGACCTTGAAATTATGGATAATAAAGGATTTGAAAATGTTGTGGCTGATCATTTGTCAAGATTAATTGTGGAATCTATAGATGACTCATTTCCTATTAGAGAAATTTTCCCTGATTAACAGCTTATGGTTGTTTCCCAAGTACCTTGGTATGCTGATATTGTTAACTATCTTGTCATAGGACAAATGCCCACACATTGGACTAAACAAGATCGTATTAAATTTTTATCCAGGGTTAGACATTTCTATGGGATGATCCTTATCTGTTCAAATATTGTCCTGACCAAATCATTAGGAGATGTATTCCTGAAAGTGAGCCAAACGATGTTATCTCTTTTTGTCATGATCATGCATGTGGAGGTCACTTTAGTTCAAAGAAAACAGTTACGAAAATTCTTCAATGTGACTTTTATTGGCCAACTGTATTTAAAGATACACATGCATATTGTAGTTCCTGTGAGAGATGTCAAAAATTAGGAAGTATAACTCGTAGAAATATGATGCATTTACATCCTATTCTTATTGTTGAATTATTTGATGTGTGGGGTATTGATTTTATGGGTCCATTTCTAAATTCTTTTGGCAATTTGTACATCCTTGTTGTTGTGGATTATGAGTATAAATGGGTGGAGGCAATTTCCTCTAAAACTAATGATCACAAGGTGGTGGTAAATATTTTATAAGAAAATATATTTTCTCGTTTTGGTACACCTCGTGCGATCATTAGTGATGGAGGAAAGCATTTTTGTAATAAGCCTTTTGAATAATTAATGAAGAAATATGGTATTACACACAAAGTTGCCACACCTTACCATCCTCAAACAAGTGGACAAGTTGAGATTTCTAATAAAGAGATTAAAAATATTCTTCAAAAAACGGTTAACCCAACTACGAAAGATTGGTCTTTAAAACTTTATGATGCATTGTGGGCTTACCGTACTGCTTTCAAAACCCCTATTGCAATGTTTCCTTATCGACTAGTTTATGGCAAGGCTTGTTACTTACCTGTAGAGTTAGAGCATAGAGCATTTTGGACCATTAAAAAATTTAATTTTGACTTTGACAAAACAAGTACTCTTAGAAAATTACAAATTAATGAGTTAGAGGAAATCAGGGATGATGCATATGAAAGTGCTAAAAGATTCAACGATCGAATGAAAATTTTCCGTGAGAAGAATATTCTTAGAAAATCATTTACACCTGATCAAAAGGTCCTGTTGTATAATTCTCGTTTGCATTTATTTCCTGGAAAGTTACGTTCTAAATGGTCAGGCTCCTCCATTGTTCACACTGTTTTTCCTCATGGAGCTGTTGAAATAGGAAATCCTGAGAATGGTGATGTTTTTAAAGTAAACGGTCAAAGGTTGAAACCATTCTTAGAATTAAAGAGTCGAGAGGTGGAGGAAACATTGCTAGAAGATCCTGTCTATCAGGATTAACATTGTTAGTTTAGGATATTTTCTTTTTTGTGTCTAGTGTAGGTTTCTTTTCTTTTTATCATTTTAGTGTGTCAGTCTTGTTATTCTAACATGCTCATGGTTTTATTTTGTTAGAGTGCAGTGCGAAACCAACCGGGTGTGATATTTCCTTTTCTAGTTGATATTGTCACTTATTTCTTTTCTCTATTTTATGCATTTGCTTTTTTGGGTAGTATGAAAAAAAAAACATTGAGGATAATGCATGATTTATGTATGGGAGGGAATTTTGCATTTGTGTTAGTTTTGTATTTAGATTTTTATTTATTTATTCGTCCTTTTTTAAAAAAATTGAAAAAGTAAAATATTCTTTAACTTTTTATGAGTTGAATTAATTCTAATATGTGTCCGCGGAGCAAAATATTAGTAGGATTAAAAGATTTAGAACTCTTGAATCTTTGATAAGATACAAAATCTCAGTTTGGAACACCACCTTGAATAGAATTAAAATTCATATGCATTTTTTGCACTTCACATTCACACTAATTCTTAGTTGTGGGGCAAAAACTATTAGTTGAGCAATCTTTAAAAAAAAATGGAAGAAAAAAATAATGCAACGAGATGGAGCGTAAAACGCACTCGTTGTAAGAAAAGAAAAAAAAAGAGTTGAAAAATGAATAAATATACATACTGTTTCAATGTCCATTGAATTAAAAATAATGCTAAAATGTATGATGGATATAAGCAGCTTGACTTGTTTAGTTTTGTGACCTTTGTTACTCAAGTTAGTAAGCCCTTAGGGGTGTCTTTACACCTAGTTCCCTAAAACAGCTTGACTAATTTTATGAAAGATGGTGTTTTAAATGAAGATGGAGTATTTTTGAAAAGATGAAATAGTTATTTTGAATTTGATCTTGCTTAAGCGTAATGCCCATGATATTTAGAAGTTTTATTTCAATTTCATAAATAGTTAAACTCAAAAAGATTTTATTTTGAATTTTGAATTTTGAATTTTGAATTTTGTGGATATATTCACTGCAAACCCTCACGAGACACAACTCGTCCACTTGGGTTAACCATGGGGTTTAAAGGCTTGTAGTATATGCTAAATACTATCGTGTTCCCTACAAAAATGTCTTAGGATTAGTTATTATTTTATTTTACTTGTTTGTTTTGTTTTCTTAATTTTTCTTTTGCTCGAGGACTACCAAAATCTAGGTTCGGGAGTAATTGATGAGCATGTGTTTTATACATTTATTTTCCCTTTAAATAGATTTGTTAGTTTAGTTTTATATTAATTTTACTCTAATTTGACTTATTTTTATGCTCAGGTTTTAAGAATTATAGAGTCCTTTTTTGGATCAAATTGTAAGTCCAAGTGAATGCAAAAACCTAAAGAGTTGTAATTATAAAAAAAAGATAAGAATGAAAAAGAATTTCAAATTATTGCACAAGTCAAAGAGAATAAAAAGAAAAGAGTTTGAAGGAGAAAAGAAAATTGAAGCTACTAATTATAAAAGAAGAGGAGGCGCATCACGTGGAAGAATATATACTGAAGCAACAAAGCAAAAGGAGCATAACTTTTGAATCACTTGGCACGGAAACCGAGGGAGCATAAGCAGCCACCATAATATATATATATATACAAAGCAGCATCATGGAAGGAAAAGGAAATATAAAAAGGAGCAGCCTTGCACGGAAGTAATATAGCAGCCAAACAAAGCATCACGCACGGAAACCAAGGCAACAAACAAAAGAAACAAAAAGAAGCAGCAGCTTGCTCACGTGAACAAAGCAGCAACAGTGCAACATAATCATGTTCGGTTATCACTCAAACTCTGTTTATGTTTCTGATTTTATTATGTATTGCTAAATTAATTTCTGAGGTGTAGGATGAAACATTATTAATTATGTAATGTTCTGAAATTTATTATTAATTCTTAAATTGGTTTTAATGTTAATAATTCTTATTTATTTGGTTGATTTAAATTAAATTGTTTCATTCATAATATCATGTATTTTGAATAGTTTCAATTGGTTTAATTTAATTCGGGTTGCGTTTTAAAATCTAATATAAGAACTAAGATTATTTATTTTTCAAAACGGATGATACATTTAATGCTTTGGTCTTATATATTTAACCTTGAAAAATAAGAATTTATAAAAAGAAATATTTTTATGAAATTAAATGATAAATCTTGAGAAAACATTGAATTGATTTTTAAATTGCTATTCCGAATTGATGATAAATAGTAAGATATACATAATTAATATTGTGAATTCCGAGCCTCAGAATTTTCTTCCATTGACTAAAAGTTTTGTTATTTTATTAGTCTTGATTTTTATTATATTTAGTTTTTAGTTTTAATTATTCCAAAAATCACTTTTTGTTAACTAGATTAGAATTGAGTATAATTTATATTTAATTAATAATTCAATAATTCTCGTGGGATCGACCTTGTACTTTGCATTAAACTATTTTATAATAGATTTGTGCACTTGCAAGTATTTTACAAAATTTAAGTACAACATTACCCAATAAAACCGTCCACTTTAAAAAAGTATCAGAAATAATTAACTTCACTGGCGGCTCAAGCCCATTAAGAAGCTGCTCAAAAGGCTCTTCCATTTTGGTCATAACAGCCTTAATGAAAGTTATCATGTCGGCGGTGCGGATGTGTTTCGACAGTATGACGTTGGGAATGGTGGCAAACTTGATGTTGTCCGGCTTGCTTTGGGAGCCGATAAAGACAAGCCATTCCTCGGAGATGACCACGGTGAAGAGAGTGTCCTTGCTTCGTAAAGCTAAGGAGTTGCAGAGGTTCATCATGGAGTTGATGTGACCTCTGCCGGGATAAGGCATCGCTACCATGTGATTTACTGCTTTATCGGCGGCTACTGAATTCATTGTCGGAGCTTGAGCTCAGCTGAATGTAATAATAGGATATATCAGATTAAGCTGAGGACAATATATAATTTTTCTCTATATAAAGCAGTGTTCTCAGTCTCAAATCGATTATCGAATCGAAAAAAGTACTGAATGTATGAGTTTCTGGTCTAACCAATAGTCGGACCGTTATTGAACCGGTAACGTCATTAATATGTAATAAATAATAAATAATTAAATATATTAATTATTATTATATATTATATATAATATTTAGTAAATATGTAAAATTAATCAATTTATCTGTACACAAAAAAAAAATTAAACCTATTTGTACAATGTTTATTTTATACAATTCAAATAAATACTAAATTTATATTAAAAAAAAGATATTAAATCATGGTCATAACTCAAAATTCAAGACTCAAAAGTGATAAAATCAAACACAAATGAACATAAACATCTCTAGAATACATTCAATCAAATTCTGTAAAAATAAATAAATCTATTTGTACAATGTTTACTTTATATAATTCAAATAAATACTAAATCTATATGAAAAGAAATATATTAAATCATGATAATAGCTCAAAACTCAATCAAGGATATGTTAAATCATGTTCAAATACTTAATTGTTTTTTAAATAAAAAAAAAAAGAAGAAAAAAGGTAAGGAACCTATAAACCCGGTGACCGGGTCACTGGGTCGACTGATCTGATTGCCAGGTCACCGGGTTTTGGCCAAAATTGATTTTTTGGCTTGAACCAAACCAGAGAGTCGACAGATTCCAATTTTTCTGATCGGACCAACGATCCGATCCGAATTTGAAAACCATGCTTAGTGGTACAAGAAAAATGTATATTATTATGTAACATGTGTAAATCAAGTGGAAACATGAGTTTTAAAACTATTTAAACTAAGATATGTATATTGTTTGTAAGATCTATGAATTACATGTTGTAGATCTAAAAGATACGAAAATAATCCAAATGGAACAAACGTAAAAGAGTTAAAACGGATTTATGACGAATTTTCTAGTGAAACCTATTTTGATTGTAAACCCTAGAATTTTGGACCACTATATTGTTCAACAAATATTTTTGGAAGTGATAAAATCATTAAATGTTGTTAAAATACGAATTTACTATGCTATATTCCAAACTTGAACTCATTTGGATGAAAAATAAACAAGTTATGAACATTTGAAACAAAAAGAATCAAAATTGAAAAAGTTTAAAAAATCAACAAATGTAAGCTTGAGAATCTGGTGACTTGGCGTGGCTGTGCCGATCCCAGTTCAATTTCGGGCGCGGCAGTGCCGTTAGTTAACGTTGGGATCCTGGTGACTTGTAGTGGCCGCACCGATCCCAGTTCATTTTGTGGCATGGTAGCACCGATTCGGCAGAAAAGAAAAATAAATCGAACCTGGGTCTGGTCAAAACGATTCGGGGCGGTCTGGGTCAAACCGGTTCAGGTCAAATTTTTTTAAAAATAATAACGAAATAATAAAATAAATAATGAATAATAATAATAAAATAGAGAATGGAATAAATAAATAAAACATAAAAAAATAATAATAAAGTTTATTTTATTTGTGGACTTCAAAGGTAAATTAAATAAAGTTTAAACATATACAATAATAATAGAAATTATTTTATTTGTAGATGGTGAAAATAAATCAAAATGGATAAAGAATAAAACAAATAAAACAATAAAGATTATTTTATTTGTGAAAATAAATTAAAATAGATAAATAAATGAAGCGTAAACAAATAATATAATAATAAAGATTATATTTGTCGAATTGGAATATGAAAGTGAATAAATAAAGCATAAACAAATGAAGTAATTTCATTTGTAGATTATGAAGAGGAATTAAGATACATGAAGCATGACCAAGTAAAATAACAATAAGGATTATTTTAATTATAGATCTTGGCTATGAAAATAAGATGAAATAAGTAATGTAATGAACAAAAAGAGTAAACAAACAAAATAATAATAGAAGTTATTTTATTTGTGGAATGTGAATGTGAGGATAAACGAAATAAAGATACATTAATGTGTAAGTCGAATAAAATTAGAATGAAGAGTCCGATAGTGACTAATCGATAAATCGAATTATAGGTAATCCAAACATCGAATATTCCAACATAATTAAATACGCCAATTCAGGCAAGTATCTTGAACCTACTCAAATATTATATTGTTCAAGTTTATTGATCAAAATATCCTTGAAATTATTCCATGTTGATGATGAATATTATTCGAAAGATTATTCCATAAAGAATTCTTCAAGCATATTTGTTCTGACATTCATGAACTACTTTAGAAGTTGGTATATGTCATTTGTTCCGGTTAGACAGATGTTAAATAATTTATCGTATGGATATAATTCCTTGTGAGCTAATCCAAACTAATTATTTTGGTGTGGATTCTTATAATGAGACTGAGATGAACAACCCTTATACAAGGGGTATTATTTGTCGAGAAACCGACTTTGCACACGATATTTAAATGTCATGGATAACATAGAATACAATAGGTTGATCACCTTGAGTACCCATTTTAGGATGTTGTCAGTCTTAATGATTGATAAAAATTTGCTTAAGATGATGTGGAAATACATGTTTAACCCAATCAGAGTTCACGATTCATGGTGACCTCTCAATATAAAATTAAAGTCCTTCTTTCATTGGATTTGATTTGTTATTGTTTCCTCATTATTAAACATTGTTGAAGTTACATAAATGTTGAATATTCCTTTATTTGAATCCATATTCACTGCGTGTTATATACTTGTTGAGTATCTAGTTGGTCACTTTTGCTTCTCATAATTTTTACAGTTAAGACCGAGAAGTCCGATGGATCCAGCAAAGATAAAGTAAAAGTGGAAGAGTATTAAATATTTAAGTGATTCATGTATTAAACTCTATGTTAAGATTTATGTAATATTTTGAACTAGATTATGTGATGTATTATAAAGGTTGTACAGACCTGGGGTGGTATTTGATTATGTAATATCATTTAACTTATGTATTTGTATTTAATTTCGCATTAAAGCAAATATAAACGAGATGGATGTGTTGGATCGTGAGCACCATACCTAGAGTTAGAGAAACTGGATGTGGGGGCGTCATAGGTTGGTATCAAAGTCGTGGGTTATAAGCCTTAAGAAATAGAATCCTTAGGATATAGCCTTAGAAAAGATAGAGAGAATTGAAGGAGATAAAACTCATGTTGAGTTTCACTAGATGATTTTAGGAGATGTATCATAAAGAGTTAGTGGTGTCATAAAATATCTTCATTTCGTACAATGAATATATTTTATTACGAGATACTGATTCAATTTATTTTCCTGTTTGTGGTTGTAGGATGCCAGAGTTAGGAGGGCCCAGTCACATCATAGAGGAGGAGCCAAGTGATATTCACGTGGTGTCGGAGACATCGTTAGCAGTAGAGCATATGTCAGCAGTAGCCCTATAGTAGAGTCCGAGCAGGAGAAAGATCTCGAGGAGTCAGAGGAAGATCCAGTAGAGGACTTGAAGGGAGCACCCCCGGAGGATACTACATTTGAGAAGGACTTGTTAAGTGAGTTAGTGGATCGAAACACTGAGTTAGAGGACAGAGTCCACGAGTTGAAGGGAGAGATCCAAGAGTGGTAGGAGGTCACGACACAGCTAGGGGCCTTGATACATCACCTTTTGGCCAGGAATGTGGAGTTGGTAGGCCAAGTAGGGAGTTTGAGGACCGAGAAATAGTCCATTTGGTCCCAGTTGGAGGAGGAGGTATCAAATAGAGTTCAGATTGAGGAGCATTAGGATGATGCTATGTAAAGGGTAGGTGACTTGGAGGACAAGGTGAGGCATAAGAGGAGGAGGATAGACAAAATGGGATACGTCTTCAGGACAGCATTCGGTAGGTGGATAAACATGTTGTACTATCACCTAGCTGAGGATGGGCAGACTCGTTATACTATGAGTCGTGATTTTGTGATACTTATAGGACAACAGGAGTATGATGACGCGGTGAGGCATGGCATGCTCCGATAAGATATTTATCGTATGTATTCGGTATTGTGTATTTATGTGTAGTTATGTAAATCCTTGACCCTTTTGTGGCAAAAATATAGGGATAAATGTAATTAACCCCATCTTTTGTTATATTAGGGATATAATGTTAGAAGATCCTCGACCTTTAATGTATTAGGGGATAGATGATGATTATGATGTTTATACCAATATGATGCTAGATGATGATATATTATGTATAAGAAAGTGGCATATGAATATAAACCTGCTTATATGTTTTATGATGACTTAATGTCTAAATGAATTCTAATTACTTTAACATAAATTATAACATAATAATATAAGTGTTATTAAATAGAAAATTCCGCCAATAATACGTCAACCAGTCCAAGAAACCGCGGAGGCATCAGTTAATGAAATAAGGGATTAGGCAGATCCTATTCAACAATTTGTAGATTTACTAGCAAACGCCTTAGAAGGAAGAAATCAAAACGTTGAGAATCCAAATCCCCCAGTAGTCTAAGTAGCCAGTTTCAAGGATTTTAAAAGTGTGGGACCACTAAAATTTAAAGGAATCTCGGATCCAATAGAGGCCCAAAATTGGATTAAAGAAATGGAGAAGACGTTCATTGTCGCTCGAGTGAGAGAAGACCAGAAGACTACTTCGCAACGTATATGATGAAAGGGGAAACAAACTACTAGTGGGAAGCCAACCAACAATGAGCAGACGAAGGAATAGTGATGTAATACCCCGAATATTTACAAAATTTGTAGAAGAAATCAAATATTGTAATACCCCGGATATTTACGAGATTTGTAGAATAAATCAAATATGATTAATTAAAGGTTGAGGTAAAACCTAGTTTTGGTTAATGAAATAAGAAGAGATATGTGCTGTAATTTCGAGGACAAAATTCTTAGAAGAAGGGGTGAATGTAATGACCCGAAAATTCATAAGACTGATTAGTATGGTCTTAGTTGATTATTGTGATTTAAGGCTACGCTAACCCTTGGATAAGGAAGTAGTGGATGGTCGATTGTGGAAATTTTTAAGCTTTCGAGGATTCGAGCGAAAATTAGAGGTTAAGATATAAAACCTAACCCTAGTAAAGTGATAGACGACCACTGGAAAGGAATTAGAGTCCTGTCGCGAAGGGGCTAGGACAGTGTTGTAAAACAATGCCTATGTTAAGAAAATCGATGAGATTGTTCGGAGAGACAGATGTTGTAAGGGTTTGGAAATGTACTTAACTTTAACCAAATGGTGGTAGTGGTAATTTCAAGGATGAACTCATCTTTTGGGTAAGTCAAAAATTTAATCTGAGGAAGAGATGAATGCGTAGGAATGATTAAACATTTAACCTAATACGAATATTAGGGTTAAAAGAGAATATTTTAATATAAATAAATGAATTTATTAAATAGTAATTGTAAATTTCTATGCAATTAAATTAAATCAGTGTATGATGACTTAGTTTATTTAATTATGTATTTATATAATTGAAGAAATTATAGAAAGGTTCAGTTAACGGGTTGATTTAATTAATGGACCAACCTAGGTTGTGTAATATCAAAATTTGATAAGGCTAATGAGCTAGGTGATGATTTAATTAACTTGATAAATAACAAGTTAAATTAGAGGTATAAATTAATTAATGTGGTTATTAATTAATGAGAATGCGTAAACATTAATAATGTTATATTTATTTTTATTTGAAAAGTTGTTAACAGTGGATTATTAATATTTTATAATTTCACTAGGAAATTAATAATTTGGATTTGTCAAATTGATTTATTAGTTGGTCCAATGTAATTTAATTAAAGGCCCAACGTGAGTGGTAGATAAGCCCAATGGTGAAATTAATTACTAAGTCTAATGCTAGAGTAATGGTTTAACCCAAATGAATTTAAATAATGTCCAAGATGTGACTCATTTGTTGCAAGTGTGATATATACATGTATATGCATATATTTCACCAATTAAGGAATAAAAGAAAAACAAAAATGGAGGGAAATAAGGGGGGAGTTCCAAGAGAGGGTGCAATGCTCCAAGCTTCCTTTTTATTAATCCAAGAGAACCTAGTCTACAAGGCCTCCTAAATGCAAGCGTAGTTCCTTGTTTAGTGGATCTTGTTTATGCATGTACTAGTAAAAATGTAGACATATAGAATGTGTATGTATTATGCTAGACAAATAGCAAGAGAGAGTGAGGAGTTAGTCATTTGGCTAGTCTTCACCAAGTTGAAGAAAGAATAAGAAGAGCTAGAAAGAAAAAAAAGGGAAAACGAAATAGGGAAAGTTAGATCTTGTGAGATTGGATGGTTGGATAATCTTGAAGCAATGATTAAAGATGGAGGTCTCTTGATGGTGAATCTTTCTAGCTATGCAAGTGGATCATCCATGAAGGTTAAAAGTGCTTCAAACCTTATCATTCCTTTAATCTTTGTGTTTTATATGTTTAGAGTATATTGGATGGTCAAAAATATATTTTAATAGTAGAAAACCAATTTCAAATCTCTTGATGCTTAAATCTATGCTAGACTAGTATATCTAGGGTTTAATGGGTTTAACATAAGTTTTGGTATTCATTTATGTGAAAAAGTTTAACAAAACATGAAAGCGCTTTTCGCCGGAAAAACCCAAAACAGAATAGCTGCTTCCCGGATTTACTGTTCACGTTTCGTAAGTCATATTTTTGATCTGTCAACTTTGGCTGGTAGACCTATAAGATAAGAAGATTTTTCAAGTGGAACGGCTGAAAAATATTAAACGAGCTATTTATGATGATTTTTCTCGTAAAACAGTTCCTGCCGGAAAATACCCGACAAACCTACTGTCCAGAATTTTATCCGGCCTGTTTTGGCCACTTATATTGCTCTAAATATTCTGGACTTTACACACCTGATATTATATGGTATAGAGCAGCCACTGTCCAAAAATGAGCTCCATCCGACCCCGGATGAGTGAGTTATGACTTGGCGATTCTCTAAGTTTTAATAGAGAACAAGGACTATAACTTGAAATGTTTAACTCCAAAGCTTATAAAAAGTTTACTAGGAGTATTATATGATGGCAGGAAGCTCCCATATAAATTTCAGGATTTTATAATAAAAACTCAATTTTTAATAATTTGTACAATTTTCGGGTAGAAATAGACTATTTAAAAATAGTAAATAATGTTGGAAAATTAAACGAAAATTATTTTGTGTATGGAATGAAATATACTAAAGATATCCAAGATTTATAAAAATAATAAGTTAATTAAGTATTTTTAATAAATACGAAGGACTCAGGAAAAATAAGGATAAAAGAATAAAATAATTATGTACTATTCAATTTTAATTAAATAATAAATAAAGGATATTATTTATTATTTTAATAATACTAAGTAATAAATAAAGTAAATAAAAATAAATTTAATTAATTATTTATTATTTAAAAGCTAAATAATAAATAAAGTAAAGGATTATATGAAGTTAATAAAATAATTATTTATTATTTAATTAATATTAAATAATAAATAATGGTGATCAGTTATCTAATTATTATTTAAATGATATTAAATAATAATTAAAGGAAGATAAAGTTAATAAGGTAATTATTTATTATTTAATAAATAAGGATGATTAATTATTTTATTTTTATTTAAAGGATAGTAAATAATAATTAAAGGGAGGTGAAGTGAATAATATGATCATTTGTTATTTAATTAATATTAAATAATAAATGGGGTTAATTAATTAATTATTATTTAAATAATATTACATAATAATTAAAAGGAAATGAGGATAATTAATTATTATTTAAATAATAATTAAAGGGAAATAAGGTTAAAAGATAATTGTTTATGTAATGATAAATAACAAGTAAAGTTAATTAAATTATTTATTTATTTAATTAATATTAAATAAATAAAGTGAAGAAAATAAGAAAATGATAAAATGATTAGACAATTTACATTTAATTGTTTAAGTCTTTAAATATTATTAAAGGTGTAAATTATTATTAAATATTTAATGATAATAGCAAGTGATGAAATATTATTAAAAGATTAATAATATTGGTAAATGGGTGAATATTATTAAGGGCTTAATAATATTAGTAACCAATTAAGATGTTGTTCAATAGTTAATAACGTTTGTAATTGAATGAGGTATTATTAATGTATAATAATACTGGTCGGTAATTAAAATATTATCCAAGGGTGATAATATTTTCCTATAATTTATAAGTTAGTAAATAGGGAAGTATGGGTTGTCGAGTCAATTTATTTGAGAATGATATATGAATTCCTATACGCATTATTAATTGAAAGATAATCACGTTAGGTCTTTCAAAAGACATGAATTGAATTGTGTAAGCATAAGTAATAGAGCAATTCAGACAAGTTTTTCAGAATTTGTTGCTATGTGCATTATTATGTTATAATATGATATCGAAGTGTTTATATGAAGCCATATTGATGTTATTGGTGTTATGTGAATAATCAATGAGTGTAATTATGTGTGGATTATGTGAACAACATGAAACATGATTACATGTGAACATAAAAGGATATAAAGTGTGAAGCATGATTTAAATGCTATGTTGACGAACAGAGAAACATGTATAAAATGTCATACATTGATATATTATTAATCATGCACGATGTATGAGCTATGTGTTATGTGATAACTCTTAGACTTTCTGAGCCGTCATGCTTACTCTTGCTTAAAACAAACACTTTCAGCTGAGGACGAAGAAATTCGAAAGTCCCGGTAGCGCCCAAAAATCAAGAATGATTATTACTTAAGGAAAATTAAGGACTACGTTGTGGTCAATTAAGTCATGTCGTTATCTGGTAGTTAATGATTATAGTTAGACGCTTATGTTTTGTATTTAAACTATCGTCGTCATAAATTGTATCATGTGATTGTAAAACCTTTCAAACGAACTATGTTCCCTAGTTACGAGAGAAGATGGTTATAAATAGATAGACTTAATCTCACTATAATTGTCAACAAATGAGTTTTATGTATTCACAATGATTGTAATAGACTAGGTCATGTTGTAAATGATCTAAGTTTCTAGAGTAGTGATTTTTTTTTGATTTTGAGACAGAGTTCAAGGGAATGAGATAAAGTTTAAGGGAATATTATAAAAGTTTAAATTTATTGAGTTTTTAGCAACATATTATTATATAATGTTGGTTAATAAGGAGAAGATTGTTTGTTAACGACCGGGGGTCGCCCGTGGCTAGCACGGGGATTCCTGGGGCGTTACAAGTGATGTGGGAGCATTTCAAGGAACTGTTCTTTAAAAATTATTTTCCAAGGAGTATGCAAAGCCACATGAAGATGAAGGTCCTCGAACTGAAGCAATGAGATTTGACGGTGCCACAATATGCCGCTAAATTTAATAAGTTAGCACGATTCTCTCCACACTAGGTAGACACGAATGAACGCAAGGCTCGCTGATTCGAATAGGGATTGAAGCCTTGATTATGTAGCAAGGTGTCTGTATTTCAAATAGATTCATTTGGGACATTGTTGGAAAAAGAAATTATAGTAAAAGGAAGAAGTGAAACATTAAGTCAATACAATCGAGAGAAGAGCAATAAGAAGGGTGAAGGGGAGAACAAGGTAGTAAATGGTGGTGGAAATAATTCAAATAAGGGAAAGTGGGATAATAACAACAATAATAACATCAACTCAAGGAGCAAGCAAGGGGAGTATAAGAAGAGGAGCGAGGTTTTTAGAAATTATGGTAAAAATCATCAGGGAGTTTGCCTGAAAGGCAAAAGTGTATGTTATAATTGTGGGAAGGAGGGGCTCATCTTTCCCAATTGCCAAACCCGAAGAAAATAAAAGGATGTTTTATGAGTGGATCACTGAATCATTTAGCCCGAAACTGTCCAAAGAAAGGAGTTGAAGGAGGAAGCAATAATAAGGGTAACTAGAGTAAAATGATTATCACGGGACCTACCCAGCCCAATAGCCAAATTGCAAGAACTTTTAACATGATTGTGCAAGATGTTGTCGCTTTTAAGGTTGTGGTGTCAAGTATTCTTCTAATCAATAATATAAATGCATATGTATTATTTGATTCAGGTGCTACCTGTTCTTTTATATCCGATGAATTTGCACAGCGCTTGAATTTACCATTGGAAAACTTAGTGTGTCCTTTGAATATTGAAGTTACAAACAAAGAAGTGACTCATGTTAGACACGTACATAGCAACTGTTGCGTTAAGATAAGAGGGCATGAGTTTTCGACAGACTTAATTCTGATTAGACTGTTAGAGTTTGACGTAATTTTGGGAATGGATTGGTTATATAACTACAAGGCAATGATTGATTGTTAGAGGAAATGTGTAAACCTTCAGACTCCGAAGAAGTCTAAGGTAGTGTTTTTTGGTAACATATCGCCTAGGCAATTTTGCTGTCTGACAATGATGTAGGCTAAGAAATTACTTAGAAAGGGGTGTGTAGGTTATCTAGCTCGGATAGTTAACATGTAGAAAGCTAAGGTAGAAATGAGTCGGATAACCGTAGTAAAAGAGTTTGTAGACGTGTTCCTAGACGAGCTACCCGGTCTACCCCTGGATAAGAAAATTGAATTTGCAATAGATCTAATACCCAGAACAGAACTAATTTCGAAGGCTCCAAATAGAATAACACCTGTTGAGATGAAAGTTGATAGTTAAGTTACAAGAATTGTTGGATAAATGTTATATACAACCGAGTGTGTCTCCATGGGGAGCACCTGTGTTATTTATTATGTTTTCAATCTTAACATACTTTATTAAAAAAAGTTATAAATCCATTTCATCACAATTTTAATCCGTTCTTCTTAGGTTATTCTCATCACTCATAAATTTATCACATATCATTTATGGATCATAAAATGACTTGCACATTTTTGAACCACGAGACTTAGAAAACAGAATACACTAGGTTTTAACCTATGATCATTCTTATACTCAACCTTTTCTACAAGGTCACATACTGACACATAAATCTCCAACAATATTCCATCCTTATATGTTCTGATCCACCATGATCATTTTTCACATAATACTCCCACAACCAAGCATGCTAGACAACTTAACTAAAAGATTCTAAGGTTTTAAAGGTTACACCTTTGAAGCGTGAAACCTTTTCTTTTTCTTCTTCCTTGCTAAGTGATTGATCACATGGCTTGTTAGACCACCACCTCATTCCTCCATAGCCACCCGAGATGACTTCCTCATTTCCATCTCTTGCTCTCTCTTTCTCTCTCTCTCTCTCTCTCTATATATATATATATATATCTCTATTAGAACGAGTGAAACTAGCAAAAACTCTCCCAAATAAACTAAGGCTTTCTATTTATAGGAAACCAAGACCAAGGCCAAAATAGTCATTACACCATTACTAGGAAAGGGCAAAATGGTCATAAGTAATTTTCTCCAAGGATAAAATGTTCATCTCACCATAACTAGAAAACTTTCTAGAAATTTCCTTCAAGGACACCATAGTCATTAATAGTTTTCTCTAAGGGTAAAATAGTCATTTCATCATTACTAGAAAACTTTCTAGTAATTTTCTCTTAGGACATGTTAGTAACTAATTTTTTTTAAGGGTAACATGGTCATTTAATCACTACAAGGAAACTTTCTAGAAATTTCCTATTGGGTCACATTGGTCATTAACAATTTTCTCTTGGGCATTATAGTCATTACTCAAAATTTCCTACACTTTTCATCATTTTAGTGGCCCCACAATTTTTTTTCATTTTTCCTTTTCTTTTAAATTGGATACATGCACAGATATATTCATATACACCAATACACATATATCTCATCAATATATATATATATATATATATATATATATATATATATATATATATATATATATATATATATATATATATATAATTGTCAACACTTTGACCATACACAAACTTTCAAGTTTGGACTCACCCAACCATTTTCATTGGCTTCTTATTAAATTCTATTGGACCTATTTTATTATAAAGTTAGGTTAACTTGTCTACAAGTCTTACAAGCAATAAAAAGCTTGGGCTTGCCATTTACATTCCATTGGGCTAGTCACATAATTCTCTTGAGCTACCTACATCTCCTAACAATACTTATAAGTACTTAAAAGCTTGGGTTTTAATAAAATGCCAAACAAGGTTTACAAAGTTAACATTCTTTGGGTTATTATATAATTCCATACTCAAGTATTAATACATTGGGCTTACAACATACTATCATTTTAAAGTTTGGGCTTACATGACATACGACATCACTTATGACTTTCCCAATTATCATCTCGGCCATCTGAAATCATTTATTGGACTTCTATTCCTTCCATCATTCATAAGTTAATCAAGTAATTATTCTTAATTCTTAGTATTTGCTACACATGTCATACACATAATTCCTTACTTCATGGATTGGGCTTGCTTAATTCCCGCCATAGGGCTTAGCTTATCTAATTATTATCTTGGACCTATTTTAAATTTTCATCTTGGACTAACAAGGTAAACAACATTTGGAAGAGTCCATTAGGTTAAATAATCAATCAATTAAACTTACATGGGGCTTAACTCTTACATTGAATTGGACCCCTTAATAAGACATATAATATCAACATGCTAGATTAATAAATTGATCAAATACTTAGGTTTTCACTACAATTCTCTTGGGCTTATCAAAATAATATATCCTTAGGCTTTTTAATTTATTCTTTGACTTCCTTTACTAACATCACTCTTAAGTTACTCATTTAAGCATTTCAACACTTAATCGTTGTCACGCTAAGCTAACCTGCAAACTTTGTTAATTAATAACACAAGTTTTATTTCACTCAATTTTTAATCATCTTGATTTATAAAATACTCTTGGCTTCATTACATCTCTTATAAACTTTCACCATTAGCATACACTTGGGCACCCAATTTCATCATTGGGTTGTGCCCTTAATGTGCCACACAAGGCTTACACCAAAGCTTTGTTAATTAATAGCATAAGCTTTTACTTATCCATAATACCATCAACTTAATTAAGCCGTTCATCTTGGCTTTCCTTTCCGCTCCTTATTGAGTTCAAACTATGTTTTACTATTATTTTATTTCCTTCATTTCTTATTTGGTTCTTCTTTTCAATTAACATATAACTCATTAATTCATCATTCTGTATAAAAACTTGATTTCATAAATAATTTCTTACATAATCATAATCGTATTATATTCTAAAAATCTAGGTTACAACATTCTTCCCCCCCCCCCCCCCCCACCACCTTTTAAGGATTCTGTCTCCAGAATCACTATTACCGTAACGTTTTAGTTTACTTCTAAACTCTTACATAATCTTTTGATTGAAAATTTATTCATTGCATCATAAAAATATTACATTTCTTTCTCATCATTTTTTCTTTCCTATCCAATTCATGGACAATGAATCTTTTCTTAGCCCAAGTCTCATTTGACTTGTTGCTGTAATAACCATGAATTTTAAATAACATTGTAATTAAAATTATAACTAATTATCAATGAAGTAAAATTTTGTATTAATTAATTATGCACTTATTGTTAGAGTTTATGCCCTAGAGGCTAATTATTTGATGTAATTGCTTAACATTTTTGATATTATATTTGATTGAATAAATGGATTATTTTATTATGATTTCATTTACTGCATTATATAAATGTTAGCATAATAAAAGTCCTTAGAATAGTGATACGAATTATATAGCTTCAAGTATGTAACTTGAACATGAGATTATATAATTACAATTAGTATAATTGCTCTTAAATGTCCCTAGTCGAGTATCATTGTTAATGGGACAATAATGATGCATTGAGACTAGTATGTGGATTGACTGATGGCTAAATCTCATTGGTCATAAATATATGAGATATTTGAGTCAATGCATAGGTACATGTTAGAGAACAATGTACTAGACTGACCCACCATGAGAATTCTACGTGGAGCATTATGCAAAGTATCATAAGAAATTCCCATAGTGACAATGATGTAATGATCTTCCGACCTAAGATCACTATATTATTACTCGAGAATTTATGTACTTTGATATCATCAAATGTCACATTTAATAGGGTGGACAATAAAGGTGATTATTGGGTACATCATGAATCGTGTGAGGAATATGAGTGATCTAGATAGAATTTAACACTTCTATATATTATGGGTGATATCCATAGGGCTCTTGATTGAGTAGGACTATGAAATGCATGTTCATGCTCAAATAGTGATTTGTTTCATATAGTCTACTCATTGATCAAGAAAACTCAGATTAAATTATGAAAAGTATGACATTTTTCATGCCTCGATTTTAATCTAGGATGTCAAGGTTAAAAGGATTAAATTGCATTGAAACATTGGTCATGAAAAGGTTGCATCGAATCACCGATCTTATTATTATTTGGGTAGCAGTGATGCATTACTAGATGTCGCTCACTGTTTATAATTTTATAATATGATTTTAAAATTATTGCCAACATAATAATAACCTATAGGGTCACACACTTAGAACGTAATTAAAAAGGAATTAATTTAAATTGTAAGTATTTAAATATGTCAATATAATTGATAGTATTTAAAATTTTGAATTTAAATTAATAGGATAATTTATATATATATATATATATATATATATATATATATATATATATATATATATATATATATATATATGTATATTAATTAAGTTAGACTTAATTAAGATATAATATATATAAATTCGGATTTTATTTTTCTAATTAAATTAGGTTTTAGTTAATTCATATTAACTACTATATATGTGATATATCAGTAGTCTTAATCACATAAGGAACAAAAACCAAAAAACCCTAGTCGCTTTCAGAAAGAGGCTAGAGAGAAAAATAATTCAAAAATCCTGATCTTGGTAGCTAGTACCGCGATTCCTTTTGCTGCAGATCGTGGGACGATTCGCGGAGCGTTCATGTGGATACCGTAGAGACGCAGTCGTTGGATTGCGTTGAGGATTCAAGGCTGCTTCAGAATTCACCAACGTCTCCATTCAAGCTTATATAATCGATAAAACAAATTCTGAACCTCTGATTAATCTATATTCGCATGGATCCTGTTTTAGGGTTTCAATTTTTTTTTTAAATTCCACTGCTTTCACTGTGTCGAAACCCTAAAACTTATGTAATTGAAGGAATATATTAATGCATTTGTATATTTGTCCTTTTAATATGGTATAACAAGGTAAGATAATTAATTAATTAATTACAGAAGAGTTCAAGTATTAAAATTAAGGTAAAGTAGTTAACCTAATAGCTCAATTGACTTTAGTAAGACAAGTCTAATTGAATTATATATTAAGTCCAAATGAATTATTAAACTAGGTCCAATGAATTTAATCTAGTAGTTCATGTACTTAATTAATGGATAGTCCATATTGTATTTAAATGTTAGTCCAATGTTGGTGACTTAAATAAATAAACTAGTAGCCCAAATGAACTAATATTTGAGCCCAAACAAAAGTAAAATGAATGAGCCCAATAGAATTAATTCAAAAGTTCAAGGTGGAGCCCAATACAAGGTCAAAGTTGGTCGATATATATATATATATATATATATATATATATATATATATATATATATATATATATATATATATATATATATATATATATATATATATCAAAAATAGATAGAAAAGGGGGCATTTGGTCGGCCACAATGGGTCCTACTAAGGGGTGGAGTGCTAACATATATGTTGCTTGTAAATCTTTTAAAGGACAAAGTTGCTCACCCACCTCAACTACCCTAGTCATTTCCATAGTCAATCAAAGTGTCAATCCATCAAATAGTAAGCATGAATTAGCTTCTAATTTCACCAATGAGAGTTAATTAAGGAATTAATGATGTGTTCCTAGAGTTCTATAAATAACATTCATCAATACTTGTGCAATGTTAGTTTATTTGCTCCTTGCTTATATTTTTAGAGAGAGAGAGAGAATTCTAGTGAGAAGTGAGAGCTTTGTAAGTGAATTTTTGAGAGATAATACACTAAGAGTGTAGATCTAGTAGCCAAGGTGGATTCATCACCCTTTGTTTCATACTTTGGGAGGAGAAAAAGAAGAGCATCCAAAATCCTAAGGTTGAAAAATTTTCTATTCTTAAAACTCTTTCATTTCTACGGTTAATATTTGTTATATAAATGTTTGCCATAGTTGGTTGTGGAAGAAATTTGTGTAATGGAGCTATAGTGAGTTTGAAGGTATAAAGATAGAGATTTAATAGTGAATATGTGTATTTATGTGTCCATATATGCTCAATGTGTTTTCCATGGTCAAAATATATTTTTAATAGTTCAAAATTTATTTTGATACTCTACAATAGTAGATATATATATATATATATATATATATATATATATATATATATATATATATATATATATATATATATGTTAACATGTTTGGTATGAAAACTGATATAAGGAAATGCATGAAAACATGTTGCCAGGAAAAAAAACCCTAACTTGTTAAGTGGTTTGATGTGTTAAAAATGAGTTGTGAATGTTATTTTTATGAGTTCTGTAACTTGAAAGATAGCTCTAGGAGTCATAAAAATAACTCAACTTGAATCTTCGAAAAATATGGTGAAATATGCAAGTTATGGTCTTTATTGCAAAATATGTCGTTTTTGAAACCCTAGTCAATCGATCCTAAATTTTATGTCAAAAATATTTTTGAAAATACGATCGATCCATGAAATATTGAAGAACAAGAAGATAACAAATCTGATTTGGTGTCTTTTGAATGTGTATATTTCATTTTATGCAAGATTGAATCAAAATTGTTCAAAGTGAAAAATATGAAAAATAAAAAATTTGGATTTTCCTAGTGGGCGCTGCAGCACCGGCTTGCAGTGCAAAATCGGGCATTGCAGTGTCGGTTCGAAAAATTAGTTTTTTATTTTTTTTTTCTTCCAGGTCGGGTCGGGTCGGGGCATATAAAATGGGTCGAAAAATGTAATTTAATATAATATTAATATTTGACAAAAATTGAATAATTAAAATATTATTAAATGGATAATAATATTAGTAAAGGTATACAATATTATTAAGTAAATAATAATATTATAAAACTAATAAAATATTATTAAATGAATAATAATATTAGAAAATTAATAAAATATTATTAAATGATTAATAATATTAGAAACTCAATAAAATATTATTAAATAAATAATAATATTAGAAAATTAATAAAATATTATTAAATGAATAATAATATTAGAAAATAAATAAAGTATTATTAAATAATTAATAATATTAGAAAACCAATAAAATATTATTAAATGAATAATAATATTCAGAAATGAATAAAATATTATTAAATAATTAATAATATTATAAAGTCAATAAAATATTATTAAATGAATAATATAAGTAAATTAATAAAATATTAT
The DNA here is from genome assembly GCA_947179155.2 of Hedera helix. Classification (NCBI taxonomy): domain Eukaryota; kingdom Viridiplantae; phylum Streptophyta; class Magnoliopsida; order Apiales; family Araliaceae; genus Hedera; species Hedera helix. The sequence goes on along the minus strand of OX359264.1, from coordinate 9,550,830 downwards.
TAAATGAATAATAATATTAAAAATGAATAAAATATTATTAAATGATTAATAATATTATAAACTTAATAAAATATTATTAAATAATTAATAATATTAGAAAATTTATAAAATATTATTAAATAATTAATAATATTAGAAAAGGGAATAAAATATTATTAAATAATCAATAATATTAGTAAGTGTTTAACGTAATAATAAATGGATAAAATATTATTAAATAAGTAATAATATTAGTAAATAATTTAAATATTATTATTTGATTAATAATATTTGAAAAAGGTTTAAAGAATATTAAATGATTAATATTGGTATTATGTGATTAAAATATTATCAAATGACAATAATATTTCTAAGTGTTTAGTGTATTATAAAATATTTAATTATTTGATTAAATATTTGTAATGTTAGATGTATAAGGGTAATTATATGATCGTATATATGATACTAATTGGAAGATTAACTTTATTAATTGTTAGGTCCTTTCAATGAAAATTAAATTTGTGTTGGTTAGCCATAGACAACCATCAATGTAAGTTTCATATACTTAAACTTGTATTTATTTTTCAAGAGCTATAAGTGGTTTAATTATTGAAAATTAATCCTCATCAATGTTGTTTATGTATTCGTACATAGCGCATTTGAAACTTTATAGTTCGTTTGATTCATGAACTGTTTAAGAATGTCTAAGCTAATTGTTTCAGCTAGGCACCGCATGTATAAATTCATTAACTTGAATATTTTTAAAAGCTTATTCAAACCATTGGTTAGTGCGGATTCTTATAGTAAGACTGAGAACGAACAGCCTAAATAAGGGAATTATATTTGAAAAATCAACCATTGCACAAGATGTCTGAATGTTATGTGTATACACAGGGTATAAGAGTCTGATCCCCTAGAATACCAAAATAATAAAAGGGTCAGATACTTATCTGATTTACCTTAAGTATTAGTTCATTGTCCTTAGTAGTTACTCAGCAGTAAAGACTCAATCAATTCTTTTAATTGAAACTTGATTCTCGTTCTTTCGTAATTATTATGCATTGTTGAAAACTCAGAAGTTATTTCTATTCAATCATCATATATCATTCTTGTATTAATTGTTCTTAAACTTGTTGAGCAAGCTAGTTGTTCACCCTTGCTATATCATGAATAATTTTTCAGCTAAGCCCGAGTGTTCCAGAAAAGACAAAGGCAATGAAAAATCTAAATAATAGAATTTGCATGCTAATGATGTTGTTTAATATTTATTTTGATGTTGTAAATCTTTTGTGAACCCTTAAGATATGTATTGATTATGTTAATGTTAGAAGACTTTGGGATTGTATTACATTTTTATAAGGAACAACTATGTATTATTCTGCTAAATTTAATAAAGACTATGTATTTAGTTGTTATTAGTGTATTGGATTGTGAGCACTAAACTCGAGTTTATGGAACCCGAATTTGAGGGCATCATAGTTGCGGCTCATTATTACCTGTTCATACTCAGGTATTAGCTTCATTAAACATTACAGTTTCCTTCACAATCAAACTCTGCTTTCTTTTACTTCACTCATGACTAATGACCCCATAATATTTAACTTACTATTCTCATTTTTGCACAATTCTTTGCTTTACTATTATCCATGATCTTTATTTCGATTGATTTATTCTACAGTTATTTTCAAGGTATTACACAGATAAATGAAGAAGTGAAAGATCTTTTGTACCTAGAGATATGGTGTATCTAAGGGTAAACCTTAAAGCAGTCTACATTGTTGCAAACTAAGTTTGGTAAACTAGCCCGTAAATATTATAGTCCATTTCTGATAGAGTAAAGGATTGGTGTAGTAGCTTATATGCTTAAATTGTTTGACCACACCAAAATCCATCTTATGTTCCATGTGTCATTGCTTAAAAAGAGATGGGATGCACTGTTCTTTTTATCTTACATTACCTGCTGTGGATAGCAATGGGAAATTCTTTGTGGAACCATTTATTGTGCTTGATAGGAGAATGGTCAAGAGAAATAATGTAGCTACTGTGAAAGTCTTGATTCAATGGTCTAATACATTACCTTCAAAAACTACTTGGGAAGATTGGGAACAGTTACACCACAAATTTTCTCCTTTCACCCTTAAGGTCAATGGTCTTTCTAAGGGAAAGGGATTGTAAGAAATGAGTTAGTTGGTTAAGTAGAATTAGTAATTAAATCTATTAAGAAGGGTTATATTAGTCGTTTTTCCTAATAAGTTGGTATAACAGTTTGGACGGGAAAATTTGTTAGGAGTGGGAGCTGAGTTGATGTATTTGTACTGGAATCTAAAAGCTCATGGAATGAAATTATTTTCTTTTTTTCCTAATTAATTTCTGGGTTCTCTCCTAACCTTTTCTTTCTCGCTCTAACTCCCTTCTTTTTCTAAACTTCTATTTTCAAACTCCATTTTTGATAGCTTAGGTATTGAATTGAACTAGCCAATTCATTATAGATAAACTCTCTCACAAAATTTGGAATGATAGATGGAAAAATATCATTATTAAGGTATTGTAATAAAGAAATTAAAAAAAAAACATATTAAATGTTTTGAGCAAGGAATTAAGTGGTATTACACTTTTTGGGAGAAAACGTTCAAAATATTACATGTTACTGGCTTATAGGGGTGATCATGGTGTGATTTAAAGCTCAAATCGTACATGAAACGCTTGTGATTGTTGCGGTAATGTTTTATTTAGTGCGATTTCGATTTCAAAACTAATTGAAGATATACAAAAAATTAGGACTGAAAGAATATAAACACCAAAAGAATCACCTAATTTTCAAGTGCAACATCAGACTAAATTAGAACTAGTCTTGCAAGTTGAGGGCAGCATAAATGTAAAACTTTTTCGGTTTGCTTATTGGCTAGCTAGGTTCATTAACAGTGTAAAAGTGTTCATTTGTGTAATCGATTCATGTTCCAAGGTGTATACATTTATGTTTTTGGCTTAACTTACAAGCGGAAAAAGATACGAGTAATGATGTTTTGCAATGATTCATGCAATGATCTTTGTAAAAAATGGTGAGATTCATCATATAAGTGGTAGATCTCATCATTTTTTATAAAGATCATTACGTAGATAAATGACAACATCATTACACATAGCAAAGCTGCTTGCAAGCTGATTTGTTTCTAGCACCTCAAATTCATGCAGCAGCCAAAAGGTTCAAAGTTGACATGGTAGGTCCTTGTAGCATCTATTTTCTGGGAATTCTGGGAATTTATATTTCTTATTTTTTCAGATTGTTGCCTATTATTTTTTGACAGTTTTTATTGCCTATAATTTATTATCCTATGTTCTAGAATTTCCTTGATCATAAAGGAGAGGGAAGAAATGTGATGATCTAGTCAATGATATGAACGTAATCTGATCTGTTGTGTACATTTATTCTTCTTTTTAATGGCGATTGATTGTAGTAGCGTACAAGATAATAACTATGGTACTTGGTCCTTTTTTTAAGGGAAACAATAATTTGATTTTTGTGTAACATATATATAAATAGTCATAACGATATCGTTTTAATCATTATTAATGCAGTACAGTGAATTGTATAAATTAAAATTAAATTGTAAATACGATTTTTTAATTATTTTAAAATTATCATATACACCAAAACCAAAACTGTTAATACAACTCTATTAATATTGTTTGGTCGATTATTGGTATAATTTTAAAGTCAATTACAATCTCTTGTTCACCCCTAATGGCTTATCAATTTATCAGTTACCCCAAAATGTCATGGATGGGATATCCTTATTATTGACTAACGGTCTTTATTAAAAGTAGTGTATAATGCAGCAAAACTGCTCAGATATATATATATATATATATATATATATATATATATATATATATAAAAGAGTGATTTTAAGTGCACATATTTATTAGACATGTTTATTAGATATGAGAATAAAATATTTTTATCTATTTATATTTTGACCTCTCATTATATTGGTGAATCAAAATATAAATAAATAAAAATATTTTATTTTTATGTCTAATAAATATGTCTATCTAAAATTTTTGTATATATAATGATGTTAAGAATTTTAAATTTTAATCTCAGAAAATACCTTAAATAGTTCATCGTCATAACATTAGTCGATAAATCTCATGAAATTAATTATAATAAATTATTATTAAAATATTTAATATTACGTGGTTTGGGATTCATTTAAGGTAAAATTTTGAGATTGTTAATATTATTTTATATATATATATAGTCTACTCAGCAGGCGACAAGTTCATTAAATGTGCCCACCAACTTCTCCTTGTGTGCAGTCCTCTTTATTTTTATTGGGCCCTTTTTTGTATCTAATTTTTTGACTTCTAAATTTTTATTTGGCTAATACTAATGATACATTTGAAAATTGATACTCTATCGGATTGAAATTATAAGATTATTATTAATTTTAAAAAATTAATTTAAGATAATTTTAAATTTTAAATTAAAATAATTTATTAAAAATTATAAAATGATAAATTTTAATTTGAGTTAAACATTTTAGATAATATATAATATTCTCATTATATTAACTAAAATTAAATAAATTTATGTCAATTTTATATTTAAAAATATCTTTAAGTTAATTTTTAAAAATTAATAAAAATTTTATAATTTAAAATTAAAAAAATATTATCTTTAATAGTTCGATTACGTATTGCGAAATATTTTGTTGAATTAGATTATGATGTATATCAATACATAAAATTTAATAAAATTATAAGGTTTACCTAATTATTATGTTAAAATATTATCAACTATAGTTATCTACACAATTCGTAACGAAAAAAATTAACATATAAAATTGTAAAATATATTATTTTTTATCTTTTAATATCATCGTTTGAAAATATATTTATAATTTTAAAGTTCGTGGTCTGAAAGGAACAACCGAGAGTATTGGAGGGTGAATTTTCGTCTAACTTATCAACTAGGCTCGACATATAATCAGAAAACACGACAATAGCCTAGCTTGGAGTTTGATCAAGTGATTTGCTTAGCTTGGAGTTTTTAGTTGTCGGTAGCCGACTAATTAGCTAATGCTACATTTGAATTAAAAAAATAAAATGGACAAAGAAATAGAAACGAGAAAGAAACCGAATAGAGGACGGAATGATTTTATTTTATTTTAATTAGAATGAATTATTTTATATCTATTTTTAAAAAATAAAATTTATAAATTTAAAATAAATGATAATGATCCATTCCAATAGAACAACTAAATATAATTTTTATTTTATTTTATCCTCATATTTATTATTCCAATCTAAACATAGCATATGAACACTTGAGGGAGTGTTGTGAAATCATCACCATAACAACGGTGAAAGAGTAATGTTACGAGTTTTAATTTTTTTTATCTGGAATAGTGTTTAAATTATTTCTTTAATGATGTATTATTATTAAAATATATATTCATCTAATTTTTGTAAATGTAATAATAAATCTTAATTTTTAATTAATTAGAAGAATGTCATACCAATACCAAGTGATTTTCATCTACAAGACATTGTGAAGTCTAATATTTCACTCATTGCTAGATTTATTATTTTATAATTTTTAATTAATTATTTTAATTTTAAACTTGAAAATATTTTAAATTAATTTTAAAAAAAAAATAATAATCTGTAGCAAAAATAGTATTTTTTTGGGTGAAACATTGGGAGTATATAGATTCAGTTGTATAAGGGATAATTACTTCTTATAACCCAGCAGCAACTTCTAAAGCAATTTTGTTTTATTCTGGCTTATCTACTAAATGTAGGACTTGAGTTGCACTAATTAGAGTTGTATGAACAAAGTTAACTGATAATTAGATACACTATATAGTAATTAGATATCTATATAACAGTAGTCAAAATGGTATTAACTACTAAGCCTCATGGTCTTTATTGAGTTCTGATACCTTTACATCAATTTTTTGTGTGAATTTATTACTCTCTTATGTGATGTTTCTATTTTTCCTTTATGCGAAGTTTGTTGTAATTAATTATTACAATTTATTAACGTATATTGGTACTGATCTTTTAATAACTTTGATGTTGATTAAAAAAAAAATCCATAATATATATAAATTTAACAATATTTTATAATTATTTTAATAATATTTAAAATTTTAAATCATATTTTATTTTTCTCTAATAATAGTGAATATAAGACTTCAAAAATATATATTCACAATGTACTATATTATTATATTTTGATATCAATGAATAAAATATGTGTATGTTTAATTATACAGTGCTTTGTTTAAAAGTTCAAACGCATTAAAAATATTTTATTTATCAAATAATAATTTATTAAAAATACAATTTATTTAAATTATAAATACAATATATCTAAAATTTAAATACAATACATTAAAAATAATAAAATACATTTAAACGTTATTGCTGTAAATACCAATAGCCGCACAAACACCACAAACGCGTAAATCCGCGTTTCATTTTGCACTATTTGTAGTTATGAGCTGGAACAGAGAAGCAATTACTAACAGGTTCACTAATCCGAATTCTGAGGCCCCAAATTGTCTGTGTTAATTTTTTATATGAGAGACATGATATATATTTATGTATCATGTCTCTAATAATAGAGATATGATACAAAAAAGTTGATACAGAGAAGGATTGATTCTGATACCATCCCATTAATATCATCAGTATTTCTGATAATAAATTTATTTTATTTCTCCCTCTTCATGTATCTTTAACAAATCCAGAAATCCCACTATAGAACCCCTCACAATACATATATAGTATATGTGTTATCATACAGGAGTATGTGAAATAGTCTTTTGTTCAAAGCTCTATTAGGGGAGTGTGCAACCGGGTTCTGGCACCAATGCATGCTCTCCTTCTTCCTCAAAACTTCACCCCTTTTGTGAATCTAACCCCCCTACAAGACTATTTTCTTGGATTTTCTAAATCTATGTTGAAAATTTTCTGTAGTTTTTTGTTCATTCACTGTAAAATCTTAAAGGCCCCAGCCCCAGATCTGATGGGTTCCACCCAAATCTGTTAAAACCTCTGAAAAGATTGAATCTTTATCTCGAAAATAACCTAAAACCCAAAACCCATTTAGGAACAATCAATTAATTTCCTTGAAATCTCCATTCTTTTGAAAAGAGCTATGAAAGTTTCCGAAAAAGATACTGAAAAACTTATTTGGGAACAAATGAGAAACCCATCAGGCACACCAATTTCTGTCACTAATTCACAAACCAGAGCTTTACCAAAGCTAATGGTTTGGCTAGTCCTATTTGTTTCCGCCACATATGTTGTTTACACTCTGAAGCTTGTAGCAAATTCACGCTCTTGTGATGATGAAATCTTCCCCACAATCAATCACAAAAGCCTATCTTTCTACTCTTCAAAATCCAATTTAACAATATTATCAAATTCTTTGATTCCCAGTCAGACCCAATTAGCTAAAACCCCAGAATCCGACCGGAAAACTGAGCTCCATGACATTGTTTTTGGCATTGCAGCTTCGGCCAAGCTCTGGGAGAAGCGAAAAAAGTACATTAAGCTGTGGTGGAAGCCTGAAAAAATGAGGGGAATTGTTTGGCTAGATAATCCTGTTAAAACCCAGAAAGATGAGGGCTTGCCGCCGGTGAAAATCTCCGGCAACACATCCCGGTTCGCCTACAAGAACCGGCAGGGGCACCGGTCTGCTATTCGGATATCACGGATAGTATCGGAGACTCTCCGGTTGGGGATGGAGAATGTGAGGTGGTTTGTAATGGGAGATGATGATACAGTTTTTGTGACAGAGAATTTAGTGAGGATTTTAAATAAGTACGATCATAATCAGTATTATTATATTGGGAGCTTGTCTGAAAGTCATTTGCAGAATATATTTTTCTCGTACGGGATGGCTTATGGTGGTGGGGGTTTTGCTATTAGTTACCCATTGGCAAAGGCTCTTGAGAAAATGCAAGATAAGTGTATTCAGAGGTATCCTGGATTATATGGTTCTGATGACAGAATGCAGGCTTGTATGGCTGAACTCGGTGTCCCGCTCACTAAAGAACTCGGTTTTCACCAGGTCTATTTCTTCCAATCCTTGTTCTTGGTGCTTTTGCTTTTTCTGTTTGGATGTTTTTTTTCAGTATGATCATTTAATTTTAGGGCTTTGCCGACAATGCTTATGAAACTATTGATTATCTTGGTAATTTTTTTTTAATGAATCGTAATACACAGTAAAATCTTGTTGCCTTTAAATGTGATGTTTTGTACTGTGAGCTTCTTTTTCATTGAATTGGTGTTACTAGAAGAATGGGTTTTTTGTATGCTTTATGTTCGGTACATTGGTAAGTATGGACCAACCTGTTTGCCCATGACTGAAGATAATAATAATCATTTTATTTACTTTTCACAGTGACAATAGTAGTAGGCTTTAAGTTTGGACATTATTCCGAAAACACCAAGTTGTGGTAGGTACTATTGAGTTGGGATAGGTGGGTTCCCTCAGTAATCATCCTATGACATGTAGGTCCAGTTTTGCTAAATGTAGGTTGCTATATACAACACCAATAATGTAGAATGAGTAGTGACGGTCAAAACTCAAAAGGTGGTAGGGCAATGTGTTTGATTTTTATTTTTTCTTTCAGATGAAGATTTGGTAAATATTTAATCATTGTTGTGGAAAGTTGTTACCGAACTCTAACTGGGAATCTCTTCTTGCCTTCTTTGTGGATGGTTATCCAGTATGATGTTTATGGGAACTTATTTGGACTTCTTGCTTCACATCCAGTGACACCGCTGGTGACTTTGCACCACCTTGATGTGGTGGAGCCAATATTCCCAAATGTGACTCGGGTGGAAGCCCTACAGCGGTTAAAAATACCAATGAAGTTCGATTCGGCAGGTCTCATACAACAATCCATTTGTTATGAAAAAAATAAGACTTGGACCATTTCAGTATCCTGGGGATTTGCCATTCAAATTTTCCGAGGAGTCTTATCTCCTCGTGAGATAGAAATGCCTTCGAGGACATTCTTAAATTGGTATAGAAGAGCAGATTACACTGCATATGCTTTCAACACACGCCCAGTTGCACGAAACCCCTGTCAGAGACCCTTTGTGTTCTATTTGTCAAGGGCGAGATTAAATTCTATCACCAATCAAACAGTGAGTGTGTATGATCGGCATCGAGTTCCTCATCCCGCATGCAAATGGAAGATGGCATCTCCTGCCGAAATTGATAGAGTAGTGGTGTATAAGAGACCTGATCCACATCTATGGGATAGGGTAAGCACTAAATCACCTCCCATTGCACTTTGATTCTCAACTATTGCCATCAAACATATATTATTACTCGCTTAACAGAAGACACTTTCTTCTGTGAGAGACTATTGTGATTTTACAATGTGACCATAACATATTTATTTAGGTTGTTTCTTGGCCTTTTCCTTTAAAAATGGAAATAAATGGTTTCTGTTGATGTCTATAGCCATCTTGAAGACCCTAAACTTGAGATTGAAAACACGGAACCATCAGGCTTTCTACTAGCTTTTTCAAGAATATTTGTTTACTCTTTTTATGTGTATCAAATACTTGTAATGTGTCTTATCTTTGTGTTTGTTTTGAACCTTTTCTTGGCAGTCTCCGAGGAGAAACTGTTGTCAGATATTGGAGTCAAAGAGAAAAAGCATGGTTTTGGATGTGGGTGTATGCGGGGAAGGTGAGATCAGTGAAATATAAAGAAAAACCAAAGAAGGACGTCCTTTCTCTCTTCTTGAAACTCATGGTTGTTTGTTTACATTATTCTTAGCGTTATTTCTTTATTTGTTAATTTTCACAGCCTCAAATTTTCTGGCTATGGTCTTTCCTTGTTCATTGCCTAAGAATCATTAGAGAAAAAAACTGTGATTGTAAAAAGCCGTAGGGCATAATTATAATACATATAATGACCGAGTTCAGTGTTGTTTCCTGAACTATGGCATTCCTTTGATCTGATTTGAATTCACTATGTACAAATCTTTTGTCAACATCGGGTCATACATGGTCTAACTTTTGTCGTTAATATTCTTTCACAAGTTTCATGAAACAGCCGTAAGACGTGGACTACCTAGATGCTCAAGGACATGCTTAGAAATTAAGGATGTTTCTAACACCATTATTGCCATGAAATACGCTTAGTAATAATATATGTGATATTATATTTTATTTGTTAAAATTGAGCATAGCACATGATGATATTGGGAAGTTGTAAAGAAAGTTGGTTGATCATTTTGGAATATAAGTTTTAGTTACCAAGGCATAATACAAGCTTTCTTGACATTCATCCTGTGCCTCTCCCCCATTTCCTTTTGGACAGTTTCATTTCAGCTAGATTCTGTCCGTTGTTATTGTTTATGCATATCTGTTTATAATTAGAATCAGAATCAGAATCAGAATCAGAATCCTTTAGTTGTGTTGTTTCCATTAGTAAAAAAATAATTAAATTAATTACAGAGCAGAAGTGAAAGAATGGAGGAGTACTATAAATTTTGGGAGGCTACAACAAAACTTGACATTTTGAGAAAAAGTACCAAGGGTTATAATAGACAGAAGGAAAATTAGAATAAAATTTTACTTAACCTATATGGTATATATCGGAATTGAAGTCCAGGTCTCCAGGCATTACAAGATTTAGTACCAGGTATAGATCTATAATTAAGAGCCTCATATAATTTGATAATCTAAGGAGCTGTTTGGTAGTTTCTTTTTTGTCTCTTTTTCGCACAGAGGCAAAGTTGTTTGTAGGGGTGTTCAACTGGTTCGATTTTTTAAGTTTTTTATCGAATCAATTGGTATCGGTACAAGCGGTACCGGTTTTTTTCGATACTAATAATTAAATATATAAAACATAAGTTTTTTTATAAAAAAATCATAAATATATAAATTTTCTTTTATTTAATTATTATTTATAATTATATATATTTTCATTCGGTACGAACTGAAAAATTAAACCGAAAAATCGATACCGATAATCTATTCAATTTATTTATAATGTATTCTCTCTTCCACTCATGAATATCTCACTCTTTATATTGGATCCCAAATTTTATTTTTTTTGAAATTATATTTTTAGGGGAGTACAATATAATCTCATAATTAAATATATCATTCAGTATTACAATATAAAGAAACAATTAAAAGAAACAAACTTACAAACAAGTTTTTCGTAAAGGAATTTCAGACCAAATGAAAGTTTATTTAAACTCACAAACAAGTCTCTCTCATAAAGGCACCTCAGACCATAAGTGAAAATTGAATTTGAAATCTCAAATTCAGAGTATCTCGGTTTTAATCGTTAGACCAAGACCTTATCGGTTTTAAAGTTTAATAATGAAGGCAACCATTTTTTTATTCGATTTTGGCAAAAAGTAAGAGAAGACGTTCTAATGAAATAAGGTGGTCAAGAACTTTTGGTAGCAAGTTAATAATGACGAACATTTTTTAAACTGAGAGAGTATTAATTACCAAAAAGCAAAATTTTATTTTTTAAAATTATTTGTCCAATTTTGATGCCCACATTTCACCATCAAGACCGTGGGCCGTGGCTTGTCCAGTATTTTTTAATTATCTTATTTAGTTTGACAAAAAATATTTTCTAAACTTATTGAATTAATATTTTATTAACCTTGATAATTTATTATCAAGTGTTGAAAATATTTATTCATATAGTAAACATTTTCTAAAGCAAGGAAACTCATATTCTTCCTAAATGATTTTTATACAGTAAAGCTTTACAAAAATATTATATTATATATTAAAGCTATTTTTTTACAAAATAGTCAAATGGAATTAATTGGAGATTAATGTGCTTAAAAGGCTTAAGGAAATAATTCCTTTTGATCCATCTGAATTGTTACATGTACTGGAGCTTTGAAATTTAATTTGTGTGCATGTGTAGGCCCATGTGGTACTCCATCCGAAAGAATGATGCCTTTAAAATGGATAAGTTTATGTGCATAATTTTAAATACAACTTAAAATATTATATTTTAATTTTAACCATTGAAAGATAAGATCTGACACAGATTTTTATGTTAAGTCCCACTTTTTAACGATTAAGATGTATATAGTGTTTAGATAAATATTTAGTTGTAGTGTGTGTGTAAAATTGTCTATTTAAAATTGAAAGTTGTCCGCATGTATCTTAATTAATGGCCTTAGTCCACGTGGAGGATTGCTATCATTTGGAATATTTTAAAAATTGTACTTTATAATTATTCGAAAAAATTACTTACAAGTCTTACTCTCATAAAAGACAAAAGAATATGATTATACCTTATTTATAAAATACAAATAAAATGAGACCATACTCTTTCATCTTTTTTACAAATAAAATTAGCGTGTAATTTTTTCGGATAAATTTAAAATTTTTCTTTTAAAAAAGAGGGTAAATGCATACATGCATGTGCCATAAGTATTTAGGCCATACGAATTTAATGCTTAAAAAGAGTTGTGCTTCTTTATGGTCCACCCCAATCGAGTATTAAATGTGCTAAATTGCTAGTATTGGCTAGGCAATCTGGGCGCCTTTTTTTTCTAGATCAATCCGTGTGACTTTTAAAATTTAAATCTTGACCATTAATTTTCATGCAATCATGGCCTATCCGTTGATTTTCAATAAACTGTCAAAAAGACTTTTTTTCCCCTAAACTTCTAAATTTTATAAATAGGAGGCTTCTCTTTTATTTTTATTTACCAATTTACAGAGAAAGAAGGTTTACTCTATTGCTTACATATTCTCTCTAATAGTTTTCAGATTTCTTTTCTATTTAAAGTTATTATCTTCTTTTAAAAAAAAATAATTGATTAAAGTATTTGAGATAAATTATTGAGTTATATTATTTAAATTATCTCATACTAGATTGTTTATATTTATAGATATACAAATATATATATTGTTATACACATTTATATATATCAATATTTCTTCTATTTATATTAAATAAAAAGTCAGTACTTAATTACCTACAAGTGTTAATATTCATACTAAACGAGGGAATTACTCATCGGGTTTTTAAAAATTCAAGTGGCCTTTTATTAATATAGTATGTTTATATAAATTAATTTTTATATAAATCGTAGTTGCAAAACTTTAAGTTTGATCAGTACTTAAATTACCTACAAGTGTTAATATTCTTCCTAAACAAGGAAATTACTCATCGGGTTTTTAAAGACTTAAGTGACCTTATTTAAAATGATCATATCATAGATCAAATATACCAATATATATATATATATATATATATATATATATATATATATATATATATATTTGAGTAAAACATATTTATTTGTTTTATTAAGTATTATTTAACTTTTTCATTTATTAAACTTAATATTTGTCATTACAAATATTTGAACATAGACTCATTTATTCATAAATACTTGTTACATTATATAAAAGTTATTTGAACTTTTATATCTAGACTTAAATTTATATCTGCTTACACAGAAATATATCACTCACTATAAAAGTTATTTAAACTTTTATATTCGGCCTTAAATATATATATCTGCTTGTGTAAGAAGTATGTTTCAAAAATAATTATTTATTGAAAAATATTGATTTATTGATTTTATATTTCTGTGAGAAAAAGAGAGAGGTCATTTGACCAAGATCAGAATCTTAAAGAGGTTAATGGGTAGTTATGGTCTCTAGTGTACCTGTCAGGTGAGAGACAGAATTCTTATTTCAAGACTAGATTGTAAAACAAAAGGTTAAGTGAGTTAGTTGTCTTTAAATCTGTGAGAAAAAAAGAGTGATTCTTTGACTAAGACTAGAGTCTTAGAAAGATCAACAGATAGTTGAATTTTTAGTATACTTGTAATGTGAGAAATCGGATTCTTGTTTCAAGACCAAATTGTAAAGTAACGATTCGAGCACTGGTTGGATCAGTGACCCATTCACCCGGTACTTTTTTTTTTGGTGTATAGATAAATTGATTAATTTTACATATTTACTATATATTATATAAAATATATAATAATAATTAATATATTTAATTATTTATTATTTATTACATATTAATGATATAATCGGTTCAATAACGGTTCGAGTACTGGTTGAATCAGTGACCCATTCACCCGGTACCTTTTTCAGTTTGATGATCGATCCGAGTACGAGAACCTCGCTATAATCAATTAAAAGAGGACTTTTTATGTGGAACATATTTTTTTACTTGTGGAAGATGGGAAGTATATTCTAAATAAGATCATTAAAAAAATAAGAAAATCTGAAAAATTAAAGGAAAGGAAAATAAAAACATTCAGATCTGGTGTAAAGAGAGTGCAATATGTATGTGCACAAAATGAGCAATAAAACAACATCCGCACCCTAAAAATATCAATACTTCAATAAATATGATGGATTCGGATAAAATAAATAAAATACATGGTTGTCATATTGAGAAAAAGTTACAACAGGTGTAAAAGAAGTTGCATATTTCTTTTCCCATCCACCTAATAGCCAAACCGGGGATTAATCACCGGAAAGATTACTAAACATCAACAACAAAAAAAGAAAGAATTTAAAGATTGGATACCTCACGTCCTAAAAATAGAAGATTCTTCACGTTTTTTGGTTTCACTATATTCAAGGAAAATAAGGATGCAGTGGACGCAAAGAAAAGATCGAAAGGAAGGTGGATTATTACCAATAGCAAGATAATTGCGGAATTTGCGACAAGGGAATGGAGCAAGTGATGTACAAATGTTAGATATAGATGTTTATTCCAAAGAAGTCCCCCTTGAAGGTTGTGGAAGGGAAACCAAATCAGGAAGTTCAATGATACATGGATAGATGTTGGTTGCTGCTGGTCTCAAAGGAGGTTGTGATATCACAATGCTTGAAATGAGAAGAGATGGATGCATCCTAATTTTCCTTTGCGACGTCGAAAGGGAAATATTGCAGCACTTTGGGGTAATTTATTTATTGGCAATGACAGCAAAAACTGAAGTCGTAAAGAGGGTCGATGAAGCAAAAGTTCTGATACAAACAGAGATCATGCATGGAGGATATCAATGAGTTTACGCAGAAAAGGATTTCGTATTAAAAGTGAGAGAATGGCATGAAGAAGTGGAATTCCAGGATTTGGTATTAACATGAAGAGAATGGCATGAAGAAGTGGAAGCTTGTTCTACTGGTGGTTGCATGGTCGGAACGTGAATCCAAGGATGCAATGATAAATGAGGACTTGAGCGAAAACATCTACGTTTTATTGAGAAAGTTAATATACAAAGGAAAGGAAGAAAGAAGGGGAAAAAAAATACTCAGAAAACTTTTTCAAGTGACTTGACAGAGTTTTACAAGAGAAGAAATGAGGGATGTTGATGAAGGATCATTGATGGTATATTAAGTTGCGGAAAAACAAGACTACTAAGGGGCTTGTTTTAAAGCTTGATTTGAGAAGGCATATGACAATGTTGACTGGTGTGCTTTTTGTTGAGGGTTATGACAAGAATGAATGTTTTAGAAAATTTCATGGGATGGATCCAAGAATGTCTGCAAGTAGAAAGAATATCAATTATAATTAAATGGCTCACCTACAAAGGAGCTTTCTATGCATAAAGGATTAAGACAGGGGGACCCGCCGTTTTTATTCTTATTTGTTGGGAAATCCTTAAAGCAGATGATCATCAAAGGCTGTGAGCTGGGTCAGATCAGAGGAGTTACAGTAGGGAATTATGATGATAAAGTGCCTCATGCACAGTTTGCAGATGATACAATTCTTTTTGGACAAGGATGCATGGAAGAAGTTGTTCACTATAAAACTTTACTCTGGTCTTTTTAAAGGGCCTCTAGTTTGAAGCTTAATGTGGACAAATATAAATTATTCACTATTGGAGTAGAGGAGGAGTGTTAGGATGGTAAATAAATTTGGGATTGAAAGAGGAACTCTCCCTTTGATAAATTTGGGGCTCCCTACTGGTAGTGGTCCTAGCACATGGGATCCATTTGTGGAAAAATTTAAGAATAAATCAAAAGGGTGGAAAGGTAGGTTGTTATCAGTTGCATATAAACCGAACCGACCGAACCGGCCAAATACTTATAATTATAATATAATTATATTAGTTTACTTTTTATGTGTGCATAATTGATGAGTTTGTGCATAATAAATAAATAAATACTTCCACATTCCCTCTGTCTGATTGTGTATGTCACGGTCAGTAGTAGAGGTGAGAAGCATGATAGAGCCAAAAAGAACAAGAAAAACAGAAAGAATAATTATAATTTAAATGTAAGACGGTATATGATATGAAACAACATTAATGAAAACAAGCAACATAGAAGCTACAGGAATTTAAATTTTAAAGTGTAGAGTAATATAATATACAATTATATAAAGTAAATAATATTAGTAAATTATATAATTATATTATAATTTTAAGTATTCGGTTGGTTCGGTTGATTTCGATTTTTTTGAAAATCAAACCGAAACCGACCGGCCAAATTTTGTTTTTTTTGTTCTTTATAAACTTTCGGTTCATTGATTTTATAATTTTTTTATTTAGTTTATTGTTGGTTCAATTTGGCCCGATTAATTTTTTGACTACTTTCGATTTAGTATGCATCCCTACCCATCGGGTAGGTCCATAAGTATCACCATTTTGCGACATATCTTAAAAGTAGGCATGACAAAAAATAGTTTAGACTGGTTTTGGGTTATGCAAACAGATATTTGTGTTTGACTGAGGGTATGAAATCGTGGATCTAGATTGATGCTTTAATGTAAGAGTTTACAACAGATTCATTGATTCATCCTTAAGCCTTGTCTAAATGAATATGGACTGAAAGTACGTAGTTATCTAGTCTGGGCTTTGGACCCAATTTTGCCCTTTAAAAGTATGGGTCCAAACTGTATCTAATCTATTACGTGTAAAATAAGCATCCAACCCAATAGTTTTAAGTTGCTTTGGGCTGATTTATGGTTTCCAACCAATTTTGCCAGGCCTACCTAATAAGCCCCTTCTCCAACATGTGCCATGGGTTGATCGCGAACATTAGATAGACATCAGCTTTGCACAAACAAAAAATAGAATAATTAGGTCACAAGTATACAAATAATCAAAGACTAGTTTATTTTTCAATGTCAGTAACATAAATAACAAAGGCAGAGACTGTACACAATTCACCACAAACACAGTAGTAAAACATTAACCAAAGAAAACTGGGAAGGAGAAGGAAAACAGAGAAACTCCATAATTAGTTTTCTTCATCCTCTTCGTCTTCTTCAGGCACCTCGATATCATCTCCTATACCTTCAAGCAATTGCTCGACATCTTCCCCCAACTCCGATAACCGTGCACTCAGCTTCTCTACTTTGCTCTGCTCTTGGCCTAGGCAGACGAGCAAATCATTCAATTCTGCCTCGCTCTCCTTCTGGCTTTCTTCCCTTGCTTCTGCCTTTATCGACTCAACATCTGGAAATGGCGTGGCTCCTCCGGCCTTTAAAGCTTTGATTTCGTTCTCTAAATGGTAGTTTGCCTGCTCCAGACTATTGTAGGCGTCGGACAAGCTCTTCAGGTCAGACTCGGTTTGGCTTTTCTCCATCTTGAGCATTTCCAACTGTTCGGATAGCACTTGAAGATCACTACGAAGAGCCTCTGATTCTCTTTCTGAGCTTCCGTTAACTCTATGTTCAGTGTGGGATAAACCACCAGCACCACCCGTCTTGGATGAGTCGCCCGCCAATGTTGCAACCCGGTTGAGGAGTTCCTTTAGTGGAGGAGAAAAAGGAAACAAACTGTCAGATGAAAGGGTAAAAGCAGCGAGATAAGTTCTTCACTCATCACACGTCCCCTCAGCAGCACAAGAAGATTATATGAAGCTGTCAGAACTCGGTAGCATCAAATTAAGTGCAACAGAGTCCAACATGTGAAAAGTTGGAAATTTTTGACACAATACATTACACGCGCAAAGCATGTGCTTCTGAGTACTAGCCGATAATAATATAGAAAGACAAACTGATCATAAAGCTACCTGTATCTCAGAATACTGTTTTCCAACAACTGCTTTCAGACGCTTGTTATAATCTGCATCAGTTTCACCACTCTTCTGTTCCAGTTCTGCTGGAACTACTGCCACCTTGCTTTTTGGATGACTATAAATCTCTAAAATGCTTTCCCTAATATTAGCTTCCAAACTCTTGATAAAGTTGACAAACTCAGAATCAAATATTGATGCAAGTATCGGATGTTCCTCATTCCTCTGATCAGTTGCTTCAATATCATCAACATCTTCTACCTCTGCCATGCTAGCAGCAGCAGATCTTGTCAGCAGTTTATTAGGCTCGGCTGGCTTTGCGGATGAATAAAGAAAGCTTTTCTGCATGTCTTCAAATTGTAGCAAGTATGATGTTAGTCCAATTTTCTGGCTAATGGCATCAACTATGCTAAATGCGTCCTTTCCAGCATCAGTACTTTTATTATATATAACACATTCTCCCAGAAGCACAGCTGCCAACCCCCTTATGCACACAATTGTGTTTGGAATGGATACCAATTCAAGGAGATATGTTAGGTGAGGCCGTGAATCTAGTAAGCACTGCACTGCAGTTGGGTAGTCAAAGAGCCACGTGACCAGCAGTTTCAGGATGATCAGCTGAACATGTAAATTCCCTGATGTACTTGATTTTCCATCTTTGCTATTCATGGAAGAGGCAACAGCCAAGTATTTCATTGTACGGTGCAGTAAGGGCTCTGGGGCTCCCAACGACAACATTGGTGCTTCAAGTTCGATTCGTAGAGCCTACAAGAAATTCTCGGTTGTAATAAAAGAAGATGGAGGGAGCACAGGCTTAACCCCGGATTAGCCTTAATGTGGAAAATATATTTTTGGAGCAATTTTCTCGAACAATGGACCAGATTTTAATATTACTTGAAGCAAGAAAATATAGGTGAGAATATAAGACCGCAACGAACCTTTTCCTTGCATCGGATATTACCCTTTAGTACATGAGAAAGAACACTAGCAGCTCTGCAACAAGTCTGCAATTGGAAAACATTAGCTGGATGGTCATTTTTTATAACAAGTTCAAGCGAAGACCTTATTGATGTGTGATACCCTTATTGATACCCTTATTGATTAAGCCAGACAAATAAAAAAAGAACCAACCAAACCAAGCATTGTACCATTGAATCAATCAATGCTACTCCAAAAATCTCCAATTTTTCTCCTTGCAAATGCACCAAGGCTATAAATGGTTTAAATACACTCAAATTACTCAAAACTACTACAGTATACAAAAAAACTGGGAACACTCGATTTACAATGTATTATCATCTGCATATGTTCATCGCCATGCAAAAATAATACGAAAAATATGAAAATTACCACATTACCTCAAGATCACCATCATTTTCACTAAGAGTAAGAGCACGTAACAGCATGCTGTCAGACAAAAAAATTATCAATCATAAGTGGCAACAAGTTTCAGCTTATAAAGAAAGGGTAAAACCAACAAATTTAAGTGCAGATGTTTATACATCTTAGAAACTTAAAAAAATCCTTATAAAAAATGCAGGCATTGTAGTGCAAACATAACAAACCAACCTTCCAAAGGACATGTTCACATCTTCCTCAAGTGGAGCATGAGTCATTGAATGTGACTGAGGGATTAATGTGGATGCCAACATATTTTGACCATCAGAGTTCTTCTGTTTCAAGTTAGGTGGATCAACAATGTAAAATTGTAAATATAGCTTCAAGAAATTATCACAGACCCAACAAAGAATACATGAGATTTGAATACAAGAAAAAGAAACATGTTCAGACCGTGTGAAAAGAAATAATTCACTGAAAGATTAGATTCATGATACCAACCTCACAAAAGCACTTAAAAATATAGTCAGCCGCTAAGAACTCTTGCATGCTAGAAGTTCGTAAAATGATTCGGAGGACAGAATTTAGGGCAGGTTCTTCATGTGGCTGCTCTCCAAGAACTTTGCTTGCAAGGGTATCCAGATTCTTCACATGTCCAGCTACCAGATCACCAATGCATCGAAAGGCCTGGCAAGGTTACGAGCTAATCATCTATAGTGAAGTGTAAAGACTTCTTTATTTACTTATTATTTACTCTACGTGGCACAATATTTTGAAGAAAAAAGTTGCGACAGTGTACGGATTTTCCAATTTTAATATATCACAATAGATAATATATATATATATATTCTTTCGAACATGAGTTTTGCAGGTTCAAGTCTGAAAAATAAAGGGATAAAATTTAATAGCTTGTATGATTAGCCCCTCAACAGGATAATCAACCCAGCTCAGCTCCCAAATGCCTTAATCCCAAACTAATTGGGGTAGGAAGCAAATTAATCCCTTGTGCCAACAAAAAGCATATGATGTGTTCATTTTCATAAGCAATAGCTAATGGTTTACATCCATCCTGTAACGTCTTGGGACAGGCTATGCAATAAACATTCCTCTTTACTTTTAAAATTCTGTCTATTCAGCTCAGACAGTTAGTTATTAAAAAAATATATAAAATAAAATAAAATCTTCCCAAGTAAGTGCATCACGGAAGGCACTCTTAAAAACTAATGCAAATCTAAAGGGGCCTCTTTCGTTCTTTCTAATTGTTGGCTTTTTATTTATTTATTTATCTTTTTGTTTCCAGGGGTGGTGGGTCGATGCTGGATGCACATCTAAGAGTACTAGTCTTCTTCTTGAATTATGGCTGATTAATTATGTAATAAATTAGGATTAATTTGGATGCTATGATGTAATTTCAAAATTATTGGGGATTAAAGAATGTCTACGTTAATTAGGTTCAAGTATTTTTGTAATCTACTTTCCTAGAGTATTGTTTAGGTAAGTAGAGTTATTTCTTTAATAGGACACTTATGCTAATAGTATTAATAGAATTTCAACCTCCATAATTCATAACAAGAAGCTGAAACAAGTTGGTGCCACTTGTGCCCTCCGATATTCATCCTAAAGGCAAAAAGAAGGTTGTAGTGAATGAACTAGTAAAGAAATTGAGCAACTTAAAAAAAATGAAAAAATATGCACTTGAATAAAATGTAGAATTGAGGTAATAAACAAGAAGACAGTTGAAGTTCCTAGACTAAAGCAATTCAAAACAATCTATGAAGTATCAATTCATCAATATGTTGGTTTCATTATCAATAATCATTTCAATGATTTACTTGAAAACAACAAAACATCATTCTGGCTTCCAAAATATCAAAGCAACTTCAAAGAGTTTCAAGATTTCGAAGCGCATGGAGTCAGGATCATAGCTTATGATTTCTCGTTCTTCGACAATTTATCACCATAGGTCGAGTTTATCTCTATAGAGGGAAGAATGATGCAAGATCATGTCAAAGAAGATTAGTGTTCTTTTATTATGGCTGATTAATTATGTAAATAGATTTAAAATTATTTTGGATTTTTGAAGTAATTTTAGAGTTATTGGGGATTACTAGGTGTCTATTTTGATTTGGTTGATACGTATTTTTGTTATGTACTTTCCTAGTACTGTTTAGATAATTAGAGTTAATTCCAAAACATGATACTTATCTAATTAAGAATAGGTGTTTCACTTGCCCCCTACTCTTACATATATGAAATCCCCACATAATGCATAAGAGTATGGATTACTTCAAAATAAAGTTGCGCTCTTTTCCTTTTGCCGTCATGGCCTCCACACATCGTGGAATCCTTAAAATGGTTAAACAGTCTTCTTCTTCCCATTTTCATATCTGTGGCCATTCTATTCCCTTATAATCAAATCTTTAAAACCTGAAATAGTTCTCACTAATCCTAAACATTGTTCATGGATTACTGTAAAAAACCACTTAACAACCGCTCTTTGACCTCTAAATCTTCGCATATTAATTCCTAATTAAACCCTAATCCAGCCCCAAATCCTATAGCTCTTCTACAAATATCATATACCCTAACCCTAGAACCTTCCTTCAAGCCTAGGCCCCACAAATAGCCTTTAGGCAGCCTGTATCCTAAGACTGTTTGCCACTGGTGAGCATTTGCCCACTTTGAGTTTGGAAATAAAAGAAATTATAATGTATTAGTACACTTCTTAAAAGAGAATAGGATGAAAACATAATTATGTTCTATATATAGTTAATGCCTTTAATCTGGAAATAAAATAATACTAATATACTAATAATAGATTTGACCCCCATATCCTGATGAAAATCTCCTTGCTCCGCCCCTGGGGAATGGCCGGATTTTGGGGGGGGGGGGGGGGGGGGGGGGGGGGGGGGGGGTTGTTGGAGAGAATCTAAACCACCAATATTTACTTCTTGAGCAAAGTTTGCCAGAGTTCTGCAGAAAGGGTGATCTCTCTCCCCCCCCCCCCCCCCCCCCCCCCCCCCGCGGGCCGCGCCGGGGCCTCATCTCCTTAATAAGCTGTCTGTCTTTTTCAAGTAAAGTTGTTTCCATGGAGTTACTTACGACCTGTATCTTGCGATCCAGACACAGGGCGCACTCGGAGATTAAAAAGGAGGCAACATATTGCATTAAATTATTGAAAGCAAGTTATCTTACCGCACAGCGAACAGCAACAGGAGCCCATTGGCTTTCAACTCCCAACATTAAGAGATGGTCCAAAACCTTTCTCTATAACAATAAAATAGATTTGAGTGAGTGAGATGATTCATCAATGTAAAGATTTTTCAGGTGTTTATTACCACAAATAAAATTTGACAAACCTGAACTAAGACGGTCTTATTCGTCATTCTGTCATCATCTTTTCCAGGCTCAGTTCCTGGACATCCCATCATTAACAAACTAATAGTTTCTAATACACTGAGTAGATTTATCGTCTACTGGTTCCAAGGACAACAGAAAATAATCAGTAATACGTCTGCAAATATAAAATATAAGTACATATATTTTACTTTACTTACATACACACAAGCACATGCATATAGTGGTTAATAACTTAATATATATCAGGTGAACAAAACTGTTAAAATGAAACAAGTAAACAAATTCGAAACAAATGAAATTTAACCTTTTGTTGGGTAAAGCTGTATGCACCTCCTCTGAGCTTCAAAATAGATATCAATGAGTCAAAGCCTATTGTCTCCCTCAGCAAAACCTATAAAATGTCTACGCAGTGGTTAATTGGGGAAGCACTTCGGTAGTGCTACTGGTACTCCCTTGCTTTCCATAGGTCCCTCTTCATGTAATGTTATGTATTTATATATTTTTTTACATATCGATAAATCATTGAAAAAGATAGATATAACTCCTATAGTTTTTAAAAAATGTTATTACTTTGATCAAATGGATAAATATACCTATATTTTATAAGCAAACTGCTAGCATTAAATGTTTATTTTACTTTTTATTTATTTATATTTTATTTTTTATGCTTTACTATTAAAAGTTTAAAAAGAGGAGATTTTGTTTTTGAACTTGTATACCACTAAAAATGGGGGGCAACATACACATTAAAATAAAAGGTAGGAAGAGGTGTTTACAACAACTGAACGAGTGTCAATATCACCATTCTATGTAGGCACAGAAACGGGAATCAAAGTGACAGACCTGATTAGATGTATTGTTGCGGAGGAGATTGTTCAACAATTCAAGGCAATCCTGGGCAGTGACAAATATAAATTAGCAAAAACTAGATAAGTTAATTTAAATATTTCTCAGATTACACCTTTAGTGCTACCATAGATGAATAAATATTTGACCAAAAGAAGAACTACAAAAGAGGTAAAAAGTTCTTAATTATTCAGGATCAGAAAATGCACACACAACATGACTGATACAAGCGGCAAATCATCCTACATATGAAAAATTAGAAATCAGACAACAAATCAGGTGGTATTTTAGGATCAAGTTAAACTTAATAACAGCATATGCTTCTTGCAGGTCATTAATAGCAGAAATATCCAAGTCAAACTATTTATGTGCAGGTCTTAGTCTTAAGGCTGTATCCGAGGTGTAACAGAAGATGCAAAATAAATTGTTGAACAAGTATCACTTCAAGTCCTCACGATCATCACTTTCTACGAGAGTGATGTTAATGGCAATCTTTGTATTTTCAATGGCTGCAAAGGTCGAGAAGAACTTAAATTTTCATTCTATATTCTATAGACATGCAAGGAATATTAAAGAATATTACATTTTTTATACCCTTGTATCTTGAAGGTTGCTTAGGAAGCTTTAAGAAAAGTTGCAAGGGGTTGCAGTGGTAGGCATGCCAAACAGCTAAAACAGGTAATATATGGATATGCGTAGAGGTGTGTACTTAGTTATCATGGCTTTGTTGCAAGAATATTTGCATGCGGACATTTCATAAAATTAATCCCTAAGCAGCGTTCTTCAATATATATGATAAAGTCCATTCGACTGGCAGCGACCTTCCTTAGGGGCTTGTGCCAGGATTATTATATGTATTCCCAAAATTCTTTGTTCAATGAGATAAAAACAGACCACATTTAGCAAGTAGAAAGCAACAATAAAGTGATCTCAACAACAAATAAAAATAAAAGAGAGAAACTATTTCGTCCCCACCAACAAAACAACAACATAATCATAGTTGTAGTATGTTTTAAGATAAAAAATTAGAATATGATGTTACAGAGAAAATAAGAGTCATCAGAAACATCAATGTGGAACTATCAAATCAATGAAGAGTCAAAAGTATACATTGTACACAAAAAGGTCCGCAACTTATTTCTTTAATTTTTATTTTCTTTAGTCAGTGATTTTCTCAGTATGTCTAGAGCATGACTAGATGTTTAAAGAATTTCAGTCAAAACATACTCCCTCCGTCTTCAAAAGCATGTCCTCAAGTACAACATATTTTGTCCACAAAAGTATGTCTAAAAATACATGTCAAATATAAAATAAGCACAAATAATAGTTTACCCACAAAAGTATACTTGAGTGGGGTCCACTAAGTTTAAAAAAGACATGATTTATTAGTTTACTTACACGGGGTCCATTATGAATAAAAGTCTTACTTATTTTATACTCTCCCCGCTACTTTAGTTTTCTTAATTTCTGGGAAACTTGACAGAGGGACTAATAAATTTAATTTTTGTAACGTAATTTAAACATAAATATATAGTCGGCATCCTGAACAACTCAAACAGATCACTATCTACGGAAGTGTCATCCAGTCTGAATATTCTTGATAGTGGAAATTAACTGGTGTTGGTGTAATACTAACAAATGAAAGTTGGTAGCAAACCATGTTTTATATCCGATCCATCTTTAATCAAAAGAATTTCACAAGTCCAACAACCTTATTGCACATGTACATATAATACAAAAGTGTGGGAAATGCCAAAGTAGAAAATTTGCCAACGACAAGTCGACAATAAAAGGCTAGTTGCAGTAACAGCTTCATAGGCAAAGAAGCCAGAACAATAGGAGCACCATAACAAAACATTTTATTAAATCAGATGTAAGTCGGTAAACTACCTGCACCACAACACCACCTTCTGAACCTCCTTCCTCTTTAATAATACTAAAAATCTTGTCAAAAGCGCCTTCAAAGACCACAATTTTTTGAATTTCCTAAGATTTCATGTCACAGCAATATTAGGATGAAAATTAAAACCATGTGACTTAACAATGAGAGGCAAATAGCTTACCTCAGCTTCCCGGGTCAAGTGAGTGAGAAGTAACAAGGCCTCATTTCGTATAACCTAGAAGGAAACCCACACATTTTCTTTAAGATCTAACAAGGAACAGTACACAAGAATGTTGATTCAGTTCCAGGTTCATACCTCACGATCCATAAGCATATCCATAAGCCGAGTTATACCACGAGGAGTGGTGAGAATAGCTTCCTGTAACCTGAAAAGGGAGGTCAAGAAGAAGAATAACACCAACAACAATAATAAAAATAATAATAATAATAATAACAACAACAACAATAATAAATCCATGTGACAGGAAGAAAGTGGCTATGTAAAAAGATACCTATTTCGAGAATTTGTGAGAAGGGCAGTCAAAAGTTGAAGTGTATAATATCGTACATAGAAATCCTCCTCCGACTGCCAAGGTATATTTTTTCAGTAATTTTTCAATCGCGTGCATGATCCAAGAGAATCCAATGTATAAACCGTTCACTTTACTAAAAATCAAGATATAGAACCCTTACCAGCAAACTTAAGAGTAGGGAAATGCTTTCTGCTTCTCTAGATAGCAAATCAGTATTCATTAAAGCTGGTTGAACCTCATTGGGCAGGCCTTTTGCATGAGCAATTGGAGTTAACGCACTCACAAGAGTTTCAAGAGCCCCATGAACCTTTAGCCATAAAATGAAAAAACAGAGACATATTAGCATGAATTGATTTGAGCATAGACAATATTAGTTATCAAAATATTATAAAGAAGTGTGCTGGTACATAAGATGGTAGGATGCAGGGACTAAACAAGTTCTCCATCTAACACCAGAAATACCATCTAATGTATATACACAACTTGACGTATGTAATATTTTTATTTTTTTCTACATCTCAAAATGAGAATGAAGTTGTTAGCCAGACGTATTTTGGCGCAAACTCATGCTTGATCCACTACCAACATCTTTGTAACTCGAACATGGTGGGCTAAACATGTAGATCAAAATGCAGCAGACAGGCAGCTGACAAATAGTCGAGTCAGCCAGCTCCAGATTAAGAGAACCAGTTCAGCGGAATGCAGACCTAAGTCAATATCAGTAAATTATGACTACACTGTGGATGATCTAACATCCAATTCAGCAATGGAAATCTGTCAGTATGAAGAAGACAGATATTTATCATAATATAGAATGTACTAGCAAGCTATCATATTAAATTTTTGTTCTTCAGAAAAGTTTAGATTCAAAAAGAAATGTGTAAAACTCATTGTGTTCACACTTTAGATATATATAGGGGAATGATCCATGGACAACCTAGGCTATGAAGAGTAAAGTCGCCAACCCATCTTACAACCACAGGAAGATCTAACAGGCGTGAATTAAAAGAATATCGACAACATTATTAAATGAATCATATGCCCCTGCTTTTAAAATTTGAAATCCTCCTTCTGCACCATAATGATGTTGACGCCGCTTTTTCGATTTGCTTTGGCTTGCTAGTAAGTTAAGCCCTCCACATCTTAATGGTGCAGACGGACATTGAAAAATGAAAATTGGTACTTTGATTATATTGGCAATGCACAGACAACAAAATATATGAGGATGACTGCTGAGCTTTTCACACGCAACAACCACTTATTACAGTTAGTTATTTTTTCTGCATTAAGTTGTATCAATTTATGTTATTTTTAGCACTTTGCTCTCCACAGAATTTCCCACTGTGGTTCAGTGAAGAGGCACACATGGCTATCAGATAATGCCTGGGCCTAAATGCAGAACACAGATCAGCTCAGCTCAGCTGGTGGATAAAATTATGTAATAGTTTAAAGAAGAGCATGAGATAATCATCAGGTTTGCTGAAACAATGTAAACTTTAAAATAACAATGTAATTTGAACAATCAAATCACTTAATAAATTTTTAGCATAGTAATGTACTGCCCGCGCCATTATAGTGCGGAGGTGAGCATATTTTGGAAAGAGCTCAAAAACCAGAACAAGAGGGGCAGCCAAGGTACAGACTGTGCTTGGTACAGAGGTCTTTGGTCTGATGAGTTCCCTTTTTATATAAAGTACAGCTTCTCAGCCCCCTGCCTTTCTATTAGTCCTCATAGTGGTCCGGACCCCCACAAAAGGGAGAGGGGCTTCAAAAATTTCTGGTATGCGAGGTTTACATACAATAAAGTACGAGGGAGAGTTTGAAATTTTAAATTAAGCGGCATAGCCAACTAGTACACAGCTTCCACACCATAATGGTGCAAACGTTCTACTATTTTTAAAAAAAAAAAGAAAAAAAAAACGAGCCTGTTGAATCTTCTAATGGTGGTGCAATATGGGTAGGCTATTTAACACTTGGCCAACTTTGGCTATGTACCATTACCCTTACATGCACACATAAGTATATCCTATGAAGAACCAATACAAACACGAGGCACAGATGCAAAATGATACACGACATGGAACACAACCTTTTCCAAAAAACAAGATACGATATGTGGGGATACATTTAATTTTTCTTAAATATTTAATAACTATAAAATTATTTCTACAATTTAATTATTTATAGAGCATGACAAAAATTTACTATCAAATAATTTCAATAAACATGTACACTAGACATTATATAGTAAAGAAAATATTATCAGATATAGTCAATAGTACTCCTATATATACGGTAATATATAGGATGTAGTTTAATAGACTGCTATTAATAATATTTGTTGTCCGTTTTCTTTAATATGTTTGCTTCAATACTTTATCTATCTTTTAATCTTGAAATGGATAGAATAAATACAGTTAAGCACAAACTATATAAATTCCAAATAATTTGTTTTTCCTTATTCAATTGTGTCCCAACCATGTCCTATGGTGTACCTGCCATGCCCCAACAGTATCCAACATCTAAAGGATATATATATTTTAGTGCATGTTGGGGATGTGTCCAAGTTGTGTCCGGGCTTGTCTTTATCCAACACGGCCCCGACACCGACTCGGAGGCTTCTAGAAGGTTTCTGTGCTTGATAGCAAATATCCTTTTTCAAGTAGCTCCTTGATCGCTCAATATTATTTGTGAGACCAACACATTGAATTCCTAGACAATGGATTGCTCGGACTTAAATGTAATCTAATCCTATTGTTGCAAACATACCATCACTTTAATTTTTCAAGGAAAAGTAGAAACCGGAAAACAAAATACACACGTAGATTGATACGCTACTACCCAAAGCTTTCATACCATTTCAACATCATCACGCTCTTCCTTTAAGACACTCAAAAGCACAGGAAAGCCTGCAATAAAAGTGAATAAATTATGTTATGAAACGTAACATGTGATATAAAAAATTACTCTTTTCCAACAAAAATTGCTTACCCATTGCCCCAAAAGCTAGCTGGGCAGCACGACTTTCTGCTACAACAGATTGCAGTTCAGCAATTGCATTTCTTCTATCCTCTGCCAGGACACCGTTACTTATACGGTCAAGCAAGCGTTCAACATTGCTGTTTATACGAGCCATAAATTAGATAATTCAAAACACAAATTGAAACTAAGCAAGTAAACTATAAGCCATCCAACAATTACACAAGATGATGCCGCAATGGACACACACTCTAATTTTGATAACCCATACACATGGAATACAAAATGAAATGTGTTCACCTTGATGTATACAAATGGTTAAAAATATAGCGAAGGTCGAAGGTTGAAGGGCTTCATAAGAAAGGGCATATGATTTCACATGACAATATAAGGAATGGCATCTTATAATTTTAGTATATTTATTGTTCTTTCAAACAGTCAGTCTGTCAATCTGTCCTCTTTCCTCTTGAAATAGTTCATTTAAAGAGAATAGAGCATACACCTTAATGTAAAGAATTGCGTTATACTACAGTTAAATAGACAGCCAAGGCCTCATAAAAAATTCCTCCACAAATGATTTCCTCAATCCCAAAAACGAGGGTCCATATATAAAAGAAACAATCTAATAGAAGTAAGTTGTAGGCATGATCAACGGCCAAGATCAATATGTTTTTGGATATCATGAGACATAGTACCTTGATTTTGAAAGTAGACTTTTATTTGGGACGTCTCAAAATAGTTGGTCTTGGAAATTGGAATGGGTGGAGAAATAAATATCTCACGTGATAGAATATTCATTTACAAGGGATAAATTCATCTCTTGATTCTTTAGAGTAGTCGGTCAGTCATGCTCTTTTCTTTCACCATATCTCTCATTTGAAAAGAACAGAAAGCAATTGAATTTACACCATGTATATTCCAAGAAAACCAGGACCAAGAAAAATATTAAATTGTCAACATACATCCTTCTTTTAAATTCTTCCAATAAAAAAATAGATGTGTGTGTGTAACAAACAGCCTGAAGCCATCAAAAGCAACCTTTTGATGGAGAAGAATCACAATAATCTTTCAAAGAGACAACTAAGATACTTGCACAAAACAGCTATTTTCCGGTCAGTAAGACATACAGTACTGATATCAATTGACATCACAGTTGCATACATACATAACAATTTACCATGATAAAAACCAAATATTAAGGAGCATGAAACAAAGAAAATCCAATAAATTCTTCGAAAACAAAGTCTAGAGACACAGACTGACTTGGTTGATAAGTTCGCAATGAGTAAATCTAGATGTAACAAGCAATTGTAGGACCCAAGAGGAGTTTTACTACATGCTTCTGACTCTCAACTAGGGGTTGGGTAAGGACCATGTCAGTAACTATCAACGGTCACACAAAATTAAAATGTATTTTCACTTCCACATTTTTCTGATTGCAATGGATATTATATCAAGTAAAATTGTGTAGAAGAGTAACTAAACTTCATAAAGTAGAGTTGGATAATAGTGTAACTTAAGTTTTCTCAAATGATCAAAAAATGAAGTTAAGCTTGCATTATACGTAATATCAAATTCTCCAACTATCAAAACTAAAATGAAGCATTAAAAGGAGGGGGGAAAATCATTTACCTATCTTCATTCGACCCTGAATTTTCATTTCCAAACATTAGCCCAACAACTCCCTGCACGAATCACCATAAATTTGAAGCTAAAGTGTCAAACTTGAGGGTTTTAAAAAGTATTACTTATTATATTCTGCTAACTAGTACAAATATAATGGTAGAAAAGTACCTTGTAACCAGAAACCAAATCCATTTCACTGAATATCTATGGCACCACTTGAATTTATAAAAACTCGACCTATGGAAAATAAAGGATTTGCAATATATTGAGAAAAATAGAATTAAATTTTTTTTTTAAAAAGGGGTCAAACTCTTGTTCAGAATCAACTGTTAATCTTTGCAACCTAATTGCATTCTAAGAGGCCAAAAGATGAGCAAATTACTAGTGCCACAACTTCATAAATTTAACAAAGCCAGTATCAAAGTATAGTTGAATAGAAATTTGTCACTCAAAAATTTGAATCTTTTAACATCAATAAGGAACTTTGCCCTTCATAATGAGATGTTCTTGCAAAATCATAATCATCAAAATACTAAATACTTCAAAATCGATGTTTAACTGTTTACTATAGTGTATCTATGAAGTGCCAGATAGAAAGGTAACACGCATAAACGCATAAAATTGTTGAATTTTAATCTATCAGAGATTCAAAAAAAAAAAAAACATATTCGTCTATGTCTATATTGAAGAGAGTCTTACCGAGATTCCACCGAGCTAGGAAAAGATTCCACCGGAAGGTTGCTTTCGAGATCGGCTTGCCGAAGCTCCGGTCGGATAAATCGGGAGATGTAATTAATTCAGCTAAGCCTCCACTGCAGAATGAACAACAATAGTTGAGACAATATAAATTAATACTACGAAGTTTTAAAGTTTTTTCACTTTGGGATTGGGATTGAGCTCTTAATTTTTTTAATTAATTAATTAAATTTTTAATTTTATTTTATTTTAATGATTGTCTTATCAGCTTTTTTTAATTAGATGATTAATTTTGTTTTTTTTCTACTTTGAAGATTATCTTTTTAATTTTTTATAATTACGTTTAAATGATAATTAGGTATTTATTTAATTTGTTTTTTTTATTAAATAA
Organism: Hedera helix; assembly: GCA_947179155.2. Classification (NCBI taxonomy): domain Eukaryota; kingdom Viridiplantae; phylum Streptophyta; class Magnoliopsida; order Apiales; family Araliaceae; genus Hedera; species Hedera helix. The sequence goes on along the minus strand of OX359264.1, from coordinate 9,519,173 downwards.
AATTATGTATTTCCTTCATTTCAAATTAAAATATTATTATTGATTTTTAAAAGTTAATTTAAAATATTTTTAATCTCAAAATTGATAAAATATATTAAAATTTATGAAATAACAAGATTTTAATTATTAGTATATTTATACATTTTAAATATTCATCATTATATTGATTATTGATACTTTTAAAATCTTATAACGATGACTTTAGATAATCTTGCAATTAGATATATATTAATTTTTCAAAATAAATTTAAAACATTACAAACTCAGCTTAAAAAAATCATCAATAATCAATATAGTGATAAATATTTAAAATGTATAAATGTACTACTAATTAAAATCTTGTTATTTCGTAGTTTTAAATATATTTTATAAATTTTAAAATTAAAAATATTTTAAATTAATTTTCAAAAGTCAATAATAATCTTTTTATTTTAGGATGGAGGAAGTACATAATTTCATTCAATAAAAATAAACAAATTGAACAAATAGATACTATTAATTAGACATAATCAGAAAAAATTGAGAAAACAATCCCCAAAGTGAAAAGAAAAAAAGGTTAAAAGTTTAATCCCCTAATTGAAAAAACTGATAAGACAATCCCTATAGTGAAAAAAAATAAAAGTTTAATCACTTAATTAAAAAAATCGAGAGTTCAATCTCCAAAGTAGAAAAATATTAAAAATTCAGAGTATTAATCTATATTTAAACCTTTTAATTTTATTGTTTTCTCTTGTTGGCATAATAATCAGAACCCCCAATTCAATCTGATTTGCTCAAAAGATCGGAGTTGCAATTGCGTCGAATTAAACTGCTAAAAAATAACTATATATAATAAGTCTTAAGAAATCTTATCTAATAATTTTATAATTTTACTGAATTATTTTGATTGTTTATAAGTCAATATCGAATTAAACTCCCAAATTTTTGATACAATGTATAATATATATATATATATATATATATATATATATATATATATATATATATATATTACATATGTATTATGTCAATAAAAAATAATAAATATATCAATAAATAAAGTAATATGAACTTACACCGTGCCTCACACAGACTACCAAACTTATTTTTAAAAATCGATAAACCAATTGATTTTTAGAGTGATTTTTAGAGAACCGGTTGGATTTTTCACACCACAAAGATGAACTATTGTTTAGAATTTAGATCGTTTTTGGAAGGTTGAAGACAAAAAAAAAATGGATAAGAAAGATAAATAGGGGTAATAAATGCAATTCACTTATTAGGACTAATATTTACAAATCAGAAATTTAAAGATGAGAAATTTATCACATAGTTGCGTTCTGTCCCTCCAATTATTGTGTTATGCCCCTCTGACTGTTTAATTTTATAATAAATGCTATGCTTTTAGACAATATAAATATGATTAATTATTTAACAGTAACAAAACTCTGACTCAATCAATTCAATCGTTGATTCAACTAGAAACTAGTGCCTCGGTTAGTTCAATATTCTATACTTGGTCAAATTGATCATGAGCAAGCCTTCCAAATTTTCTCGACCCTGATCAGATGTGAACTGGTCGCGACCTTAATCGGGTAAGGCCTTGTTCGGCGTGTGGGAATCTAAGGTCAGAAATGGCTATCCTATTCTCATACTACTCATACCCATGATTGGGGTAGTTATTAGCAAAAAATTATGTGTGAGTTTTTATTTTCTAGTTAATATTAGCCTTATAATTAAAATAGAGGAAGTACATCAAAATGATCAAATAATGGGCTACAGTGATAAGGGGAAGGTCCCCACACAACACTAAACAAAAGTTCAAGAACAGATGTAACATGCGTATTTCTTAAAGGTAAATGAATTCGGGAAGCTTTTCCTAACTGACAAGCATGGTATAAAGTCATGTTATTAACAGACACTGGTAATTTATTATTGCTAAGAATTTGATGAAGAACATGACTGTGTGGGTGACCAAGACGATTGTGCCAACGATCGAACGACGCTTTTGTTGAAAGGAATGCAGAAGGAGACGGAGGTGAGGAGAAGATAGAGGTGGGAAACTGATACAAGCCATGGTTACTCAGTCCTGAAAGTATTGCTTTCCGCGACTTGCGATCCTTCACAATAAAATAAGTTGGGTGAAATTCAAAAAAGGCATCATTGTCAGTAGTAAACTTATGGACAGAAAGTAAGGACTTGGTGAGAGTTGGGACATAGAGGATATCATTTAGCACAAGTTTGGAATTATTTGAAATGAATGAAGTAGAGCCAACATGTTTAATATTTAGACCATTATCGTTGCCAACTTGAAGGGTATCATTACCAGTGTAGGATGTTGCACGGGTCAATGATGCAAGATCAAGAGTTGCATGATGTGTCGCACCTGTGTCCGGAAGCCATTGATGCATAGGGGAGTGATCAGATGGATAAAAGGAGGCAACATTAGCACTCAGCAATTGAGCATGGTTGTAGCGCTGATCACAGTTTGCAGCAGTATGATTAAACCGAAAACAAATTTGACACTTAGGACCTCGATCTGCACGGAATCCGTGAGTACCAGACTGAGGATTATTGAAATTTCTCCCTTTAAAATTGCTATTCAGAGTATTATTGAAGTGACGTCCCTTGTTAGTACCATTGTTTCGGAAATTTTGCTTATAATTGCCATGGAATTGGCGTGACCCAGCAGTGGTATTTTTCTGTGCCAAGTTTGCTGAAGGAGAAACATTTGAATCGACGACAGTTGTTGGAGAAGAAACCACTGCACTAATGTGGCTAGTAGTTTTCTGATACAACATTTCCTTATTTAATAGAAGACCAAGGAGAGTGGAAAAAGTTACAGTTTTTAGATGGGCATCAATAGTTGCCATAACAGTATGATGTTCAGGGCGGATGCCCTTGAAAACATTCACAATGAATTCTTTCATTGACTTGAGACTACCATCAGCCTCAAGTTGATCCCAAATATAGCTTTTGCTCGGTATAAATACTTGGACACACTATCATCGTTTTGCTTGCATTCTTGGAGATCAAAGTGAAGATTAACGATACGACTCGTAGAGGGGGCAGCAAACACGGTTTCTAACATCTCCCACAATTGCTTGGAAGACTGGGCATCAACCACTAAAGGGATAAGTTCTTCTTTAAGAGATGAAATTAGGAGGCTTAGGAGATTTTGATCCTGTTGATACCATGGATCAAAATCAGGATTATGGACAGCAAGAACACTTCCAACAACAGGGAATTTTTTAGGTGGTGGTGGGTATGAACCATCAACAAAACGGAGAAGACGATGCCCACGTAGCATCGGCGTTATTTGGGTTTTCCAAGCTAGATAGTTGTCAGGACCAAGTTGGATATGTATAAAATGGCTGGGGTTATTGAAAGTCAAGGGTGAAGGAAAGGATGGATTAATTTCAGTTGAGGAAGAGGAGGATGAGATCGACATTTCTGTCTAAAAAAAAAGGCTCTGTACCAAGTTGAAACTATAAACTAAGAAGCAAATATTGCGTAAAACCCTCCTTAACTACCGGGGGTTGCTACTGTGTTTTTATATATTAGAAGTTGATAATGTTTGTTACAATAAATTGATCTCACCATACATATGTGGTTACAAGTATAACTACATAACAGAGATAATAGTTATAGAGGTGTGGAATACAACAATCCTAGAAGTTTTGTACAACTATGGATAAGAGTCCTAGAGGCTTGTGTCAACATATGCTAACGTAAACGGGAATAAAAATGAACATTCCATCACTGTTACACCACGCCAATTAGAAAATTAATAATAGGAATTCAATATTTTACTTCAAAAACACATACAGACGCTGAGAGTGAGTCAACCTTGTGACCAAGATAAAATTTCAAATAACTTGCTATATTTTGGATATCAAAAATTAAGTAGGAATACAGCAAAACCAAGAATTTAAAGAACGCCTCAAGTAAAGAATAGTAACAACCCATACAAGGAACCCACAAATTAAAACCAAGATATGAATTTTATTTTTGCTAAATGATATGAAAATTTTCAACAGACAAAAATTAAAACAGACTCCACAAAAAAGGAAGAACTCAAAGAACACGACATGGATTGAATAAAATAACCCTTATAACAAACCCTCTCTTTAGACATCTATTACTATATATAAAAAGCCAAAACACTATATAGCTCTCCAATTTAATGTGTCATACGAAATGCTATATATATATATATGTCTTTTTTATAAAGGAAGAGGAGGGGGGTGCAGTTGTTTTTGAGAAAGTTGTGTAATAGCTTATGATAAAAAACAATTAACAAAACTCTTACTTATGCCACTAAATTTTTTGGTTTGTTCGACCTGGACCACTAAATAGTTAAAAATTCCAGTTGACCCACTAAACAAAATTGAAACTCCAATTATATTATTTCATCAAAAACTACTATTGGACTTCAAATAAATACTGATGTGACACAGATTAAAAATAACGTGACAATTCATGGTTGGTTGGCACCATAAATAGTGCATCATCCCTATCATGTGACTAGTTTATGTTCTTATATCCCAAAATTAGTTGGTGACAATTTGCGTTTTAGGGATACAAGGACATAAATTGGAGTTTAATTAAAACATTTAATATACAAGTGGAGTTTTAATTTTGTATATTTCCTATTTTTTCTCTTAATTTTTATCACTTTCTTATATTATCTTGAAAATATTACCTTACATATTTTTACATACCAAATACACATATGTAATGTGTGCTAAAGTAGAACTGGTAATGATGATATAAGGGCTAGGGCATAACTAGGTCCATAATTTCATATTATTCTTGTGCAACATGATTCTAATATGGACAACGTAATTTGGATACGTCGTTTTCTTAGATACTCAGTAGTATGGTTTGGTCATTGTGACAATTGTATCGAGTTTGCGGCTTCCTATCTAAAGCTAGTACATTTACCCTTCCTTCTTTCGTCTTGTCACCTTTTTATTTTAAATCTCCCCAAAAAGTACACTTTAAAATAATTTTCTAATTACATCTGAATCGAATGTGAAATAAGCAAATAAGCGATTCAAAAAGAGAAAAAAGTTAGAAAAATTAGAGAAGTAAGATTTTTTGCCAAGACTTCAACAACAACAAAAAAACACACGCATAAGTTACATAAAGAAATTTCATTCACTAATACCAAAATCCAATTTCTCATTCCAACCACCATGGAAAGTTAAGAAAAAAAAATCTCTCTTTCTCTAGTTCTTATTCTTTGCTATTATGAGCAAAAAACCCCTATTTCTTCCCCTCTAAAAATTCTTCCACTCTATAAATTCTTCTGCTGTGCATTTTTCTTCTTTCTCTTTCTATATCTCTCCCTTTCATTTTTTTTTTTGTTCTCAATTGTTTTTCATTTTCCTCTTAGAAATTTGTCAAAGAAGCCTAAACGGTCATTAATCCTAGACTTTTAAAATTGTGGCCCTTGGAACAAATCTAATCCAGCAACTTATAAGGTTTTTCATGTTTTCATTCGGTTAGTCGGGTGTATAAATAGTGGTTAACATTTTTAAATCTCAGCTAGCTTGATCAAGGGTTTTGACAATTGTAGTATTATTTTCTTAAAAGAATTTAATCGTGTTTCTTTATGTGTATTTTGTAGGTGGCTTTTTTTTTTAAATATATTTATTCTAAACTCTATGAAGACATTCCCTTCATTTCAAAAGTAAAGATACAATTCTATCATGACCTGACAAATGAGTTGGGTTGTCCCAAATGGGTTGGGTCATGATAGGGTTTGACTAATTCACCAGTTATTTTTTACTTTTTTCTTCTTACAAATCATGTTTACAATTTTCTTTTGTTTTATTGACAAAATAATATTAAATGACCTGACATCATCATTCACAAGTAGTTCGGATACAAAGTTTAAAACATTAAAAATGAATGAAAAAATATAATTTGATTCAAATATCACATGTAATATATAGTTAAGGCAGGTGTACCACACAAATTTGAATTTGTTCATATTGAGAAATATAAGCAGTCCTATGATAAAAAGACTGAATTAGAAAAATAGAGACAGTCGATTTGAGGAAGACGGGTAGGAGACGGAGGGAGTGAGATTGAAAGTTTGATCGAACAGAAGTAGAAGCAATGTTTTTTTTTTTGTTTTTTTTTAAATTCCTAAAAGTGTTGGATTTAACTCTTGCCTTTCACTACAAGAAAATTGGGTAAGCCTGACGGAATTATTTCTGACGGACTAAATTCCATCAAGCATAAGATAAAATCGATGGAATAGTTCGTCGAAGATAGTTCTGTCAAAGATAGTTCCGTCAAAAGTATATTATGCTTGACAAAATTCCGCCGAGGATATGAAAAGGCGCGTGCCATGAAAAATTCCTTCTCGTGCCAAAGTTATGCTCGATGGAATGATATATTTTTGGCGAAAATATAGTTAATTTTGACAGGCTTAAGATCAACAGAATTTTGTCTGAAATAAAGAAATTAAAACGCCTGAATCTCTTCCCCCCCCCCCCCCCCCCGATCAGTTTCATTTCTTTTTTTCCCTTAAAACCCTCGACCGTCTCTATTTCTCTCTTAAAGTCCCCTAGTCTCTCTCTACTCTCTCTCACGACGCCGTTCGTCTCCTCCGTCCATCGATGTTGTCCACTCACTCACGCAGTGGACTGAATAGTGTTACAATAGATTGAATAAGTGAACTAAATTACTTTTAGATGTTATTAAAGGATGGGTTGGGTCACCTATGGGCTGGGTTGGGCTACCATGGGTTGGTTCAAATTTGGGTTAAGCAAAAAAGGCCGAGGTTTTTTGGGGGCTTATAAATGTAACCTTGAAGCCTATTTCATTATGGGTGGGCTGGATAGACCCGGGTTTGACTAATTTTTGCCAAGTTTAAGTAATAGACTAATAGTAGTGCCATACTAGAAAAAAATAGTAAAAAGTAATGATAAATTAGGAAAATCATGTTATTGTACAGTGCTAAAATAGAAATATATGATTTTAGAACCTGTTAAAATGGAAAATATATTTCTAATTTTAAATTGAAGAGAGTATTAATTAGCAGGCATTTGATACGGTGGAAAATAATGAGAAATATTCGAATTTTCATATATTTTATTCTTCATGAAATTTTAGTTTATTTGATTTTTTATTTATTTATTATTTTAGAAAATTCAGTAGTTTAAATTTATATTTAGCCTGTTTATGTTTTGGGCTTTAGTTTTAAGAATTTTATTTAGTTTAGGATTTAATTTTTTTTTAATTAGTCATAGTAAAGTAGTTTGGTACTATAAATATGTTATTAGGGTTTGTTAACAATAACATTTTATCAATAAATATTATTATTACTTTGTTATCTTTGTGAGGATTCAAGGGTTTATCGTACGTCCTTATTGGTACGTTTAAACATACAAATTACGTTTATGTTAGAGCTTTACAATCTAACCATATTCCGCTTCGTCAATTGGCATTAGAGCCTAGATAATTGTATTCGAATATGGTGATAGCTGATTGTACCTCGTGCGTTATCTCGAAGATCTTTTAATTTTTGGTAAAAACTGAATCCTAGAACTAAAGATTGTGTAAATCCTATATCAAGATTGAGCACATAATTTTCGTTTATCAAAAATAAATAAAATTAGAGTTTCGTTCCAAATCAAGGTGGCCTCTCTATCTTGAAAGCACAATTATCGCTGCTCGTGGGTCACCTTCAATTGCCATGTTTTGTTGCCATTAGAAGCTGTCAAGAACATCCACCAAAAACCAAAGGAAAGAAAATATGCACTGGCTTCAAATCGGTGAAGGCGAAACTTGCATCATCAAAATAATCAGAACTGGAGAAGTAAATCTAATTTTTGCAAATTACTAGTTAGTTCCCCTAAGTTAAAAATAGGTTCTATATTGCTCTCTCAAGTTTACTCATTTGCAAACTATCCCGTTGCTCACATATATATCTAAAATTTCCATATAGTTTTAAAACCTTTATAATTTAGCCCCACAAAATATTTTGTTTGGTTGAATTTTAACCTTTTGGATACAAAGAAATTGATAAGTGGGTTTTATACTTATGTTTTAATTATCTTTTACCTTAATAATTTGTGAGTTCTTAAGCATTTTATATATTTTTTAAGTGTTTTATGTTTTTTGATATTATTTTGTAGGAATTGGAATAAGGGATAGTAGGATTGAAGTTTGGAGTTCCTATGCTTGCATTTTCAGCTTGTCAATTACACAACAGTCACTCCAGGCCTGATTTCTACCTTGATATAATCATAATTTGTCAAATCCTAAAATATGAAAGTTATAGATCTACTTCTCAGCTTTGCGTAACAACTTGAATCTCCTCAATCGGAGTTCGTATGAAGAAGTTATGACCATTTGACCGAAAAGCGTCAGAGTAGAAAATGGGCAAGGGCCGGGGCCCTATTTCATAGTACAAAAACAGGGTCGTCACCCTTGTTAGTAGAATGGAACAGTGCTGGGGGCACTCCAAATAGGGCGGCGACGCTCTAGGTCTGACCAAATTTATTTTTAATGTGTTTTTGATATTTTTGACTCAAAATTGGATTGGATTTCCTTCCAAAGATAGGGATTTGATATGTAACTTATAAATATATGTCAAAAGTCATATTTTAAAGGAGGCTAACATAGTTTTATCATATATTAACATAGGAGAGAGAGTGAAGATAGAGATTTGGAGGCAAGATTAAAGATATGTCAGGCTAAGTTTTCTTATTCAGTTCTAAGGGATGCTAAACTTCATTAGAAATTAATGGGTTGATTAAGTTTATATTTTATATTCCTTCTTATATGAGATTTGTTCTTGATAATCTATTTTAATTGATCAATGATATTTGTTTTGGTTAATTTGATTATGGCCAGTTAAATTGATCAAGGAATTATCATCTACTAGATTGAGATATACTATTAAGCAAACAATATTGTATCTTATCATAAGTAGTAATTAGTAGTACATGATTGTGCTCAAGCTTTTGAGTATTGTTATGGTTATTAAGAAGGCAAGTTAAATAATTTGCGATTATGTGATTGTTGCTTGGAATAATCTAATTTCCTAATTCTTAATACTTCTGTTATATTAAATCTAGACTGATAGTTCTAGGTTGTAAGATAGTTAGGGTCTAGTGGGGGCAATTGTCACATTAGATTTAAAATCAAAGGGAAATTGCGGGTAACACTACAAGAAAATCGGCTAGTCCCGATGGAATTATTCTCGACGAAAGTAATTTCGTCAAACTTACAATTATATCGACGGAATATTACGTCGGATTTAATTCTCTCGGAAATAAAATAAGCCCGACGGAATTCTGTCGGCTTTGTAGTCCTTCCATTGGCGCGAAAGTTCCCGCCTGGACCAAATACAATCTCGACGAAATATTACCAATCATCGATTGAATATCCGTCGATATTAAAATTAATTTCGACGGACTTAATATCGACGGAATTTTTGTTGAAAATAAGTTATAAAAAACCTATCTTAGCGTCTTCTCCCCCACCCGGCCTCTGTTAACATATATATTTTTCTCTCTCTCATCGCTCTTTCTCTCACCGCGCGTCACTCTCTGATCTCTCTCTCTCTCTCTCTCCGGTCGACCTCACATCTCCGGCCGACCTCACAGCTCCGTCCGACATCACATCACCGTCCGTTGCAACCTCCGATCATCACTGTCTGTTGCAAGCTCCTTCCATTGTGATATATCTATATATTGTTGGTGAAATTGATGAAATTGGAAATTTATTTGAACTTCAGTGATGAACTTGGAAATTAATTTGTGTTCTGAAATTGTTATGGAATTGTTCTAAAAATTCGGATTAATTGTTGTGTACATTAGGATCGGATTAATATTAGTGTATTGGAAATTCAATATGTGAATTTATTTTATGCAATTATAGCTTCTGTTAGTGTATAACATCTGATAATTGTTTCAATTTAGTTTCTTTTATGCCTATTTTGTGCATTTGTTACATTAGCTATTTCCGACGGAATTCCCGACGGAATTTCTGTCAGAATTCTTCAATTGTAATATTTGTGAACCCAACATCTATTTATGTATTTTATTAATTTTTTAATATTAAAATAAACTAAGTAGTATTTACTTAGTTTTTTTTACTAATAACATAAAATGATATGAACTAACATAAAAAAAGATAAAAAAATAAATTACATTAAATAAAATAAAATAATTAAAGTAAAGTAAAATAATTAAATTACATTAAATAATATATTATAATATACTATAATGCAAATTATCCATTTATTAATATAACAAAATAAAAATAAAATAAATAACATTAATTAGATATAATTACATAAAATTAAATTAAATTAAAGATAATGAAATGAAATAAAATTAAGTTACATTAAATATAATGAAGAATAAATTAAATTAAATAAAAATAAAATAAAATAAAATAAAATAAAATAAATTTAATATAATTAAATTAAATTAAATTAAGTTAAATTAAATATAATTGAAATAAATAAAATAAAATAAATTTAATATAATTAAATTAAATACAATTAAAATAAATAAAATTAAGTTAAGTAAAATAAAATAAACTAAAATAAATTATAATTAAATTAAATTAATTAGATTAAATAAAATTAAATTAAGTTAAATTAAACATAATTAAAATAAAGTAAATTAAGTAAAACAAAATAAATAAAATTAATTTAATATAATTAAATTAAATAAAATTAAGTTAAGTTAAATATAATTAAAATAAAATAAATTACAATAAGGCAAAATAAAATAAAATAAAATAAATTTAATATAATTAAATTAAATTAAATTAAGATAAATTAAATATAATTAAAATAAATTAAATATAATTAACTTAAATTAAATTAAATTAAGTAAAATAAGATTAATTTAATATAATTAAATTAAAATAAATTAAATTAAATTAAGTAAAATAGAATCAACTAAAATAAAATATAATTAAATTAATTTAAATTCACCAAATTACACTTTAATTATTTATTTGCACTCCTAACTAGAAATAATTTTCGTATAACGTTACTCGTTTGACATTCGCTCGTAACGAGTGAATATCGAATTCTCCCAATTTAATCAAATCACTTGTACATGCAGTTTGGTTAGGATTTTACAAATTCAATTGCGCTGTACGCAAAAAAATCGTCTAATAAATTCAATCGCTTGTGCATGTACTTTGGTTAGGAGCTTAGAAACCTGTTTGACATTCACTCACTAGGAGTGAATGACGAATAGTCCCCCGTTTGGGACTGTTGCTAGATGTTATGTCTCTCACTAAGGTTTGTGCCAACAATTTGAGTACGTTTTATTTGTTTTGGGGACTTTTCGCTAATATCTCTACATGTTCTCTGAGTGCATACTTAGCCTATGTTGACGTGGTCTATTTCGTGTACTTAGAGACCATGAGGAGGTGCTGTTGAAATTTTCTTGAAACAGAAAATAATGTGCTCAAGGTGTTGGCACAAGTGAGGAGACGCATCTAGGAACGGGATAGAAGCCTGACCCGTATACTTAGAAGTTGAAGTCATGCAGGAATCATGAATACACACACATACGCTAAGCACCCTGGTTAATTTGATACATCCTATTGTTTAGTTAAATATGTCAAACGACCGGAGCTGGATGTACCGTAGAATACCAGTTGATGGTAAAGGATTACTGCCTGAGTACCGTGATGGGGTGTCTAAATTTTTGAATTTTGCCAATGAACATGCTGATAATTCAAATGGAAAGATGAGATGCCCGTGTTTCAAATGTAAAAACCTGATTTGGAAGAAAGCTGACAACATTAAGTATGACTTGTACTCGCGTGGGTTTGTAGATGGGTATTCTCTATGGATTCATCACAGAGAGTCAACTGAGTTCAGCGAAATAAGTGACAGTGTAGGCCAACCAATTCACGTGGATCGATACGATGATAGTTATGATGTCGTGGAGATGTTGGTTGATGCGTATAGCCATAACAATATTGATTGGGGTGCAAATGAGCAGTTGTCAATCACTAGTCATCAAGAGTCAAAGGACACAGCAACAACATTTTACAATATGCTATCTGAATCTGCTGTCCCATTGTACGATGGAAATGATAAGCAAACCAAGTTATCTGCAGTGACGAAACTCTTACACTTCAAGAATGAGCATGACTGCAGTGAGAGAGGTTTCAATCAGTTGGTTAGGCTTATCAGCGAGTTCTTACCAAAGGGTCACACTCTGCCCTCAAATTATTATGAAGTGAAAAAGATGGTAAAGGGTTTGAATTTGGGGTATACAAAGATCGATGCTTGTGAGCAGGATTGCATGTTATATTATGTGGCTGACATAGATAAACTGCAGTGTGACATTTGTAACCTGACTCGTTACAAGACAACTAAACGTGGGGGGAAAACTAAGTGTGTGCCTAAAAAAATCTTAAGGTTTTTCCTCTTGCATCGAGACTTTAGCATCTATTCATGTCGACTCACACTGCTGCGCATATGACTTGGCATAAAATAAGGTACATCGTGCCTGGTCAGTTGTCTCACCCCACAGATGGAGATGAGTGGAAGAAGTTTAACGAATTTTTTTCTCAATTTGCTGAGGAAAGTAGGAATGTCAGGCTTGGCATGGCTACGGATGGGTTTTGTCCATTTACTAATTTTAGTCAACCATACTCTGTGTGGCCAGTGATCATGATAGCTTACAATCTTCCACCGTCAATATGCATGAAGGATCCTTATCTGTTCTTGACTTTACTCATACCAGGGAATAAGAGTCCTGCAAAGGACATAAACGTGTATCTCAGGCCGTTAGTTGATGAACTTAAGATGCTGTGGGAGTGGGGGTGCAGACTTATGACAAATCGATAAAGCAAAATTTTCTGATGAAGGCAGCCTTGTTGTGGACTATCACTGATTTTTCGGCACTTGGGATGATCAGTGGGTGGTTGACTCACGGGAAGTTGTCATGTCCAGTTTGTGTGGGGGATGTGCAAGGCACACATCTAAAACATGGGCGAAAAATTAGTTTCTTTGATACTGCTCGTAGATTCTTGCCTGTTGACCACAGTTACAGAAAGATGTCTACACAATTTAATAGAAAAACAGAGAAAAAGGGGGTTATCGGTCGATTGTCAGGCAGCGAGGTTTTCGGTTGGTTGAACGAACTGAAATTTCCACCGCCAGGGAAGGAGCACAGTAAATATAGAGCACTAGGTTACGACAAGACTCATAACTGGACACATTCGCCCATGTTCTTCGAGTTGCCGTACTGGGAGACACTTTCTTTATGTTAAATTAAATTATTTTATTTTGTAAAACAATAAACATAACTTTTCGTTATTTGATTTGTATTGTAGTATTATGGATCATGTGGCTAAAGCCACTTTACACGCCATCTATCTCACACACCTCCCTATTGGGTGCATGCGATTTACGCAGTACATGCAACATGATGCCTCCTTCATGGATACCGTGTTACGTGACTTTCACGTAAGTTATTTTAAATAATTTAAACTATATACGTAAATACTACTTACACATTCAATTTATTTTTTTTGATAAGTTAGTTTTTTTCTTAGATTTATTTTAGATATAAGATGGGCATCTCTCAGGCCGCTGGCGACGGTGTTATTATTGCACATGTCGCGAAGAATTACGCCGGCTGGTTGTACGAGATGAGACATAGGGCTGCCCGAGCAGTTGTAGACATGAGTCAATAAACTATCATATACATAATAAATTACAGGATCAATTTCAGAGCCTTCGAGACAAGCGTGTAGCTGAGTTGCAGGCTGTTAGGGGAAATTCCACCATCCCTCCGTCCGACATTAGCTTATCTAGGGATGAGGAGATGGCTCTTTGGGTCGCGTCTCAAGATCCCCCTAGTAGCACTACGAGCAGGTATCGAGTGTTGGGGCTGTCGAGGGTACCAGCATATACATTGACCGGAGGTATTTATTTTAGTATGTTGCTCGTTAATTCAAAATTTATATTGATATTCAATATTTTTTTTATGTTATATTTAATTTTGCAAGTTCTAGCCAACGTTCGAGAGGACATGTTGGACAATCTCATACGAGCGCTGGCTTGGACGACGCATTATTCCAGCGGGTTATGGTGGCGGTGTCGGAGACGTTTCGTACGGATCCGATATTCCGTAGTCAGAGCCTACCTACTAGTACTCGACTTCACCCTCAGGACATTGCAGCAGGGGCCAGTGTCGAGAGTACGGGCATATCTCCGGAGCAGTTCGCCGCGATACGAGACGAGGTGATTCGGATGGTGACTACCCTACTGTTGGAGGCTTTTGGCCCGATGATGACTCAGCGCCCGACTGCACGTGTATTGTATTCAATTTAAGTTATATATTCTGCATGTTCTGTAATAATTATTTAGTTGTGATTTTTTGTCTCATGTACGGACTAATGACTGATATTTGTAATTGTATTAACAGGATGGCAATTCCGAGCATGCTGGCGATGTCAATCGCGATCAGGGGGTGACGACGATGATTTTCATACACCACAACAGAACCGTCGATCCTCGGCCGATGATTCTTTGCAAACAGCTGGTAGTACTAGTTTCATTTAGTTTTATAGATTATAATTTAGTTTAATTTATTGTAATTAATCGTAATTTTGTTGAGTTTTGTAAAGTATTGTACTTTTAAACGATGATTTATTTTATAACGTGTCGTCATTCATATGAAGAAATATGTTGTGCGTGAACATAAATAATGGATTGCTGTTGTGTTGTTGGGATAAAGCAGGTTTGCAGGTACAAAAATGTGATTTTAAAACCTGGCATAAAAAAAGCAAAAAGCACATTTTAAAAAAAAACCTCTTATTTCCGACGAAATTAAATATTTTCGACTAATTTTCCGTCGGAATTAAAGCATAAAAACAATTTCTGAAATACTAATCCCGACGGAATGTTAATTTCGATGCAAATTTCCGTCGGATTTAACTATTTATTTTCGACGGAAAAACCCAATATTCCGACAGATTTCTCGTCGCAAAAACAATGGGAATGGCCAACGGAATATATTATCGACGGAATGTATTCCGTCGTAGTCACTAAGTTTTCGACGGAATTTCTGTCGGAAAAAACTATTTCCGACGAGAAGAATCCTGACACGCTTATTTCCGGCTGAATTTACGACTGAACATTCCGTTGGAAATAAAATATTTCCGATGGAATAGCACTAAATACGACGGAATATTCCGTTGGAATTGACCGTTTTTCTTGTAGTGTAATTAACGATTGTTGTTATCTAGGGTTATTAATTTCATTGAAGGAACGAATAATGTTATACTTAATTATTCCATTACTGTGAAAATGTGATATTGAACTGAAGAATTGAAGTTTTTAATTTATTGATTAATCTTATTAATTTACTTTTGTTTATTTAGTTGATTATAATTAATTTAAACCCCCCCCCCCCCCCCCCAATTTTAGTTTACAATGCATAAAATTAAATTAATCATTCTATGTGGGATCGACTCTTACTTATTCTACTACATAAATATTTTTCAAAAATAAGATTTTATTTTTGAGTGCCTGCAACAGCACACCAAAAACCTAGTATAGATTTTATGGGAATTCCCTTTTACGATGATATTCCTTATTTTGACAAAGGGTGCAACACAAATTATTTTATTCATTGATTGTTTGATATTGAAAAGTATTTTTATTTTTATAATATCCATGAAGAGAATAAGGTCAAGTTGATAGCAGATAAACGTGTTGAGTATGAAGCTGAAAGTAATTAGACTGATATGGAGTATGTGAGATTGCGTAGAGGTATGAGGAATTTTTTTTATTTGGAAGATATGAAAGATATGTTGATTTCTGAATATTATTGGCAACATTACACGTACATTCATTACAAGTTGGATTAATGGGTTGCAAATTTTGTGAGACTTTATCATGAGTTTCATGTTAATCATTTGATTAAATACCAGAAAATTTTACAAAAACTTCAAAACACATTATCCAACATGTCTACCTACATAAAAAATTAGGAGTTCAACAGACCTATTGAGATGCCCACTGTTTTTCAAAAGCCAAAGGGTAATGTGACAGATTGAGTTGGAGATATATGCTGATACTTGAAAAATTGTTGAATACCCAAAAGAAAAGGTTAGAATTGAAGAAAAGACAATTTTAGTGATTGAAGAATCACTATCTTTGAAAGCTCAAAAGAGTATTGTTTTGGAGAAAAGTTAACCCAAAGTTAAAGGTAGTGTAGTTGAAAAATCTCAAGTTCATAACGAGTTGCCCATTATCGAGGAAAACATTAAAGATATCCAAAAATTTGAGGATCGACATACTACGCGTATGGATATTACAACAGACAAAATTGGTCATGAGATTATTCCAATGTTCAAAAACATTGAAATTGTTGATTTTGTTATTCCCAAAAGTTTATTTTCCATGTAGGTAAATTGGAAAGTATTGGTATTCTCTCATTTATTTTCACGATTATTCTTTGAGAAGAAAAGACATGGAGTTTTGATCTTGCAAAGATTTCAAATTCGTTCTTGGTGTTTGATACTTGTTCGTTTTAAAATTCAATGATGATTTTTTTTAAGAATGAGAGTCTGATGTGGTGGAAAATAACGAAAAAATTCAAATTTTCATATATTTTATTCTACATAGAGTTTTAGTTTATTTGATGTATTTTTATTTATTATTTAGGAAAATTCAGTAGTTTAACTTTATATTTAACCCGTTTATGTTTTGGGTTTTAGTTTAAATAATTTTATTTAGTTTAGAATTTTGTTATTTTTCTTTTCTAATTAGTCGTAGAAAAGTAATTTAGTCCTATAAATATGTTATTAGGGCTTGTTATCAATAACGTTTTATCAATAAATATTATTATTATTTTATTTTCTTTGCGAGTTCTTATTTTTCTTGTGGATTCAAAGGTTTATTTCACATTCTTGTTGGTACATTTAAACCTATAAATTACGTTTATGTTAGAGCACTATAATCTAACCATATTCCGCTGTGTCAACATTAGTATTAAAAAATTGCCAAGTGCACGAGGATATTAAAAAAAATAGTTGATGTTATCCACGTGAAACCATTAACTAATTCATATTTTCATTTACATGTAGAATAAGCAAGAAAAATTGAGAGTATATATATATATATATATACAAAATGGTCAATTTTAGGGAATTATCCTCCAACCCAAAATTTTAGGAAAATAATCTATTATTATATAATTAAAGTTGTAAGAAAATATGTATTTTGTTATGAGTTTTTTTTTCTTTTTTCATTTGACTATTTTCATCTTTCATTCCACTTTGGAACTCTTTTAATATATACTTTTAATACAATTCAAAGTATTATTATTAACAACATCTCATTATGTAACTACATTATTATTGTTGTATATTATTATAATTATTATATATGTGTATATAGTTGTTCGAGTTGAAGTTAAATTTTATTATTATATAAATAGATGAATGCATGAATATCATTTTGACTATTCAACTCAAAAAAGTCGGAGAAATATTTATTTTGCCTAATTTTCCTTTCGTATTACTATAAATTATAATTATCTCCTTACAATCATCTCTTAATTTTATATACTTCATTCGTTCCAGATTATAAGATCAATAATGACTTTTGAAAAGTCAATTTAAAATATTTTCAAACTCAAAATTAATATGAATTCAATTAGTTTATGTTAATATAATTATGTACTACCTAAAGAGTACTATTAGTTATAAGATTTATTATTCTAAAAACTTAAATAAATCGTGTCATTTTGAGTTTGAAAATATTTAAAATTGACTTTTTAAAAGTCAATAGTGATACTATAATTTGGAATGAATGACGTATCTTTTATTTAGTGTTTCATTAAAACTAGCTAATTATCTCGTGCGAAGAAAATTTTATTATAAAATTATTGTATTGCTTATATTTTTGGTATTATACTATACTAATATATTAACTATAGTAATAATTGATTAATATTGTGTATGATAATTCTTATATAAAAAAAATTAATATATTATTTAAATAATAAAAATCTAATAATAATAATAATTCATCTACTCATATAATATAAATAATAGCATTTGATGATTCATTTATATATTCATATATTAATTCATATATTAGTAAATTATATTTAAATTCAAATAGTTATATTTATATAATTTAATAATAATAAATTATTAATATAATTAAATATAATTAATAATAATACGAATTTTACTGCACACTAACTAAATTAAAAATTATATGAAAATAAGAGATACTGGTAAGTACATAAATAACTTGTACTTAGAATTCCTAAATATTGTATATTGTACCTTTTGCATCTAAAGAGCTTGTACTTAGAATTCCTATACAATCCAATGCAAAATATGCTATTTTGAAGATATCAACATTGGGAATAAAGAAAAATATGAAATCGTGATGGAGAAAATCTACACATGTTTATCCTCTATGCCATCCAAAACTCAACTTACTCTTATGCTCAAGGAAGTAATAAATGAGTGCAGCTTTGGCCTTAAAAATACTATAAAAGGAGTACAGAAGGGATTACTTCATATATCGAGGACAGCTGCTCATGTGCCAAATGATATGACGATAAATTTGACAAGCACATGGATGACACACTAGTAGAAGTAATTGAAGATTCCCTGAGAAAATATGATGAAATATACTTTAAGAAGATTGATTCTCATATTAAAGCTATCAAGGTACTGCAAGATTCAAATTCTACATCAATAAAGCTCCTCTCTGATAAAGTGTTCGATATGAGTTCAAACTTAATCACCTTCAAAGGATTCATCAACGATACAATTCAATGAATGGATAATGATATGGATCTCGTACATGAACAATGCCAAGATTTCAACAAAAAGTTTGACGAACTCAAAGGCGAAGTCATTATTACAAAGGTCAAGTCTAAGAGCTAGTGAATACCATTTGATAATTGACTGAGGAGGTTGCATCACTTCGGCGGAAAGATGACAAAAAAAGGGCAGAGAAGACTAAGGAAACCTTCACAATCATCCGTTGCAGCTTTTCTTCCTCTTCTTATTTCTTTACCTTAGGCAATTCCTCTAAGCCAACTTTTATATAAAGCGTTTGAATCGTCGAGTGGAGTAACTTCCACTGGTAGAAGGCTCCTTATAATCAATGACCCCATATATGATAATCAAAATTTACAAGGGATGCACGTTGTAGGAGAATAACAAATCTAACTTCCTCTTGGGCCTAGAGAATCTGAATAAGAAATGAGATTGAAAGAGGAAGAAGGAAGAAAACTTTATAACAAAAGGAAAGAAGAAGAAAGAAAGAATCCTTCAAGGAATCGTCCAAATAAGCGAACATGAATTAATAATAGCTTAATGTATTATTTATTCCTTTGTAAATTTCTTGTAATTTTCTTCTATTCTTTCTATAAACCATTCTTTAATTCATCAATAAAAATTCATCATTTCTTTAGATAATATAGTTGCTCACTGTATGCTAAGTCATATTTAAATATACTTGTTGTCTTGCATATTTAAAAAATTGATAATTGTTGAAATTACTTGTTTTGTCATCATCAAATAGTGGAAGATTGTTAGTACCCACATTATGTGGTCCCTTTATTTGATTTGATAATGATTATGATTAATGTATATTTGTAAAGTCCTTATAAAAGATTTTATGTAAAAGGACTCGGTTAGGGATCAAATTTGTTAGTTTGATCCAAATCGTAGAGCATAGGAATATAATCCTTGTAATAGCTAACTTGCCCAAGGCTAGAAAGGTTTTTAGTAGAGCATGTAACGCCCCGAGATCCCGACCTTCCTGAATTCTATCCATTTATATCTGGATTACATAAGCATTGACTTTATACTACATTAACTGGAATCTCGTGCGTCAAAACTTAACCTTTAATCTTTGAAACCATTCAGTTGACCATAATGCAGTCTATATTTTTATTTTCTCAAAACTTTATCTTATTTTCCTTACATGTCTCAGGATCGCAACGTTCACTTACCCTTCATTAAACTTAGGTCAAACATTAATAATTTGTGACCTAGTCTATTACATTTCATAATCCAATATAGTTTAGGAGCTATATAACCTGTAAATAAAATTTTGCCATGAATTATTCAAACATGGCCCTATTTAACTATATCTATTTCATACCTGATCCTGTTCACATACAGTCATTCATCATATCTATGTTCATATATGTATCTATTTACACATATCTGTATCATGCTCAGGAGTTTATTACACATCAAACTCGACTAATAAATAATACATCAAACTATATCCTTTACATCCTATCACTGGATTATACATACATGTACATATATCTCACTGAATTTATAAATTATTCATCACTTATTACAGATATGGTTTAACATTTAAAACCGGTCAATACCTAGTTATTACATGTAACAACTCTTTTCACGTTTATCAATTCATTCATCTCTTTATACTTTTAGCTTCATCGGAACCTCCGGCCTTCTCGCACTTTACCTGAAATGTTAGTTTATAGCAAGAGTGAGCACTAAGGCTCATCAAGTAATTCAGATAATCATCTTTCATGCTCGCAATTTATAATATGCTTCATGCCTCTGTACTTTATCATGTCATGCATAAATGCCACGTATTTCACTTAACAATTAAATCACATAGTTGCACATAGGGCTCATTTCAAATCCTTTATTACCACCTATTTCACATAGAATAATAGAACATTTAGCCTGAAAACTTTCCTGGTATGCACTTGTTTTACTTAACCTTTACGTCTACGATAGACTTTTCTATCCTTCTTTACATCTGGTTGCTATATCGAGCGCTATCTGTAAACATTGCACTATAAACATCATTATAGGATCATATATCTCTATATAACTTATCATATATAAACCATAAATACATAACCATTCGTCTCTAATCATTTCACATGTGATGTATTAAACCTTATGTAGGTTAATAATATATCCTAACTTGTTACCGACATTTTTCATAACCCTAACATGGTTTGGCTTAGCTTTAGACATGTTATATTATGTCATTCATCATATCATTATACCATAACATCCTTTAACTTAACCATTATTATCAATTCTAGGGTTTATATAACCCATTTCTATCATTCCATATCAAAATATAGCTTTTTGAAAGCTTAAAAAAATTTCAAATGCACAGAAACTTCGCCCTGGCGCCGTCAGACTTCGCTGGCCCCGAAGTGTTCTCGGTTGTGAACAGTAACATGGCGCCCCGGCTAGATGTTTAGTACAAAACATGGCGCCTCGGCCAAATGTTCAGAAATTTCTGATTTTTGTCCTACCTTTGCCGATTTTTAATTCCTTCATCTTACATCCAATTAAACTCAAATTTGGACCACATCTAGACCTTACTACCTAGTATTTAAAAAAAAATACTACTTGACTCATTTGGCTTCTCAAAAATAGAGATACACTAGCCCCTAGAAGGGCTGTTCAACACATTTCCAACATTTAGAAACATTTCTGAACTTTTAAAATTCAACTTTTGCAACTTGGTGATTTCTGGCCATTTGCTTCAAAACATCATTTCAACACCTGACATAGTTCACATAACCTATATGTGACATGTCCAAACTTTCAAAACCACAAAACTTCGCACGAGGCAACTTTTGTCCATAAAAATCCGTTTCGAATCGAAATGATCGATTTCGATCGTTCGAATCACTTTTTTATTCAAATTTAAATCCGTTGATTTCCAAATCAACCTAAACACGTGTAATAACATAAATATGAGTCATTTAACTTCATTTCAACTTTAAATCCTCAAAATTGCCAAAAATCACACTTTGGTTGGATTATTTTTTTTTCCATTAACTTTTCAAAACCTTTCATTGTCAAAGCTTAAACTCAAAGTAAATCCTTAACTCATTTTTGACACAAGTTACCTCCAACACTACATTTAGTACACATAGCACATATATAACTTGAATGGACTTTCAAAACCTTTAAAACTTTTCAAATGGTTACATTTTTCCAAATAGTCCGTTTTGGTCGTCAGCGAACGTTGAAAAATTTCAATTGTCGCCATATGAACCGAATGACTTCCAAATCATTCCTAACACATGTATTTATGAAAACCTTAGTTGATTGGCTTCATTAAACCATTAATTAACCAAAACGGCTAAAAATCACATGTTGGTAGGATTTTTACCAACTTCACAAAACATAACTCTTAAACCATATTTGAATCCTTGCACTCTATATCCACATACATTCATATAAACTCGTTTAGCAACTTCAAACACTTATATAACTTCTATAGGCATCTCCTAATGCACTTTACAGATTATAACGTAGTCTATACATAAAGTATAGCCTAATATTATATTTCCTTCACAAAACATGTTCTTTCAACCTTTCATGCATCTTGTAGACTATTTAACATGAACACACGCATGATTTCTTCATAATAAACCTTTTAGTCTAGGTTTTCATCAAATTTAACAACATATTACACATGATCATCTCTTAAATTATGACGCCTAGCTTCAAAACATACATGAATAGTCTATCAACTTTGCTCAACCAACTTTCAAGCCTAGGGTTTCTTCTTTAATCATCAGCATAACACATAACTCACATAAAATTCATAATCAACCTTTATTTTTCAAGTATTCATGCATGGCTATACATAAACTTCTATTTAAACTCATAAATTCTAAGTTCTAGACTTTGAACATAATACCTTACTTGATGACCAACTTCTTAGCATGTAGAGCTTTGTCATGATAAGCTCTTCCTCTTTTCTTCTTGTTCCTTGGTCATTTGAGGTCTCTAGCTCCATGACTACTAGCTTTTCTCTATGACTCTAATAGTTCTATCTCTCTTTCTCCCTTATCTTATTATCTAGATGATGAAGAAGAAAATGAAGATAAGCTATGCTCATGCTTATCAATTATATACATATATAAGTTATATGCTTTCTCCAACAACTAACCCAACTTAGTTAGCTTAACTCAATCATAGTTAGGGGCATTTGTGTCATTTCACATTTTAAGTGAAGGGCATTTTCGTCATTTCACCGCTTGGGTCATATAAGTCATTATCCAAATTGTCAAGGGTATTTTGGTCATTTTACCCTTTAGGACACGATGGTCATTACTTGAATTGTTGAGGGGCATTTTGGTCAAAAGCCATTTTAGGACTCATGTGTCATTTTCCAGATTGTCAAGTTTCCTAGAGAATTAATCCCATTTAATTCATACATAACCCATTTTTTCATCCAAATTAAGTCATTTTTGATCCAAACTCGTTTCATTACGCTTGAAATTTATTCCACATCAATTTAATCCATACTAAACTTGTCCCAAATCTCTTGTCACACCTCAAAACAACAATGTCATCAATTACATATAATAATTTACAATAATTTACCAATTTACCTATCATCACCCCTTTTTAACTTTCTACGAACCATTTCGGTTCTATATTCAATCAATTCCAATTTTCAACATCTCAAATAGTCAAATTGCTTATCTTTTCCATAAATTTCTTCCTCTAAAATCAAACCTCGATCGGATTACCGAAATCCATCAACATTATCCTTTAAGCTCATAATATCCTTATAACTTCAAAACATTCCATAACTCATTAACTTTATTATTCATTAATCCTTAATATACCAATTAGGTTAAACAATTTCTCTTTCCTTTCTACACATACAGACTTACCATAGTTTCTTTCAAATTACCTAATTATAGGTATTACAGTCTATCCTTCATCTTTAATCCGTTCAATCACTTTTCAATCTTTGAGATTCATATCACTATAATATCATCATCTAATATATCACTAAAACACTTTAAATATATAAATGATCCTTTTACATTCTAGAGACCCTTATTTATATCCAGAGTCCTTCCTTACAAAATTCAACCACATAGGTCACTTATATCACATAGATCACATAATAATTCACATTTAATTTCTCTTACAACTTTCTGTCATTCAACGCTGGTTTTAACTGATAACCTTTACTTAATTAACCATAATCCTCATTTGGAATTCTTATAAAATCCTGGGGTGTCACAGAGCATAAGACAAAGTCGCTCTAAGATCATAGAGTTAACCAAAGTTATTCCAAGATCACAGAGTAAACGTCAATTTGTAGAGCCAAAATCGAAGAGCTACTAGATTTGTAGAGCAAAAATAGTAGAATCAAAATTACTCTACTATCTAAGGATTAACTATACAATTTTGCTCAGCAGAAGCCAAAATTATAGAGTGTAGCATTCTGACATGTCAGTGACAGGCTATGACAAGGGTCATTAACCTTAAACACACAGTCCTCAAGATTGATTTTTATGTGTGTTTATGATAAGGATATAACAACAAAAAATCTATCCAACAGCTATATTTGCGAGGACAAAGGACATGTGTTTGCTACTATACTAAATACAATACTGAAGAAAGTGACTTGAGGTGGTCCAAGCAGACAATAATTTAAAGTCAAAGAATTGAATTTTGACAAGTTTTCAAACAAAATGAAGCAACGGTAACAATTCAATAGGCCAATTCTAAGAAGATGCTATAAAAATATTACTACATCAAATGCTGAATAAAACGATTAATTAAGAAGCAAAGCGTTGAAAGTCTAGTTTTCAAAACTTCATTTTATGATTCTAAAAAACACAAATTGTTGCTAAGTTAATTGAAAAAGGAATTAACGCAACTTAGCAGCGCCTTAAACATTTCTTTGTTAGTGATTGTGAAAGTAGTATGCACACAAGCCAATCGCATTTGATGTGATATAGCATATATTTTGTAATCTTATTTATTTATTAATAAAAGAATTTATTTATTCAAAGGCATTTTCTTTATCCATAAATAATATTGAATTAATTGTGATAAACCTATAGTTTTCGAGCAATGCATTTAGAATCATAATGTTGATTATGCTAATGAGATCTAAATTCAAAATAGTTCAAAACTAAAATTATTTCTAATCGTGGGATCACTAAAATGAGGATTAGTGAATCCGGATAGATTAGTACTTATTGCGCTTACTCTTATGAAGATGATGATTGATCTCATAATTATTTGTGTGGAGACACTAAAGCAAGTATGTAAGTGCTTATTAGAGAATAAGTTCACTGAACGTGAATTGTTCATGGAACACCTAATAGATTTTTACTTGTCTGTCAATAGGAGTTCCTAATGTGATAGTAGTACAAATGATCCTTGGAATTGAGATCATCATAGTATCTTGTATATGATACTTTGACATATTCCTTAAGACCTTTAGAGTATAACAAAGGGTATGCTTGGGTATAGTAAGTTGTACATGGAGATTGGTAAATGATCAACAAAGAATCTACCACTTCTAGTAAAAGGAGAGAATGTCCTATGTGATTCAATAAATGACAACTCAGTAGTTCTTAGCCAATGCAGAATGAAATTAGAACAAAGTTTTTAATTTGCATTATTTAGAGTTGTGCATTTGAGAATCGAAATACTTATGATCAAATAAAATAAGACTTGACAGTAATTTCATGTTTTATATTTGATTGAGAAATTGTATGGTAGAAGGATTGAATTGTATGGTAACTATTCGCGAAAAAGTTCTTTTATGATCAAATGTTGAAATCTATATTATCTGAAAAGTCATTGATCACTAAAGGGGCTTACCCTTATTGTGGAATAAATATTATTTATTTAAATAAATTAAATAGGTTAATTTATTTATATAAATAAGATTAGAATAATTCAAATTAATTTATTCTACAACCGGTTTAATATGGAGAACTTAAAGCGTCACACCGTAAAAGAAAAATGTTTATTTAAGAAGTTAAGTGGCATAATCATAATAATAAATTAAGTATATTTAATTTATACTATGGCGATAGAATAAATTAAATAGCTTAATTTTTATAATTTAGTATTTTGGAAATACTAATTATAAATTAATAAGAGGTGTCTTATTATTATTATTATTATTATTATTATTATTATTATTATTATTATTATTATTTAGTTCTTAAATGGTTTAGGTTTAGGAATTAATTAATAAGAGTATTCTCATAATAAATAATTAAGTTCCTAAACGGTTTAGGAATTGTAAGTATTATATTAAATTAATTTAGTTTCTAATTAGATTGAGAGTTAAATTAAAACCTTGTTCCTAAAGAGTTTAGGATGATTGAATAAATTTATAAATAAGAAGAGTCTTATTATAGATTGGTATTACTCACATATTCTCTACATCTAAAGAATTAGAAGAGAGAGAAAACTAGAGTTTGCCACCACCCACTTCTTAAATTCATATTTTTCTTGGTGGATCACCTCTAGAGGCTACACACTTGGGTAACTAACGTTGATTTAAAGAATCTAATCGGTGGATTTTGAGAAGAATATGACAGAATTAGAGTTGAACTCGTACATGTAAAAACTTAGTATCTACAAGGGTATAATTGTGATGACCTAAAATTTTGAATGTATTTAATAATATTAAAATAAGAATTAAATAAATAAAATTCTTATTATATGACGGAGCGAGTTGAAATGAATATATATATATATATATATATATATATATATATATATATATAGAGAGAGAGAGAAAGGATCCATGACATACCTCCTTAAAGAGCTCACCAAGCTCACCCCCTTTAGCGACGGACCCGGCGACGGTTTGGTCCGTCGCCATAGGTTCGTCCGTCGCTAAAACTTTTAACGACGGACAACATATCGCGATGGATAAACATTTAGCGACGGACGAACCTATGGCGACGGACCAAACCGTCGCTGGGTCCGTCGCTAAAGGGGGTGAGCTTGGTGAGCTCTTTAAGTAGGTATGTCATGGATCCTTTCTATATATATATATATATATATATATTAATTTATGTGATTTTTGTGGTAAATTAAATATGTGTATATAAATGTGAGATATATATACAAATATTAGAAAATGAATTTTATAGTTAATATAACTATTAAGTTAATAGTTAAAATTGACTACGAGGGGAATTATGACTATGACGAAAATTAATTAATATTAATTAATTTGGGTTAAGGGAAATATTATATTATAAAATAATACAATTTGAATACTAAGCTTTGAACGATAATGGTTATATTATGAAAATAATTTCATAAATGTGCAATTAATTCACTTAATTACAATGGTGAATTAATGTATGTATTTTTATAAAATGAGGGAATTAATTAAATTTATTATTTTAATATTATATATGAATGTAATATATATCTTTATGAATGGCTTAATATATTATATTATGTCAAACGAAAATGGAAATAAATATGAAATGAGAAAATTAAGTCACTAAATTTTATTTTAGGTAATAATGAGGATTAGGTTACACTAATTCCAAATGTAACATAAATAAGGGTGTAATATTTAATATTATATCAAATAAATGTGAATTAAAAACATGGGGCGAAGGACCAATATTTATTAAATAAATATTGGACGTTGAATTAGGAAATTAAATTAATATTTAATTTATAATTCATGTATTAATTTAATGTATGTAATATTTAAATAAATTGTTGAAACAATTTACGGAAAAAAGGAACTAATTTAATTAAGTGATATTAATTGTACATATGAATGAGTTAACTAAAATAGTTAATGGTGTAAATATTAATTATTTTAAATGGGTAATTTGTTACGCAAGAAGTGTTAATTTCATTATGAATTAATTCCATCATTAATGAGATGAATTTATACATAATTATAAATGCGTAAATCACTAGATTATGTATTTATAGACAATACATATATTAAAATGAATATAATTATAGTACATGTACTAATTACATTTATTAGCAATTATATCAATAAAATGTATTGGGAACTATAGCAGTTACACTATATATATATAAAGATAATATATGAGATACATATGGTAGGTATATATGTAATTTAGGCATATATACTAATTATGGGAATCTTAGTTGTTAGTGGATGATGAATAAGCTGGGTAATAAGACTTGGTGTATTAACATGGTTATTGTAGAAATTGTTGTGGGAGTTTGGAATTGGGAACCATGAAGGGTTATGGGGGTATAAGGATGAATTGGTGTAGGGAGATTGAAGATCCATGCTTAAATTCTTGTGAAACTTAGTTTTAAAAAAACATGCATGTAAAGGTGTTTGAATAAATTTCTCAATGGGGAGGTTTTTCCAAAACATGAGAATAAATGGTTCATTGCTGGTACTCTATATACATGCATGAGTTAGAGAAATATTCAAGAGTCATGGGTGAGTAAAATCAAGTCTAAATTGGTTTTTAAGAATTTCTAGCAAACTAATTTGAAAATGAAAACCATGTTAAACAAAGATTTTTGAGGCTTTGAATGCGAATGATAATGACGTTTGTAAAGATCAAACTTGGGTGAAATTTGTACTTTGTTGCATGGTCTAGATCATGGTTACAAGTTTGGGTCATTTGGAGTTGTGTGATATAAGTTATTCATTTGGGAAATGGGAAGTGAGCATGTTGTAACTTAAAACAAAAAAAAATCTGAAATTTGGAGTCATGGCCGTGGCAGACTCATTCCCGGCCTGGGCCGTGAGCTCGCAGCCAAAGCTGACCGGGGCGAACTCATACAGAGTGTAAAACCACGGTTGGGGCCGTGGTGTTGCAGAAATGTTTTTGTGATTTTTTTTTTTTTTTTGATTTGTGATGCATCGAAATGATGTTTTCTAATATGATATACATTCTAAAATATAAATTAACCCTTTTTGGAATAATTACTTCCATTTGGTTAATAATTAAAGACTTTAATATCAAACCTAGAAATGAATGAAGTTTTTAAAAAAAAAGTTGTATACGGTTAAAAAGTGTTGAACATTTAGGAGGTATAATGCAACTTTGAATGTATTTAGATGTATTCATTAACTTATATATGTTATAGAATACATCGAACGTGGCAGGAATTAGAGATTTGGAAACTAATTTAGATGAACACAAACTTTTAAATAAAATGGTTCAATGTGTTACATTAGCTAATAGTCCGACTCCCTACAAATAGGTTGTACACCGGTGATTATAGCTCAGGTTATATAGGTTGACGAGTGGTGTATATTATGGATGTGCGATAAGTGTAAAACGATAAATCGAGGCAAGTTTTTTGAATCTTGTTTATTAAATGTAAACTTGATATTTATTATATGCAATTGATATTGTATGATAATGAATCCTTTATGTGTACGTTGAAATACGCGATTTGTATTACAAAGTTATATGAATTGTTGAAGTCAAAATATGACTAAGATTTTGTGAGTTATGGAAACTCAATTTATTTGTGACATGCAATATGTGATAAATGATAAACTTGATATAGCATGAAGTATGATTTAAATATGATGCGTACTAAACTATGAATTATGTATAAAAATGCTATGTATGAAATTTATAAACCATGTATGAGATGTGAACTATGTGAAGCATGAAATGTGTTAACTGTTGAACTTGCTGAGCCGTCGCGCTCATTCTTACAATTAATTTTGCAGTTATAGACTGAGCAGCCGTTGAAGGCAATAATAAGGAAATGAAATTTGTGTAATAGAAAACCATTGATTGTTTCTTTTAGTGACAATGTACCAAGTCAAGATGACGGATTGTAATAAACTAATTTGTAGTAGTCTTCGAAATGCGTATACAAGATATTCATTTCAAATTTGAAATGCAAATTACGTATATACTTAATTTGTAAGGTAATATAATAAAGTCAGAATATTATATGAGTGATGATATTGTATTGTATGATGATGATATATATTGTTTGGAAAATTTAGTTGGTTATATAATTATTCAGTTGTTAAATTATAAAAATGAAGAGGTAAATGAATCTTATATTAAAACATGAGTTTATGTACTCGTAATCAATCTGTTGAAATAAATCATAGTATATATATGATTTTGAAATACGATAAAAAGTAAAGGTTACGATTTTGGAACCAAAGATTTATCAAGTTTTACTTAACTAAATTGTAATATTTATTTTGATATTGATTATTGTTATAAAAAAAGGTTTTTAAAATCCACAAAAATTTACCAAATTATAATATTGATTATGACGTGGAGTTAGATTTATGTCGGATCGTGAGCACCGAATTCGTGGTAAAAGAGACCCGAATTTGAGCGCGTCAACTTTTTCTAGTTTAATTAATAATTGTCCATAAAGGTCGATCCTAGATTATGGTTTATAAAATTTTAAAATCTGATTTTACAATGCTTAAGCTCTTTTTATGCAATTTGATTGTATGTCTATGGATATTTTCAAACCAACAGATTATATAGATCTTAGTGATCCGTTGTAACTAAGTCTTAATAAAAACTAGCTCAAACAAATGGATATAAGTGTATAAAAATTTAAAGGATCTCAAACAAAGTAAATATCAACAATAAGTCAAAAATCCGAACTAAGTAAAAAATTATCATTTTTCCAAGAGTTATTAAATAAAAAAAAAAATTTTATCATTGGCTAAAAATTAAAATCCAATTAACTCATTGCTCAAGTAACACATCCTAAACATAAAATAAAAAGCTACCCCATTTTCGTAGGAAACACGGTTACACTTAGCATGTGCAACAAGCCTTTAAACCCCAAGGTTACCCCAAGTGGACGAGTTGTGTCTCGTGAGGGTTTGCAGTGAATTTACCCACAAAATTCAAATTTCCAATTTTTTTAAAATTTCCTAAATTTTTCAAAATATGACCCAAAAATAACAAAAATCCTAAATCCCTTCCCCCACACTTAAAATTTACATTGTCCCCAATGTAAAATAAAATGCAAAGAAAAAGGCAAAAATAACTAAACTATAAATACGAAAATTAAAATGAAAGAAAATTATACTCCCCTTGGGTTGCCTTCCAAGCAGCGCCTTTGTTTATCGTCATTGGCTTGACAACATGCTAAATCACTACGTCACTCCTACTTCATGAATTTTGAGTACCCCATCTATCACATTATTCTTCATCGGTAGATTCAATCTCATTTGCATTCGACATGAATGTTCAACTCCCTTTTCAAGTAATAAATATTAGAGATGACTATGAAGATTCTTTAAAATTAGAATGGTATCCTGCAAAACAAAAGATAAAAATTTGTTATGAGTAACAAGCAATGGAATGGAAATAATTGCATTATTATCAAAAATCATTGGCAAAAAATTTAATGGAGCTTCATCCTCCTTCAAATCTTGTTTCAGCTCAATTGCTTCTTCTTCCTTTAACTCCAAATTGTTGGTAATTGCAATCTCTAATTTTTCCTTATTTATTTCCTCAACAACTTCCGCCACCTTAGGCATGTCATCATAAAAAATAACATCATTGTCTATATTAACACTGTTCGCTTCATTGATGTTGTTTGCTTTCTCTTGCTTCGGTGATGGATGGACTGTCTTTTCTTGATCTTCTACATCATTACCACTTTTTAACACTTGTGCACTTGTATTCTCTGTTAGATTATTCATCGTTTGAGAAGGTACTTGCTTAAAACTTTGCTCCTCCAATTGATTAATTACGGTTGTCATTTGTCCCATTTGTTTTTCCAAATTATGTATATTTGCCTTCATTTCCTGTTGAAATTGCAAAGTGTTAGTGCTAAGTTGTTTAACTATATCCTCTAAAGACATATCAGAATTAAATGATTGGCCATGTTGTTGTTGGGGGTATGAATATAGGTATTGTTGATAACTTGGAAAATTCTGATTTGTAGACAGATTCATTTGTGGATTCTCATAGCCACAATTAGAATGATCCCTCCATCCTGAATTATACATTTTTGAATAGGGATCATATTTCTATTGGGGTTGACCAGGGAAACCACTTGCTATATTGACTTGTTCATATGACTCCTCTCGAAAAATGGGGCATATATTAGTTGAATGTCATATTGCTATACAAATCCTACAAGCTTCCACTGGTTGCGCATTACCTGCAACCATTTGATAAACAAGAGAAGTTAGGGTATCAATTTATTGCTCAAGAGGAGAAATAGTTACCTCATTGACATAATCATCCATGACTTTCATTCTTACCTGCACAACTCAATTAAATTATGAAAAACTATAATAAAAAAAAATCTAAGAAAAATTACTAACTTAAAATAAAGTTTACAAAAACAAAAAAAAAAATTAAATTAAATTAAAATCATTCCCTAGCAGCGGTGCCAAAATTTGGTATGCTGTTGTAGGCATCCAAAAATAAAATCTTACTTGGGAAAAAT
Organism: Hedera helix; assembly: GCA_947179155.2. Lineage (NCBI taxonomy): Eukaryota > Viridiplantae > Streptophyta > Magnoliopsida > Apiales > Araliaceae > Hedera > Hedera helix. The sequence goes on along the minus strand of OX359264.1, from coordinate 9,486,962 downwards.
ATTAATGTATTAGTGCAAGTAAGAGTCGATCTCACATAGAATGATTAATTTAATTTTATGTTTTCGTAAATCAAAATTGGGGGGGTTTTAATCAAAGAAATAATTTTAAATAAAATCAACTAAAATAATTGTGCAAATAGTTTAATCAAATAAATAAGAAGAAAAAAACCTTGGTTTAAGTTAACATCCACCATCAAGAATTTACAACTGATCACTAAAACAAGAATAAATCAATTAATATTTTAAATATTCAACGTGGAATAATTACTCCAATTCGAATAATTTTCCAATTTCTCCTTAATTTTAGTTAAGTAGAAACAAGCGATCTAAATAACCCTTACTACTAAATAATCTCAGACAAGCGCTAAAGATTTAACCTAGTAGTAGCATAAAGAAATAGAGAAATCGTTGAACTAAACAACACAATCCAAGCGCCTGCATTTAATTTAGATGAATATTCTTCCTAAGATATAACAATCTTTTGATCTGCAAAATAATTATTAATTTTAGTTGCTTCACAAATTAAAGTGACCAAACAATTACGGATTTGATATTTAATTTAGTAGTAGATTTCAACGAATAATAAACTAGTATGCATCCTAGCAATCAAACAGATCAATCATAAAATTAAACACAGAAAAATATTCAATACTCAAAATATAAATTGAACAATTAAAATAAATTAGATCTCACAGTGTGTAAATCTTAGTGGCTTCAATCACTTAAACCAAGAAAAATAATTTAGCTACTCATAATTATAGAGAACACCAAAGAATAGAAGAGAGAATTTTTCTAATGAAAGTTGTATATTACATTGGGTCTCAAGCCCTCTATGTATAGGCTTTATAAACCTCCTAACCTTAATAGGAATTACATTTTCCAAACTCTAATAGGATTTAAAATACAAAATAAATAAATATAAAAATTATTATTTATTTTCCCAATCCAAATTGCTTTTGGATTTTATTAACTTGCTATTTTGCTACATGTTGGAACGGAAAAGAAGGAAATAAAATTCAGCTGACGCGCTGCCACGTGGCATGATCAAAGACAGCCAGCTCCGCCGTTCCCGCGCATTGCGCGAAAATATTTTTTTTTGTTTTATCTTCAGCCGACCACGCATTGCGCGCGGTCTTTTGTTTTCTGTCAACCTCCGCGCATGGCGCGCCCTGTAACCAGCTGCTCCCAAGCGACGTCATTATGCTCCAGCTGCTTCTGATTCCTTGCGCGCATTGCGCGATATGTCCATGCAGCTTTATTTACGAAAATGCCATTCAGTTCTAAATTTTATTCCTTTTTCCTACAAAAATAAAATTAAAATAATTAAAAATAATAAAAATACATAAAAATGCATGAAATTAAATAAATTACCTAAAACCTACTTCTCACAATATTTAATTATTTACAAATGTTATTAATCATTTAACAATCTTTTAATTACATATTAATAATATTCCCCACGTAATAATATTTTATTTCAAGCAATACCAACAGTTAACTTTTTAATTGTGTTAATCTTAATCTTTATTTCAAATATTTAGCTACCATTTAGTCACTAATAGACTCTCTTGCAATAGTTAATCTTTATTTCAATAGTGTAATTACCTTTTGTTAAGTTTTACAATGCCCGACAAACGAAACTTTCAGTTCTGAACAAGTCTGGATCAAAAACCTAATTTTTTTACAAGCATGGGCATAAAGACGCCATCCCAAGGCATTTCTAGTGCGTAAGCCCACGGACAAAATCAAAAATGACTAGGGCGTACTCTTGGGCGTCTAGACGCCGGTGTTCAGATTTTAACTTTAACTTTGGCTGTCAGAACCTCTCTCAGTAATTTGGCCATAACTTTGTCATACGAAAATATTTGGAGATGATTCTTGAGTCTAAATTCATTAGAATTTTATGATCTACAACTGTTATTTAGATCACAAATCCAAATTTTAAACAGAACCGGACTCAAAACTGCTCACAAGGACAAAGTGAAAACTAACTTCACAAATCCATGGTTTTATTGATTTAAACTTGAATAAAATAAAATCTACACCTTCAAATGACACCAACTTAGTGTTGTTGTCTTTCTAACTTCTTGTTTTATAATATTTCATGGTTCGATCACATTTTTGAAAAAATTTTGACACAAAATTAACGATCGAACCACTTAGGGTTTCAAAACGACCTACTTTGTGGTAAAAGCCATAACTTCTTTGTTTTTCCATATTTTTGAAAGCTTTAAGTTGGATTTTCTTTAAAACTTATATATGTAACTTCCTAGTCATAGAAATTCATTTTCCAACTTGTACATTTCAATCTACAACATTAAATATCACATGATCAACTAGGGTTTTACCGGTAAAGTTCAATATGGACATTTCTTCTATTTTTATGTATACCACTCATACAAAAACATGATTTAAACATATCAAACCATGAATATACATTTATAACATAGTTTTAAGACTTCTAGACCATCAAAATAACTTTTGATCGGTTAAAAATATATTTTAACTGTTTAAAACACATATAGACTATAAAAACGAACTTAGAAAGAGTTAGGACACTTTTTAACCTTAAGGACTTGTGTGCTCTTCTTCTTATCCTTCCAAAGAATTGTGTGAAGCTTTGTGACATTCACCAAGCTTCTTCTCTAGCTATTTTCTTCAACTCACAAGTGTATGCTCTCACTACAAGAAAAACGGTCAATTCCGACGGAATATTCCGTCGTATTTAGTGCTATTGCGTCGCAAATAGTGTAATTTCGATGGAATATTCAGTCGTAGATTCGGCTGAAAATAATCACATCGGGATTCTTCTCGTCGAAAATTCGGTCGAAAATAATTTATTTCGACCGCTTTTTTCCCGTCGGTTATTTCGTCGACATTAGAGTAACTACGTCGGAATACATTCCGCCGATATATATTCCATCAGCCATTCCTATTGTTTTTGCGACAAGAATTTCGTCGGATTAATTTTTTTCCCGTTGAAAATAAGAAATTAATTCTGACGGAAATTACGTCAAAATTAACGCATTCCGTCAGTATTAGTATTTTAGAAAATGTTTTTAAATGCTTTAATTCTGACGGAAAGTTAGCCGGAAATATATAGTTCCATCGGAAATAAGAGTTTTTTTTAAATGTGCTTTTTGCTTTTTCGGTGCCAGGTTTTAAAACCACATTTTTTGTACCTGCAAACCTGCTTTATCCCAACAACACAACAGTAATCCATTATTTATGTTCACACACAACATATTTCTTCATATGAATTATAATAAATATAAATGACGACACATTATAATATAAATCATCGTTTAAAGGTACAATACTTTACAAAACTCAACAAAATTACGACGAATTACAATCAATTAAAGTAAATACAACTAAATTATAATCTATAAAACTAAATGAAACTAGTACTACCAGCTGTCTGCAAAGAATCATCGGTCGGGGATCAACGGTTCTGCTGTGGTGTATGAAAATCATCGTTGTCACCCCCTCCCCCCCGCTCGCGATCGGCATCACCAACATGCTCGAAATTGCCATCTTGTTAATACAATTACAAATATCAATCATTAGTTCGTACATGAGACAAAAATTCACAGCTAAATAATTATTACAGAACATGCAGAATATACAACTTAAATTGAATACAATACCTGTGCAGTTAGGCGCTGAGTCATCATCGGGCCAAAAGCCTCCAACAGTAGGGTAGTCACCATCCGAATCACCTCGTCTCGTATCATGACGAACTTCTCCAGAGATATGCCTGTACTCTCGACATTGGCCCCTGCTGCAACGTCCTGAGCAAGCTGGTGAAGCCGAGTACTAGTAGGTAGGCTTTGACTACGGAATATCGGATCTATACGAAACGTCTCTGACACCGCTGCCATAACCCGCTGGAACAACGCGTCGTCCAAGCCAGCGCCCGTATGAGATTGTTCAACATGTCCTCTCGAACGCTGGCTAGAACCTGCAAAATTAAATATAACATAAAAAAAATATTGAATATTAATATAAATTTTGAATTAACGAGCAACATACTAAAATAAATACCTCCGGTCAATGTATATGTCGGTACCCTCAACAGCCCCAACACTCGATACCTGCTCGTAGTGCTACTAGGGGGATCTTGAGACGCGACCCAAAGAGCCATCTCCTCATCCCTAGATAAGCTAATGTCGGACGGAGGGATGGTGGAATTTCCCCTAACAGCCTGCAACTCAGCTACACGCTTGTCTCGAAGGCTCTGAAATTGATCCTGTAATTTATTATGTATATGATAGTTTATTGACTCATTTTATTAAGTACATGATACTAATAATTACATAACTTTATAAAAACTCTTATCCGCATAGTTGCAGCTGCCTGCGACATAGTACATTCCTTTGGCGTGTGGGCTCTATCCCAGAACTCGATCATAGTGGGAGGTCGTCCCAACTCACCGCTCATGACCTAACAAATAAAATTTTAATTTATCCTTTATTTATTACATATTTTTATGAGAATATTAAAGTAAACAACTTAATATATACATACCGATTTCACTTCTTCAAATGACCGTGAACCCGTAGTATGTACTACTCGGAGCTGGCTATGATTTTTCTTCATTTGTTCTGATATTTTTTTTAAAGTCATTTACATCCCAATGAGTACACATAACCTCCTATGTTGCATCTGAAACAATATCGGGCTGATGGTCTCGAATAGTAGTCCCGGGCTGGTCTACAACTGCTTGGGTAGCCCTATGTCTCATCTCGTACAACCAGCCGGCGGAATTCTTCGCAACATGTGCAATAATAACACTGTCGCCAGCGGCCTAAGAGATGCCCTACTTATATCTAAAATAAATCTAAGAAAAAGAACTAACTTATCAGAAAAAATAAATTAAATGTGTACGTAGTATTTACGTATACAATTTAAATTATTTAAAATAACTTACGTGAAAGCCACGTAACACGGTATCCATGAAGGAGGCATCATGCTACGTGTACTGTGTAAATTGCATGCAGCCAATGGGGATGTGTGTCAGACAGATGGCGTGTAAAGTGGCCTTAGCCACAGGATCCATAATACTACAATACAAATCAAAGAACGAAAAGTTATGTTTATTGTTTTACAAAATAAAATAATTTAAGTTAACATAGCGTTATTTTACACTTACTGCGCAGAGTCGACATCTATGCGGACAATATGCGCAACAGCTGGCGGACGACAAAATAACCCGAGGTTCGTCTCTTGGGGATGTCGGTGAGCAGTATCTGTAAGTAAAATTGAATAATTAAAGTTAATAAATCAACTCCAAAGCATAACCTATAAATATTAAGCAAACCTTCTAGCTGACGATGATGACCCGTCTGAGTATCGTCAAAGGATCCTGCACGACCACCACCGTGACGACCGCTACCACTATGCCTAGCCGTAAATATACTACTGAAATACAAAAATAAAATGCAATTAATATGCAGTTAATTAATTTAATTAAATAAAATATACTTCTTAAGTTTATATTTAATACATCGTCAAACCCATCAGAATTATTTTCATAGTTATCCTCGGATTCTGACACGACTTCTTCATTATCAGTTTTGTCATTGTTATTATCTTGTATAAAGACATATTCATGATCAACCACGTCTTCCTCGACTTCGTCATTATCGGGTATGTCAATGACATCTACCAACATATCGTCGTTATGTAGGACTACCTGACTGGATTTGCTAACATCATCCTGCAATGGCTCATCTGTCCCAGACATATTAGTATCATCAAATGGACGAGTCTTTGTTGTGACAACTGTATACCAGGGGCTTTTACAATTTACGACATTAGATGCGTAATACACTTGAGTCGCTTGACTGGCTAATACAAATACGTCAGCAGAATATAACTTTGACTTTATATTTACTATGACGATTTTGTTACGATCAACTTTAACACCATTCTCATTATCAAACCAGCGACATTTAAATGTAACTACTTTTTTACCCCCGGGATAATTGAGCGTAATTACTTCCTCTAAACGTCCATAATAATTGGACTCCGAATCTTGATAACAACTACCCAACACGACAATACCAGAATTTACTGAAGTCGGTTCATTTATGTCATCAACCTTAAATCTATACCCATTAACGATACAGCCGGGAAATGAACTAATCAATTTGTAAGGTCCTTCGATGACATATTTAAAACGCTCATAATTGTTGTCTTCTGCAACCCTTTTCTTAAACCAATGTTGAAATTTTGTAGTCGTGAATGATTCCAACTGTATTGCATTTAAACCCGGGTTTAAAGCACATGTTTCTTCTTCGAATGCACTGAAACAGTTATAACACGATTTAATTGTAGGCTAGGATTTTAAAAATTAAATTTTTATAAATACTATGTACATACGTTATGTATGACGATACTTCGGGCATATTTAAAAGCACATATGTAAATACAATTTTCAAATCTTTTTCTCTTAAGTACGTCATTATCTCATGGCCAAATGGTTTAGCCGGATAGGAAAATACAGCTAACCCATCAACACATGATTGGACTCCGACGACCTCATTTCGACTTAAACGATTGTGTTTCGTTGTGACAACATCTTCAAAATACAATGAGCTGAAGTTGACAAGCTCTTCCCTAGTGTACCATTCAGCAATAGAGCCCTCTATACGAGCTTTATTTTTTACTTTCTGCTTTAAACGATGCATGTACCTAAAATACAATAATTAAGTTCACAAACATTACGAATATGAGTTATGAATATCATCAAAAAAAGAAATGTAGTCGATAATACCTCTCAAACGGATACATCCATCGATATTGCACAGGTCCTCCATGCTTAAGTTCATATGACAGATGAATAGGCAAATGCTCTATTGAGTTAAAAAACCCCGGAGGAAATATCATTTCTAACTTGCACATTGTCAGCACTATATTTTTCTCCATCTGCTCCACATCAGTATACCTTATAACCGTTAAACATAGATCCCGGAAGAAATTTGAAAGTTCAGTTAAGGCATCTACAATTTTTTCTAGGTAACTGTAGACACCCAAATTTTGCACTTCTCTACTAACCATGGCAGGAGGGCAAAATCGTCACTTGACCCGACATGCGAAAAGGAAGGTGGACCCCAACACGAAGCCACCCCAACGATTTACGGTCAAAGCCGCCACAACGGACAACGAGCATCCGGTCACTTGAGGCAAGGCAAACAGTTGATCCAGAAAAACCTGAGTTGATCACAAAAGGCGACTAATGACCACTACGCTTACGATGTTCGGGGGTCTCGCAATTTATACATTAGGTAACAGCCTTCCAAAATAATACCGCAGAAATTGGCGAATTAAGACCGCATGGCACGAAAATCGAGAAAAGCAAGCCGGACAGTCGCGGATGCACCTGCGACCACCGACAAAAGGGACAGTGCGCGGCTCGAGGAGACAACCCGGCAGTCGAGGATTCGGCGCGGACGGCTAGCAGCCCAGCCGCAGATGCACCTGCGGCTGCCTGCTGAACATTATACAACGCCATTTCCACCCGAGAAGGAGAAAAAAGGAGAAAAAAGATAGAGATTTTAGAGAGAGAGAGAGATCGCGGGAGGAGAGAGAAGAGCTTGTTCTTGGTTAGATTTGAGTGAAAAATTTATCTTCTCTTGCTAATTAGTCGAGTGTTCTTGTGGTGTTGTCCGATTTGTGAAATAAGAAGCTTTAATTGGCATTTTGCAAGGTGAAAAGGGTGTTTTCTTGATTTTTATTGTTTGTATTGTTAGTATAATTTCATGTTTTGGATTCTTTGATGTATTATGTTGTCATGATGATGATGATCCGTGGGTTAGGGGTCGCTAGCGAGGGTTCCATCGGAACGTAACTTCCTCCTAATGCCCCGATGACATCCTTACGGTGATATATCGTTCGTTGTGTTCATGGATAGTTGTAGTGTTGGCATTGAGATTTGTGATTCATATAGTACCTTAACGAGTTTAGTATTGTTAAATTTGTCCGTGGTATGATGGTGTAGTGATTTGGGGTAACTGTGAGCCTAGGGAGAGGATCCTCGTGATCAAATCCCGATGTTGGACATTTTGATATGTAATCGTTGAATAGGGTCCATGGTTGTAGATATGTAATATCGGGCCTTAAAGCGATACCAAATCGAGGTCGGGTTAAGGCCCCGTAATAATAAAGATATGTGATTGTGAGTGTTTGGGGTTGTCTAGATGGCTCACATGCCCATGGATAGCCCCGACACGTTTTGAATGTTTGTTTTGATTTACGACGCAAAAAACGGTTTTCCAAAATAAGGCAAATGCTAAAGATTTTCTAAAAAGAATCAAACTAGGATATTAGATACACGAGGTTTAAAAAAGTAAAGAGTTTTGGCGAACTTTGATCCTTATTTGACGAAAAGGCTCCATTTGGTTTTGAAATGTCATGAAAGATGTTTTCGTGAAAAACAAAATATAATAAAAGAACGTTTTCATTAAACTTTGTGCATAGGGTTAAAGAGTTCTAGAAGTTGCTTTCATTTTATTTAAATTTACTGTTAGAGGGCAATGTATAGTCTCGATTCCTATTTGACAAACGTTTAAAACTATCGTTTTCTAAAAATGACGTCTAATAAAAAACCTCATCGTTTTCGAAATTAAAATCAATCTTTCTTATAAAAAGCGAAGCCTCGTCATTTGGGTCAAAAGACATTTAAACGCTTTCCCGACAAAACACATTTGCCTTATAAAATCAAAGCAACTCTCTTTGCAAAAAGTCACCACAAACATCCATTTAGGCACACACGCTCACATATGCGCACACCCACATTTTAAGATTTAAAAGGATAGGAAAACATCGAGATTGCGGTAACCGTGTTTCACGGAAGTCGGGGGGTGCCTAACACCTTCCCCTCGCTTAAGCAAGCCCCCGAACTCTATGAACCTCGGTTCGCGGACCAATTGAATCAGAGTCACATATGAGCTAGCGATTACGAAAACAAAATTCGGATGAGTTGGTACATCCATTTCAAATATACTAACTGGCGACTCTGGTCAACTGGCTCATTATAAAATCGACCTTTCGAAACCCCGTCGACACTAAGCCGACCCTTTTCAAAAAATCACATCTTAATCTAAAGGCTAAAATTGGAAAGGGCTTTTAATTATTAAAAAACGAAACGACGAAAATCCCGGCATCGATAGTAACATCTCGCGAAATGCAATTGACATCAACTTTTGCATGAATACATGACAATCATGACTTTTGAACCCAATAATTTTCAACTGTTCAACCTTACTATAACGACATATATTAGAAGCATATCAATCTGGGAGCTTCAACGCACTTATCCATTTGCAGATGTCTTCAACTTGTTGCTTGGTTAAACAAAATGGAGCTTTAGGTTTTGAGTTGTTAGGTCGAGGCCACAAATCTGGCCATATGTTAAGTGTCTCCAAATCTTTTCGTGCATTGTCGTTGTCTTTTGTTTTATCACTCGCATCTAGTACGGTATAAAACAAGTTCTCAAATACATTCTTTTCTGTATGCATTACATCTATATAGTGACAGAATGAAAGCATCTCCCAGTACGGCAACTCGAAGAACATGGGTGAATGCGTCCAGTTATGAGTCTTGTCGTAACCTAGTGCTCTATATTTACTATGCTCCTTCCCTGGTGGTGGAAATTTCAGTTCGTTTAGCCAACCAAAAACCTTACTGCCTGACAATCGACCGACAACCCCCTTTTTCTCTGTTTTTCTATTAAACTGTGTAGACATCTTTCTGTAACTGTGATCAACAGGCAAGAATCTACTAGCAGTACCAAATAAACTAATTTTTCGCCCATGTTTTAGATGTGTGCCTTACACATCCCCCACACAAATTGGACATGACAACTTCCCATGAGTCGACTACCCACTGATCATCCCAAGTGACGAAAAATTAGTGATAGTCCACAATAAGGCTGCCTTCATCAGAAAATTTTGCTTTATCGATTTGTCATAAGTCTGCACCCCCGTCTCCCACGGCATCTTAAGTTCATCCACTAACGGCCTGAGATACATGTTTATGTCCTTTGCAGGACTTGTATTCCCCGGTATGAGTAAAGTCAAGAACAGATACAGATCCTTCATGCACATTGACGGTGGAAGATTGTAAGCTACCATGATCATAGGCCACACATAGTATGGTTGACTAAAATTATTAAATGGACAAAACCCATCTGTAGCCATGCCAAGCCTAACAAGTCATACTTAATGTTGTCGACTTTCTTCCAAATCAGGTTTTTACATTTAAAACATGGGCATCTCATCTTTTCGTTCGAATTACCAGCATGTTCATTAGCAAAATTCAAAAATTTGGACACCCCATCACGGTACTTAGGCAGTAATCCTCTACCATCAACCGGTATTCTATGGTACATCCAGCTCCGATCGTCTGACATATTTAACTGAACAATATAGGATGTATCAAATTAACCAAGGTGCTTAGCATATGTGTGTGTATTCATGATTCCTGCATGACTTCAACTTCTAAGTATACAGGTCAGGCTTCTATCCCGTTCATAGATGCGTCTTCTCACTTGTGCCAACACCTTGAGCATGTTTTTTGATCAATTCTGACAGAAATTAGGAAAATACATATATAGATGTAGGGTCCACAAATATTGCATTTGAACAATTCTGACAGAAATTCCGTCGAGAATTTCGTCAGAAATAGCTAATGTAACAAATGCACAAAATAATAGGCGTAAAGGAAATAGCTATAATTGCACAAATTAAATCCACATACTAATATTAATTTTCAGAACACAAATTAATTTCACAATATATATATATATATATATATATATATATATATATATATATATATATATACCTTACTATCGGACGGTGAAGCGGCAATGGAGGCGGCAACGGAGGCTGCAACGGGGGTGGCCATAGACGGCGGCAACGAGCGGGGCAAACGAATGGCGGCAACGGACGGAGAGGTGGGTCGGAGGTGATGTGAGGTCGGAGGGGAGAGAGAGAGAGCGACAATGAGAGGTGAGAGAGAGAGAGAGAGACCGAGAGTGAGAGAGAGAGAAGAAATAAAACCGGAGGCCGTTGGGGAAAAAGACGATGAGATAAAGATTTTTAATTTATTTTAGACGGAATCTTCCGTCGAAATTAGGTCCGTCTAAAATAAATTAAAAACGACGGATATTCGGTCGAATATATTTATTTTTTCCGTCGAACTTATATTGCCAGGCGTGGGAACTTTGGCGCCAATAGGGGTGCTATAAGATCGACGGAATGTCGTCGATTTTAAATTATTATAAAAAGAATTAAAACCGACAGAATATTCCGTCAATATAGAATTATTTTCGACGGAATAAATTCCGACTGGATAAATTTCGTCAGAACTAGCCGCTTTTCTTGTAGTGTCTATATTTCTCTCAAGAAGCTCTCCCTTTTTCTCTCTAGAATTGCTTACAAATGACCAACCAACATAACTAAAGTGTAAAGCACTATATTTATAGGACTTTGCTAATCCATCATCAACTCTCCTAATCCACTAGTGTTGGTGAATTAGTAGCTAATTTGGATTACTATTTACTTGAATGACTAGTTGATAGACAAGTGGAATGACTAGGGTTATTAGCCAACTATGGAAATGAGTATAATTTAAGCAACATGAACAAACAAGCCACCCCCGTGTGAGTTTAATTTGTTTGGGCTCAATTTATTTATTACATTGGACTAACATTAAATAACTTATGATACATTTAATTAAATCAAGCAGTGGGCTAATTTAATTAATTACATGGACTAAGGTTTAATTAATTACATGGACTACTAGGTAAATTAATTTGACCTAGTTTAATACCTCATTTGGATTTAAAATATAATCCAATTAGACTTGCTTTAATTAATTATAACACCTTACTTTATTGCTTTAAATAAATATACATATACACAAGTATATTCATTCAATTATCTAATGCACAATTAATTAGTACAAAATTTTTAATTCATTGCTAATTATTTAATAAATATAATTACAATGTCTAATAAAATTCGTGGTCATTACAATTTTCAACTTTACCTTTAACGATAATTTGGCATGTGGTGTCATCTCTAAAAGTAACCGTTTCTCCTTTCTTTGCAACAAGTGAGGTGAATTTAGTTTTATCACCTGTCATGTGTCTAGAACACCCATTTATCTGATGACGCTTTAGCTTTTAATCAAACCTATAAAACAAAGAAGTAGCTCATCATTTTAGTACCCAAATTTGTCTGGGTCTGATTTTGTTAGTGGCAATTGATTCTCTTTTCTTTACCCAAATTTGTTTTATTTTTATTTTATTGCAATTTGTATCAAAATGTCTTTTTAAACCATAATTTTTGCAAGTAACAAAAGGTGAGCAATAAAGAGACTTGTTCATTAGTTTATTATGTATTACTCTTATTTTATTTGTAGTGTTTATATGTTCTTAACAGGATTGTACCCAATTCCTTATTTATCTAGGCTTGACCTTTGAGCACCCAACATTATATTCAAAAAAAATTCTCCTTGAACAAATTTTGCAAGATCCCTTTTTAATGAAATTATTTCTTCCTCATTGTTATTTTGCATGTTTACTATTTTACCATCATTAAATACATTAATACATGCATATCTCATTTTTAGATTTTTTTTTAAATTATCATTTTCCTCTTTAAGAATATTATTTTCTTTATGTAATTTATTTGCACGATTATACAAAATTTTATTATAGTTATATAAGTAGTTAATTTTCGCATTTAACTTGGACACTTCACTTGGTGTACAATCTTTAACTATTTCTTGTTTTTCTTCAATCAATTTCTACTTCTTTCATTAAATCATTTATCCAATTTTTTAAATGAGTGTTTTTCTCTTTAATATGAAGATTTTCGTTCTTTAAAACAAGATAATCAAAAATAGTAATTTCATCAAGTTCAGTGTTTACCTCGGATGATTCTTGTTTGTTTAATCCGGTGAAACATAGTTGGGCAGTTTCATCATCTTGATCAGCTTCATGATCGGATTCATCTTCACTCTATGTCATTAATGCTTTCCCTTTTGAGTTGTTTCTTAGTTCTTCTTTTTGAGTTGAAAGTATTCTCTCTTAAAGTGACCAGGCCTTCCACATTCAAAATAAGTTTCCTCTTGTAGTTTTTGCTTATAATCCTTCTTGTTATTGAAAGTTTTTCCTTGGAACTTTGAATTGTTCTTTTTTCTAATTAGCTCTCTCAATTTTCGAGTCATCATCGCTATTTCTTCATCAGAATTTTCATCATCACCTTCCATGTAACTCTCAGCCAGTAAAGCTAAAGTCTTCTTCTTGGGTGCCTCATATATCTTCTTCATCATACATTTTTAGTTGATTTTCAAATTCTTCAAGCTCTCCAAATAAAGTGAGAGTTTCCATGGTACTAATTTTTGTTGAGTCTTGAAGAGTTGTAACCTTTGGTACGAACCATGACTCTAAGAAGCTTTCTGTTAATTTCCCTCTGATCAATTTTTCGACCAAGTATACTTAGCAAGTTTATTAGAGTGAGGAACCTTGCTTGAGCTTCTTTGATTGTTTCATTCTTTTCTAACTTTAAAAGCTCATATTCTTACATCAACATGCGTAGCTTGACTTCCTTCACCTTAGTTATTCCATCATGGCTCATGATGATTGCATCCCACATTTCTTTTGCCGTATTACCTGCAGAGACCTTGTCGATTTCAGCTTGAACCATACTACTCAGCAGCATATTCATGGCTTTGGAATCATAGGATACCATATACGATTCATTTGTATCCATTTCCATGAGAGTCTTAGGTCTTCCATCATCATGCCTTATGATAACATGTCCATTTTCAACTACCCACCATTCTCATGGGTCCTTGTTAAGATATATCTTCATTTTGAATTTTCAGAAGTTGAAGTTCTCGCTCCCGAGCAACAGAGACGGGCCTGCTAGTGGACTGCCCTTCTTGAAAATTGAGGTGTGCTATAGGATCTTGCCTTACGATCTGCAAATATCAATATTAGTAGAGCCTCGCTCTGATACCAAATGTAATTATGTGTTTGTGCACACCTAGAAGGGGGAAGGGGGGGGGGGGGGGTTGAATAGGTGTTTTAAGTTTCAATCAATTTTTACTAGCAATTTAAAATTTTCTGCTAACAGGAACAATCTAGATAGGTCAGACATTTCTGCTTAAGTGTCTATTTAAGTATTTGTTTTGAATTTCTTATAAACCAGATAGGTATACCCTGTCTACTTTTGTGTCTGCTTTAGAAACGTGATTCAACTTTCAAATACGTAGAATAAGGTGCATAACTGAAATGATAGAAAAATAAATACACCATAGTTTTGTATGTGGTTTGACCCCTAACCTCTAATCTAGTGGCCTACTCTACGTCCAATACCAATCGGTATTGGATACTCTTTTATTTAATAAACTTGTTATCACAGAATACAAAAAACTCCCTGTTCAAAGTAGCTTTCCACTGTTATGGACACCTCTGTCCTCTTTGCACCTCTGCAACCTTGAAAGCTCCCTTTGAACAGAACCTACTCACTACTAGATCGACCAAGCTAAACTAGGCTTGAACTCAGAATTTAATACAAATAACTTTGAGTACAATGAACTCTTAATTTTCAGCCAAAGATAATAAATAGTAGATACAATGAATAACTGAAAATAGCTTTGAAAGGCTCTTGATTTTCTCTGTGATATTGCTGATATAGACTTTAAGTGATATGCCTCCTTTAGCCAAGAAGAAGAAATATATATACCCAAACGGAGCTAACGGCTATACAAGTTTGTTAGCAATAAACACTCACTCCACAGTTGGTATATTACTATATTACCACAAATTAAGACCAACGGATATATAAAGCATGAAAGGTTAAATCTTTGATTACCTTTGAGAAAGCTAACTGTTAAAATATGTTCCCAAAATAAATAAATCAAAGATATATATTAGACTCAGATAAAGGAACAAAAAGATAATCAAGATAAGTTTGTTAGAGCCCATTCACTAGACAAGTTTCCTTACTAGACTCCATTTCAAAGTAGAACAGATTCCTTGATATCCTCAATTAAAATTGATTTGATAAAATATATTTAAGGAAAGAAGTTTCAGCAATAATACTTGTAAAGCTCTAGTAATCCAACATACAATCTTGTAGGTTATACCAATTGAACTTATATCCATTATTGGGCCATCATGAACCAAACATATTATATTATTAAATCAACTCATGACAAAAATAAATAAGTCCATATTATAACCAATAAACACAAGTATATTGTCATTATTAAAACCACACAGGATATAAACCAAGCTTGAATGACAACTGTTTTTCTGATAATCCAAACAGGTAGTATATATTATGATTCTTTAACTACCATCTTCTAGAGAATGAGCTAGGTAATGACCTTATTATATCAAAATTACTAAATGCTTCAATACGGTGTTGGGGTAGCGAATTAGCAACATCCATACTAGTAGAAATCATAAATAAGCATATTTATTCTGCACTACTTGATGTAACCAAATTATCACCATCACCATTCCCGGGCTGATCCTACAGGCATTGTAGTTCAACCTTCAAACTGTTTCATTGAAATCTCCAAGTTCTTTGGCAAAACTATTGACACTTTTTTCTCAAGATACATTGATTGTAAAATGATGTATATTGCGAATTTATGTATCGATATTTTTGTTATCGATCAGTTACGTACGTGTATAAGTATTAGTAGTAACTCATTTAAAGAGATGTGTAATATGATAAACCACCTTACGTGTATAAGTATCTGTAATGTCCGCAAAATTTCGAATTTCATTATAACTAAATTGTGAATTTATTTATTAATGTAATGAATATTTTATGAACGAATTTAAATCTTGGTGTGACTAATTAGTAAATTAATAAAATGTTGGGATTAATAAAAGGAAGTCCAACTAATGGATAATTAAATTTGTGGACTAACCTTAGAATGTTAATATCAATAAATTGATAAGATTTTTGTTAATTAAATATCCAATTTAATTTGAATATAGCATGTATAATTGGTTTATGTAAATTAATTAATAAAATTATTAATTAATGGTATTGGATATTTTAAGTTAGCCCAAGCATTTGATTTGCACCAACCCCAAGCCTAGTTGCCATTTAATTAACCAATTGGGCCATCAAGTGTTTGACAAACAAAATAAAGAGCAGCCCAGCCCAAACCAATTCATGAACCGATAAGAATTAGAGGGTGCCACTGATTTAGGGACAACACCACAGGAAAAAGAAAAAAAAAACAGAGCACGCACAGTTTGTGCAAAGCTCAAGGATTTTAGTTACTGAAAAAAGAAGGGACATGGCAGACGTAGGGGGGCTGTAGAGCCAACTCCTCAGGATTTTGTCCAAGGCTAAGGGAGTATAAGCTTAGCACATCCATTCTCTTTCTCCTCTCCGTCCATTATAGAGAGATAAAGCAGAGAAAGCTGAAATAGAGAGCAAAGAGGCAAAAACAGAGAGAAGCAAGGAAAAATAACCAAGAGATTGCTTGAGTGCTTGATCTAGGAAGCTCAAGAAAGACTCTTGGATGTCCAATACCTTTGTCACATACTTTGGGAGGAAGAGAAAGCAAGCAACAAGGTCATCAAGGTATTAAACACCTCTAAGTTTCTAGTTTTGTATTTCTATGGCCATGCTCGGTATATTATGTGGTAGAAAGCTAGATTAAGAGCTCTAAATGATCACACTCATGCTAGAGTAGTAAATATATGTTTTAATGAGCTTATCATGTGTTGTTATAGCTATGTTGGTAAGATTGGAAGAATGCATGAAATCATCATTTTTGGAAAAACCGTCCGAGATAGTGTGGTTTAAGGCCTTATAACTCTAAGCTATTCAACTTGTTTGTGTTGGTTATTATTTTTCCTTGATATACCTATGAGTTTAGAAGAAAATCCAATTTGAATCACCAAAAGATATGGTGTATACATTTAGTTATGATTTTTCTACCATAACAGCTCACTTTCCGGCACCATTGAGAGTGGCTTGATAATTTTCATATTTAGTGTGTCTGAAAAATTATTTTAAAAATAGCATGATGAAGAGGATCAAGTTAGGAATCCATAGGATCTGACCTTGCATGATTTGGAGGTGTATAGCTCATTCTAAAAATGTTTGAAGCAAGCTACCTCTCGGATTGCACAAAACCAGAAAAACCTGGAAACCATTCTGTAACCATTCTGAGGCCAGACGTCTAAACGCCTATTTTTGGGCCTGGTAGGGCGTCTAGACGCCCTCCCCCTCTGTTAGTTTCTATTGGGCAGATTCCGGGTCGGGTCGTTTCACGGTTCGGGTCGCGGATAGTTTATTTTAGAAACGGGTATTGTAATAATTGTAAAAATTAATATAATTAACATATGGGACCCAAATAAAATAATCATTTATTGATTAAATAAATTTAATTAATAAATAAGATAAATAAAAATATTTGAGATAATTAATTATTATTTAATTTGTATTAAATAATAGTTAAAGTAACTAGAAATAGTTAGGTAATTATCATAAAATGATAATTTATTAATTATTTGATATTTAAATATATTAAATAAAGATAATAACTTTATTATTTAATGGTCATTAAATAATAAATAAGAAGAGTTATGTAATTAATTATTATGTAATAAATATTAGATGATAATTAAAGAAGAATAAAGTTTCTAAAAACTTAATTACTTATTATAATAAGTAAAGATGGGTAATTAATTATTATTAAATAATAATTAAAGAGAAATAAAGTTAATAAAATAATTACGCATTATTTAATTAACATTAAATAATAAGTGAAGATAATTAATTAATTATTATTAAATAATAATTAAAGAGAAATTAAATAAGCTAATTATGTATTATTTAATTAGAAATAAAGATAATTAATCATTATTAATATTAAATGATGATTAAGAAAGTGGTAAAATTTATTTAATTATTATTTAACTAACATTAAATAATAATTAAAGAATGGTTAAAGTTAATAAAGTAATTACTTATTATTTAATTGAGATTAAATAATAAGAAAAAGTAATTAATCATTATTCAACATTAAATAATTAAAGAGTAAGAAAAGTAATTAATTAATCATTATTTGATTAAATAATAATTAAAGAAATATAAGATAAAATAATGTAATTACCTATTATTGAACTTATAATAGGTAAGGATAATTAACTAATTGTTATTTAATTAAATAATGCTTAGAGGGAGGTAGAGATAAGTAATTACTTATTATTTAGTTAATAATAATTAAAGAGATGTAGAGGTAATGAATTAATTATTATTTAACTAATATTAAATAATAATTAATTAAAGGAAATTGAAATTATTAAGTTAATTATTTATTATGTTATTAAATAATAAATAAGGTAATTAATAATAATTAACTATTATTGAATAGTTAAGGTTATCATGTAATTATTTATTATTAAATGATAAAATTGTTTGATAATTAAATTAATATTTAGAATAACTAAACAATTATGATAAATTGATTAGGGGTTTAAATAATATGAGATAATTAAATCATTAACCTTAGTTAGGTGAATATTTTATTGAGGTTATATGAAGTGGAATTGTATGATAATCCAAGGTGATTATGTGTTAATAATCTTAAATACTTAAGTGAAACAATTATGTGCTGTTCTAATTGTTAGGCCAACATTCTCAATGTTAGGTCTTCAAGAGGAATTTAAATTAAGCGAAGTAGACGTAATTCGCGCACCAGGCAAGTTCCTTAACCTTACACAATTCTATATTATGCAAGTTTTCAAATTATATATATTGCAAGTTTCCTAACTTTAAATTGAGTTACCATTTTTCCAAGCATAGTAGTGGTTTAATGTTGATAAATTATTCCACCTCATAATATCCTTGGCATTCTTATTTAATTATATTTCGAACTCTGTTTTCATTATCGAGCTGCAAGGTAATTTAAAGTTCTTTAATTCATGAACTGGTTAAATTTAGTCTATGCCACTTGTTCTGGCTAAACGAATAAATACTATAGTAAAGACTGTCCAAACCAGTAGTTGGTGTGGATTTCTAAGACTGGGAGAACAACCTTAAATTGAGAAAGATATAAGTGTCGGTCACCCGATACAGTCAAAGTTTAATGTTACGCATACACATGGTGTACAAGAGGCTGATCCCCTTAAGTGCGATTGACAGTTATAAAAGGGTCAGTCGAATGACTGATGATGCCTTGGCGTTCACAGTCTATTGGACCACTCAGCAGTCAATTATCAAGTCTTCATTGTTTCATCTATGTCTTGATTATATTTTTCAGTTATTAATCAAATTTTCATTTATCAATTTGAGTACTGATTATGTTATTCAGTTTTATCATTGAGCCTACGTTGTTAGATCAACTTGATTATTACTTCAATTCATTCATGATATATTATATTATTCATTTAAAACTTGCTGAGCAAACTAGTTGCTCACCCTTGCTATATCATAAAAATATTTGCAGTTAAACCTGAAGGTTCTAGTAAAGATAAAGGCAAGGAAAATATGAAAACTTAATTAAGCAAGATAGCAGTTTGCCTGTTTCATATTTTGTTTGTACATATTTGAGGTGATGTAACACAAAACTTTTTTGTAACCTTTTGGCAGTTTGTGATGAATTAGTAAATGTTGTAGACCTTGGGACTAGAAAGCTTTTGTAATAAACAACATGTGTTTATTTATATTTTCCGCATTAGTATTAAATGTTGTTTAGCAGATATTGGATGTCTTTTGCGTGAGCACTGAATTCGAGGTATTGGTACCTATATTTGGGGGCGTCACAGTATCAATAGTAACTCATTTAAAGAGATATGTAATATGATAAGCCACTTTTATAATCCTATCAATTGTAATATATTCAAAAATTTCGCAAGTAGCAAGACTATGGAATAATTGAAAGTACCTAAAGAAAATTTGTAATTGCAGCCAATATGGTTTACACACAGATTTTTGTACGTAACATTGTGTCACGACATTGATCAACTTCTTGAGACATCTATATTTGTATATGAAGGAATCATAATCTTTCATGCATCATTCCTACGCAATCTTTTAAGAATGCAAGTTTTGCCTTCATTAGCAAAGAATTATTGCATTTTCACTTCTTCTCGGCCTTAATATATAGCACTACAAATTATACAGAATTTTTTTTCTTTGTACTTGTAATCTTTCATAAAAAATGGTACCTTTCCACTTGGTGCTTGAAAGTGGTAGCATAAATTAACTAATCTCATAGTTGGAATCAAAAGTAGGAAATTCTTTTTGAAAATGAGTTACAACAATTTTTAGAAGATGATTTATGGACCATAATTAAGAAATGATAATGACGTGCGAGCCCCAACAACTGAGACCAATTCAACTTCCTTAACTCATCTGAGTCCCAGTGACCAAGTGGTGAGCCAGCCTCCATTGCTCGTTCTAGCCCCAACGAAGCTTGAAATCTTTCAAAAACTAATTAAGAACTCTTGTGACTGACTTTTTTTTATCAGCAAAATAAAATTCATTAAAACTAAAAGATTTACATGAGATCGTCAAATCCAAAAGATATGGGTATGGACACTACAGAATTACATTACATGAACAATCTACACACCTTACAGAAACAAAACAATCCTCTTTCTATCTCTTCCCAAAATTTAAACTCCCTATAAGCAATCCTCTAAGGAAACCAAAAAAAACTCTTAACATCTCTACATATTCTTCCAGAAAATGAAAATGTTGAAAGCTTTTGCAGAAAGTCTTTATCATTGTAAGATGCCAACTTGATGTTTTATAGCTGTGTGACATGAGAGATGCAAATACTTCTTGTTTAGAATCGTTCCCCCCCCCCCCCCCCCCCCCCCCCCCACTGTTGTAGAGCTTATGTTAAGATCCCCTCACCAAATTTCAGAAAGTATTATGATTCAGAATCAGATACCTTCATCTCTAATAGGTTTTTTCCACGTATTCATAAGACTTGAACACATCATGGTAAAAGCCCTCCAATTTTCTCATCCAAGAATTCACCTATTTCCTCTTCGACTCTTATCTTTCTTTGTTTTGTTTTGTTTTTAGGCATCACTAGGAAACAATGCATGCTTTCCTTTGGCACAAATTATCGACCATTCTATTCCAAAAAGTCTGCAGATTTCTTCAATTTCCTCAGATTCTTGTCGCTTCTTTGAGATAAATCATGTGCTACTATTCCAGTTTGTCTGAACTTCTTTGTTGGGAACCCCTTTTGCGGTATGTGCTACCCATTCTTTTCTTTGGATAAGTTCATACTTTCTTTCCCTTGAGAATTTTTGCTTTTATTTCCACTCTTTGCAATATTTTCGCTATGATCGTTCGTGAATCTTGCTATGTTCATCCTTAGAAAGTTATCTTAGTTCGGTGGTTCGATGTAGTAGCTGAAATGAAATCAAGTAAGAAAAATTTTACTTTTCGTGGCACGCAATATGAGAAATAATTTTTTTCAAATCGGTTGGTATAATATATATTTGAAACATGATATACTAGAAATAATTTTCTGAAGAGAGATAAAATTAGTTGAAATATAAGAATAGTTAAATGTGATTGATCGACTTATTTCTAAACGTAGTGTTACAACAAACAAATTTTCAACTAAATTACGTCATGTTATCCTTTACTTAACATGCACAATAGGCTCAGTTGGCCGCATAAGGTGGTATTCCCTATAATATTCTTTTATATATTAAATTTTTAATAAAGTGTTTTAAATTTACTCATATAATTACTATATTTTGTAAATATTCTATATATTTTAGAATGTGATTTTAGATAGTGGACTATAGTGTTCTATTATATTTATTCCTAAACATTGGTTGAATGGTCAAACGGCTGCATAAGAGGTTCCTCATTTGCAAATTATAAATAAAGTTGCAATTATATTTGTGTAGCAGAATTTTAAGTAAATAGGAGGATTTTTTTTTTAGATTATTACATTTGATATTTCAAAATAAAAATGTATCATATTTTAAAATGCTTGTGTCAAAACGCAATTCGTTACCATATCATAATTTTCTAGTAACTATGATTTTACACAAAAGCTAACTTTACACAAAAGATGCGGTGTTGTTCACTAGACGCACTAGCTACAATGTTTCATTATTTCTAATATACATCACTAAAGTGGTGAAAGTTTTTAATGTCCCTATTTATAAACACTACTACCCCTTAATCAATCACAATTAAATTACATTTAATTTCCTTTATTTAGCATTTTAATTTTTTGATTTATGTGAGTGGTTTAACTTATTTGGATGAGATCTAATATGATCTAGCTAATATAACACATGACATAATTTTTATGTTTTTTTATTAAGTTAGTGCAGCGGCAAAATAGTATACGAAGTAATGAATTGCAGCAGATTCCTTGCAGCAGGAGAACCCAATTTTTTGTTTATTAGTAATTACTCAGTGCAGCAGCAATATAGCATTCAACAGTGGTGGAAGAATTTAAGTGCAGCAGAATTGCTAGTGATTCAACATCGTGGTTGTGTTACAGTAGAAATAATTATACTTAAGTTGTTCCCTTGCAGGCAGTCTTCATTTTGATTTCTTTTCTTTTGGAGATTTTTGAGATCTCATTACTCGATGCTTTTGCAGTTTATGATTTGTATGTTCAGATTCCATTTTCTATTTCTTATAGATATGGATTTTTCAGCAATAGAATATATTTTTGCTTTTGAAAAAAAAACACATGACATAAGTTAATATGATTCCCAGTTCAAAATTGAAAAAAAATAAAATAAAAATCCCCCCATATAATATTTATATATGCACTTGCAAAGTCAGTGAATTAAAGACTTGCAAAATTTTTATGAATATATCTTAATCACAAAATGTTTTTGGGAAACCAAACATACAATTATCATTTTTTTTAACTACCGTCTCCTAGAAATGAGCCAAGTGATGATCCTATTATATCCCAATTACTGCAAATGTTTCAATATGGTATTGGGGTAGCAAACTAGCTAGCAATAGTAGACCAAATCATTAATAAGAATGTCTCATTCTGCACTAACTTTATTTAACCATAGTATTACCATCCCCATCTCTAACAGACCATATATTTCCTTAAAACCTCCAATTTCTTCTGGAAAAACTCTTTGACCTTTTTCTCATGATGATGGAGAAAAGGAATTGGAAGCCGATTCGAAATTGGAAGTTGATTTGCAAGTTCGGTTGGAATAGGGTTTTTCGTCGGTTAAACTTTAAATCGATATAACTTTTGATCATTTTACAGTTAATTACAGGCTCATAATATATCAAATTAAAACTCTCGACGAGCTCTATAAGATTCATGTGCCATGATTTATACCGTTTAAAACACGAAAAAAAACTGTTTAAAGTGGTTTTATTGTCAGTTACAATTTTGGTCAAATTTTGGATTAATTTTAATTCTTTAGTATTTCATTATTATCTATTCTAATTAAGGTTGGAAAGTGGTTTGGACTATAAGTATATTATTTTAGGTTTTTAGAAGTATTCTTTTGATAATTATTTTCAATAATATTGTGTTTTCTCTTGATTTTTTTTTTTTATCTTTCTTTATATGTAAGAATTTATTTATTTTTATATTAATAAGTTAAACTAACCCGTTATATTTCGCTGCCTATGATACACTAAATTATTGAAAAAAATCTAAAGAAAGTTTGTAATTTCACCCATTGTGGTTTACACACGGATTTATGTAACATTATACGTGTCAAGATGTTGATCAATTCCTTGAGACACCTTTTTTACCTGTCCTGGTATGTATAGCATTACGAATAAAATCTTTTTTGTTCTTAAACTGAAATCCCTCCAAAGGGAGGGTATTTTATTTTATTTTATTTTTAAAAAAAAGTCACCTTTCGACTTGGTGGTTGAAAGTGTTGGCATAAATTAAATATCTCATTGTTGGAATCAAAAGTAGGAAATTTGTTTTGAAAATGAGTTCCAACAATTTTCTAAAAGATGATTCATGGACCACAATTATGAAACGATATTTTGTAATCTATAAATGAGTAGTCATGATCTAGGGACTTGAAATCCTAACAAATTTTGCTACTTCACTTAATTAATCGTTGTCGTTATTAAGAAACAAAACAACCTTGATGTGCCCCCATAAAGGTTGGAACTTTTTATTTCTCCCAACTAGAGCCACAAAAGGTTCAATAACTTACTCTATCCATAGTTTTAGTTCTTGTAAATTAGATTAATTAATTAGTAATAATTATTAGTGGTAAAAAACACAGATCTGATTAGAGTGAAATTGTCAAATCACATATTATCATGAAATTTCATAATTTTTTGTTATATTAATTATATCAAATGTTGCATTTGTACTGGCCCGCAAACAGAGCGCTAGAGTTAAAATTCAACATTAATTTGCTATAACAAAAAGTTATAGAATTTTGTAATAGTATGTGGCTTGATAACTATTCACCCTAACCAAATCCAGAAAATATAGACAGAAGGAAATTAATTAGCATGATATCTGTATATTCTTTGAATAAATCATGAGAATTCCAATAATAATTTTCCACCCTAGCAGTAGCAAAACAATATTATTTCAAGCTAACAAATAATTATGTATCCAAAATGTCTACAGCCAAGCTAGGAATTACTACTATATAATATCCATGCTATATATGTCTAACCAAAATTATACATATAGCCAAATAAATGTATTCAACTATTCACGTAACATTTCTACTATATATATCATCTTATATTTAATAGTTATTAACCTTTTAATTATCCAGCCAAATCATGGAGCAACTGTGCACCCATCAAGTTCCTATAAGGCAAATTCTGTCCTTGATCACCATCCAAAATTGAGTATTGAACTTGTTGACAATCTTCAATATGATCTCTAGGGTAGAATAAAGAACTCTGATGAGAGGTAGGCGAAAACGCTGGCCTCACCCCTCCCCCTCCATGCTGTTGCAACCCCAACGTCAATGACACACCACCACCACCACCACCATTAAAATTGTGCTGCACATTTTGTTCATTATTACTATACGAAACCCCACCACCATTGCAGGACGAGAAATCCAGTTCAATAGCCCCAAATGAGTCCGCGATTCTACCAAAACTATAATTTTGAGGTTGCTTGGTGTCATTTCTTTTGGGGTTATTGATGATAGATGATAAACATTCGGAGTCTATACGAACCAGCTGGTCCGGGATCGGTTTCTGATCATCTTGGTAATGTGTTTGAGGATTTTGGTTATTTTGCTGGCCACCATTTTGATCATCATCAAGATTTGTAGTTCCATCGGAGGACCCCACGTTTTCCTTTTCTTGGGTTTCTTCCACGTACATTTCTTCCACCATAGGTTTCCATAGTCGCACCCTTGCGTTTATGAACCAATTAGATACCTAAATAAGAAATATTTGAACAGAGTCAATAATTTAAAGACCAAACTGCGGAACTGTATGCTGAGTTTATCATTTTGTGAAAATATGATATCTGATTTTATAATATATCAAATCGCAGATATAATTAATAGTGCAAAATTGATTGTCGTACAGTTAGTCGTGTAAAATTATACTTTTTGAGTCAGTTTTGCATTGTTAATTATTTTTTTAAAGGTATAAGTTTGCACTTATAAGATCTGTTCTGATCCATCGAATAGAGTAGCAATTTCTTTTCCGGGAGCACATAAAATTTTTCTTTTTTACGATACACAATTAACTTAACATAGTTACCCCGACAGAGTCCTTTCATATTCAACCTACCCTTTATTCTAGCTCCGATTGTATGTGTGTAACCTATATGACTAATTGAGGACAATCTATCTATCTCATCAAAAGGAATTGCACACTGGATTCTCGATGTATGCGTCCCAATCCAAGGAAAGGGGATACTAATAATCAAAGAGAGTTTTTCATGTATAAATAGAGCTTCCCCAGGGCTTAGAGTGAGTTGTCTATAGGTATTCTCTACCTACTCACCAGTGTCTCCATCTCTGGCCAAGACTAACCAAATTGTTGGGATTGACTCATACTTTTGCGGGTTCGACTAATGACCACTACGACAGGGTGGTCGGGGGTCTCGCTCCCCGGTGAGCGAGCGGCTGCCCAGTTCGCCGATGAGCTGGCGGGGGTTGCAAGGGGGCAACGCCCCCTAGAGGCCAAGCGCAATGGTGTAATTGGACTTGGGGATTTATTAGTGGTTCAGTCTTTGATTTACTAATGTATTGGGCTTAAGCCCAGTTATAGCAGCTAGGGTTTTCTAGTTACTATAAAAATAATTGTTTGGTGTGTGAATCATTGTAGAGCGTGTGAGGCTTCTAATGAATACGTCAGACAAGCAGGACTAGCCAAATTGGTGAACCTGGGTATACCGCGTGTTCTTATTTTCTGTTCTTCATCTAATATTCTGTGTGATTGTTATTATTTCATCTTAAGTTCTAACACTTGGTATCAGAGCTTCGGTTTGAAGGATCTGGGATTTGTGAATTTAAGATGTCGAATAGAGGGTCATCACGGATCGAGATTGATAAGTTCAACGGGAAGAGTTTTGAACTCTGGAAATTAAAGATGGAGGATCTGCTCGTGGATAGGGATTTCTGGATAGTAATTGAAGATCCAAAGCCAATTGTTACTGCTCAGAAGGAGGGGACGTCTTTGACTAAAACAGAGTTGAAGGAGAAAATCGCTGCATGGGAGAAGTTGGATCGGAAGGCTCGTGGCCTAATTCGACTATGTCTTGCTGATAACGTCCTGGTTAATGTTTCTGGCGAGAAGACTGCGAAGGATCTTTGGACGAAATTGGAATCCCTATATCAAAGTAAGTCCTTAGTTAATAAACTGTTTCTTAGGAAAAAATTGTATAAACTTCGGATAGATGATGAAAGTTCGTTTTCTGCTCACCTACATGAATTTAATACCTTGATTAGTCAGTTATCATCAATTAGTTGTGATATCAGTGATGATGATAAAGCTATTACCTTACTCTGTTCATTACCTAATTCGTGGGATAATCTGATTATTGCGATTGGTAGTGGCACTACAGAATTGTCTTTTGAAGGGATTGTTTCAGCTTTATTGTCAGAAGATATGCGACGACAGAGCATGGAAAGTTCAACCAAGGAGGCTCTGTTTGTCAGAGGGCGAAATCAAGATAGGAATTCAAAGAGGTCTGGAAACAAGTCACAGTTGAGAAGGAGATCTAAGAGTACAGATAGATCAAAAATTAAATGTTGAAAGTGTAATAATTTTGGGCATATGAAGAAGGACTGCAAGAACAAGGGTGGCAAATCTGTGAATGAGAAAGATGATTCGGGTAATAAGGATGAAGCCAGTGGAGACTTGTACATAGCAGTAGCTTGTGTAGCCCAAACGGATGATGATGTCTGGTTCATTGATACAGGAGCTTCGTATCACATGACACTTCACAGGGATTGGTTCTGTCAGTATGAAACTTTCAGCGGAGGTAATGTCATGATGGGTAATGACACGTCAGTGAAGATTGTTGGTCGTGGGAAGGTGAAACTCAGAATGTACGATGGTACTGTCAAGACACTTCCAGAGGTTATGCATATTCCTGATCTTAGCAGGAATTTGATATCTGTTAGCTCGGTGACAGATGGAGGAGTTAACTTCAGTTGTGATAAGGAATCATGTAAGATGACTCGTGGGTTGATAGTAATTGCACGTGGAACAAGATGTGGTACTTTATACAAGCTGCTGGGAAGTACCATAAAGGGGCAGTTTGATGGTTCCTTTGTTTCCAAGAAGGAAGAGGGTGCTAAGAACAGTTCGTTCATGTTGTGGTATCAACGATTGGGGCATATTAGTGAGAAGGGACTAACCACTATAGCATCAAAGCAGCTGCTGGAAGGGGTTCCAAATTGCTCCATGGGATTTGGATTTTGTGAGCATTGCTTGTATGGAAAGTAGAATAGAGTCAAGTTTAAATCCACTGCCACTAGAGCGACTGGAGTGCTGGATTTGATACACATTGATTTGTTTGGGGAAACTCTTGAAGAATCTCTTAGAAAATCAAGGTACTATGTTTCTTTTGTAGATGATTTTTCAAGGTATGCTTGAGTTTATTTTATTATAAGAAAATCTGAAGCATTTGACAAATTCCGAGAATTTAAGGCACTGGTTGAGAATCAATTCAACAGGAAGATAAAGGTTCTTCGAACTGATAATGGTAGAGAGTATTTTCCAGTTGATCAGTTTTGTACTGAACAGGGGATTGCCAGACAGAATACAAATCGGATGACACCTCAATAAAATGGCGTGGCTGAGAGATTAAATCGGACGCTTATGGAGAAGGCAAGGTGTATGCGGAGTTGGGCAGGCTTGGAGCCTGAATTATGGGTTGAGACAGTTGCTATAACATGTTACTTGAAGAACCGGACACCTACATCTGTATTAAAGGATCAAACTCCTTTTGAGGCACTATTCGGAAGGAAGCCCAGTATATCTCATGTTCGAGTATTTGGTTATGATGCGTACATACATGTGCCAAAGGAGAAAAGGAACAAGCTTGACTTCAAGTCTGAGAAGTGCAAGTTCATTGGCTACAAGGAAGGTGTCAAGGGGTACAAGTTATGGAATCCAGAGACTAGAACTGTAGTATATAGCAGGGATGTAGTCTTTAGAGAAATACTGAATGAGCTAGTTGTGGATAAGTCTTCTGAAGAACCTGATCGTGTGCAAATTGATGTGAGCATGGGAAAGCAGGTGGAGGCTGAAAATTCATAGTTGACTATAGATTTTGTAAATGATGAACCAGTTCAGGTCGAACGCGATGAGGAAGATGGTGATGATTCTAACATTGAAGAAGAGGCTGAGGAAGAAGCTGAACCTACATTGAGAAGGTCCACATGGGTTCGAAGACGACCTAGCAGGTATTCACTTAGTGCATATCATGCTTTGCACGTCACTAATGATGAACCGTGCACAGTTAAGGAGGCAAGGGCCTCGGGGGACTCAAATCAGTGGGAGCTTGCTATGAATGAGGAAATGTAGTCACTTGATAAGAATCAAACATGGAATCTTGTTAAATTGCCTAAGGATCTAAAGGCAATTGGATGCAAATGGGTGTACAAAAGAAGATAAATGCGGATGGAAAGGTAGAAAAGTACAAAGCGCGGCTGGTGACAAAAGGGTATTCTCAAATAGAGGGAATTGACTATGATGAGATATTTTCTCCAATAGCAAAGTTGACATCCATCCGGACAGTTTTATCTACAGCAGCTGTTTATGATCTAGAGGTTGAACAACTAGACGTCAAAACAACGTTTCTTCATGGTGACTTAGAGGAGGAAATTTACATGAAGCAACCAGATGGTTTTGAGATCAAAGGCAAAGAGGATTTGGTATGCAAATTGAAGAAATCCTTGTATGGGCTTAAGCAATCTCCTAGAATGTGGTATCAAAAGTTGGATTCTTATGTCTTACAGCTTGGATTCACGCGATGTCAGGCTGATCATTGTGTTTATGTGAAAAGGTTGGGTGACAATTTTGTTATTCTAACATTGTATGTTGATGATATGTTATTAAATGGAAATAACAGGAAAATGATCAAGTCTGTGAAAGGGTTGTTGGCACAACAGTTTGATATGAAGGATCTTGGGCCAACAAACTTCATCTTGGGTATGCATATACACATGGATCGTATGAATCAAAAATTGGTTTTAGGGCAAAAGAAATACATTGAAGGGGTGTTAAAGAAATTCAACATGATGAACTGCAAACCAGTTGGAACTCCTATGGCTACAGGAACAAAGTTGTCAGCTGATCAGTGTCCTAAGACTAATAAGGAAAAAGAAGATATGGCTCACATTCCATATGCAAGCGCGGTTAGAAGCTTGATGTATGCAATGGTTTGTACGAGGCCAGATATTGCTCAAGCAGTGGGAGTATTGAGCAGATACATGTCTAATCCCGGGAAGGAGCATTGGACCGCCATCAAAAGAGTTTTCAGGTATCTTTGTAGTACTTCTAATTTTGCATTGCATTTTGGGGGTACGAGAGATGAAATGAACTTTGAGGTGGTAGGATCTGTCGATGTTGATTGGGGTGGAGATATTGATAGCAGGAAATCAACAATTGGTTATGTATTCAACTTGTTTGGTGGTCTTGTGAGTTGGATGAGCAAGAAGCAGAGTATTGTTGCTCTTTTGTCTACTGAGGCAGAATACATGGCGCTTACTCATGCAAGCAAGGAAGCTATATGGATTCGTAGATTGTGTGCTGATCTTGGTTTTAAGCAGAATGCAGTAAATTTAAAGTGTTACAGTCAGAGTGCTATTCACTTAGCGAAGAATCCTGCATTTCACTCACGGTCAAAGCATATTGATATTCAGTATCACTTCATTAGAGAGAAGATTGATGAGAAACTGATTTTCTTGGAGAAGGTTGACACAACAGAGAACATCGCAGACTTCTTGACTAAAGCAGTTACTTTGGCAAAGTTTGAGTGGTGTACATCTGAGATGGGTATCAGGAATTATTCACCAAGTGGGAGAATGTTGGGATTGACTCATACTTCTGCGGGTAAAAATAATTGTTTGGTGTGTGAATCATTGTAGAGCGTGTGAGGCTTCTAATGAATACGCCAGACAAGCAGGACTAGTCAAATTGGTGAACCTGGGTATACTGCGTGTTCTTATTTTCTGTTGTTCATCTAATATTCTGTGTGATTGTTATTATTTCATCTTAAGTTCTAACACAAACTATTCATCTTTCTTTCCATCCCCACACCCCGACTAACAACTGCAAATGAACACCCACTTGCATGACCTTTCTCTGTGAGTCTGCAATAGGCACAGACTGTTCTGTAGCATCAGAAACTGCATGCTGCAACTCCACTGATCCTTTCGAGAAATTGGGAGGGAGAGATTTGCTAATTAATCAAACTCAACAACGAAATGTCCCCAAGGCACAAACACATGATCAGATTGTTTTGTATTTTAGTCTAATTTAAACTATATATGGTATAAATAATTAGGCATGTATAATATATATATATATTCAATTAGCTATGTTAAAAGATTTTGGCTTGTTAAAATATATTAAGATATATAAGCCCTATTGAGAGTATAAACATATTCATAATGAAATTATTAAAGTAAGAAGAGAGATGTGGACGTGCCTGGCTTCGTGAGAGACCTGTTTGGCGGGTTAATATGTGCTTATCTACATCACTTGGATACCTGCGATCATTACAGTGCCATGAAGCACAGTACATATGAGAAGAAATTAATAACAAGTTGTGTGAATGAGAAAGAGAAAGAGAAAGAGAAAGAGACATATGGGTCCTAGGTTGGTTGTGACAAAGAATCAAATCCACACAAATATGTAAGCTAGAATAACCTGGAGAAGATAATATAAGATGTATGATTGATTGAAAATAAAAGTATGACAAAATGAATATAGGAATCTGAATGATAGTGGATGCAAACTACCAAAATTTTGAGCTCATTCGCAAACAAATGATTGAGACTATCTGTAAACAACGGATCGGATTGAGTGAAGTTAAAAATTGGTAACGGACTCATCTGCTGAGATTATAAAAAAATAAAAAATTGCATCTGAATAGTGTATAATTTTATTATTGAATAACAAAGACTATCGTATGCAACACAGTGTTGTAAAAATGCAATATTTTTCTAAAATTTCTAGCTTCATCAGGTCCACATTTCTAACAACTTTAATAGTTAAAACTACAAATGGGGTTTTTCCTCTTTGTTTCAAGAAAATGTCGATGCTCTCATAGAATCTAGTTTCACAAATTGAAAATGCTAGTCAACTAACTAAGCAGAAATTGTCTAATTTACCTTGACAAAATTTAGGATCGTGGAGTACAATCTTGTAGAGTCTTGTCTAGGTAAACTAGACAACTTATGTCTAGTTACCTGAAGTTACTCTTTGCAAATGAGAAGCATAATCAATAGTAGGATTTCACAAGTGTTTAACAAAGAGTGAGAGAGAGAGATTTTACGGGTGGAGGAAATGCTCGAAGAGCCATGCACGAAGAACAGAGACAGATCTCTCCGGTAGACCGCGTTGAGGTCTCCATGGATGACTCTCCATCATGTTCATCTGCTGGAAAGCCCTTTGCTGCCTCAAAGTTTGATCAAGAACCCTAAGCCTAGGCGTCTCCCCTCGTGTGCCACCTGGTGCTGCCGTGTCCTTCTCTCCCATGGCCTTTTTTGTAGCCTTAATCTGATCTACAATCCCATCTCTTAGACACCTAAAGTGCCTTGACATGGCCTTTGAAGCTAAGGCTGAATACACTGTCGCCGCACCGTTTCCGGCCACTGCTTCAAATGAGGATGCAACACCTTTCATTTGGTCACAATAGTGCTTGTATCTTCTATCCACCTAAAATACCCACACAAAATTAAGAAGATAAAAGATACACACAACATAGAATATATACAAATCGGAGTAAATTTAAAATGTACAACTAGTAAGTAATAAATATCATAGAACAAAAATATTGGGTTCTGAAATTAAATGAATAGGCCAAATTTTCGTCATGTGGGCATTTATGGAAAGGCCCTCTTAGTCTCTCAATTAGATCAAGATTTCAAGTCCCCTCATCAATCAACTTTACTACTCTTTTCCCCCCCTTGATGCGATATTCCCTCCAATTCTTTCATATCAAGAAAAAACCCTATTGCATGTTCTTTATTTTCTTTTTTTTTTAATCTTGGAAATTAAAAAAAAAAAAAAGAAAGAGAAAAGAAGTTATATATACTTTTACTAAAGAATATAAAACATATATGTATGTTATAAGCATCTCTCTCTTTCTCTCTCTTTATATATATATAGGACAATGATCCATTGCAACTATTTTCTATGGAGCAAAATATAATAAATAACATATATATCATCCATTATAGGGACCAACGTCTGAGATTAAAAAATTGAAACTCGTTGTCTGCTACTAATAATAGGGAATGATGTTTTTACCGTTTTAATTTGAGCTGTTGCTGCATATTTTGCACGCTAATGATAGTGTTTACCTTATTTTTCACCATAATAAATATTTGTTATGAATCATTTCCTATATATATATATATATATATATATATATATATATATATATATATATATATATAGGGGTGTGTGTGTGTGTGTGTTTGTCTGTATGTATGTATGTAGGTATACCTCCTCTAACATTTGAAGCAGCTTTGTTATTCTTTTCTGTAAATCAAGAAACTCAAGAGAACACAAGGAAAGTTTTGAAGAACTAGTTCCAATATTCTCCTCATCTTGCTCCCGCTGATTGGATTTATGAAGCTTCAACTTTGATTCATACAATTGATCATGACTTTGCCTACTTGTTCCAAGATTACAAAACTCATTCAAGAGTTCCTGAGCTGGGCCCAAGTACTTTGAGCCCGAGATCTGAAACTGTCCATCTGCTTGCTGAGATTGAAGATTTGCAGCTTTTCCCAAAAACCCATCTTGTATCAAATCTTGTTGGTGTTGAATATTCATCATGGGCTTGGATCCAATAAAGAACCGGCCTATTTGATCATGATCTTGTTGTTGTTGTTGTTGATGATGTCTTAGTTCAAAAGATTGTAAACCAATAGTAGAGGGATGACTTGAACTAAGAGAAAGTGAAAGACCTTGACTAGGCCTTTCATTTGCTTCACAAAGAAATACACAAGACCTTAAATTAGATGGATCATTATCATCATTTTCATCCTCAAGAAATCTATTAGGCTCATGATCATTATGACAATTATTTTGATAGAAATCACTGGTGGTTGGCTGGTTGACCGCCGCCGCGGCCTTGGAAGAAGCCGGTGGGCCGCAGTCTGGGCCGTGGTGGTTGCCACCGCTCTTGCCGCCGCCGATGAACCCTTTCCACATCTCCATGCTTCTTGTCAAATTATAAATCTCTGAAGGATTATTGGAATGAATATCATGATTGAAGCTTTGCAACTGGCTGACTAAATGAGTTTCATGATCGTAGTAACAAGAACTATAACCTCGTTTTTCTTGATCACCAGCCATATATACATCAATCACAAAGGGAAAAAATAAATATTTCTCCCTTTTTGTGTTGTTATATTGATGGATGACTTTTGTACCTGTATGCTTGTATCTGCAACCACAAATTAATGTTATCAAGATCTACTTCACTAAAAAGCAAGCACACAAAAAAAGAAAAAAAAACACCACCACATGTAAAAACAAGTGCAAGGAGAACATAAAGAAGATTAGATCAATCAACATTAACCACCACCAAAGGAAATAGTTCACATAAGCCACTTAACTATACCTTTTTGCTCTAAAGAACCTCAAAAAACTTTTCCTTTGGAGAGAGAGAAAAGAGAGGAGAGAGAGTGCTTACTGGTTTTTAAGTTGGTATTGGGAGGAAGTGTGCAGATGGGAGGGGAGGTGATAAAGAAGGGTGGAATGTAGAGCAACTTGGGTTCTTATTGGTTTATTACTTTTCTTTTCTTTCTCATAAAAATATAAAAATAAAAAATAGATATTAAAATACAAAATTGTACACAAAGTTTATTATTTTGTAAAAATATAGTATACTTGATTTTACGGTATAATAAATTAATATTACAAAATTATACTTTTTTGATTAATTTTGCACTTTTAATGTACTCGAAAAAAATATAATTTTACAATATTAATTATACTTTAAAGCAAAATTTGTTAATCAGTCAAATTTAAAAACAAAAATATTACACACACAAACAAAAGGAAGAGTTTTGTATTTTTTTTTAGTCGATAATAAATAAAATCTAAGATTGGTTTTCTTAAGATCTGGTTATTATGAAGTGAACTTCATAGTAAGTTCACTTTTAAATTAAAAATGTGTTGACACATAAACTGAGAAATATTTTATTTATCTGTGTAACAATATCTTATTAATCTAAAAATAAATTTATTATAAAATTTATTTTATAATAATCGGGTTCGTTTTCTTAATAACCCAACATGGCATGGTGTGCCATGAAAGACTCCAAGGTAGGAATAGAATGATCAGAAGATATGAGCATCCTCCCATGATCGAGAAATTATTTCCTGCCTCAGGAACATTGTTACAGTATGCTCCACCCTCTCACATGAGGGTGGGGTCCACACATGATGTGACCCGTGTGGACCCCCCCTCATGTGAGAGGGTGGAGCATTGCTCCAGGGGCATACAATAATTTTTCCCCATGATCATCATCATTTGATATAAAGTATATTCTTTCACTCTCTTGGGCAAACTAAGAGGGGTCAACGGACCAAATATATAAATGCATCCAAAATAGACTTCCTACAAATCAAGTACCCCTCAATTATTTCATAGCCCCATGGCCCTAACCCCATCAATAAGAAATGATTAAAGTTCAACCCAAAATTTAAAACAACAATCCCAAAACTAATGTTAAATTAAGTAACTCAAACATATATATCCCCATTAAATAATTTACAAATCTTCATCTTCATCTATGACCGTGGGTACAGTAAAAGAGATGGTATCTACTACAGTATCTTCTTAATTTGCCTGGTATATGTAGTACAAGCCGCCACATGAAATAATCATGTTTTTAATTTAAAATTTTACATGCACTACACATGCACAACATGTACTCCAAAGAATTAATTAAGTAAAGAATCCAACTCAATTCAACAAAGCTTTTCTTTAAATTAGTTGTGGAATGTAAAGTAGGAAAGTCTGAGTAAAACAAATAAACACAGCGTTTTGAGTGCTTAAAAGTTAAAATACATTTAATTAAAAAATTTATCCGTCTAAAAATAATTTATTACAATTAAAGTTTATATAAGTCACAAACACAAAATGTCAAAAATAATACAATATATCTGAAAATTTAAACATACCAAATAATATGGTCGCAAAAAATACGGCAAACAGTAGTAACCCAATGAACCTATAAAACAAAACATAAAAAAATGATAAAGATGCAAATAATTAACATCATGAATATGAAGATGCAGGTAGAAATTAAGGTAGTCCCACAGGTAAGAAGAAGAAATCGTTGGGATGGATGGATGGAAGGGGGAGCACGAATCCCAAGGACTGAGGTAAGTAAGAGTTGAATCCAGGCTTTTTCAGATCATCAATCTATTGTAGTAGCCAGTGGGGCTGAAGAAATTCTGATCAAACTACTGCTTCCACAACAGAAGTATCAGAGAACATATGACAGAGAGGAAAGAGAAATTCATAATAGTCCGAGAACAAGATGCCAATGAGGTAGAGCAAAAATTGTTCCTAAAAATAGTGTGCAGAGACTTTGAGATGCGGTGGTCCAATATTTCCAACTAATTCTAATTAAAACCTCCACCTAGCTTCCTCGCTATTATTAAAGCATTTCCACCATCCCCTCGTTTTAAAATTGGGACCAGTATATTATATTCCCTGTTTTACATGCAAGTCTTTATTTATTTATTTATTATTTTATATATATTACATGCATGTTAACAATAAAGATGAAGGGATTGGAAGAAATCCCAAAAATATATGCAATCTTTTAGTTTATTTTATAATTAATCTTATAAAAAAATATTACATATGTGCATGCAGTTTTATCGATTCTGTGTAAAATATGCCAATTCTAAACACCACTCAATCAAGTAAGTAGT
Source organism: Hedera helix (assembly GCA_947179155.2). Taxonomy (NCBI): domain Eukaryota; kingdom Viridiplantae; phylum Streptophyta; class Magnoliopsida; order Apiales; family Araliaceae; genus Hedera; species Hedera helix. The sequence goes on along the minus strand of OX359264.1, from coordinate 9,450,324 downwards.
ATTCCTCTTAGCAAATTAAAAATATATTTTGACTTTTAAAGGTTATTTGTATATTTTTAAAACTTTACGATTAATATCATTTCGATTAAATATTAAAAATGAAAAAAAAATGATAATTATTACTCTAAACTTAAAGTAGTTAGTTTAAAAATGTTACACTAGTTGATTGTATTAAACTGATATAATTTATTATTAATTTAGAATTTAAAATTTAATGAATTATTCATAAAGTCTAATGTTATATCTAATTTTAAAACACAAATAATGCCAATTAATCGGATTAGTTAAAATTTATTAATTACATCTATTCTCTAATTTCATATACATTAGTGATATAAATATTACTTTTAACAATATTATAAGTAGCAAAATTATTTGAAATGAATTTTATTCTGTTATAAATTATGTGTGATAAATTTTATTGGGACACTAAATATAATATTTGTGTTGTATTAAAAAATTAGAGGTAGTGCAATGGAGGGATTATCCTATTCCCAACCAATCATTTCATGGGCGTTTGCTCCACGCGTTTTGCAAGTGTGTTGGCCTAAATTTTCATTATTACACCTTTAATTTTTGGACAAATTTACAAACGCAAATATTTTACATAAATTTTATTTATATTATTAAAAAATAAAATTTGACATAAATTTTTGAATAAAATACTATTTTTTAATAATTTAAATACAAATTTTGTGTTTAAATTTATACACAAAATTTATGTATTTAAGCTTTTTTTAATTTTTTGTATGTGGAAGGTTTGGTGGTCTTCTAACCAAGCTTTCTCCGCCGCTTGCTACTTCACTCATCTCTCGTACGATAAAGACATACGAATTGGTGACGACCACATGTAAAAATACATATGGCTTGTTGCAGACGGTATTTTGTTTGAGGTGGAAAAATGCGCACCACTGCGCGTGTTTACTGGAGCAGTACACGCTACTGAGGAATGCATACAAAATTAAAAATAATTAAAAAATTGATCGCAACAAATTAAATTGTTAACAAATCAAATCAAAAAATTATAAAATCAAAACTTGTAAAATTAAAAAACTAAAACTATATTGGTCGGTTTTGGTTTGGTTTATTAAAAAATCGAAACCGACCGAACGCTTTAATATTATAATATAATTTATATATTTTTTTAATAATTATTTATTTTATATAATTATATATTCATTATATGTCTTTTTTATAATTTGGTGACATACCAATTCTATCTTTTATGCTTAAGTTTTGATAACTGATTAAACCGATAATTGATTGCGGGATAAAAATTTGGGCGGTTTTGATTTTTAATTTTTTATAATCGACTTAAATGGTTTGGTTATTTTCTTACAAACTAAACCGACCGTTGTGCACCCCTAACGCTACTAAGGCGGGGTGTTCAAAAAATTCGATTCAACCGATTTTTCGTGTATATCGAACTAGACGGTTCGGTACAAATAGTAATCGGTTTGGTATACAAGTGCAATCGGTTCTGTATCGGTTCGGCACTTTGGTGATCCGGTATATACCGGACTGTACTGGTTATTCGATTTTTTTAATTAATAATAATAATAATTATTATTATTATTATTATTTTTTTTATTTTTTTTTTGGTTAAAAATCGGTATATCGGTTCAACCGGTACCGGTATCGGTACTGACTTTTGCATAAATTCAGTACCGATTTGGTCCGATTTAAACAAGATGAACACCCCTACTACTAAGTACTACAAAGTTCGCAACCCGTGATATCCATGAACTTTTTTTTTTGTGAATAAGTATACATACAATAATTTTGAAGTACAACTCTATACATTATATGTATCATAATTATTCATGTGAGTGAAATTTTACTAAACTATTAATTTTTCTTGTGAAAATATTAATTCTCTTGATATATTAATAATATACATGAATAAGAAGTAGAGTAAATTTTGAGCCACTCTGTCCTAATATGAATTTTGGGTCAGTCTAGTCTGAGACAAAAAATTTGAACTCACAAAATAAATTTTATTGACCAACCAAATTAATTTAATTTAGAATCTTATATATATATATATATATATATATATATATATATATATATATATATATGAAAGGAAAAAAAAACGTAGTCAATTAAACTTAGTTAACACTATTTAATAAAATCTAAAAAGTCTTTAATTAGAATTCTATATAAAATTAAGTTATTCTATTAAATAACCTTTATATATATATATATATATATATATATATATATATATAAGAACACATTTATGACAACCGGTTGCTGGAAGTACTATTCCAGCAACCATATCTATGGTCATTCATCATAATATTCAAGGGCTGGGATTTAGACCGTGTCGCTAGAGGCTCTAGCGACAGTGATATTCTTTCTGGTGACACGAAAAATTACTATTATGCGTTCCATTTAATTATTCACTGCCACTAGAGATTTTAATGTCAGGTAAGTTATATCTCAATTGTTATCCACAATCATAACAATAATAAAATACAAATATATCTAAATTATTATCCACAATCATAACAATAAAATTTATAAATAGCGACTATATAAAGTTTGTAAATTGTTTTTTGTTAAATTATTGCTAAATGATTTTGAATAATAATTGAGATATATTTATGTTTTATCGTTGTTATAGTTATGGATAATAAGTTGGTTATATCTTTATTATTATCCACAATCATAACAACGATAAAAGATAAATATATCCCAATGTAAATTATCCACAACCATTTAACAATAATTCAACGCGAAATAATTTACAAATTTTATATATTTATTATTTACAAATGATTGTAGATAATAATTAGAATATATTTATATTTTACCTTTGTTATGGTTGTGGATACTAATCGAGATATAATTGTATTTTATTGTTGTTATAATTGTAGATAATAATTAGGATATAATCCAATATGTCGTTGCTAGAATTTTCGGGGACAACGAGTAATTAAATAGAGGGGTATAATAGTAATTTTCTTTTGCCGCCAAAAAAAATATTATTATTACTAGAATTTCTAATAGTAGAATCCAAATTTTATCTATTAAATATTATAATGAATGATCAGAAATATAGAGGGTTATGTATGTGCATGACATGAGTGTTGGTGTGTACTAAGCACCCCTTATATCTATTAGACTACGAACACGAGGTCTAGTTTATATTACATTGTTAATTTTAAAAGTTCAAATTTTAATTTTAAAAGTAAAATAAAATTGTTAATAGTTTAGATGTTAACATAAGCTAATTTTGAAATTTAAGAAATAAATTAAAGAACAAAATTTATTGAAGTTACCTGTTTGCTCACATCGCTCACCGTTGTAATTTTATAATACAAGATCACATAATTTTTTCAGTAATATTTATCAACATAATTCTTTTATCATGTTACCATTATTCAATTAAATATTTATTTTATTTAAAGGTAAACTTAAAATAAATCTATATCCTAAGATTTACAAATAAATTTTATAGTGTAAAATAGATAAAATATCGCATTACTGAAAAGGTAATTTGTGTTACAACTACTGAAGAAAAGTGCTTTTTGAAACTTGTAATGTAATACATAGTTGGTGTTCTTTTATGCCGAGAGAGAGGCATGGAGAGAAAGAGTACATTATATATATATATATATATATATATATATATAATATAGCTAGGGTGGTCCATAAGTCTCTGACATGGACCATTCTAATGGAGTTATAGATACCATGATCAAACTCAGGTCTGTAACAGTAGTGTATCAGCTTTTCAGATGGTCATAAATACTAGTAGCTTTTGGATCAAACTATTAGATTAATTGATGATCATTGATTTTTCTGAAACCTAAAGCTTCTGTTCAAATTCAATTTTGTTAGTCATTTGTTTTTTCAATTGGGATAAAATAAGCCCAGCAACATAGTTTTTAAATTCGGATCGGAATGTCCATTTGATCGATAAAAAGAGAAATTGATTGGCTCTTTGATCCGATTTAAGTAAAAAATTAATTTTAATTAAAATTCAGTCAAATTCAATGGCTCGACAGTTGAATCGGTCGATTCAATGATCCGGTAACCGGTTTTATCGCTTCCTTACTTTTTTTTAAAAAAATAAAAATAAAAATTTAAACCTTTAAATTTAATTGAATGTATCATTGATTGAGTTTTGAGTTATGATCATGATTTAATATCTTTCTTTTCATATAGATTTAGTATTTATTTGAATTGTATAAAGTAAACATTATACAAATAGATTTAGTTAGTTAGTTAGTTAGTTTGTTTGTTTGTTTGTTTTTATCGAATTTGATTGAATATATCTTAGAAACGTTTATATTCATTTGTATTTGATTTTATCACTCTTGAGTATTGAGTATTGAGTTTTGAGTTATGATCATGATTTAATAATATCTTTCTTTTTATCATAGTTATTAAACCTGAATCAGACCGTAATTTTGACCGGTAAAAATCAGAACCAATCTGCCTTCCGGTCCAGTTCATGCAAAAAAATCAGTTTTGATCAAAATTCGGTCAAATCCGGTGACCCGACTGTTGGATCGGTCGACATAGTGACCCGGTAACTAGGTCACCGATTTTATTGGTTCCCTACCTTTTTTAAAAAAAAAAAAATTAAGCCTTTGAATTTGATTAAATATATAATTGATTGAGTTTTGAGTTATGATCATGATTTAATATCTTTCTTTTCATATAGATTTAGTATTTATTGAAATTGTATAAAGTAAACATTGTACAAATAGATTTGGTTTTTTTTTAATCGAATTTGACTTATGTTCGTTTGTGTTTGAATTTATCACTCTTGAGTCTTGAATTTTAAGTTATGATCATGATTTAATATCTTTCTTTTTATATAGATTTAGTATTTATTTAAATTGTATAAAGTCAACATTATACAAATAGTTTTTTTTTTGTAGATAAATTGATTAATTTTACATATTTACTAAATATTATATATAATATATAATAATAATTAATATATTTAATTATTTATTATTTAGTACATATTAATGACGTCACTGGTTCTATAACGGTCCGACCACTGGTTTGCCCAATGACCCATCCATCTGGTACATTTTTCGGTTCGATGACCAGTCCGGATCTGAAAACCATGTTTTTTTTATATAGATTTATTATTTATTTGAATTGTATAAAGTAAACATTGTACAAATATGTTTATTTTATTTTTTTGTAGATAAATTGATTAATTTTACATATTTACTAAATATTATATATAATATATAATAATAATTAATATGTTTAATTATTTATTTTTTATTACATATTAATGACAATACTGGTTCAATAATGGTCCGACCACTGGTTGGACCAGTGACCCATCTACTCGATACCTTTTTTGGTTCGGTGACCAGTCCGGGTATGAAAACCATGCCTAGCAACACTTATCTTCAATAAATTTTGAATATTTTAAAAGTTATTGATATTGGCAGGATGATGGCATGAGAGTAAATATACATTAGCAACGTTTTTATAATTATTTAATAACACTTTAAGCGAAACTTAAATAATTTCTCTGTTCTGAATTAAAAAAATTATTATTAATTTTTTAAAAATCAATTTAAAATATTTTTAAATTTAAAATTGACATGATTTATTTAAGCTTTTAAAATAAGAAATGTTATGATTAGTAATAATTTTTATATAATTTATGATATTTATAACTGCATTAAGATAAACAAAATAAATTTAATTACCTCAGTTTTGAGTTTAAAAATATTTGAAAATGACTTTTTAAAAATCAATATTGATCTTATAATTTAGAATGGATGAAGTATAATTTTTGTGTTACTAAATGTGTATTAGAAGAAATTAGAGAGTAAATGTACGTAATGGAGAGGATCATAATCTCGTATCCATTAATTTTTTCTAATACATATTTAACGATGCAAATATTATTTTTAACTGTAGTTTAATTTCAACGATACTATTACTCATTACGAATTTTATTGTGTTAGTTATTATTTATAATTAATTTTTATTATATATTTAAATATATTGTTTTTATAATTAAATGTGTATTGACAGGAACTGGAAAATAAATATAATGGAAGGTATCTGCATCATTCCTTTAAAATGTTACTAATTCAAATTACATGGCCAACTAAAAAGCTTGACCTTCTTAAGTTATGAATGTCTTTTGGTATCAAAAATAGTGGTGCACAAATGGCCTGCGGCCCAGCCTTTGTCCGACTTGAGCCCGGCCTGGTCAAAGTCCGGCCTGGTCAAGGCCTAGTCCGGCTCGACCGGCCTGGATGCCACGAACATGTCACATTTTTTGGCTCAGATTTGGCTTGGCCTAGCCTGCCAACAAGCCGGGCCCGATCTGGCCTGATACCCAGCCTGGTTTGAGGCCTGACTTGGCCTGAGGTCCGACCTGGTTCATCCAAAGCCTGGCCTGCCAATTTTCTTTCTTTGCTACTTCAATTCTCCCACTGCAGACGAAAACTTTCTCTTTATAACAACTTATTCAATAAATCAAATAAAATTGACGTCTTTCAATACGTTCATTCATGCATGTTTGTTATATACGAATAAAGAAATTCATGAAAACACATTGGGTAGTGTAATATATATGAATTTTTCTTGCCTAGCTAGCAACTTACACTTCTTATAAACCTTTCATTATATCTTCATTTTAATAAATACTTAGCATAAAAACTAGAAAGTCATTTGTAAAATAATAATAAAAAAGATACTTTTCATAAAAATATAATTTTTTTTATTAATGATAGCATAAAATAATACAATATCTTTAAAATTGTACAACATTTTAATTCATTATTGTAATTTATAAGTTGTAATATATTACTCTTAATTAATACATCAATTAAGTTTAAAATTTTAATTAGTGTTTTTATAATATTTAAAATTACTAAAAAAAAATTGAATGGATAAGATCAAACTGGCCTGACCTGACCCAAGACTTAGCCTGGCCTGCAGGCCTCCTTTTCAAGCGTTAAGCCCGGCCTGGCCTGCAGGCCAAAAGACAAAGGCCCCACTTGGTCAACGGCCAAGGCCCGACAGACCCAGGCCGAATTGGCCTGTTGTGCATGATTAATCAAAAAGAGGTTTTCGATGTGGCTAAACCGTCCCTAATGAATTAAACCGTCAACAAATATGTATTTGAGACTATTCTTGCAAAATTTTGTGATGACATTTAAAAAAAGTTGTTGAATGTTATAAGCCTTAATTTGGTGAAGTTCTCTTCTCTAAGCTTTCCTAAGTGAGCTATTTGGGAAATTTACAACAATAATTTCCACTTGTTTCGTGTCTAAGATTGATAGTTTTTCCATTTCCATTTTATTAATGTCAAATTCTGTTAGATAATTGAAAAGATAGTGCCATGATCATTTTCACATGGATTCGAGTTTAATCATGGAACAAAAATGCCAAACTAAGCAACTTATACTAATTTCTTATTTTGGGGTGTAGAAAATAATATAGAAAATAAACTATGACTAAACAACTAGATAAACAATGTTAAATAAAAATAAAATATCGCTGTCGTATTAAATATTTGAGTGAGTTTAATTAACATATCATTTGAGAATAAAAATTATATCAACTTTGAAATTATCCACCTTTCCAAAAAATAAAATTATTTCGAGCAAATAAATAGAAAAAGAAAAGAAAAGGTTTTAGTCTAATTTATTTATTACTATTAATTGTATTTATTTGTAAATGGTGCAAACAGAACATAAGGACAAAGATTAACTGCTAGACTGGTACGAAGTGTCATAAGAAAATTATTTACATCAACATTTGATATGTTCTTTCTAATGAAATTCATCATCAAGTCAGTGTGTTTCATCCTGCTGTGATTCTTAGGGTCCTTAGTGTAATCTAGAGCCACTTTACTATCACAGTAAGCAGTCACATGATTTGAAGCATGAGGAATAACTCTAATATCCTCAAAGAATCTCCTCAACCACATGGCCTCCTGAACAGTTGGCGTGCATGCTATAAATTTTGACTCCATCGTCGAAAGAGCAACGCAAGTCTGTTTTTTGCTATACCAAATGATGGTACCACCATGTAACAAGAATGCGTATCCTGAGGTCGACTTGCGTATCCCCTAGTTACCTCCCAAACTAGCATCAGAGTAACTAATCAATCGAAGGTACGGTCCTCCATAGCACAACATGAAATCCAAAGTGCCCTTCAATGAGCAATTTCAGGGTTTGACTAATAAAGACTGAGATAATGGATTGCATATGCTATATCAGTCTGAGTACACACAATTGTATACATTAGTGTTATTACATTTATGTGTTAGATTTAATGATGACAAAACATCTTATTTGTGCATACTAATCGTTTACTAAATATAATTAATATATCTATTAAACCAATATGGTTTGTGAATTAAGTTAAATATGGGGAGATTTTTTTAATAATAATATATGAAACAATAATGTTTATGTTTATAAAATAATGAAAGAATGAAAAATAATTATAAGAACACATGTAAATGTATAAATATTTGTTCACTTTTGTACAATCCTTACAAAAAAATAATCATTGCAAAATGACTTAGGGGTCAAATTTGTTAGGTTGGTTCGTAATTGAAAAAGATAGACTAGTTAGAGAATCAAACTTGCTAGGTTGATCCAAAAGAGAAACTCTGCATTGTCCTCAAAAGAATAATATTATAAAAGGGCATTAGGGATCAAGTTTGTTAGCTTGAATCCAAATATAGAGTGTTATTAATATGTAATAGACTAGGTTGAAGATAAAGTGTAATAGAAAAGCAGCAGAATCAAGAAAAGCAAACCAAAGATTGGAGATCATCATAACACAGTTAGAGCAGTAAAACAGAAGAACTGAGAGATCGTGGAATGAATGAGCAGAATGATTAAATCATAGAGTAAGCTATAATCGTTGAGTAGGCTTAACTCTATGGTACAAGACTCTCAGACCAAAGAGTGCAGTGCAGAGGCCAAGATCGTTGAGTAAATAGTAGATCGTAGAGCACAACATGGAGAAAAGATTCGTTGAGTGAAAACAAGATTAACAAATAAGACAAAATCACTATGGATAAAATAAACTGAACAGACAAGAATTAAACAACCAAAGGAAGAAGATAAGAGACCCTGTGTCAAGCATTGAACTGACAGAAAAGAATGCTTGAGCTCAAAGTTGGAAAGATCAAACTCGCTTCAAAGCAGGAGAAAGAATTAGAAGAAACAAAAGTCATCCCCCAAGATCAACATAAAGAAAGAGTTCGTAGAGTTATGTCAAGTAGACTCATCACAACACAGGAAGGATAAAAGGCTCTAGCTAAAGAAGTGAAGAGGAAGCTTAGAGGTACTGAACATATCAAAGTATTCAAGATCGTAGAATGAAGATGAACTGAATATCCTTAGATCGTTGAGTTACAAAATATCGTTAAGCCACTTTAGAATGCAGAGTTACATCATTGATAAGCTACCTCAGTGCTATACCTATCAAAGAGCATAATACCAACGTCACTGAGAGATAGATTTTCTATGGCATATGATTGGGATGTCTTCATCAAGAGTTCTCTAGCAAAGAAGTAGATTAAAGTAAACTAACTGAAGAAGACAACGAGTAGAGCATAATTCAGCAACAACTAGCTTATCATAAGAAAAAGGACACTTAACATCCACTATAGCAAAATGAATGCATCGAACAAAAAGAAAGTTGAGCCAATAATCCTGCAGAAAGCAAAAGTCTAATTAAGGGGGAGCTAATCAAGAAGAAGAATGAATGAATTTAAGAAGAACATAAGACCAAGTTCACAAGAAAGAGAAGTCTTAGTTCTAAAGAAGCGAACTAAGTTTGTCTAGCTGATCGTAGAGCTGAATGAAAGATAATAGAACAACTGTAAATACAAAAGTAGAGTTATCATGAGAATTGTTAAGCAAGTTGAACAGAAGAATACACTCTATGATTGAGAGACTAAAGAAATTGTAGAGTACATAAGTATTACCATGGAACTTAAAGCCTACTGAAGATCGTAGAACTGAAGCCGCAGAATAGAAGATCGCAGAGCTGCAGATCGTTGAGCTGATCGTAAAGTCGACTAATCGTAAAAGTAAAGATTGCATAGCTAAAGTTGAAAATTCAAAAAGTAAGCCTGACAGCTCTGACAAATGATTGACAATAGAAATATCTGAAGATAAGAAAGTTCTGAAGAGAGTACTAGCAACCCTAAGCTTAAAAAGAAGATCTGGTAGTGGTGTGGCAAACGGCTAGTTCGAATAAGTGACAACGACCACAAAGGTACTCCTCCAGTAGAATGATGTGACTATATGACAAAAAACAAGCTGACACATTTTCGATATATCAATAATAAAGATCTTCTAAGATCGGAGCATTGAACGAACAAACGGTAATTTCTCAATGGACAGATTCTCGGAAGATGGTATATATAAACAAACTTCAAAAAAGATAAAAAAAAAAAAGATAAAAAAAGGAGTCGATAAAACAAAGAGAGATTAGGTCGAAGAGAGAGAAACGGTTAAAACAAAAAAAGGGTTTGCCTCTATACATGAAAAATGAGCAGAAAGAGAAAATATATATATCTACAGAAGATCGTAGAGATGATTAATTAACTAAATAGGTATATCATCAACCCAAAGTCAATCTACACTTTGGAGGATCGATCTAGAATGATTCTAGAGCATGAGCTGATCATAAATACCAAGAAGGCTCTTGGAATCATTTCTTAGCTGTCAAATTCATTAGTAATGAACTTAACATTAACTTGGCAGCAACTCAACAACAACATCAACAACAAAGACAAATGCTGAAATGGCTTGCCTGATTCAAATGAGTCAAACCCTGAAGGGTAGGTTAGGGGATCCTGAAGATATAGGGCTTCAAAACCTCATACCCGTGTTAAGGGAGGAGGACTTAGTGTCCTAAAGAGTAAGTCGGGACTTAGTGACCCTCATAATTAAGAGGAATCAACCCCAAAAGGGGAAGAGGATTTAGTGACTTGAGGAGAGACATGAGACTTTGTGATTCGCCTGATTCTTAGTGAATTAAACCATTGGTGGGAGGACTAGGTGTCCAGGACTTTGTGTCCAAGTTGTAAGGACTTAGTGTCCATTTATCCTTAGTAGAATATCCCTGCTCAAAGGAGTGGAAGAGAGGAGTAGGAGTAATTCAAGCTCCTAACATCTTAAAAATCCCTGTGTTCTCACTGTCTCTTTACCTCATTCATTATCTTTCTTATATCTGCTATAAATACTATATCTACTTGTGGTGTTTTCCTATTACCAAATCAAATATAGAACTATGTTTTTAGATTAAGGATTAGAAATGGAATTTACCAAAAAAAAACTAATTCTGCTACACATATAATTACTTAATTATCTGATAAATGTACTTAAACTAAAAAGTTATATAGAAATATATAAGGATCTATTCAACCCCCTTTTAGATCACCTACTATACCTCTGGGAAATAACAATTGGTATCAGTGTAGGTTCTTATAAAACTTGATTAACCGCAATGAGTAGATCCTATGGTACTTGAATATAACAATAGTTTTGAGATAGAAAGAGAAAATCCACTTATGTGATGCAAAGCTCTTGTTAATAACTGGAAAGCTCAAGTGTAAGCATTTATAATGAAAGAACTTAAGAAAAAGGATTAAGAAAGTACATATGTGCTTTTAAAGAAGGCTCCATCCACTAAAGACCCATATATGATGGTTGCCAAACTCAATTCTGAATGGACAAACACAAAGAAGCAGCTTATCACTCCAAATATGCAAATAGTGTCTTCTTCATAGTTCTGGAGAATAATTGTTCAGGATATGCTTGAATGCAAAATCACTAAAGAAATATAGGAGTCTTATCTGAAATATATAAAGAAGCTTTAACTGAAAAAACATCCTTTTTAACCTCTTGAAAGCTTGTAATAAGGCATGCTCAAGGAAGAATGTGTACTTTAAAATCATGCGGCCTCTAACCAGCAAATGAATTCCAAGACCTCAACCTCCTAAGGGTTTACCCGAGCTAATTCTACAGTACCCATGTAAAGAACAACTTATTGATGAGCCTGTGCTTAACCGATAAGCTGCAAAAGGGTCGCTCAAGATTCTCCTAGAAGAAATATGAAGACATTGTTTCTCTTGCCATAAGATAATTGAAAATCATAAAGAAAGGCAAGAATTACTTCATCATACTCCACCTCCAGTAGCAAAATGAACATTAAATTCCCAAAATCTGAGCTTCTTTTAGCCAAATTATCACAGCTGTTGTAAACCCCTTCATAAGGAATTTGATTTCCCATTAATCACGGTGATCTATCAAAGTAAGTCCACTATTATTGTTAATGTTGATAGGGATCATCAAAATAATCAAAGTATGCTGCCACCTAAGAGTGAGAGAAAAGATTGTGCCTATAAAGAAATAAAGGCACAATCCAGAGAGAGAAATGTGAGAAAAGAAAGGAGAGAAAATAAGGAAGGAAAATAATAAAGATCAGGAGCTCAAATCAAAGGAAGGATCTGAAGCGCAACTCAAAACCTATAGGCACACTCGAGGAGAAAAGGGTAAAAGGACAACACCATTGATCATCAAGAAATTGATGATAATGTGGTATGATTTATCAACTCCTCTAATTTTCGAATGCATAACTGTTAGTTGCATTATGTGCTAAATGCCAATTTGCATACATACTTAACACTATTCGGGATACTCTTAGTCAATTATTATCCACATCAAATTAATACAAGAAAAAGCACTAATTAAGTTAGAAACAATTTAGGAATATGTTTTCTTCTTAAATATTGTGCACTGGGAGATTCCACTCTCTTAAAAAGGATAAAGGAGCTAACCAATTATGTTGATCATGATATTTCTCAAAATAACATATTAAATATTAATCTTTGGTTTGAAAATTGCAGAGAAAGATTAATCCTACGATTGAAACCTCTAAAGATCGTAGAGTTAACAAAAACGAACTCTACAAATCAACTTGGTGAACATTATAGACTTGATCATTACTATATGAACTCCTAAAACCTAAGCTTAGTATAACATAAGCAAGGTAAGAAGATCAACCATGCTAAAGTTGTTCTCCATATTTTTCAAAGAGATCCTAGTCACACACACACAAGCCTGTATCACTTAAATGCTTTAGCTGAAAATTTTATGATTGTGTGACTTTACTCCCTAGAATTAGGAAAATGAATTTTTGATTTTATTTTTATTCTTTTCACTACCTTGTGCCAAACCCCTCTAAAAGAAAGGAGGTTCCAGCTATTATAAATAAAATTAAATGGTATAATCAAAGCTCAAAGTAACTTTTGTTGAAGGGAGATCAATTGGACATCAACCAACTATGTGTTGTGAGACTTCAAACTGTTTCCCTGAAAGAACCAAAGTCGTTAAGTGCGATTATGAGAAGGAGTTCGACTCTTCTGAGGATGTCATGTTCTGAATATTGAAAAGGGCACACCATAAATCTCTCTGCATCAAGAACTCCATAAACAGACTGGTACAGAAGAGAACAAAATAATTATTAAAGCAGGAAGGACACTTCTAACCACCGGGATGTCAGAATTCCATCAAGAAAACATCCTACGATCTTTGGTAGAAAATGAAATCAGTCCTTAAATATGTACATATCTTTGGCTGAACATGATACATTCTCAACAAATAGTAAGAATTAACTGAGTATTTCAGCTGAGGCTAAAATGAGGCATAATTAGTTAATTACAAAACTTATTGGGTTTAAAGTTGTCAATGGTTGGCATATCACATTATTTGAACTAATAATCTTGAACTAAGGAAAGTTATTACCTTTGACAAATATAGTACAAGATAATATCATAACCATCAACCCTCTAATCTCAAGGAAGAAATCACAAACTCTATAATTAATTTCTCATCAATCGTATAGTTAAGTGATGAAGCGATAAACAAGAGAACCCTACGACTCTGAACTCTATGATCGTAGAACCACATGAAAAAGTCGTAGAGTCAACTTTTTAGATCCAAGAACTCTACAAATCAACAAGTTAATAACAAAACTCCTTCTAATGACTATAAAGAAGAAAGCATTAACAGAAAATCCTATAGAAAATTTAAGGCCAAAAGATCATTCACCAAGCTAAATCACTAGCGATCCTTCAACTAATAGTCAGTACGTGATTCGGTGCTGGTAATAAACATTTTTATTTGAGATATTTATTACAAATAGAATATGAGATAAATCACCGAGACTCTTAGAAATGTTAGTTGGATAGAAGGTCCAACAAAATTAAAAGATTTGGTTTTCGGTTCCCAGATTCACAAAGACATCTAGCCTTAAAGCATCAATTAAACTTTCATTCACAATCTGATTGAATACAAAGCATTGATAATAAAAAAGACTGAACTGGTTGCTTGGGGAAATCAACTGTGAATTCTTGCACCAGTAATTCACTATTGGCCACACTAGTGTTTCTTGCTCTTATTGCCCTTACGTAGCTTAAAAATGTTTCATGGATGTCTAAAATGCTTTCATACTTATTGTATTTAAGATTGGACCATGTTCAAATACTGTTGATTCAAATCTTTAATGTCATATAATAGACTTAACAAAGCCTTATATAGATTAAGTTCAGTTATTATAGCATAAAGTCTAAACCTTAAATTGTTTTCTTATGAGAAATGGATTCGTTATGAGTAAAATGAACACAATGGTATTTATTAGGTATTTCATGTGCCCAACATTATTAGTACAAATTTATGTGGATAATATAATTCTTAATGTTACTATCGAAAAGCTATGTGAGAGACTTACCAAGCTTATGCAAATTAAACTCGAATGATATATGGTAAGTGAGCTGAATATTCCTTCTTTGGATGGCAAATGAGAAATCTAATGGACAAATATTCATTAGTCAAACCAAGTACATGAATGATCTATGAAAGAAAAATGGTTTAAAAAACAACCACTATCTTAAAGACTGTCACATCTACTGCATTAAAGAAATGCCACATATGAGAAATGGTAAAAGTACTTATCTAACTCAGTACAAAGGAAAAAAAACTGGCTTTCTCTAACACATATCTGATCGTTAGTAATTTTGGAATTATGCCTCCAACATAAAAAAAAAAAAAAAAAAAGGTGCTAAAAATCACTATCAATTCTAAGAAAGTACATTTGACATCTACTAAATGTTTAGATATTCAGATACTTATCTTACAAAATGCAAAATGGACAATGGTAATATAAATGGGACAAGCTATACTACTTAAGGAATAGATTTGGTTTATAATTCAGCAAAGGGCATAAAGAAATAATAACGGGTAACAGTGACAATGATCATTGAAAGCTAAATACATTATAGCTGGAAACTATTGAGCTTAAAGGATGGAAAATCAGCTAGCTGAATATGATCCATCTTCTAAATTTATTTTTCAAACCCATTAATTCTACAACCATATGAAGTAAAATTATCTAGCATTCTTGAAATAAAGCTCTAATTAACATCTAAGTTTGTTGAGATAATGTGCTTAATGATAATAAAGTTTTTTTTCTTTCTAAAACAGATGTTCATTATGATAATATGTTCATTCCTTCACTAAATGAATCTGAACTTAATGAGTTAATCAGTTTTTAGGTTTGATTAAACTTAAAGGTGAACACTCTTAATCTCTTTTATTTGTTTAAGTTATAAATCGTAGAATATAAGAATTTTATGAAGGATCGTAGAGTAATCACCAAATCGTTGAGCGAACACATGCTGCAGTATTACTCTATGAAAATTAATAGACTCTTTCTCTTTGTGGTTCAAAATTTAAATCTCTTAATGAGATAGTATGATCGATCTATTCAACGAGTTGACAAATAACTTAATGGTCAGATGAATAATCAAGAGCTACAGTTGCGTCGAGCTAGACTGCATAAATCACTGCAACATGTCAACTACTATAGTCGATCTAGACACATGTCCAACTACTAAAAGTTTGACAGGTGTCATACTCAACTGATGAATAAGTAAAGTTTCAGCTCTCAAAAACTGCCATTTCTTTTGTCGAAGTTAATGTATTCAGTCACTCATTTCTGACTGATTCTTTATGATAGGGTTAAATTATATGATATTTTTATTCCCCAATACTTAGTTTTTATATTTATTGTGTGCTTAAATGTTTAATTAATTAGCTCATTTTGATTTTAATAGGTTTTATAGGGTTTTAGTTAATTTATGTTAATTTAGGTAATTTTATAGTATTTTTATATTTCTTTTTATTTATTTATTTTTAGTGTTTTAGGTGTTTTATTTATTATTATGTGTTTTTAGGATTTTTAGTATTTTTATATTATTTTTATTTATTTTTAATTAATTTATATTTATTTTTGTAGAAAAATGAAGCTTAACAAATCTGTAATTTTTGAAAAACTTGGCGCGTGCGCATTGCGCGGGTAAGGAGTCAGCAGCAAAGGGAAAAATGACGCTGTTTTGGTCTACGCGACAGAAATAGACTTCGCGCAATGCGCGGCCAAGCAGTAGACGCACGGAGGAGCGGAACGATGCCGTTTCGCCAGAGAGAAGTTACCGCGCAATGCGCGGGCGGGCACGCTGACGTCAACTGACGCGGTTCTGCGTTGACTTGGTCAACTGGCGTGTTAAGGCTTGTTTGGTTGCGCGTTAATTCTGGAAACAGAATTATTTCGGATTTTTACTACTTTTTGATTCCAAATTGGATTTTAATTCCAACTAGGGTTAGGATAATAATTTTTTTTATTTTTCTTTTATTTTTATTTGTATTTTAAATCCTATTAGGGTTTGGAAAGTATGCTTCCTACTAGGGTTAGTCGAATTTTGGAGCCTATAAATAGAGGGCTTGACACACAATGTAAGATACAACTCTCATTAGAATAAAAATTCTTCCTTCTATTCTTTAGTGTTCTCTATTATTATGAGTAGTTAAATTATTTTTCTTGGTTTAAGTGATTGAAGCCATCAAGATTTATACACTGTGAGATGTAATTTATTTTAATTATTCAATTTATATTTTGAGTATTGAATATTTTTCTGTGCTTAATTTTATGATTAATTTGTTTAATTGCTAGGAGGCCTACTAGTTTATTATTCATATTAATCTACTGCTATTTGTGAAGCAACTAAGTTTAATAATTTTTTTGCAGATCAAAAGATTATTTTATCTTAGGAAGAATATTCATCTAAATTAAATGCAAACGCGTGGCTTGTGTTGTTTAGTTCAACGATCTCTCTAATTCTTAAAGCTGATATTAAATTAAATCTTTAGCACGTGTCGGAGGTTGTTTAGTAGTAAGGGTATTTAGACCACGTGACTCTACTTATCTAAAATTAAGGAGGGAGGAGAAAAATTATTCCACATGCGATTAGTTCTTTCTACGGTGAATGTTCAAGATATAAATTGAGTTATTCTTGCATCAATGATCAGTTGTAAATTCTTGATGGTGGATATTAACTTAAACCAAGGCTTTTTCTCCTCATTTATTTTATTAAATTACTTGCATAATTATTTTAGTTAGTTTTATTTAAATTATTTATTTGATTCAAAAACCCCCCAATTCTTGTTTGCAAAAACATAAAATTAAATTAATCATTCTCTGTGAGATCGACTCTTACTTGCACTACTACATATTTATTTTCCAAGAGTAAGAATTTATTTTTGGGTGCTTGCGACATCACACCAAATTTTGGCGCCGTTGCCGGGGATTGATTTTAATTTAATTTTGTGCTTTTGTAAATATTTATTTAATTTAGTAAATATTCTTAGTTTTATTTTTATTTTTATTTTTATATTTTATTCTTTTATCTAGTTTTCATATTTTATTTGAGTTGTGCATGTTGAAGATGGAAATCATGGCTAGAAATCGAACTGTGCTGATTTGAATCAACAACCTTTAAGCATCACTTTTCCAAATTTAGATACTAATACCTCCTTTGAATTAAAATCTGGTCTAATCCATTTATTGCCAAATTTTCATGGCCTTTCAGGTGAAGATCCTCACAAACATTTAAAGGAATTCCATATGGTGTGCACAAGTCTGAAACCTTCTGGAGTGACTAAAGAGCAAATCAATCTAAGAGCTTTTCCAATTTCTTTGAAAGATTTGGCTAAGGATTGGCTCTACTACCTACCCTCCGGAAGCATCACCACATGGGAAGAGATGAAAAGACTATTCCTGGAGAAATATTTTCCAGCTTCAAGGGCAACCAATATAAGAAAAGACATTTGTGGTATGAGGCAGAACCATGGAAAATCCCTGTACGAGTATTGGGAACGTTTCAAGAAACTATGTGCAAGCTGCCCCCACCATCAAATCAGCGAGCAACTCCTCATCCAATACTTCTATGAAGGACTCATGTCTACCGATAGGAGCATGATCGATGCTGCCAGTGGAGGAGCTTTAGTGGACAAAACGCCCGAAGCTGCAAGGAACTTGATTGCAAACATGGCGGCTAACTCCCAACAATTCGGCACTAGGCTTAATTTTACGTCCCAAAATGTCTATGAGGTAGAAATTTCTTCACTTAAAGAACAAATGGCTAGTCTAACTTCTCTTGTTCGTCAAATGGTTGTAGGTAATACACAACAAGTCAAAGCCTGTGGAATTTGTGCGGTCGTAGGGCATCCGACAGATATGTGCCCCACTCTTCAAGAGGAGTCCTTTGAACAAGTGCATGCAGTAGGTGGTTTCCCTGATCCCCAACAAAGGAGATATGATCCTTACGCGAACACGTACAACTCAGGTTGGAGAGATCATCCGAATTTTAGCTATAGAAATTCACAAGGGAATCCGTCTGCGACTCAAAATTTCTCAAGCTACCAACAATACAAGCAGCCATATCCTAACAAACAACAGGGCCAATCATCTGATTCTAATATGTCTTTAGAGGATTTGGTTAAACAAATTAGTACTAACACTTTACAATTTCAACACGAAAATTTGCAGTTTCGACATGAAACGAAGGCGAATATGCAGAATTTGGAAACACAGATGGGACAAATGACAACTACAATTAGTTGATTGGAGGCACAAAATTCTGAAAAAGTACCATCGCAAACAATGGCGAATCCAAAAGCAAATGTTAGTGCAATCATGTTGAGAAGCGGTAAAGAGATCGAAACTCCAACAAAGCCAGAGTCTGCATCAAAAGACTAAAGCAAAGTTGAAGTGGACAACAAGGAGATAGGCAACAGTCAAGAGGACGACAATGTTCTAGTCGACAATGGTACTCCTAAGCATAAATTTTCACCTCTCTCTGAGTATAAACCGGTACCCCCTTTTCCTCTTGCTCTAACAGAAAAAAGGAGATATGAAAAAGACTCAGACTTATATGAAACTTTTCATCAATGCGAGGTCAAAATTCCATTGTTAGATGCTATTAAACAAGTACCTCGCTTTGCTAGATTTCTGAAAGAATTGTGTACACACAAGAGAAAGCAAGCACTTAAAAGATATGAAAAGGTACAAGTAGGAAAAAATGTGTCTGCCGTAATTCAACGTAAACTCTCTACAAAGTGTCAAGATCTAGGAATGTTTACTATCCCTTGTAAGATAGGAGACACGAGATTTGAAAAAGGCTATGTTAGATCTAGGAGCTTCTATTAATGTCATACCATATTCTATATATGCTTCTTTACAACTTGAACCTTTAAATAGAACTGGTACTGTGATTCAGTTGGCTGATAGGTCTAACACTTATCCTAAGGGTATAGTAGAGGATGTTCTTGTGCAAGTAGATAATTTAATTTTTCCTGCTGATTTTTATCTGCTTGATATGGAAAATGATGATCAAAATGCTCCTATTTTGTTAGGAAGACCTTTCTTAAAGACTTTCAAGACTAAGATCGATGTTCATAGTGGTACACTGACAATGGAGTTTGATGGCGAAATTGTTAAATTTAATATTTTTGATGCCATGAAATGCATAATCCTGTTTACTCTGTTGATGTGATTGATTCTTTAGCAGCAAAAGTTTCTAAAAATGATCGACAGGGTGAATTGAAAACGACATGCAGTCAGAGTTTTGGGAAAGAGAAAGAGGAGTTAGTCTTAAGTGCTGATTTGAAGAAAACTGTTGCGGCTGTGCACAGTTCTCCGAAAACAGGTAATGATCCATATTTTGACTTACCAATTCCTAACAAGAAATCTTTACCTTTTGTTTTGCAGGATTACATTCCAGATTTAAAGTCTCTCCCTAATCGTCTCGAATGTATGTTCATTGAAGAGGAAGTAGAACCTTCATAGCCATTGCAAGAGAGTTTGAACAAGTCAATGATCAATGGAGTAAAGAAAGATTAGATTGTCAAAATTCAAGAGGAAGGAGTAGTGTAGTGTTTAAGCACATTGTCAAGCCAAATGACAATAAATAAAGGCGCTGCTTGGGAGGCAACCTAATGGGAGTATAATTTTCTTTCTTTTTGATTTTTGCATTTTTATTTTAGTTATTTATGCCTTTTTCTTTGCATTTTACTTTACATTGGGGACAATGTAAATTTTAAGTGTGGAGGAAGGGATTTAGGATTTTTGTTACTTTTAGGTAATATTTTGAATTTTTTTTGAAAATTTGAATTTTGTGGGTAAATTCACTGCAAACCCTCACGAGACAAAACTCGTCCACTTGGGGTAACCTTGGGGTTTAAAGGCTTGTTGCACATGCTAAGTGTAACCGTGTTTCCTACGAAAATGGGGTAGTTTTTTATTTTTATTTTTAGGATGTGTCGCTTGAGCAATGAGTTAATTGGATTTTAAATTTTTAGTCAATGATAAAATTTTAATTTTTATTTAATAACTCTTAGAAAAGGGATAAATTTTTGCTTAGTTTGAATTTTTGACTTTTTATTGATTATTACTTTGTTTGAGATCCTTTAAATTTTTATGCACTTATATCTATTTGTTTGAACTAGTTTTAATTAAGAGAAAGTTTAAATGCTTATGAAAGATATTTTTGAGCTCTATATCTTATTTGATCATAATTTGAAGTGAAATATAAGGCAAAATATAATTTAGAAGAGATGATTTAGGTACTTTTCGAGGATTATTATTAAAGAAAAATCTTATGGTGGGTTGAGATGGAGCGTAAAACGCACTCACTCATAAACACATGAAAAAGCGAGATGGAGCGTAAAACGCACTTGCTGGTGAGATAGAGCATAAAATGCACTCACTGTGAAAAAAAAAATAAAGAAAGAAAAAAAATGGGATGGAGCATAAAATGCACCCATTAAAAGAAAAAAATTTAAAAAAATATTTGAAAGAAAAAAATTGATAATCCTAGTATATTTCATTAATTAAAAGCCTTTTGGTCTTCTGGTTTATATTTGTCTGTATTAGCAAAAAGTAATGTGAAAAATAAATATATTGAGTTTTATTATATATCTTTTATAAGGTAATTAATAACCTAGACTTATCTGAGTTTTAATTAGTTTGATACATTTGGATTCACACACACACACAAAAGATCTTGAGTAGAGTAAGATTAATAAATATGTTAAAATTCTAGATTTTGCATGGTTTTAAAATTTTCTTTGAGTTATCATTTAAAAAATCTTTGAGGTTGATGTTGAAATTTATATTGATCTGTTGCTCAAGTAAGTTGTTTGGTTATTAGTTTTTATTTTATAGTTTTTATTTTTGTTTTGTCCGAGGACGAACAGAAAGCTAAGTGTGGGGGTATTTGATAGGGTTAAATTATATGATATTTTTATTCCCCAATACTTAGTTTTTATATTTATTGTGTGCTTAAATGTTTAATTAATTAGCTCATTTTGGTTTTAATAGGTTTTATAGGGTTTTAGTTAATTTATGTTAATTTAGGTAATTTTATAGTATTTTTATATTTCTTTTTATTTATTTGTTTTTAGTGTTTTAGGTGTTTTATTTATTATTATGTGTTTTAAGGATTTTTAGTATTTTTATTTATTTTTAATTAATTTATATTTATTTTTGTAGGAAAAATGAAGCTTAGGGGCAAATCTGTAATTTTCGAAAAACTTGGTGCACGCACATTACGCGGGTAAGGAGTCAGCAACAAAGGGAAAAACGACGCCGTTTTGGTCTACGCGGCAGAAATAGACTTCGCGCAATGCGCGGCCAAGCAGCAGTCGCACGGAGGAGCGAAATGACGCCATTTCGCTAAAGAGAAGTTACCGCGCAATGCGCGGGCGGGCACGCTGACGTCAACCGACGCGGTTTCGCGTTGACTTGGTCAACTGGCGTGTTAAGGTTTGTTTGGTTGCGTGTTAATTCTGGAAACGGGATTATTTCGAATTTTTGCTACTTTTTGATTCCAAATGAGATTTTAATTCCAACTAGGGTTAGGATAATAATTATTTTTCTTTTTCTTTTATTTTTATTTGTATTTTAAATCCTATTAGGGTTTGGAAAGTATGCTTCCTACTAGGGTTAGGAGAATTTTGGAGCCTATAAATAGAGGGCTTGACACACAATGTAAGATACAACTCTCATTAGAATAAAAATTATCCCTTCTATTCTTTAGTGTTCTCTATTATTATGAGTAGTTAAATTATTTTTCTTGGTTTAAGTGATTGAAGCCATCAAGATTTATACATTGTGAGATCTAATTTATTTTAATTGTTCAATTTATATTTTGAGTATTGAATATTTTTCTGTGCTTAATTTTATGATTAATTTGTTTAATTGTTAGGAGGCCTACTAGTTTATTATTCATATTAATCTACTGCTATTTGTGAAGCAACTAAGTTTAATAATTGTTTTGCAGATCAAAAAATTATTTTATCTTAGGAAGAATATTCATCTAAATTAAATGCAAACGTGTGGCTTGTGTTGTTTAGTTCAACGATCTCTCTAATTCTTAAAGTTGCTATTAAATTAAATCTTTAGCACGTGCCGGAGGTTTTTTAGTAGTAAGGGTATTTAGACCACGTCGCTCTACTTATCTAAAATTAAGGAGGGAGGAGAAAAATTATTCCATCTGCGATTAGTTCTTTCTACGGAGAATGTTCAAGATATAAATTGAGTTGTTCTTGCATCAATGATCAGTTGTAAATTCTTGATGGTGGATATTAACTTAAACCAAGGCTTTTTCTTCTCATTTATTTCATTAAATTACTTGAATAATTATTGTAGTTAGTTTTATTTAAATTATTTCTTTGATTCAAAACCCCCCCAATTCTTGTTTGCAAAAACATAAAATTAAATTAATCATTCTCTGTGGGATCGACTCTTACTTGCACTACTACATATTTATTTTTCAAGAGTAAGAATTTATTTTTGGGTGCTTGCGACATCACACCACTTTATATCTCCTCTTGAGATCTTTAAATATTTAACATATCAAAGAAGAAATCAATTACAATAGTTAAATAAAATTTATCCTTTCTCAATAATCTCCAGAAACTCTTTGACCTTAAGTCTCAATATTATCTCTCACCAAAAATCTGGTTATGTACTTTTACTCTCTGACGAAAGCAATGATCGACAAAGAAAAAGGAAGAAAGGGTAGAAATTTCAAATGATGATTGTTACAAGGAAACCAGGATATAATTTGGAAGGAAGACTTTGGTATAATATATCATATACCAGATCTGATTTCACAATCGTGAAATTCAGATATTGATTTGTTGTCATAGAATAGCCATCATGCATAGCATACCATCCTCCACAGCAAAATTGGGAAAGATGTATTTTATCCAGTCGCTAAGGGGGAAGAACTATCTAACCTCAAGATAGTTCAGCTACTAAGGGGGAATACATATGAAAGGGGTAGGACATAGACAACAAAATAATGCATGACCCTTCCCCACCAAAGAGGCCCTCAGTCGCTCGATGTCATCAAAAACCAGATCTGTTAAAGATTTATCACCCCCGATGATATTGACAAAAAAGGGGGAGAATGAAAGAGAGAATGAGGATGACATTTTATTTACAAGAATATAACATCATCTCCGTCGCTCTCTGCTTTAAACATAACTATAGAAGGAGAACCACAAGATAGAGGGAGATATAAAAGTTAGGGGAGGAAACTTGGACTTGGATAACCTTTGTATATATGATCCATGAAATATCCGGATATTTACAAGATTTGGAGATAAGATCTTAAATGATTTAATTAAAGGTTAAGGTTGAAAACCTAGAGTTGGAGAAGTGAGTTGTGTAAAAAATGAGTAAACATTTTTTTTAACCTAATTTATTTGTTAGGAATTAAATGTGAGAATATTATAAGGATAAAAGTGGAGAATTTATTAAAAAAATAAATTCAATTAAGAAGTGAATGTGGTTATATTAATACAGTTATACCTAAAGTGTGTTTTTTAGCCAAATAAAAAGATGGGTAAATTAATACTCAATAAAACTAATAAATTAATTAGTTTTAATACGGAGCAAGAAGGAATGTTGTGAAATATAATTAATTAGGCTAATTATATTAATTATGAGTTAATGTTATAGAAAAGCTAGAATGATTGTCTAGGATGACAATAATGAGAAGTTAATTAATTAAGTAATTAACTTAACTATCAAGTTATAGTATAGAGTCCATTAATGAATTTAAAACAAGCCCAATATTTTAATTATTGTAAGTCTTGTTGATAATAATAAAGAGGTCCAAATAAATTTAAGGATTTAGCCTCATGAAAAGTCCAAGTAATTTAATTAGTACTAGTGGACTAGCCCAAAAGGATTACAGGTGTTAGCCCAATATGGGAATACTTGCATAAATGTGGGTAATTAAATAATAAGCCCAAGTGTTATGTTAAATAATAGTCCAAGAGGTAACTAATATAAGTCCAATTAAACTATGTTGGCATGTATTATATGTAATGGTGTAGAAGTCCAATTGATTTAATTACCTAGCCTAAGTTATTAGAGATGTGTGAGTTGTGTTGGGTAGCCCAAACAATTTAAATGAAGAGTCCATTGAAAAGCAAACTATGTAGCCCAAATACTTAAAAGTCAAATGTTGGTCAATGTATTGGGAGAATATTTTTCAAGTATTGGTGAGTGTAGAGAATTAACTAATCTAGGGTTAATTGAATAACCCTAGTTGGTAGGCAAGAGAATTCATTAACCAAACATTGGTTAATTGCTAAGTGAATGAATGTGATGATGATAATTAACTATGGATGAGTTAATTGAGTAACCCAATGTGGGAATAACTGTATGGGTATGGTTAATTATATTATGAACCCAAGTTAATGATAAAAGGTAGTTAATGAATTAAATTTAATCAAGTCGAAGTACTAATATTGATGTGTATTAGAGTTTTGAAAAATCCGCACTACCGCCGCAGCGGTGAAACTTCCTAGAATGTGAAAGTTAGAACTACCTCTATAGCGGTGATAATCACCTCCGCAGCAGTGGTACATACTATTTGAAAATTAATAGTTTATTGAATTAAATTGAAGTACTAGTATATATGAGCATTAGAGTTTTAATAAAATAAACCCAAGATATATTAAGTGTTAGTGATTTAATAGACTAACTCAATTAATAAGTCTAATAGACTTATAACTAGCAAGTCTAATTGGATTATGTAATTAAGCTAACGTGTTTATTTAATAAACCCAATGAAGTAGCCTTATAGGATTTAATTAGTTAACTATATATGAAAAATATGGTGAGTCTAAATAAATTTAAGCTAGCCCAATACTTGTTTATATTTCAAGTATCATAGTTAGCCAATTGATTTAATTGTTGGGAGCACAAGTGTGATAACTTAAATGAATTAATATAGTAGCCCAAATGAATTAAATTGTTGAGTCCAAACAATGATAATTCAAAGTCCAATTGAAATTAATTTCAATGCCCAAAGTGGAGCCCAATGTGCATGTATAGGTGAATATATATACATATATTGGTGTATATATATATATATGGATGCTTATATAATGATATAGGACATAAAAATAAAACCAAATTGGAGTAATTAAATATCAAATCCTGAATTTTAGGCCCCACATGGATGTGAAGCTTGCTTGTTAGATGATTTTTGAGTGCAAAGTAGTTCAAGCAACCCCCAACCACCCTAGTCATTCATGTGGCCATTCAAAATGTCTATCAAGTGGTCATTCATGTAATAGTAAGCAAGATTAGAGCCTTAATTTCACAAATGCTAGTTGATTAAGGAGTTAATGATGTGTTCCTTGAGTGCTATAAATAGAAATCATCAACACATGTGCAATGTTGGTCATTTATATTCTTGCTATTATTTTTAAAGAGAGAAAGAAATTCTAGAGAGAAGTAAAAACATTGTTGGAGAGTCTTAAGAGATATTACACTAGAGGTGTATATCTAGGAGCCAAGGTGGAATCTCTAGCAATGTTCATAGCCAAGAGAAGGAGAGCATCTAAGTCAAAAAGGTTTAAAAGTGCTCTACACCTTTATCTTTTCATTTCTATGGTCAAAATATGTTTTTAACCGATTTAGACTTATAGAGATTAAAACTTATTTTGATGATCTATAAGTCTAAATCTATTATATATAGGTAGATTTATGGTGTAGTATGTTTAATACAAGTATTTATATGTGTGGTATGCAAATAAGTTGAAAAAAAGGTCATATCAAATTTTACCAGTAAAACCCTAGTTAACTAGGTGCTAATTATTGTTGTAGTTTGAAATATTTGAACTAGAGAGGTTATATATGATGTATGTTATGTATATGAGGTATGTAGAGTCATAAAACATGATGGTCTAGCAAATAAAATGCTTGTAGCATCATGTTTGAACCAATCGAATCAAGGATCTATGAAGCTAGTTTTTATTTTGTCCTTATAAGTGATTTTAATCCTACTTCCGTTGAGAATTTAGATTTGTGATCTAAAGAGAAGTTGTAGAGAGGGAAATTTTAATGAGAATTGACTCAAGAATCACTCCAAAATATTTTAAAATAAAGAAGTTATGACCGTTTTAATGAAGGAGGGTCGGGCAGTCCCCAAATTAGGGTTTCAGATTTTTGTACCACCACCACAGCGGTGGAAACCACCGCCACAGTGGTCAAACACACTGTCTAGAACCTATTTTTGCTATCCGGGTCGGGTCGGTCTGGGTCGGGTCGAGTCAATCTTGGGTCGAGTTTTTTGTGAAAATTTAAGTTGAAATAAGTATAAAATGAATGTGTTTGAATACTAAACCAATATATATGAAGTCTATTAGTGATTAAATGGTAGCTAAATGTTTAAAATAAAAATTAAAGTTAACACAATTAAAAAGTTAACTATTTGTATGGTTTGAAGAATATTAAAATATTGTTAAATGATTAATAATATTAGTAGGTAACTGAAATGTTATTAAATGATTAATAACATTAGTAAATGATGAAAATGTTATTAAATACTTAATGACATTAGTAAATGAGTAAAATATTATTAAATGGTTATTAATATTAATAAGTGATTAAAATATTATTAAATGGTTAATAATATTAACAAGTGATTAAAATATTATTAAATGATTAATAATATCAATAAGAGATTAAAATATTATTAAATGGTTAATAATATTAATAAGTGATTAAAATATTATTAAAAGGTTAATAATATTAATAAGAGATTAAAATATTATTAAATGATTAATAATATTAAAAAATGATTAAAATATTATTAAATGGTTAATAAAATTAGTAAGAGATTAAAATATTATTAAATGACTAATAATATTAATAAGTGATTAAAATATTATTAAGTAATTAATAATATTTAAATGTAGTTGTATAATATCAAAGGTAGATAATATTTTGAGGTATTTGGTACATTATTAAATATCCAAATCATTAAGTTATGTAAAAGAAGAAAATTTAATTGAATTAAACCAATGTAAATAGTCCATTTATGACTAATTTAGACAACTTACTAAAAGTGGGTTATACGATGACATGTAGTGAAGACTTAAGT
The DNA here is from genome assembly GCA_947179155.2 of Hedera helix. Taxonomy (NCBI): domain Eukaryota; kingdom Viridiplantae; phylum Streptophyta; class Magnoliopsida; order Apiales; family Araliaceae; genus Hedera; species Hedera helix. The sequence continues at coordinate 9,422,480 of OX359264.1, read as the reverse complement.
TGGTTAAGTGTACCCGACATGTCCGAATTATATTTTGGGCTAGGGTTTTTGTCCGAAACTTAAGGGTTTGTTTGTCGGACATCTTAAGAGTTAATATTTTGAAGTTAGAATCTTATATAAAGACTAAGTAATATTCAATTTAACTAATGATGAAGTCGATTTTATATATAAACTGTAGGTTGAACGAAAGACGCAAAATAAGCGTAAATGGTAGAAGCGAACTAGACAAGTTTTTCAGAACTTGCTCCTATATGCATTTCTATGCAACCATATGTTATTAAATTATTGATATGAGAATATATTGATGATATTTGTGTTATGTGAAACGTCTGAAGTATGATTATATGCGAAGAAGCGATGCGTAAGAAGTATGAAGCATTCATAAAATGAAAATCATGAAATGCATGATGTAGGAATAAAATACAGAATATATATAATATGTGAAGCATTTAATGTGTTATGTGTAGCTGTTAGAGTTGCCGAGTCATGCTCACTCTTGCTATAAAATCAACACTTTCAGATAAGTGCGAGTTAGTCGAAGTTTTTGATAAAGATCAAGGAACATGAATGCATATTACTTTCACTGAAGGTCTAAACGACTATTGTAGATATCAGTCCGAATTGGACAGGTAAAATATTTGTGTAGAATAAGAATCGGTTGGTATGTAATATGAGTGTTAAATACTCAAATTGATTGTAATAGAATGTCGTATCATGTATGATATTGAGACATACTAGGAATTTGTAAAGATTGCGATTCTGGAATAGAAAGAGATGATGTAAAATTTTAAATAAATGATTATATATCAAGTATAATATTGTTCCAAGTCATGAACGATAAGAAAAATATTGTACTCGTGTTGAACCGGATCCGAGGTTCAAGGAACTCGGATTCGGGGTCGTCACAATCCATCTTTGTAATGTTAAATCATCACATAAATGAAAAGGTTTATTCTATACAGCTTCTCACTGTGTTTGATTTTATTCTCTATATTTGTTATTTGTATTATTGTTTAAAGGTTTTGTCATCTTCAAATATGGAAGATTGTTAGTACATTTATCTGTTAGATTTAATGATGACAAAACATCTTATTAGTGCATACTAATCATTTAGTAAATATAATTAGTATATTTGTTAAACTAATCCGGTTTATAAATTAAGTTAAATAGAGGGAAATTATTTTATTAATAATATATGAAACAATAATTTTTATGTTTTCAAAATAATGAAAGAAAGAAAAACAATTATAAGAACAAATGTAAATATATAAACATTTGTTTACTTTTGTACACTCCTTATAAAAGAACAATCATTGTAAAAAGACTTAGAGATCAAATTTGTTAGGTTGATGCATAATTAAAAATGATAGACTAGTTAGAGGGTCAAACTTGTTAGATTGATCCAAAAGAGAAACTTTGTATTATCCTCAAGAGAATGATATTGTAAAAGAACATTAAGGATCAAGTTTGTTAGGTTGAATCCAAATACAGAGTGCTATCAATATGTAATAGATTAGGTTGAAGATCAAGTGCAATAGAAAGACAGTAGAGTCAAGAAGAGCACAATAGAGATTTGATATTGTCAGAACACAGTTAGAGCAGTAAAACAGAAAAACTGAGAGATCGTGGAATGAAGGAGCAGAATGGTTAAATCGTAGAGTAAGCTATAGCCGTTGAGTAGGCTTAAGTGTACGATATAAGACTCTTAGACAGTAAAGTGCAGTGCAGAGTCCAAGATCGTCGAGTAAACAGAAGATCGTAGAGCACAACTATAATGACCAAGATCTTTGAAATATATTATAATGAAATGTATGTAAGAAAGTTATTAATATAATGATTTGTAATTAAGAAGTTATTGTTATGTGACGAGTGAAGTTAATGGTTAGTTATCAAACTAATGAATTTAATTAGTTCAAACTAACTATAAAACAAAAAAGAAAAATAAGAGGATTTAATTAAATCAAGTAATTACAAGTGACATTAATTAACAGTTAAGTTATTAATTAACAAGGTTTATGTAAGATTAGTGGGGCAAATAAAATAAAGCCGAAATTAATTGAAAACAACTAAGCTAATTATGAGCTTGGTGTTTAGTGGTGTATGAGTCCCAACTTAATTGTTGTTTAAAGTCTTGTAGCAAGGATACTTAAGCCTAAGTCCTGATTTCACCATGTCCAAACCTAAGATAAGAGTGACCCAAGTGGGAGCCCAAATTATAGGTATATGTATATATATTTTATATGTGTGTGTGTGAGTGTGTGTGTGTGTGTGTGTGTGTGTGTGTGTGTGTGTGTGTATAGGAAGAGATGAACAACATTGGCAGCCCAATTGGGGGGGGGGTTGAGGGAGACTTTTGTGCCATTGGTAGCCCTAATAGGGGGGGGGGACAAAAGGGGACTTGTTAGGGTTTTGTGTAAGAGATATTTGAGGGCTAGATTAGAAGCTAGGATGAGAGATTGTAATAATGCAGTAGATATATAGATATACATATATGTATAGCTAGAGAGTTGTCCTATAAATACCCCTAACCCTCTTCATTGGCAAGACTTTGTTTCTTTCCAAAAATAGAAAGATTAGAGAGTTAGTTTGAGAGCTCATATAGAGAAAAGAAAGAGAGAAAAGTAGAAAGATTTTGAGAAATCATAGAGAAGGAAGCCATTTCGAATAGCAAGGAAGAGGAACATCAAGCCTAGCATCCATCCATCTAGTAAGATGAAAAAATTACTTTAAGATTTAAAAGTGTTTTAAACCCTAAAACTTTGGTTAAACTAGTTAGTGTATGTTATATAAATAACATGTTTGGATGTGGGAGTTCTTTGTGATGAGAAGCCATGGTGGATTTCAATGAGGATGGATATTTGATGGAGATATGTTGTTAATGTGAGTAATATAACATGAAAAGTTGTGTGTTGAATTTCTAAGCTAATGTTTTTAAAAAACCCTAAGAATAAATCATTTTCAAAGCTATGATGTTCAAGTGTTTAATATAGTGGAAGATCCATGAGCTGTATATATATATATATATATATATATATATATATATATATGAGTCACGTGGGTAACGTAAGTAAAACAAACGAAAAAATGTGTTGTACGATTTTTGTAATGACTTTTTGTTAAGTAAAACATGTTCTTGAAAAATTGATTTATGTTGGAATGCAAGTGTCTTAAAAAGCTTGAAATGTTGAGGGATGTTAAAATATGAATATTTGAGTTTAAGAGGTGAAAAATATGGAAGTTGGAAATTTTTAGAGTTCTAGTGACTTGGGGCGGCAATGCCGATTTCAGTATAAAAATCTAGTATGGCAGCGCCGGATCAAATCATTTTGGAATCTGCTTGTCTAGCGCGGCAATGTCGATTTAGACTGTAAACCTAGTGCGGCAACGCTGGGTCTAGTTATTTGCTTGGGGTCGACCAGACCGGGTCGATTTTTTTAAAAATAAATAATTTTTGGGGTCCCGATTATGATGTGTAGACATTATAAAATATCTGAAATATTAATTGATGTATAAAGACGAATATGTAATTAAATTAAACCAATATGTGGGGGTCCTTCAATGACTAATTGGTAGACCGACTTATTAAATATGTAGGTCGTACGAGAAGCGATAAAGTAAAGTTAACTTCAATCAATGAATTAGGCAAGTATTCTATCTGAACTTATTCTTGAAATTCTTTAATTTGTAATTATATGTCATGTTCGCACTTATTTGCTTTTGAAAGATTGTTCAATCATTGAACTGTTTAAAATTTTAAAATTCATTAGGCATGAATTATTTAGTAATGTGAGTTTAAGCTAGACATTGATATGAGACATCGAATTCTTAATAATTCTCTTAAGGTAATCCAAACCAAATTATTTTGGTGCGGACTCCTATGTTAAAAGTTGAGATGAACAACCCTCATAGTAGGAGAAATTTGATAATCGGGCATATGATTCTGGTTGACACGAAAGTGTCTTTAGATGGTTATGTTGTGCACAATATAGGGTACAATAGATTGATCCCCTAGAGTACATATTTCGGATATTATCAGTCTTTGTGATTGTTAATGTTCTTAACGAGTATGTGGTCTTACGACCTTTCAGATATTTTCAATATTTGTAATTGTTAATGTTCTTAATGAGTTCACGGTCTTATGACCTTTCAACAAGAAAGTTAAAGATTTTAAATTAAAGAAAATTGTTGTTTCTAGTTATTCAAACTACTTCATAATTATTGTTCAATTGTTGAAGGTTATTCAAAAATGATTATTTTATTCATGAGATATTATGCCATAAACTATTTTATATGTGTGGAGCAATTTAATTGCTCACTTTTGCTTAAAAATAATATTTCAGCTAAACCAGAGAAGGTCGGAGGATAAGATAAAGATAAAAGAAAAGGAAAGGCAACCGATTAGAAGTTGTTAAGCTTATGTATTACCTTTTGTTTAGTAATAATGATGTAATATGGCTTTATATTTTTATATTTTATAATTCGTAAATGATTAAGTAACCTGAACTAGAAAAAGTCTTATTTTATAAAAATATTGTATTTAAGTTATATTTTTAAGAAATGTATGGATATATATATGTGGTAATATAGTACCGTGAGCACCATACCCGGGGTTAAAGTTAACCTAAATTTGGGGGCGTCAAAATAAGATGAAGAAAATATTCGTTAAGTGAAAACAAGATCAACAAAGAAGACAAAATCACTAAGGATAAAATAAACTGAATAGACAAGAATTAAACAACCAAACAAAGAAGATAAGAGACCATGTGTCAAGCATTAAACTAATAGAGAAGAATGCTTAAGCTCAAAGTTGGAAAGATTAGACTCGCTTCAAAGTAGGAGAAAGAATTAAAAGAAACAAAAGTTATCCCACAAGATCTATAACAACCTGAAAATCCCCGCATTTGCTACAGGCGATCTCGTCCATAGAACACAATTGTTTTTCTTTAAAACTATATCATTAAATCATAATATAGTTTATAAACTTGTTTATTTAAAATTACATTCATAACCTATCTCAGAATCGCAATCTTCACATTCTTTACCTTAGAACTCAGATCATAAATATAAATCATGATCTAGTCTATTACATTTCAAAATCATATATCTTATAATTTATCTTATCTTCACCTGTGAATACAATCACCATTAATAATTATCCATACATAACCCTGCTTACTCATATTTGTTTCCATACATGTGAGTTTATTACATATAATACTCGACTTACAACGATACATTAATCGTATCCCATTACAAGTTTTTTTAATTAAAACTTACATACCTAATTATCCCAACGAATATACACAAAAACATACATCTCATTACTAACGAGAAAGTTTAATAAAATAAAATCGTTAAACTTGCTCATAACTTTACAGATTTACATCATCTAATTGGCTTGCCATGGTACACAAAGTAAATATAACAACATTCCTTTAACACCCCTTTATGCAAATATCCTTCCTTACCCTTTAGCTTTACCGAAACCTTCGGCCTTCTCGTACTCAGTTGCAAATATCAGTTTAAGCAAGAATGAGCACGCGGCTCAGCAAGTTTAATAGTTAACACCTTTCATGCTCGCAGTATATATACATGCATCATACATTTCTTACTATGCATTTTATCCAATGCATCATATTTATCGTGCTATGCAATTTTAAACATAATTCCCATATATTGTATTTAATAGTTAATCACATAGTTGCACAAAGTGCATATTTTAAAACATATTCACGTTGATTTAAGATAACACAGAAATCCTACACACAGTCTGTAAAGTAGTTCACATAGAACAATTATTACATTTCAACAAGTTCTGAAAAATTTGCATGTTACTCGTAACCATTATAAACCTTTACGCTCCTCGAACGTCTTTCATATCTTTCCTTACGTCAGTTTAATAATCTGAACTCTGTTTGCCATCGTATAACCTATAAATTATTATAAAGTTATAACACTTTACATAACTCCTTCAACTTAAACTATAAACACTATACCGCTAGTCTTTATTTATTACACGTTTGATGTATTATAACATTACATACGCTAATAACACATCCAAATCCATTATCGACCTTTTACACAAATATTATCATGCTTTTACTTAGCTTTAGGTATGTTGCATTATACCATTCATTGTTCCATTATGCTTTAACACCCACTATATTGGTCATTTTTATCAATTTAGGGTTTACACAACATATTTCTATCATATCACATCAAAACATAGATTTTAGGACATTATTAACAAAAATTTCAGGTACAGGGCACTGTGCCCCCAGCCAACTCTTCTCAATTAACTGCGTCCTGGCGCAGTGTTCAATATAAAACACTGCGCCCCGGTGCAGTCTGCAGAATCCTGAAAATTTAATTTTTGTAATCAGTTTGCTGATTTTTAACTCATTCATCTTACATCCAATTAAGCTCAAATTTGAACCATAGTTAAATCTTAGTACATAGTATTTTACAAAAATACAGCTTAACTCATACGACTTCTTAAAATCATCGAAGCATTAGCCCTAAAAACAGTGTTTAAACACATTTTTACCATTTTCCGTCAACTAATGATTTTTGGCCATTTACTTCTAAAGTTCATTCCAACACTTAATTAAGCTTTCATAACATATATTAAACTTGTCTAAGCCATTAAAAACAACCTAAGTTTTCAAATGACGTTATTTATCCGTAAAACTTATTTTAACTTAAAATGATTAATATCGATTCTGAAACATATTTTCATTCTAACTTTCATCCGTTGACTACAAAACCAATGTAGACACGTGTAACTACATAAAACTAAGTTATCAAACCTAGTTTCACCACTTAACTCTCAAAATTATCAAAAATTGCATTTGAGTTAGATTTTCATCTACTTAACATAGTTTTTCGTAAAACTCATTTTCTACTTCTAAGACTTCATTTTTCTTACACTCATTAAAGAGTTCATTTTCAACCTTTGTAGACTTATACTACACATATATGAATTCTTCTACATTCATTTACTTTCAAAATATGTTTATATGAACATATTACTACTATAGCTAGTTTTAACCTTCAAAATCATACTATATATACATTAAAGTATGTAACATGCCATATAACATGTAAATACACATAACACCTTCATGTTCATCCTTATAACTTAAGGTTTCATTACGAACTTCCATCCTGCAACACTTAGTCTTCCATAACTAACACTTTTAACCATAAATACATACATAAACATACATATCTTAAAATTTCAAGTTTAGAACTTTTAAGCCTTATTGGATGATCCACTTCCTTATATAAGAAGCTTCACTGTGACGAGGCCTTCGATTTTAATCCTTGCTCCATGATCATCCAAGCTCAAAATATCAAGCTTTTTATTTCCAAGCTTCTATGGCTTTTTCTCTCTCTCTCTCTTAGGGTTTCCTTTCCTAGCTCAAATGAATGAGCTCTTGCTTAGTTGTTAGGTTTTGTAGAACCTTAACCCAAGTTAGGTTAATTTAACATAACCATGGCTAACCCAGACAAAGGCATTTTGGTCGTCACCCATACTTAGTCAATGACATTTTAGTTATTTAACCTCTTAGGACATAAAGGTCATTAATTTATTTATCAAGAACATTTTAGTCATTTTACCTCTTAGGACACAAAAGTCATTAATTCAATTGTCAAGGATACTTTGGTCATTCTCATTTTTGTCCAGACTTTCCTTATATAGAAAGTTTCCATTGGCAACTTTCCATTTAAAGAAAGTTCTAACTCTTCTCCCATTGGTCCATTTCTGCTCCCAAGGATTGTGTTTCTTTTATTACTTTGATTGATTCATATCCATTGATCTAGATTAAACTTTCTTAAGTCTAATTAATTGATCAATTAACTAGACAATTTCTTTTCAATCATACCCTTTCACTTAATTTCATTTAATTTGCTTAGTTAGTTATTTAGCCATAAATCAACTAAACCACTTTCCTTAACTAGAATTATGCTTCTAGTTCCTTACGAACCTTACCGGTTACACATTTCATCATTTTCGATTCTCGTCATTTCAATTAATAGAAACGCTCATATTTTTTTTGAAAATGCTTTCTTGAAAAGCGAACCTTCGATAAAAATAAAAAGCGCTCAAATCGTGTATATTAATTCCCGCGTCCATCTTTCAAGAAATAACTTTCTTTTAGAATTATATAACATATATTTTGTGCCATACCATACCCTAATCGAATTATCAAAACTCATCCTCGTTCACGATTTAATCTCATATTACCATTTTTACGACTTTTAGGTCATTACGTTTATTTACTTAATATATATATGACAATTTGCATCATACATGCATTCTTCACTAATTATATTCATATTTGGGAGTATTATCTTCTATATTTATACGTCGTATAAATACTAAGTTCAGTTCTTTTTTAATCAATTAATGTTTATTCATTAATAAATTTTAAATTTTAATTCTCATAACCCTTGATATTCAGTTAATCCCTAATATACAGATTAGGTTAAACTGTTCTACCATTTCTGCACGTTCTGTCATACCTTACCTTACCTGTTGAAATCTTCTTGATTTCATTACCTTGTCATTCTCTTAACCTAGCCTCTTAAGGCCAATTCATCAAGGTAGTTATTAATTATCATAACTAAGCTTAATTTACACATTATTCCATTATCTTTTTTTCCTTCTAATTCTTAGCTTTTCTTTCATTTATTAGAACACACACACACACACACACACACACACACACACACACACACACACACACACACACACACACACACACACACATTTAATCTATCGTATTCTGACACAACACAGTGCCTTATAATAATTCTTTTTTGTCATTTGCCTCAAATCCGTTTTATTTCCTTTCAACTGTAGTAAATTATATTTATTATAATTTTATCATCTTTCAAGTCACTAATTTACCTTAAATTAATGATTGATCCTCATAACCTCTGTAGAACCCTTTTTACATCAAGAGTCACTATGTATAATTTAAATTTAAACCACATAAGTCATTCTTAATACATTAATTAAATAATAAAATAAATTTAATCACTTCTTTACACTTTATGTCCTTCCATACTAGGTTTTAACTTCTAACCTTTATTAAATTAATCAAGATCCTTATTTAGAAATCTTGTCAAAAATCTGGGATGTCACAAGATTAACACAAAGGAAGAGTTCATAGAGTTATGTCAAGTAGACTCATCACAACATAACAAGGACAAATGCACTAGCTAAAGAAGTGAAGATAGAAGCTCACAGGTGCTAAAAAATTCAAAGTACTAAAGATCGTAGAACGAATCTAAATTGAATATCTTCAGATCATTGAGTTACAAAATATCATTGAGCCACTTCAAAATGCAAAGTTACATCATTAATAAGTTGCTTCAGTGCTATACATATCAGAGAACATGATACCAATGGCACTGAGAGACAGATTTGCTATGACACATGATTAAAATGTCTTCATCAAGAGTTCTCCAGCGAAGAAGTATATTAAAGTAAACTAGCTAAAGAAGACAATGAGCAGAGCATAATTCAGCAACAACTAGCTTTTCAAAAGAAGAAGGACATATAACATCCATTACAATAGAAGGAGTGCACCGAACAGAAAGAAACTGGAGTCAATAATCTTATATAAAGCAAGAGTCTGATTAAGGGAGAGATGATCAAGAAGATAAAGAAGAAGAATAATGCATCTAAGAAGAACAAAAGACCAAATTCACAAGAAGGAGAAGTCTTAGTTCTCAGGAAACGAACTAAGTTTGTCTAGCAGATCGTTGAGCTGATCGTAAAGTTTGTTTATCGTAGAGCTAAATATAGTAGAACTAAATATCGTAGAGCTTAAGATTACAGAGCTAGAGATAAAAATTCAAAAAGAAAACATGAAATCTTTGACAATGGAAATATCTAAAGATAAGAAAGCTTTTAAAAGAGTACTGCAACCCTAAGCTTAAAAGAAGATTTGGTAGTGGTGTGTCAAACGGTTAGTTCGAACAAGTGACAAAGACCACAAAAGTACTCCTCCAGCAGACTGATATGACTATCTGACAGAAAGCAAGCTGAGACATTTTTTATATGTCAATAACAAAGATCTTCTAAGATCGGAGCATTGAATGCACAAATGGTAACTTCTTAACGGACTGATTCTCAGAAGATGATATATATATAAATAAACTTAAAAAATGATCCAAAAAAAAGAAGAGTCGATAAAACAAAGAAAGATTAGGTTGAAGTGAGAAAAACGGTCAAAACAGAAAAAAGGTCTGCCTATACATATGAAAAGAAGAGTATAAAGAGAAAAATAATAGACCTACAAAAGACCATAGAGGTGATTGATCAACTGAACAGATATATCATCAATCCAAAGTCACTCTGCACTTTGGAAGATCGATCTAGAATGATTCTAGAGTAGAAGGTGATCAAAAATATAAAGAAAGCTCTTGGAATCATTTCTTAGCTGCCAAACTCATTAGTAATAAGCTTAACGTCAACTTGACAACACCTCAACAACAACAACAAAGACAAGTGTTGAAATGGCTTGCTTTATTCAGATGAGTAAGACCCTTGAAGATTAGATTGGGAGATCCTGAAGACACATGGCTTCAAAACCTCATGCCCCTGTTGAGGGATGAGTACTTAGCGTCCTAAGGAGTAAGTCGGGACTTAGTGACCCGCCTGATTTAGAGGAATCAGTTCCAAGATAAGAAGAGGACTTAGAGTCCTGAGGAGAAAGACGAGAATTAGTGATTCGCCTGATTCTTAGTGAATCAGACCCTTAGTGGAAGGACTTGGTGTCCAGGACTTTATGTCCAAGTTGTAAGGACTTAGTGTCTATTTATCCTTAGTGGAAGAGAGTAGTGGAAGTAATTTAGGTTTCGAATCTCTTAAAAAATCATGTGTTCTCAATGTCTCTCTACCACATTCTTTATCCTTTTATATCTGTTATGAATGCTATATCTACTTGTGGTGTTTTTCCATTAATAAATCAAATATAGAATTGTGTTTTTAGATTAAATGAGATTTACCAAATAAACTAATTCTACTGCACATACAATTGCTTAATTATTTAGTAAATGTACTTAAACTAAAAAGGTATACAAAAATGTATAAGGATTTATTCAACCCTCTTTTCTAGATTACCTTCTTATACCTTTAAGAAACAACAATTAGCTTTTCTATAGCACTGACATACGGATAGTGGGTCATTTTATCAATTTTCTTAGGAGAACTAGGGCATTGCTCAGGTTCAATGACATCGCCTTTAGCAATAAGATTGTCTATGGGTTTGTGGTTATTCATTTGGAATTACTCCAGAACCTTCTTAAGGTAAGTCTCTTGAGATAAACCAAGAAACTTTCTCATGCAATCTCTATAGATCTTAACTCCAAGAACATAAGTTGTTTCCCCCACTCATTCATCTCAAAGTTAAAGGAAAACCAACCTTTAGTTGTGACAATCATCTCTTTATCGTTCCCAACAAGTAGAATGAAATCGACATACATCGATAGGATAAGAAATTTATCTTTAGACCATTTGATATACACACAATGGTCTTTCTCAATCATTATAAACCCATCACTGATGATGGCTCGATAGAATTTTTGATACCATTGCATGAATGTCTGTTTAAAACCATAGATAGAATGTTTGATCAGCTTACATACTTTGCGCTTTTGTCCTTCTAAGATAAAACCCTCTGACTGATCTATGTATATTTTCTCAGCTAAATCACCATTGAGAAAAGTTATCTTAACATCAATTTAATACAACTCCAAATCCAAATGTGTGGCGATTGCTAGGATGAAGCGAATTGAGGCAAACCTTATAACTGGTGAGAAGGTTTCCTCGTAATCCTTCTTGCTGGGTGTAGCCCTTTGCTACTAAGTGAGCTTTGTATCAATCAATGGAACCATCCGCTTTGTGCTTGACTTTAAGAACTTATTTGTTGCCAATAGTTTTTCGCCCTAATGGAAGGTCAACCAAGTCCCATACTTGATTAATCCTCATGGAATTCATATCTTCTTTCACTGCAGTCATCTACTTAACACTTGGAGTATATAATAGAATATCTCAATAAGATCGAGGTTCCTCATCATCCTATGCATTGGCCAGAAAGGCATTCCCCTCAATCTTAAAGAGACGACATGGAATGTTATTCCTTTGACTTCTACGCACCTGATGAACTTGAGATTCTTCATTTGATGGAAAAGAATTCCCATTATTTACAGGAGCTTGATGAATAGCCTCATCGGTCTCTATTGTACGAATTCATCTTTTTGGTCACATCACTTCTGTTAGGGAAATCCATCTCAAGAAAATCAACATCTCATGACTCTATCTTTGATACAGTCCTACCAAGTTGCTCTCTAATGGACACATAGCCTTTGAAGTGTTCAGAATATCTTATAAAGATACACTTCTTACCCTTCGAGCCTAACCTCCCATGTTGATGAGAATAGCTATTCACGTAAGCTGCTGATCCCCAAGGCTGCATATTGCCCAATTCGGGCTTTCTGTCAGTCCATATTTCATATGAGGTGGACTAAACCGATTTTGAAGGCACACGATTAAGTATATACATCCCATTCAATAATGTATCACCCCAATAGAAGATACAAAAATTGGCATGCGCCATCATAGACTTAACCATGTCTAATAATGCTTGGTTCATTCTCTTTGCCACACCGTTTTGTTGCGGAGTTATAAGGATTATTAGTTACCTGATTATCCCTTTTTCCTCATAGAGTTCTTTGAACTGATCGGACAGATACTCACGGCCTCAGTCAGTTCGTAGTGCATTAACATTTTTATCTAACTGTTTCTCGACCTTAATCAAATAACATCTAAAGCATTTTAATGCCTCAAATTATGAGAGATCAAGAATGTGTACCTAAAACGGGTATAGTCATCTATCATTGTGAGAAAGTAAGAACGACCATGCCTTTCTTTCATAGTCATAAGAACACAAATGTCTGAGTGAATGAGTTGCAAGGGTATGTCTTAGTGGCTTGACCAAATAATTTTCTGGTTGATTTTCTTGCTAAACAATGTTCACACATTGGTAGATTAAACTTAACAAGTGGGGCCTAAAAGACCTGTTCGAGCTAATCTGGTCGTTTTATCCAGTTCAATATGATCTAATTTAGCATGCCATTGAATTGAACTACCATTTTCAACAAGTAAGGAAAAAGAATCATTACTATTAATGCTAGAATTAACAGTATCTAAAACCATTAAACCATGTCCAAAAATATTCATCCCTCCTTACCACAGTTGTAGCATGCCATTTTGGCCTTATCCTTTTTATCAAAACCTCACTTACCTCTTCTATGCTTGTCGACACCACCACTCGCAGCCCCCTTAGGCTTAGTAGGATTAGCATATTTCTTGATCTTCTTGGGCTTGGACCCTCTATAAGAGTTTAATTCAGTTACATATGCCCTAAAGGTCTTGACAACATCATGTCGCTCATCCTAGAGCTCCAAGTGACGATAGATATCATCAAAGTTATTGATATTCTCGTTATGGGTCATGTTTACCCATGTATTTTCCCAACTGTCAGGAAGAGAGTAAACCACTACTGAAATCTAATGCTCGTCTGACAAATAAGTCCCACCATACTTTAATTCTAGGATTATATTGGCCATGATTCGAATGTGTTATTTTATGTTATGGTTTTCAACTTTTTTATACCCATCAAATCTAGTGGCCAACTAGCAAAATGTCATCTACATACATCGATAGGATAAAGAATTTATCTTTGGACCATTTGATACACACACAATGGTCTTCCTCATTCCCAATTAGTAGAATGTCATCAACATACATCGATAGAATAATGAATTTATCTTTGGACCATTTCATATACATAAATGGTCTTCATTAATCATTGTAAAACCATCACTGATGATGGCTCGATAGAATCTTAAATACCATTGCATGGATGTCTAATTTAAACCATAGATAGAATTTTTGATCAGCTTACATACTTTGTGCTCTTATCCTTCTGAGATAAAACCCTCTAACTGATCCACGTATATTTCCTCAGCTAAATCTCCATTAAGAAAAGTTCTCTTAACGCCCATTTGATACAACTCTAGATCCAAATGCGTGACAATTGCTAAGATGAGGCAAATTGAGGCAAACCTTATAACTAGTGAGAAAGTTTCCTCGTAATCAATTTCTTCTTGATGGGTGTAGCCCTTTGCTACTAGACGAGCTTTGTATCGATCAATGGAACCATCCGCTTTGCGCTTGACTTTAAGAACCACTTGTTCCCAATAGCCTTTTGCCCTAGTAGAAGGTCAACCAAGTCCCAGACTTGATTAGTCCTCATGGAATCCATCACTTCTTTCACTACAGTTATCTACTTATCACTTATAATAGATAATAGAGTATCTAGATAAGATCGAGATTTATCATTATCCTACGCATTAGCCAAAGAGGCATTCCCCTAAATCTTAAAGAGAAGACGTAGAATGTTATCCCTTTGACTTCTACACACTTAAGAAACTTGAGATTCCTCATTCGATGGAAGAGAATTGCTCGAACGCATGTCACTCCCACTATTTATAAGCGTTTGAAGAATAGCCTAATTGGTCTCTACTGTATGAGTTGGGGTGCCCAAATCTTCCTCTATTTCATAAAGGTTCATCTATTTGCTTACATCACATCTGTTAGGGAAATCCATCTCAAGGAAATCAGCATCTCGTGATTCTATCTTTGATACAGTCCAACTAGGTTGCTTTCCAAAGAACACGTAGCTTTTGAAGTGTTCAGAATATCTTATAAAGATACATTTCTTACCTTTCGGGCCTAACTTCCCATGTTAATGAGAAGTGTTGTTCATGTAAGCTGCTGATCCCCAAGGTCGTATATTGCCCAATTCGGGCTTTCTGCCGGTCCATATTTCATATGGGGTGGACTGAACCGATTTTGAAGGCACACAATTAAGTATCTACCTCGTAGTCAATAATGTATCACCCCAATAGGAGATAGGCAAATTGGCATGCACCATCATAGACCTAACCATATCTAATATTGTTCGGTTTCTTTTTTCTGCTATACTATTTTTTTACGGAGTTCTAGAAATTGTTAGTTGCCTGATTATCCCTTTTTTCTCACACAGTTCCTTGAGCTGATTGGACAGATACTCGCGAACTCGGTCAGATCGAAATGCCTTAACACTTTTATCTAACTGTTTCTCGACCTTAATCAAATAACGTCTAAATCATTCTAATGCCTCAACTTATGAGAGATCAAGAATGTGTACCTAAAGTGCGTATAGTCTTCTATCATTGTGAGAAAGTAGGAACGACCATACCTTTCTTTCATATTCATAAGACCACAAATGTTTGAGTAAATGAGTTGTAAGGGTATTTATGTCCTAGTGACTTGACCAAATGGTTTTCTGGTTGATTTTTTTTGCTAAATAATGTTCACACGTGGGTAGATTAACCTTAGTAAGCGGGGCCTAAAATACCTGCTTGAGCTAACCTATTCATTTTATCCTGTTCAATATGATCTAATCTAGCATGCCATTGAATTGAACTACCTTTTTCAACAAATAAGTAAAAAGAATCATTACCATTAATGCTTGAATTAACAGTATCTAAAACCATAAAATCATGTCCAAAAATATTCATCCTGCCTTGCAACAGTTGTAGCATGCCATCTTAGTGTTGTTATTTTTACCAAATCCTCGTTTGCCTCTTTTATGCTTGTCAACACCACCACATTCTGCCCTCTTAGGCTCAGTAGGATTAGTATATTTCTTGCTCTTCTTGGGCTTGGACCCTCTATAAGAGTTTAATTCAGCTACATATGCCCCAGAGATCTTGGCAACATCATGGCGCTCAGCCTCGAGCTCTAGGTGACGACAAATATCATCAAAGTTATTGATATTCTCGTTATGAATCATGTTGACCCATAAATGTTCCCAACTGTCTGGAAGAGAGCAAACCACTGCTGAAATCTGATGCTCATCTGACAACTGAGTCCCACCAAACTTCAATTCTAGGATCATATTTGTCATGGTTCGATGGTGTTGTTTCATGGTGTGGTTTTCAACTTTTTTTACCCATTAAATCTAGTGGCCAACTCTCTCAGCCTTGTCAACGAGGTGCCCCCAAATTTTGTTTTGAGAGCTTCCCATATTTCATGCGTCATTCATACAGCTCAGCAACGTTATGCAAACAATGTGATCCTTTTTTGCGATAACTTTCATAAGCTACATCTCGATTAGATCCTTTGCATTTTCACCATCTGATTTTGTCATATTAAACATCAGGGTCTGCTCAACATCTTGCTCCTCCACAACCATTCTAACTTTCTAACATTATATGTCATAGTTATCTATATATATCTAATTTATTTCCCTAGTTAAGATCTACGATAATGTGTTTCAAAGCCATGACCATGTGTTTTCACAAAATGAGAACCAAAAGATATACTTGTTGAAGTCTGTTAACCTTTAGTGCGAAAAAACTCATTCGATTTCACGTACTTCACAACCCAGCGGTTTCTCCAAACTACAATCACGTGATGATAATGGAGCTCCATTCCCCGATTCAAAGCAACTAGGAATTCATTTGTTATGTTAGAAGATCTCTATATTGGCAGTATATTGCTCTCTGTATTTCTCTCTATTTGAATATTGATATCTTATTATTCATGTACTTCTCAAAGACATGAATATATAGGGGTGAATTGTGTTAGTTCTCGTGGACACAATAGAGATCTAGAAGGGGGGGGGGGGGGTTGAATAGATCTCTTAAAAACTTTTTAAGTTTGTAACGAAATCATATTAGTTATTAATAATAGAATCAATTCAAGCACAACGGATTTTACTTTTAATTAACCCCTTAAAGAAATATGAGTCATTTCATTTTAGTGTGTTAATCTAGTATGGGTGAAAGCAGATGTTGTGCAGAATATAAAAGACATAAAGTAAATGACACAAGAGATTTATAGTGGTTCGGAGACTGAATAACTCCTACTCCACTCTTCTACTTGACAGTAGGAAATCCACTAAGATTTAGTTCTCTGGACTAGGACACTCTCGCCCTCATCAAAGCTAGCAGCTTTGGTTCCTTTAGTCACATTAAGACTAGGACACTCTTGCCCTCATCAAAGCTAGCAGCTTTGGATTGTAGACTAAGTCCAGCAGACTTAGAATCTCTTGTACCCTTCGGTACTCAACAAGTCCAGCAGACTTGATTTCATTTTAGCCATTCGGGCAAGGATCCTTTGACCCTCTTTTGTGTGTTGGATGTTCGTTGAGTTGTGCTGCTAAGATGAACTTTGATCTTCTTTATCTTCTGGTACTTAGCAGCTGCTTATGATCCATCATTGAATGCTGCTGATGTTTGTCGTTGATATTCTCCTTCTTTCTGATATTCAGCAACTACTCAAGATCACCAAATGTGTTGCTAGGCTTTTGTACTTTAGCTCCTTTGGTACTTGATAGCTCCTCGAGATGAACTCCTGAGATGACTGTGATTCTTCTTCTTTTTGATACTCAGTTGTTCCTTCTTATCATAGACAGTTTGTTGCTTCTCGAGATGGGCTTCTGAGATGACTGTGATGCTCCTTCCTTTTAGTACTCAGTTGCTACCATGTATGTATCAAGATGGCGTTTAAGCTTCTCTCTTCCATGTGCCTAGTAGCTCTGAACACTTCTCTTGTAATAGAGTTATATATCTCTATATCTTTCTCAATTCAGTGTTAGTGTTCTGATGGATCGTAGAGTCCTTCAGTATATTCATTTTCTGTTTCACTCTACGATCGGTTGTTGTCTATCATTATTTCTCTCGTGTATTTCTTTTTAACAACTTCAACAACCACACCTATGGTCTGATTGTTATGTAAGCCTTTATAACTCTGAGCAAATTTTACCGTTGAAAGAAATCCCGTTGGTTTCCTTTGGCTTTGAGCAGATCTTTAATATCTTTGATGTTGACTTTCTTACCGCTTGTGTCAGTGCTTTTCCCTTTTCTGACATGTTCAGATATATTAACCTGTAGCTCTGATTTCTCTGAATTTAGCCGTTGTTCTCTTAGAGTTGTTCATCAAAGATTATTATATTCTTTGCTAGTTAATCTTTTGATTTATCAATAAATGATTTCCTTGACTTTAAGAATCAGCTGCTCTGCAGGTTCTGACTTGTTGACATGTCTTCTTTAACACTGTAGAGATGTCAGTCTCGTGTTCTTCCCGGTCTTTGGAGTGAACAGGTCTTTTAGAGAATATGATCGTTGGGACATAGTCTTCTGATATCTTGAGCCTGATACATGATACTAGAAAATCTTTGCTCTGACACCCAGCACGCAAAAGTCAGTATTCTGTCATTTCTGACTTCTTCTATAGTAGATGCCATAAAGTGTTGTCGTGGATGTTTCTGAAGTAATTAACAACTCATTTTGAGATTACTGACTTAAGTGCTTAGATGTCTTCAATTCTTGTTAGCACTTAAGTACTCGACGATTAATCCAGTTGTAGCTTCTTGCTTCTGATCGTTGAGTCATCTGCTGGTTCTGCTATGAAGCTCTATGATTTTCAGTTGCTAGCCCTGCTTGGCTTATATGTCATAGATGATTGCTCTATGATTCTTTAGGCGCTAGATCTTCTATCATTGATGGCTGCTTTACGAGCTTCAGTTGTCAAATCTTTTATCATAGAGGACTGCTCTACGAACTTCAGCTTCAATCTATGCTGAATATTCAAAGGGTGTTTAAAGCAGGTAACGTTTGAATATCTTCAGCTTAACTTATCGATTGCTTGAACGTTGTACTTCTGCGTTTGCCTTTTTCACTCTACGACTTAGCTTTGCTACTTTACGATCTTGCCTATGTAGTAAGTCGTAGTGCAATCGTAGAGTTATGATTTAAATTGCTCTACGATCTTAGTTCAGACCAGATGCTGTAGATGTATGAGATCTTCATTCAGTTTGTTTAACAGCTCAAGGACAACCTACTGAATAATCTTTATGAGGATTGCTGTCGCGACTTTGAATACTCATGTAAAAGTTGCTCTTTGATCCTGCTAGGTTTGTAGATAAGATTAGAAGAATCGTAGAGTGATTGTCTATATGAACTCTACGATCCCGAGAGTCAGCTCTACGATGCCGAGACAACTCTACGATCTGCCGAGAGGACTCTACGATTTTTCGAGCCTTATTTTGCGTTTACCAGACAGACTCTACGATCTTCCTTTGAGTGATTTCATAAGACTTCTATCTGAATGACACTTCACTTCTCAATTAGTCTTGCTGATGGAGTTGGTGCTTGGATCTTCTGTTTGCTTGCCGGTCATTCAGGGTCTTCATACTGATGATCTTTAAGTAAACACTCCATGATTCTGCTTTGGAAATATGAGCGTGTGACTGGTTATACTGATGGCTTGCAGACTCTACGATCGTGAATGTAGTCTGCGATTCTTGCTTTAACTCTTCTGCCAGACTGTTGTACTTTTGAAGATCAGGCCTATCTATTACAATTTAAGATCAACCTAACAAGTTTGATCTTTCTACATATAGTCCTTGTACATAGTGATCTTTTGAAGGACTGTACAATGCTATTAACTCATATGAGATCAACTTAACAGTTTTGATCTTGTCAATCTAAGTCCTTAGAACATAATGTCTATTAACTATTAAGGACTTTACATCTTTCATCAATGCAGACATATTTGCATATTAATTCATTTATCTTTTAAAACACATCATCAAATCTTATAATTGAGAAATATCATTCACATGCATATTCCAAACAAATTGGTTTAACCCAATTACAGAAAACACTCCAACAGATATGTCAAAAGTAATGTATTTAATACAAAATCTAACAGATATGTCAAAAGCTTGTTAGGGTAATTTGGCCAACAACCAAATGGGTCGAACTCTCCATGGGCGCCCAATTAGATACCCAAAATCCAACATGATTGTATTATGATATTAATATGATGTACTTGGGTTGTGTGACTAATTTTTTTATGTTAGAATTGACTCATATTTCTGCGGGTCTTACTAATAGTCACTACGATAAGGTAGTCAAGGGTCTGGTGTGTTCATATTTTTTTCGTTTTTCTTCTAATTTTTATATGATTGTGATATATTTTGATCTTAAATTCTAACACTTTGGATCCTTCAAATCAAGTTAATTGATACAATACTTCTTGCAATAATTATTATCGTTCTAAAAGTCAATCGACGTTTCATTAATTGAGTTGCATGCATGGATTTGAAGACCAAAAATCGTCGTTTCATTAATTGAGTTGCATGCATGGATTTGAAGACCAACCAATCTCTTCTCTTGCTTAGCGTTAGTAACATTTTATGAATCCAAATGTTTATAATAGTCACTAATTAGAGTAATAATGGTCCTTTTTTTTTTCTTTTTTCTTTTTTTACTAATTTAGACTGAAATTAAACTCACTCACACACTCATCCTGTTAATGCCAAGGCTCGATCCCACATCCTTTCATTTTGCAAAGGTTTGGTGCTACCATCCGGCCAAAAGCTCAGTGGTAATGGTCCCCTTTTGGCGTCTTCCTTTTTCCATCTATACGAATACATGGTCTGTTTAAACAAAAAAATTATTTATGAAATTTATAAAAAATAAAATTTTATTTTTGTTTCGTATTTTTTTATAAAAATAATAAATTATAAATTTAGTGTTAATGGCGTGATGATGAAACTTTAATGATAAACTTGATGATATTGTAAGGAAAAATATGCTCGAAACGTAACATCAAGTGGGCACGGGGTCGGAGGTGAGAAGTAAATAAAAGTTAATAATATAATAATACATCAAAAGTCAATTGTTTTAGCTTTCTCCTTTTCCTGCATTTAAGGCTGCAAACGAGTCGAATCGATCCGAATTTTAAACTGCTCGAATTTGACTCGTAAGGTTAAATTTGTACTCGAATTCGAATAATATTTGAAAAAGTTTACTCAGATTCGGCTTGACTCGAATTTTCGTTACTCGAAATCGATTCGGCTCAGATCGAATTATTTTCAAATTACTCGCAAATTTGAATTCGAGTCTCCATATAGTAACTAGCTTTATAATACATATAATTATTAATTGAACTTATTATTTTACTTAAAAATAAAAAAATATAATTATAATTACACTTTAAATATATAAAATTATAATTAAAATTGCAAATTAAAAAAATAATAATAACTAATTATTCAAATTTTGTTTAATTGTGTATATATTATAAGAGAATGTATTGAGTATCTATTCGAATATGTATCAATCGATTATGTATCGGATCATGATTAAAAATTTAAATAGTTTGAATTCTAAATGAATCGAGTATAACCTTATTCAAATTTTACTCATATTTTTATTCGAACTATTTTTTGTGTTCAGATTTGGATCATATTATTAACGAATTTGACTTTCACTCACATTTTTTCGAGTCGAGCTCGAATCGAGTCCGAATTGTTTGGTTCGATTTGCAGCCTTACCTACATTAATACATATGACAAAATGAACAGTAAATTCTCAGGAATGAAAAGTTTTAAGGGGGCAAGTATGGAGAAAAGTCGAGAAAATTATTCTAATTTAGACCAAGTGACCAACTACATAGTATTGGAAAATGTTGAAGACCGCAAAAAGCTTTTCCATGCGAGGAAAGAATATAATAGAGGCAAACACTGCCTCTTATATAGATAGCTCAAGGTAGGCATGCACAACAGGTTGGCCTGGCCTGGGACGGCCAGGCCTTGGTCGTTGACTAGGCCAGGCCGGACCTTTGACTTTTGACCTGCAGCTGGGCCAGGCCGGGCTTGGCGCTCAAAAAGGGGGCCTATTGAGGCCTGCATGCCAAGCCAGGCCAGGCCTTGGGTCAAGTCAGGCCAGTCCAGTCCGATTCGATCCATTCAAATAATTTTTTTAGTAATTTTAAATATTATTAAAATACCAATTAAAATTTTAAACATAATTGATGTATTAATTAAAAGTATTGTATTACAAGTTACAAGTTACAGTTTTCAAATTACAATAATAAAGAATATCTTTTTTATTAATATTATTAATTTGTAAATGACTTTCTAGTTGTTACGCTAATTATTTATTAAAATAAAGATACAATGAAAGATCTGTAAGAAGTGTAGTTTGCTAGCTAGGTAAGAAAAATCCTTATATATTACACTAGTCAATGTGTTTTAATGGATTTCTTTATTCGTATATAAACAAATATGCATGAATGAATGTATTAAAAGACGTCAATTTTATTTTGTTTATTGAATGAGTTGTCACAAAGATGACGTTTTCGTCTGCAGTGGGAGAATTGAAGTATCGAATAAAGAAAATTGGCAGGCCGGACCGAGCTTTGGGTGAACGAGGCCAGGCCCCAGGCCGGGCCGGGCTTATTGCCAGGTCAGGCCAGGCTGGATCTAAGCCAAAAAACTGTGGTCTGTTCGTGGCCTTCAGGCCAGGCCGAGCCAGGCCAAGGCTGGGCCGCAAGCCGCAAGCCATTTGTGCACTACTAGCTCAAGGCTCAATACCTAGGCTTTATTTAACTATTTTTTTAGTGTAACAGGGTCACATCTTATCATAAAAAGAAATTTAACTTTTATTAATCTAGTTATCTTTTATTTATAAAGTAGGAAATTACTTCGCAATTACCTTTTAAAATACTCAAATTTTTATATGCTCTTCTTAAGGACTTTATAATATTATTTTTTTTCTTTTATAAATATACATTTATCTCTTTATCATTTTATTATCATTAAATTCAATAACAAAAATTGAACATAAATAAACTAACAATATCTATTTAGTCTCTTATTCTGATTTGACTCATTCTCGTTAGTTACTCTATTTAGTTTAACATTTTCACAATTTCCAATAAATCAGGACAGTTACTCCTTTCTCCGGGCCCAACCCATCACCCTGGTAAACGAAATAACTGATCAAGTTGTAAGTTTAAAAAAATATTTTTTACAGTCTTTTATTATAACCCTCTTTTACATTTTCTTTCTCTCCCCCAACAGTCTTGAGGAGAGATTGAAGGTTAGTTCACCTCACTTCAAAACTTTTTGTTCAACTATTATCAAATTTAAAATTGTAATCCTAATTAAAAGAATTTTTGTGAATTACTTAAATTTATTACACGTGTCACGTGTGTGCCTATAACTAATATATATAAGGTTTTGGTGTTTTATACGTCAAAGATTTGATTAAATTTGGTGCTTTAAGACATTTATTTTCTAACTTTCTCTAATATACATTCAGCGACACCATATAAACTTGTTGCAATAATTATATATTTAATGACATAATCAAATTCATTGCAATTATGTCATTGGTACGCCGCTAAATATAATATTTGTCCTGTTAAATATGCATGGGAAGAAATTAAAGAATAAGTATAATTGTGGGGATTTTTATCCGTGTTTTTGGAACTTGAATTTCTTTTATTAAACTTTCTACCCAGTATACATTAAGAGTAAAAACAAATTACATTTACTGACAGTAAATCACAAGTGACATTGGTGCCATGGCTGAAAGCATTATTTTTATTGTTAAAGGTGTATCGAAAAAATTGCATAAAAAATGCAATGAAAGGGATCATCCGTACTTTGGTATGTAGTAATTCAAATTATACGCTAATTAAAAGCTTAACCTGCTTAAGTTAATAACGATTGTAGTTTCACTATCCAAAAGGTGACGTTCCCAAAATTCGGGTCCTTAATTAAACACCGTATATAGTGATCACGATACTACCCATCATCACATCTATTTATCTTCACTACTGAATGGCATAATAATAAATATAATCTTTACAGTACATGTCTTACATTATCCTAGGTTCTTTAACCTTTAATAATACAATACATCCTTAACTCAGAATAATACATAAACTATTAAATAATATTAACTCCTTAATACATTAAGTCCTTCTATTCATTAGTAAGTGTGAGCAACTAATTTGCTCAGCCAATTTTAAGCATTTGATAAATAATGAATCATGAATGAAGAATAACCTTTATTGCATCTTCAAGAATTGTACAATAATTATGAAACAATTTGAATAACTCAACAATAAGCAATTTTATTTAATGAAAAATCTTTAATCTTGTTACTGAGTGGTCGTAAGGACAGTGAACATCATACAGGGTTGAACATATATATTGAACCGAGAAAATTTATCAGAATACTTTAGGTGATCAGTCTATTGTTGTCACGCCCCCAAATTGGATCTGGTGCTGACGATACAACTTCATTATTAACATCCACAACATTCAACCATAAGTTAATGGATAAAAACCCCGCTTAAACAAATCATTACGACATTCCTTCATTCCCGAATCGTAACCTTTACAATCTCCTATTACATCCCCATATCAAATCCTTTACAATATTTTATTACATTCTAAGAACATAAATATCATGATCTATTATTTAACATCTCAAAATCATAAATATTATGATTTGATCAATTACATTAGTTATGAGTATAACAAAACCCACAACCCTGCGCTAAATCTTTCTTCTTATAATTTCAATATCATTTAAGATCTCTTCCTTATCTACAAAAATGACATGTTTTGCAGGAATGAGAACGACGGCTCAACAAGTTTAACAGATATCACATAACATGCTTCACATTGAAACATACTTCACATTTGATACATACCTCTCATTTAAACATGTTTCACATCTATACATGTTTCATATTTAAGCATGTTTCACATCTAAACATGCTTCACATTTTATATTTGCTTCACATTTCGTACATGCTTCACATTTAGACATGCTTCACATTTCTCTATTCATACACATAAGAAAATTCACAATTCTCAAATTTATAAAATAACTAATTCCAATCGTCAACTAGACGATTAACTTCATTTATAAACTGTATATTGAAAGTCTGATGTCACATTGCTGCACAAAAATGCACATTTAAAGTAAGTTCACAATGATTTCAAATAATACTAAAAACTTTCACATAGTACTAACAAGTTATGAAAATTTTTCTCTGTTTTGCTGTCTTCGGCCATCGCTAATTTCTCGCCTTCCGTATGACCTATATATTATAAGTCGATCTATTAATTAGTTATTCATTGACCCCACATTTTAGTTTCACATTCACTTAACCTTAGTTTACTAAGATTTTATCATAACTATCAAATGTGGGACCCACACATAAAATCTTTAAAAAAATAAAATTTTCAAAAAATCTGGTGGTGCAGTGCTGCCGCACCAAAAATAAACGCAGACTGGCGCCACCGCACTAGGTCTCCAAGACTAAGAAAAAAAAACATGAACAGCGCTACCGCGCCATAATTTACTCATGCCACGACGCTGCCGCACAGGAAGGTCAGAAAATAAACAATCCTGATTTTTCCATTTTTTTAACTTGTTTTTAAAGTTTATTACTTACACATTTTTCATCGGATTAACTCCAAATTCGGACCATGGCATGATAAGTTCCCAAAATCACATAATCCAAAGAGTTTTTCATTAAATCAAACATTTTTAATATTCAAAGCCACTATCAAAAATGAGTACCATCCTTTGGTTTGCTATCATAACATGTTTTACTACAAATCTTGCTATAAATATATTAACACATTTTTCATTCGTTCTTCTTGATTTATCTTCATAACTCATAGATCTACAACATTCAAGTCATAGATCTTAAAAATAACATACAGATTTCGAGATATATGGCTTAGACAGTCACTTTTCCACTTAGGGTTTTAAAAGTCATGATCTTTATCTTTCAAAACTTAACTTTTCACACTAAAAAGCAAAAATTAATCACATAATCTCCATTAACACCACCATTATACCTTCGAAACAAACCATGGTTCCTCTACACACATTAGTCCCAAAACTAAACACGTATATTACTATATATACCATAACTTAACTAAATTTTTAAGGATATAGCACTTTTAAACCTTCTAGTGGCTTGATCTTCTTCCTCCTTGCTAGGAACTTGCTATGGACTCTAGCTAGAGCTTCTCCTCTTCCTTGATCCACCAAGAGTAGCTCCCACTCTTAGTGTTTCTCTCAAACTCTCTTACTTAGAAGAAAGTGAAAGAATCTTGCTCTCCCATTTTCTCTCTAGTTCTCCCAACCTCTAAAGCTCTATCTATCTATCTCTTTCTCTATATATAATTGGTGGAATATGACAAATGATCAAATATTGAAAGAGGCCCTTGGGGTCTTCTATTTATAGACCACCACTAACCTTCATTACTTATGTTAATCACAGTTAGTTGCTAAATAAAGGGAATTACAATTGCATTGATTGACTAGTTCATGATGGGGCTAGGTGGGACTAGTTGAGAGTTGGTTTCCACCACTGGCCATCCCCTTTTTATCCCCCCCCCCCCCCCCATTTTTTGCTTTTTCTTATATCTTTATACATATATATACCCCAATATGTCTAAGTGTGTGTGTGTCTATATATATATATATATATATATATCTTTTAGAAGTTGGGTCGCCCAATTAGACCTCAATGTTGGGCTTGAAAATTCATTTCTTTAGGATTCATCAATTATTCTCTTGGGCAACACAATACTTAACCACATTACTTACAATACATGAAACAATTTTTCATGGATTAGGTCAATCTAAAAACCCACACAATACATATAACACCTTTAGCTTAGGCTTGACTTTTAATTCATTGGGCTTCTTATATATACATAATTACCTTAAGTTTGGGCCAAATCAACTTACCACAACACTTGCAAGCATAAAAGCTTGGATTTGAGATTTAACTTTATTGGGCCATATACATATACTTATAATATATTCAAGTATCCAACAAATTGAGGCTAGTTTACATATTTTTAATTATAACATTCAAGTTAGTTGGTTGGGCTTCTAATTAAACATAACATTGGGCTCATTTAATTCTCTCTTGGACAAACACCATTAACAAAACACTTAGACTATTCCACTAGTTTTACAATTGATCTATTTAAGCTTATCATGAGGCCTAATTCATATATTAATTTGGGCCTCTCACATTGCCACATAAGGCCAACATTCAAGCTTGGTTAATTCATAACTCAAGTTGTTAATCACTTGATTAGTTGTTGACAAATCCTTCTTTTCTTCCACTTCTTATACACACACACACACACACACACAAAACAATTAAATTAATTCTACAAAGACATTTTTAATTATTCTTCATAATATTACAAAATTTTCTTGGACATTACATTCTTATACTTCCTTCTTATCATCATACTTAAATTAATCATTTAATTACTCTTAGCCCCTAACATTACTGCGCAAGGCTTACCTACAAGCTCTATTAATTAATAACACAAGCTTTAAATTGATTAACTCAATCAATGATATTTCTTGGCATTTCTTTTTATTCTTTAGTTAATTCAAACTAATTAAATTAATTAGCTTGTATAACCATCACTTTTCATTTCTCCTATTTCATCATCTCTTTACTTAGCCCAACATTGTGCAACTTTACCATTGTGGCATTTACTGACATTCATCTTATCATACATTCGGGTATTTATACATAGCTTAGTCTTACATATTAGATTTCATTCTTCATATTTTTTATCCTTCTAGTTTAAAGAACATATATATTAAATTCATTAACCCTTATCCATATTGTTCCGTTTACATTGACTTTGCTCATTACTTCCCCTGAAAAGTTCAAAATATTATATTCATCTCCTCTTAATAAGGATTCCATCACTGGAATCACTAGCACTATAACATTTAATTTTAGTTTACATTTAGACTCTTACATAATCTTTTTCGTCTAATAGTTCTGTCGAATTATCTTAACATAAGTATTACATTACTTCCTCTTTTATTCACTCTTTCCTATTCCATTCATGGGCAGGGCTCTTTTCTTAGCCCAAGTCTCATTTGACATGTGCTCATCACTACTGGTTTATACTCAGGTATTATCATCTTTAAACATTTTAATCTTTTCTCATAATTGTGAACGAATTCCACTTTCTCTTACTCTATTCAGAACGAATGACCCCCATACTTTTTTAACTTACTATTTTACAAAAAAAACTTGGTTTTGTTATCTGTTATTGAATAGTCAACACACTCCTTACTCTTTTATTTTCCTTAATTATAACATTTCACACCTCCACCTCTTTACCCTTTCACTTCGTATTATTTTTCTCATCATTTCATTTTCTCTCTTTTCTTTCGTGAAAAGATCTAAACATTAACATACATATGAATAATCGTGATTCTCTAAAGTTTTATATTATAGCATTCTTCTTTTTAGTCATTAGACTTCATCTATCGAAATCTTCTCACTACTTCTCTTCCTTTCTCATTTCTCACTCGTTAACATTCTTATCATTTGTATTACTATCATCCGTGATCTTCATTCTGATTTATTTACGCTATGGTTATTTTTGGGGTATTACATTCACCCCCTACTTATAAAAAATTCGTCCTTAAAATTTCAGGATAATTGTCTCTATCCTTCGCTTCACACTACTCATGTATAGGACTGAGCAAAAAACGGATAAAACCGAATAACCGAACATAACCGAATTTTTTTAACCGAATTATTTCGGTTATTCGGTTATTTTCTCTAATTCGGTAATAACCGTTTTAATATTTCGGTATTCGGTTATTTATACGGTTATTGAAAATTTGGTATTCGGTTAACCGAATAACCGAATAGATTAAAAATAAATAAATTAAGTCTAGTATTGAATTATTATGATTGTTAATTGTTGTTAATTATTAATTGAAAACTCTAGTATTTGCTAATTTGAAATTAATTTGTTTGTTTGATAAAATGGAGATTAATATCGGTTATTAACCAAAATAACCGAATTGTATATTCGGTTATTCGGTATTCGGTAATTCGGTTATTTATAAATTCGGTTAATTATTCGGATAGTAAAATTTAGAATATTTCAGTATTCGGTTATATCCGAATAGGCTATTCGGTTCGGATATAACCGAATTGCTCACCCCTACTCATGTATTATCAACTTTTTCCTCAACAAAAAAAAATGGATTTTCTCAATCCATCTTTACTTAAGAATTCTTAATACGAAATCATCTTTCTCTAATTCTACTAATGTTCGTTAGTCATTTACACAATCTGAGAAATCTTAACCCTCGTCCACAATATTTGGTCATAATAGTAAACAGAGTGGTTGTTAAACCAAAACCCATATTAAACGCTCTTTAGAATCATATCATCCAATATGGGCACATGTCTTGAAATCATAACCCCTCAAAATCATATCATCCGATATGGGCACATGTATTGAAATCATAACCATTCATAATCATATCGTTCGACTTGGGGCACATCTTTTGAAATCATAGCCCTCGGAATCATATCGTCCGACTTGAGGCACATCATTGGAAATTATAACCCCTCGGAATCATATTGTTCGACTTAGGGCACATATTTGGAAATCATAACCCCTTGAAATCATATCGTCCGACTTGGGATATCCTCTGTATTAAGGTTGTTTATATCGGTTACTAACGTGACCAAATGTAAAATCGTTAATAGAATTTATCATACATTATGAGCTCAGGAACTTACCACAATAATATTAGTTTAAGAATTTGCCATAGAAATATGAATTCAAGAACAAATCAGGAACATACCATACGACTGTGTGTTCAAAAACTTACGACATTACTATGAGTCATTAACTTACCATACGTATAGGAATTAAAGAACGGGTATACAACCTTAACCTTCACCGAAGACTATTTTTTATTACTTCACTAATCTTTATCACCACACATTTTCATAACAAATATGAGTTCATCACACTTGCCATACATTATGAGTTCAGGAACTTACCACATTGATATGAGTTCACCACCACATTGATATGGGTTCTACTAAGGAACTTACCATATGTCTATGGTCCATGAACTTACCATATAACTATGGGTCATGAACCTACCATAAATATGAGTGTTAAGAATTCGCTTCTAACTTCATTTCTTTCCTTAATATGAAGTTTTTGAATCCATATTTCATCACTCAAAAATTCTTTATAAGTTTACACCTTACTATCTCATGTTTTCATTATTCCTATATTAATTGCACCAAATATCATTCAAATTATAACTAGCTTTATTCGTAATGTTCATTTTTCAAAGTGTTCCTTTTACTCGGAATTTTCCTCTCATCATCATCACCACACCTTATTTTCAACATATGCTAAAAATTTAATCACCCATGAGGCACACCAATATCTTTATATGCTTCTTATTAGTACATCGTTCCTTATCTTTCTATAGCGTTATGTTATTTTCATATTCTTTTAAATCTTCTCACATCTTATCTATTATTCTATGATTCCTTCCGACCACCTTGTGCTCTTATTTACAATCGATATTTTTATGATTTATCCTTACCCTACGATCACCTCATCGTCTTACCTTTTACAATTTTCTAGTTTCTTTTATCAACTCCATGATCGTCTTACCCCTCTTTATTCTTTTCACCCCACAACTTTCTTACTTTACTCTTTTAGTCGAAATTATACTTCCCCTGAAGCTTTCAACTCCTCTTCTTTATAACTTATCACTTTACTATATTTTAGAGATCACTTTATGATCTGTCAATTCTTAAACATCTGTTATGGATCATTTCACGATCCGGTAGCCTTCTGACTCAAATATCTCAAAAGAAACTTCATCATCAAATATTTCTTATATTAACTAACACATCATAACATCTACCATCTCCTTCACTTATTTTCCTTGTATTAGGTACCCCCTGATCCTCGTTTTTCCTCTTATATCCCTTTTGATATTTCTCTAGATTTTTTACTAAATTTTTCTTTCAAACCTTCTCAAAATTACAGAGTACGTCCTCATCATCCTATACATATCTTTAACTTCCTCAATTCATTTCTTTATCAATTAAACTCTATGTGAGTTTATTTATTTTTGTCTCATTCTTTTCTATACGATTATAGCCTAAGATACTCCCATCTAAGGTTTACAACCTATCAGCTCTGATACATACCTGACACGCCCCCAAATCTGGCTTCCTTTCAAAGCGGATCTGGTGCTGAAGATTCAACTTCATTCTTAGCATCCACAACATTAAACTATAATATAATGGATAAAAAAACTCGCTTAAACAAATCATTACAACATTCATTCATTCCTAAATTGTAACCTTTATAATCTTTTTTTACATCCCTAAATCGAGTCCTTTACAATATCCTATTAAATTCCAAGATCATAAATATCATGATCTATTATCTAGCATCTCAAAATCAAAAATATTATGATTTGATCAATTAAATTAGTTATCAGTATAACAAAACCCACAACCCTGTGCTAAATCTTTTTTCGTATAATTTCAATATCATCTGAAGTCTCTTCCTTGTTTGCAAAAATAACATGTTTTGTAGGAATGAGCACGACGGCTCAGCAAGTTTAACAGACATCACATAACATGCTTTACAACTTACACACGCTTCACATTTAAACATACTTCACATTTAATACGTGCCTCTCATTTAAACATGTTTCACATTTTATACATGCTTCATATTTAAACATGTTTCACATTTTATATTTACTTCACATTTTTTATATGTTTCACATTTTATATGTGCTTCATATTTAGACATACTTCACATTTTGTACATGTTTCACATTTCTCTATTCATACACACGAGAAAATTCACAATTCTCAAATTTATAAAACAAATAACTCCAATCATCGACTAGACGATTAAGTTCATTTATCAACTATATATTGATAGTCTGATGTCACATTATTGCACAAAAATGCACATTTAAATTAAGTTCACAGTGATTTCACATAATACTAAAAACTTTCACATAGTACGAACCAGTTCTGAAAAACTTGTTTATTTCGTTGTCTTCAGCCATCGTTAATTTCTCGCCTTCCATACGACCTATATATATAAGTCGATTTTCAAATTAGTTATTTTTGAACCCCACATTTAGTTTCACATTCACTTAACCTTAGTTTACTAAGATTTTATCATAACTATCAAAGTTGGGACCCACATATAAAAATCTTTTAAAATAATAAATTTTTCAAAAAAAATTGGTGGTTCGACGCTGCCACACTAAAAATGAATTGCAGACTGGCGCCGCTGCACCAGGTCTCTAGAACTGAGAAAAAAATGGGAACGGTGCTACAGCGTCGAAAAGTCAGAAAATAAACCCTAATTTTTTCACTTTTCCAACTTATTTCTAAAGTTCATTATTGACACATTTTTCATCGGATTGACTCCAAATTTGAACCATGGCTTGATGGTTTCCCAAGATCCAAAGGGTTTTCATTAAATCAAATATTTTTATTACTCAAAGCCATGATAAAAAATGACTACCATCCTTAGGTTTGTTATCATAACATGTTTTACTACAAATCTTGTTATAAATTCATACTAACACATTTTTCATTCGTTCTTCTTGAGTTATCTTCATAACTCATAAATCTACAACATTAAAGTTATAGATGTTGAAAATAACATACACATTTCAAGTTTTATGGCTTAAAAAGTCACTTTCCCATTTAGGATTTTCAAAGTCATGATTGTTATCTTTCCAAACTTAACTTTACATGCTACAAAGCAAAAGTTAATCACATAATCTCCATCAATACCACCCTTACACCTTCAAAACCCACCATAGTTCCTCTACACACATTACTCCAACAACCAAACATGTATATTACTATATATACCACAACTTAACTAAGGCTTTAAGGATAAAACACTTTTAAACCTTCTAGTGACTTGATTTTCTTTCTCCTTGCTAGGAACTGGCTACGGACTCTGGCTAGAGCTTCTCCTATTCCTTACTCCACCAAAAGTAGCTCCCATTCTTACTGTTTCTCTTAAACTCTATTACTTAGAAGAAAATGAAAGACTCTTGCTCTCCCATTTTCTCTCTACTTCTCCCAAGCTCTTAAGCTCTCTCTCTCTCTCTCTCTCTCTCTCTCTCTCTCTATACTTGGTGGAATATAAAAATTGACCAAACTTTGCAAGAGGCCCTTGGGGTCTTCAATACTTAACCATATTATTTACAATACATAAAACAATGTTTCATGGAACACCTTTAGCTTAGGCTTGACTTTTAATTCATTGGGGTTCTTTTATATACATAATTGGCTTAAGTTTGGGCCAACTCAACTTACCACAACACTTGCACGCATAAAAGCTAGGGTTTGAGATTTAACTCAATTGGGCCATATACAAACACTTATAATATATACAAGTATCCAACATATTGGGGCTAGTTTACATATTTTTAATCATAACATTCAAGTTAGTTGGTTGGGCTTCTAACTAAACATAACATTAGGCATATTTAATTCTCTCTTGGACTAACACCCTTAAGAAAACACTTAGGCTATCCACTAGTTTTACAATTAATCTATTTAAACTTATTATGAGGCTTAATTCATACATTAATTTGGGCCTCTCACATTACCACATAAGGCCAACATTCAAGCTTGGTTAATTCATAACTCAAGCTCTTATTGACTAATTCTTCTCTTCTTCCACTTCTTACACACACACACACACACACACACACACACACACACACACACACATACAAAATCAATCAAATTAATTGCATAAAGACATTTTTAATTACTCTTCATAATATTACAAAAATTTATTGGTCATTCATTCTTATACTTCCTTCTTATCATAAAGCTTAAATTAATCATTTAATTACTCTTAACCCTTAACATTGCTACGCAAGGCTTACCCACAAGTTCTGTTAATTAATAACGTAAGCTTTAAATTGATTAACTCAATCAATGATATTTCTTAGCTTTCCTTTTCATTCTTTAGTTAATTCAAACTAATTAAATTAATTAGCCTATATAACCATCACTTTTCATTTCTTATGATTCATTATCTCTTTATTTAGCCCGACATTACGCAACTTTACCATTATAGCATATAGTGACATTCATCATATCAAACCTTTGAGTATTTAAACATAGCTTAGTCTTACATAATAGATTTCATTCTTCATATCTTTTATCTTTCTGGTTTAATGAACATATATATTAAATTCATTAACCCTTATCCATATTGTTCCGTTTACATTGATTTTGTTTATTACTTCCCCTGGAAAGTTCAAAATATTACATTCCTCTCCCCTTAATAAGGATTTCGTCCCTAGAATCACTAGCACTATAACATTCAATTTCAGTTTATAACTAGACTCTACGTAATCTTTTTCATCTAATAGTTCCATCGAACTCTCTTAACATAAATATTGCATTACTTCCTCTTTCGTTCACTATTTCCTATCTCATTCGTGTGCAGGACTCTTCTCTTAGCCCAAGTCTCATTTGACTTATACTCAAGTATTAGCATCTTTAAACATTTTAATCTTTTCTTATAATTGCAAACAAACTCCGCTTTCTCTTAATCTATTCAGGACTAATGCCCCCCCCATACTTTTTAACTTACTATTTCAAAAAAATCTTGGTTTTATTAGCTGTTACTGAATAATCAACACACTCATTACTCTTTTATTTTTCTTAATTATAACATTTCACACCTCCACCTCTTTACCCCTTCACTTTGTATTATTTTTATCATCATTTCATTTTCTCTCTTTTCATTCGCAAAAAGATCTAAACATTAACATACATATGAATAACCGTGATTCTCTAATGTTTTATATTATTGCATTCTTCTTTCTAATCGTAAGACTTCATCTATCGAAATCTTCTCACTACTTCTCTTCATTTCTCCTTTCTCACTTTTTCACATTCCTATCATTTGTTTTACTGTCATCCATGATCTTTATTCTGATTTATTTACTCTATGGTTATGAAAATGCATAAGCGTAACTAAGTGGGACCATGTTACCCAACAAAGTATATCCCTTTTTTAGAGTTTTTCAACTAAGTCTTAATATTGAGTCCGTACCAAAATAATTTGGTTTGGATTACATTTTTAAGAATTTTATCAATTCAATAAATCATATCCATATATGTCCTGTCGAAACAAAGTAGGATGGACCTTCTTCTTAAAATCGTTCATGAATCAATAGGAATTTAATAGCTTTAACAGTCCAATACTTGAACAATTAGTTGAGAAGCACATAGTGCGGAAATAAGCATGCAACTTCAATAATTTCAAGGTGTATTTCAATTATAGAATTAAGAACTTTTCTGAGAGTGAGAGAAATTGCCTAGAGTTGGTGAAATGTTCTTAAGTATGCTATTACCGTCCTCCAAAAGATTTTCTACAACATCCGTGATAATTTATTTAATTAATTTAATTATTAACTATCATTGTACGACGCTAGTAAATAATCACAAGTCAACTTAATCGTGATAGTATCTCATTATTATAATATAATCATAAAATGACTATTTTACCCTTACTTGGTCTCGTATGTCCACTCTCAACACATATTGTTCGGTAAAATTTTATTATAAATTTTTTTGGCTTAACTTTAATT
The DNA here is from genome assembly GCA_947179155.2 of Hedera helix. NCBI lineage: Eukaryota > Viridiplantae > Streptophyta > Magnoliopsida > Apiales > Araliaceae > Hedera > Hedera helix. Next base: position 9,387,020 of record OX359264.1, on the reverse strand, counting down.
ATCTTTCTTAATATTCTATACTCAATTTTATTTATTAAAAATTACTTAACTACCTTATTATTTTTCTTCCTTCTAGCCACGCTTAGTAAATTTTATTTCACATGTAAAATATATTTTCTCTAATTTTTCAGTGTTATTTAATATTTTTAAATGATACATTAATGCTCAAAATTGCAATATTTTTCATAATTCGATATTTAATCCAAAAATTACAAAATTTACACAATAACTTCATTATACCTAAGAATAGCTCAAGCAAAAATTTCATCACTTTCTAACTTATAAAGCTTCAATTTTTGCAATTTTAATTTTCAAAATCCTAAAATTCAAATTGTCATATCTCACTCATCCGAAGTCGGATAGAGTTCATTTTTTGGATAGGATCTTAATGTTATGAGAAAAAATCATAATCCAAAAGGGTTTAATTTTTATCCTAAGTTAACTGACCAAAACAGTGGTCGAAAATTTTAGATAGTTTAGGGTTTTCTATTTTTGTAGTTTTTCTATTTTGGTTGAAAAATCACCATAAATCAAAAGCTTAACTATATTTAGAGGACTTTCAGAGGCATCTACAGGCTTAGACAGAACTCAAAAATAATTTATATAAAAAGAGTTATGTGTGTTTGAAAATCAGTTTGTAACTAGGTAAAAACCTTTTAGCATACATGTTCTTAACTTCCATTTTCTTACATTTTCATACATGATAACTCACATAAACTCCAACACAATCACCTTATATCTTCGAATCCACCATGATCCACCATCATAAACAATAACTCCCACAACCAAACATGCATAAAACATAAACTAACTAAAGTTTTGAGTTATGGTGCTTTTAAACCTTTTTATAGTATGCTTGATCTTGATTCTTGCTAGATCTTCCTTCTTAGCTAAGTGGTTTGCTAGCTCTTCTCATTCTCCTCCCTAGCCAAATCCAAAAATGGCTCCCTCTCTAGCTCTCTCTTTTGTTCTTTCTTTTCTCTTGGTGGATTGAAGAAAAAATTAAGTAAACCTCCACAAGTATGCTTGAAGCTCTCTATTTTACTCTCTGGCTTTAGTAAAAATGAAGTAAAGGTATGGAATGAATGAGGGGCTTGGTATTTATGGAAAGGTTGGAAAATTAACAAGTTAATCTAACTTAATTCTAAGCTCCCATTTTATTAAGCTTAAGCAAGGTTTAAGGCTAAACTAATGGCAAACATAGATGCACGATTTAAGGAATGTGATGGGTTTTTGTGAGGGTTTTAAGGGATTTGGGGAGACTCCCCCACCCCAATGGTACACCCGGCCATACCTTCATTTTTTTTTTATACTCACATATTGCCTCATTGCTTGCATCATGTATTCTAGAAATTGGACCCTTCAATTGGGCTTCTCATTTGCTACAATGGGCCTCTCCTAGTTATATGAAACTTGGGCTTGCAATGTAGTTTAGTGTATAGTTAGTTTGGGTTTGTTTGTTTCCTTGTTCACTTTATTTTTCTTATTTTCTTAGCCCAACTAGTTTATTAATAAACCTTGTTTGACAATTATTTCTTACTTTCATTCTTTGGCCCAACTAGTTTCCTAGTTAGTAACATACATCAAGATTTCATTTACTTAGCCCAAGCAATGTCTTTTCTTTACCTTATTTGGCTATAACATAAAAATATATATATATATATATATATATATATATATATATATATATATATTCATTCACACTCCTTGCACCTTAACCTTCATAAATAAAAATTAAATGTCATTAACAAATGTCTTACATAATTTTCATTATAATATATTCTAAAAGTCTTGGTTATTACAAAAAAAGAGGCTTTTGATGTCGTAAAATTAGAAGGTTCAATAATCACTTGCACAATAACAATAGAATTTGAAATGAATGGGGGGACCAGGGGTCTGAGATCCAAGTGTAATCTTGTTTTAATGAACATAAAACTATCCCTAGAGAAGTATTTGAGACTGCTCGTGCAAAGGTTTGTGTTATCATTTAGAAATAGTCATTAAATGTATTTAATTTTAGAAAATTATTTTTCTCATATTAAAAAATGATTCAATTTAGTGCACCTTAATTTATTGAGAATATTCGGCTCACATGTACTCATTTAAAATCATATCTTGAACTAAAAGGTTAATCATATTAAGTCTATGGTCCATTAGAGCATATATGTTCTTAGTTTTTTATTTATTTATTTATTTATTTTTTTTTATGTTTCAATATAGGACTTTACTATCACACGGTATGTCAACAATCTCCACCTTAACGCGTGATCTCTCTCGATCCACATTGACACCAAGCTTCTTCTTGAACTTTAACCATATTCTTTTGAATATTAGCCCATTGATCACTTTCTATAGTTGATGAGCTGTTATGCTTGATCCACCAAGAGCCTTTGTCAAGTTCATCAAGTCTATTTATCTGATGAGTTTATTTCTTAATATCTCTTATTTGATCCTCCGATAATCTCTCAATATCTCTTGTTTGATCCCTAACGACGAGCCCACGCTCTTTAATAGATCTTGTCAAGAGCCAACCAAGAGTCTTTACAAGAAAAGTTCATCACTTGCTTAATGAATTATTTTTCATCCATCATACACAGTCCATACCATATTCATAACCCCCAAGCCCATAGTCATAGCTCTGATAATGGTTGTTGAGAATATTCAACCCATATATGCTCATTTAAAATAACATCTTGACTCAAAAGGTTAACCATATTAAGTCCATGATCCATTAAAACATATATGTACTCAATTTTTCTTCTTATATTTTAATGTGTGATTTTACTATCACGCGATAACTCAATATAATTGTCTTCTCTAAGCTTTCCTAAGTGAGCTATTTGAAAATTTTATAACAACATTTCCCACGTTTTTCATTTCAAAGATTGTTAGTTTTTCCATTTTCAATAATTTTAGATGTCAAATTCTGTTAACTGTTTGAAAAAGATTGTTTAATTATCATTTTCATATGGATTCAAATTTGATCACGTACAGAACAAATATGCCAAACTAATTTTTATTGGTCATGGATTACTCTACAGCCAACAAGCTCTCTCTAGTCGAGAATAATATTTTCTTATGTCAGGGTGTGCTTATATATATATATATATTATTTTATTTTATTTTATTTTATTGTAACTAGAAGGAAAAAAAATAAACTATGACTGGACAAGTGGATGCACAATGATAAATAAAGATATTATCACCGTTATATTACATATTTGACTGAATTTAATTAACATATCATTTGAGGATAAAATATTGACTTTGAAATTTAGGTCATTATAATTATACTCCTTTCCAAGAAAAAATAATTATTTCAATCAAATAAAAAGCAAAGGAAAAGAAAAGGTGTTAGACTGATTTATTTGTTGCTAACTATATATATTTGTAAATAATGCAAACAGTTCATAAGGACAAACTCTAGTAGTGTATAGATTAATTGTCATGGTGGACTGAATTTTCTACCATTTTGGTCGCATTAAATATAAATAGACGAGCACTAAAGTAACAATAATTACATACCCCGTCACACAAATATATATATATATATATATATATATATACGGTACAAGTTTAACTAAATTAAATGTCATATCATATGGCCCTATACTTGTAGGCAATCGGAGACAATGAACTTACTACGTACGATGACTTATGGTAATATTCTTCCTCATGCGTCTCTATTATTCCATTCTAAAGTTTCTTGAAATTATTGGACACAAGAATCGACCCCATCAAATTCCCAAGCCTCCTTCATCCCAGAAAACTAAAGATGAAATTTTATGAATGCATAGGTCTAAGTATATAAGATGATGTACAATTATTTGAATTTAATTTAAGATGTTTTAAAAATTAAAGATAATGTGGTTATTTAATTTTTTAAAGTAATAAATATAAAAATTAGTAGTATTTTTTAGATAATTTATAATATTTATAATTGTGTTTCTTATTTTGTAGGAATTCATATTAATTTAACATTTAAAATAGTATTAAAATGATTTATATAATTAAATTGATCTTATAAAATTATAAAGATGAGAGTGATATTTTTTCAATAAAATTCAGAAGGTGAAGTTACGAGCAAGAGCATCAAAATTTCCTGCTTCCGTCAGCAGTGATAGACTTAGAAATTTATATGTCTGTGACCACCTCTGTCCTTTAGTAATTAACTTTATGCATATATATTTTTTAATATTTCAAAGTTTATATTCCAACTGTTTTCTCTCGATTGGACTACGGCAGAATACCACAAGTGTGCTGCATAATGCAACATATATATATATATATATATATATATATATATATATATATATATATATATATATAACAATGATCTATAGCATATATTTATTATAAATTTTTATATAAGGCGTACATCATTTATATTATTAAAAATAAAAATGAACGGATAGGATTAAAAACTGAAAATCAATGCTAAAGAATAAGAGTTTGACCTATATTAACTAGAATTTAGGTTTATTAATTAAGATTTAAGCTTTATTAACTAGGATTTAAGATTTATTAACTATGATTTAATGTTTATTAATTAGGTTTTTGGCCTATATTAACTAAGGTTTAGGTTTACTAACTAGGGTTTAAGGTTAATAAATCCTAAACCCTAGTTAATAAATCCTAAAACCTAGTTAATAAATCCTAAAGTCTAGATAATAAACATAAACTCTAGTTAATATAAGTCAAAACTCTGGTTAATATATGTCAAATTCTTATTCTGATTAGCATTAACTAGTATTAGTAGTGAATGGTATGTGTTTTTTTTAACGGCGGACACTGTATTTTTCAATTTAATCTCGGTCATTAATATATTGAACGGATGCTATAAATAGAATATATTTATTTTTAATTTATAATAAATACATATTATGGATCATTCTATTTTATATATATATAGTGGGGTTAATCACTATATTTTTCACTTATCTGCTGTCTATATTGGTAAGCATGCACATACGTACGTACACGTATACAAAAACAATAGATTGATCAAGACCATTAATTTGATGACTCAAAAAGACAATTGAGTGGTGCATCCGATTGATCTTGACAGTCCATTCAAGAACAAAAAAAAAGGGCGAAGAGTTTTATGCTCCATAAGAATTTGCTAATAATTAAAACGAAAGGTCCACCAAGTAAATATCATATAAATAAATAAAAAATAAGACTAAAACTCTCTAGCATATATATATATATATATATATATATATATATATATATATGTTGTCTCCTAATTGTGTGTTTCTTTCTCCAGTTTCCTTTAGTCCTACATCGCTACTAATTCTTCCAAAAAATTATAATTAATTAATAAAAAAATGAGGTAATCAAGTTCACACGAATGTTAATAAAATAGAATATTTAAATGTGATGGCAATCACAAGAAGTTCTTAGAAACTGTCAATATTGGATGACTATGAATTTTTAATTAGAGATTAATTAATCGAGCATTATCTTAATTATCTAATACGTTGGATTCTTGCCGTATGATGTTGTTTCTTTTTTCATCTTTAATGAATACTCCACTAATAACAGTAGTAATAAGTAAAACAAAGTACCGTCGAATCTTTAAAATTAACAAAACTAGAAGCTGATACAGTTTTAATTAGAAAACACTATCAACAGCTCCACGCCAAGTTCATAACAATGTAACAAAAGTTACTATTTGAGTGAGGTGTCTACAATTAGCTAGTGCCGAGTATGGTGCGATTTCAACTAGCGTAGATGTGGCGGTCCATCTAAAGATGAAACGGACACGAACTAAAAATAATTATCTCATCCTATATTTTGAATATGTAGCAGATGGACAGACACATAATCGATATATACCAACACTAACTGTGGATCAGTATCTGAAGTGGCAGACCCTAAGACAATGCCGGGGTGGCTATGGGCAGGTAAGAATTATTATTCTATAAGTAAAAGATGTTATTTTCCCAAGGTGATTTTTTAAATGTGCAAATATCTATTTATTATGTTCGTATGAGAATTTTTTATTTGTAAAAATATCAATTTTAGAATCAAATTAATATATTACAATGAGGACCAAGTCTACGTTCTCTATTATATACTTATGATAAGGACCTTCTTAATCATTAAAATACAATTGTAGCATATTATATATGTCAAGTTCTCTAATTATACGGACAAAAGCTTTTGTGTTGGTTAATCTAATATTATCTATTAAGGCTTGACTTAGGGACACTTAAACTTGATACTATTTCGTTTTCTTCACAAAAGCGGACAAAGTTTCTTATATTTTAGAGTTCAAAACTCATTTTTAATTAAATTCTAATTAAACCTAACCTACTCTCTTTTTTACCTTTTTTTCCAAAATCAAGTGGGTCTCATTTTAATTTTTTTTATCATGTTGTATATGTTACAGAAAAGGTAACTGATATTTCCGCTCTCCTTTCACGTGAGCATAAGTGAGTCTCACTTCTATATAAGAGAGGATCATATGAAAATATTAAATATATATATAAAAATAATACTCCCCTACAAAAAACTTTTTACATAAATTTTTGAATTAAAAGTATTTTGAACGCAGCACATCCTGCAATAAATGGGCATTAATACTGTTGTGAATGGAGAACCAACTGTGTTGACATCTTTGTCACTATTGGTTTCATAGGTACAACTTCCAGTTCAGTGGTCCTGGTAGGCCACAGCCCGGAGTAATCACATTCCTCTTTTCCCTTTCAGCACCACTGGTTATTCTCTTCTCTCAAAAAAAATTCTTAAAAAAATTGTCCGCCATACGTGTTTAAAGCGATGATTTTTTTTAAAGAAAATTTAGTGGTACTTTTTTTTATAAAATTTGCGAGAAATATAACAGTGATAGTGATGAGATAATAGTATTCGATTTTATTTAGACATAGGTGACAGCACAATGGCACCCTTCAGTATTTTTATATATTTCTCTAAGATCTAAGGTAAAAATATTTAAAACATATAAAAGAAAAAGAAAGTAAATATTATCTAAAGTTTAGCATCAATTATGAAAGAATTTATGTTAATTTAAGAACAGAGATCACAATATTTTAAGTTGAAGGATAAAAAATGTCATCGTTGGATATATTATCATCATTTTTTAAAATAAAATGTATGCTGCTATTATTAAATATTTTATATTTATATTATTTTTATAAATAAAATTACTTTGCATTTAAGCATGCTACAACACGTCTGGGTCCACACAATAACAATAATAATAATAATAATAATAATAATAATAATAATATTTTCGCCTCTACATGGTGATAAAAACCTCTTATTTTATTTGCATGGTCACAAATTCTAGTCTATTCGACAGCAAAATCAAAAGCAACTTTATGTATGTTCCCTCGGCTAGCTATTCCCTCTTTATACCTCTCCTTAGTTTCTCCCAACGCCTCTAGAATTGAAATTTGTACTATTGATTTTTAAAAAATAGATATAGTGACATATTATAAACTATGGGCCATGATGGATATATAGCTATGGTCCTAAAAAAATTAAAGTAACTTCAGGAGCTTAGTTTGTAGTTAGGGCTTTAGTTCCTTTTACAGATTTCCAGTTGAAATCAAAATGGACAACTGCAATACAAGTTTTTCTTCAGAATATGGGCCCATTACCATTGCAGGTTGGGTAAGGATTCAACATATTCATTCTTAACCAAGGTTCTTTGGAATAAGCTTATAGCAAATGAGTAGATGTTATAGATCAGATATTAAATGGTCATGTAATTTAATATTTACTAAGGATTACTTGCAATAAGCTTGCAACAAAATATTACTGTCTTATATTGTGAATATTCTTAATGAGCCGGTACAAATGGGCAGTAATCACTAATCATTCATCTATAATACTCCCTTCTGTCTGGGGGAAAAAAGAGTTAAACGCAAAAATTTAGGTTGAAAATTCCCTCTAAATTCTCTAAATACACATTTAGAGAAACAAACAATGATTTTAATTCGATCCCAATGATACTTTTGTTAGTGACAAATAATGTTGTCAATTTTATTTTGTCACTAAATGTTTATTGAAAAAAATTGAGTAAAAACTGTAAGGTTAAGGAGTTGGGTCAAAAAATTTAACCCCCACCACCAAAACCTAATGCAGCTGAGTTCGCTTTCCTTCTTGTATTTAGGATAAACGGGACAAGTCCTAAAATAGATTTAGCTCAAGTGATGCAGGACGAGCCCGCAAGAATTGGTTGGATTGGAACAGTATAAAAAGATTTGGAAATCTATAAATTAAATGTTATATTTTAATTATGAGTTATATTTTAATTAGAAGTTGTATTTTAATTAATTTTGATAATTAGTAATTACCTTATTTAATTTGTATTTATCTTATTGGAGTCCAATTTGAATTAAGAGAGTTATTTAGGAATATTATAAATAGAGATGTAATTTATTATTTTTTTTATACATTGACTTATAAGATTATTTGAGTTTTGTAAAATTCTCTGTGTGAGATATTTGTTTGTCCAGTATACAATTAACCATGTGGGTCGTAACCATGTAATTGCAAGCTAGCAGAGCGTGTGGCTCATAACCATGTGGTCGTAGGTTCGATTCCCACATATGGTGCCTTGTTCTCCTCCACTGAGAAAAATTTAACTCTGTCGAGTTAGCAACACAAGAACAACCATGTCGGACCACCAATGAATTATTTGCAAAATTTAATTTTGGCATGTCAAGAACACAAGTAAGAGTGAATTTAGTATTGCCCTTAACAACTGAATAAGTATTAGCACAAGTATCATGGTATGCGTGACGATCCCATAGCCATGTATGCCCTTAGATTACCAGCTGATAATGTAACCAAGCATCTATGGGTAACCTGCAACTTTATATTAGTAATCCATGCAACATCATATGGGTCTAAATGATGCTCAAGTTTTAACCCAAGCTTCTTAACTACTTCCTTAAAAATAACATTCATACAACTCTGGTATCAATCACAAGAGAGCATGCATGTCCCTTACATTTAACTCGCGTCTGAAATATTTGCCCACGATGGATTTTAGGATCATCTTTTTGTTTTTGAGCAACAAGTAAAGGTTGAAGAACACCTAAGCATCCTTCCAAATGAGCATCAGCTTCCAAATCTAACTGTGGACGCACCTCTTCTATACTATCCCAAATATTTGTGAGATTCAGATATATAACCAAACGTAAATTAATGTTAAGGTTTAAAACCGATAATTGAATAAGTGAGATGTGTAAAAAATGAGTATATATTTTAAACCTAATTTATTTGTTAAGGATTAAATGTGAGAAATATGGGTTATAAAATGTAAAACATATAAGTAATTAATATGTATACTTGGAAGTATAATAAATATAAGGTAATATAATACTTTTAAAAATTGATAAGATTGTTCAACAAAAGAGTTTATGTGAGAATATTATAATGATGCATGTGAAAGATTTATTAAGAAAATAAAATTCAATTAAGAAGTGAGTGTGGTAATATAGATACATATATACCTAAAATTGTGTTTTTTTTAGCCAAATAAGAAGATGAGTAAATTAATACTCAACAAAATTAATAAATTAATTAGTTTTAATATGGAGCAAAAGGAATATCATGAAATATAATTAATTAAGTTAATTATATGAGCTATGAGTTAAATTTATGATAGTAAATAGAAAAGTTAGAATGATTGTCTATGATGACAATAATAAGAAGTTAATTAATTAAATAATTAATTTAATTATCAAGTTATAGTATAGAGTCCAATAATAGATTAAAACAAACCCAATATTTTTAATTGTTTTAAGTCTTGTTGGTAATTATAATGAGGTCCAAATAAATTTATGGATTAAGCCTTATGAAGAGTCTGAGTAATTTAATTATATATTAGTGGACTAGCCCAAGAGAATTATGTGAGGAGCCCAACTTGTAATAATATTTGCAAGAAAGATAGTTATTAATAATGTAGTCCAATGAATATAAGTGAGCAAGCCCAACGTGTTATAATATTATCAAGGGTTGTAGAGAATGAATATGACACAAATAAATTACTATGACAAAGTAAATAAATATAAATGATGAGCCCAATGACCAAATGGATGGTTAATGGGTTGGCTAAATAAATTAATATATATATATATATATATATATATATATATATATATATATATTATGATGATATATATATTGGTATATGTATATATGTATTGGTGTATATACATATATAGGTATGTATGTGTATATTTATTTATCAATAAATAAAAAGTCTAAATAATTTAATTAGGACTAGTAGACTAACCCAAATGATTATAGCTAATGGGAGTCCAACGAAATAAACGAATTTACTAAGTTAGCCCAATATGGGAATAATTGCATTAATGTGGGTAATTAACTAATAAGTTTAAGTGTTATGTTAATTGATAGTCCAAGAGGTAACTAATATAAATTCAATTAAATTTTGTTGGCAAGTATTGTATGTAAGGGTGTGGTAGCCAAGTGGATTAATTGAACTAACTCAATCCTTAAATACTTAGGTGTAGAAAATGTTAAGTGGCTCAATTTAATTATTTATTGAGTCCAATAGTAATAAAGTAATGAGCCCAAATAAAATAAACTAGTAGCCTAAACATTGAATCCGAACTTAAAAGTCAAATGTTGGTCAATGTGTTGGGAGAATTTTTAAGTATTGGTAAAGTTGTAGAGAGTTAACTCTAAATGAGTTAATTGTTAGGAAATATTAACCATACTTGAGTTAATTAGTAGCGGAATATAATAGATATGCAATTATTTTTGTATAGCTATTTAATAATAAGTGTAAGAGACTCTTGATGTCTATGATTGATAGCTAGGATGGAGTTAGTGAAGGTTGGTGAGCCTTGACCAAGGTAGGGTTCATATAGTAACCCTAGGTCGCAAGAAATGTTAGAGTCTTAACCATTCATGGGTTCATATATATATATATATATATAAAAGATAATAATTAGACATTAAAAATAAACCAAAAATAGAAAAAAGAAAGAGGGAGTGGCCGAGTCTCATGGGGTCCACTTGGGAAAAAATTGTAGCTATCGAGTTACTTCTAATTCACTCCATATCAAGTTTGCTTACACTCCACCAGTATTGGTCATTCCTTATGTCATTCACCAAGTCAATCAAGATGGTCAATTCTCTAAATTTATAGATTTATGTTTGTAGATAACTAATCATTATTGGGTTAGTTGTTAACCCCAAGTGGTAAGAAAAATAAAAGCTTAATCAATGCTAGAGTTAAGTGTTAGTAAATATATAAATATATTGAATATATGTATACTTGATTGTCGAAAGTTAACTAAAGCAAAATTAGTGAATAGACCCTAGGTGGCATTGAATGTGTGAATTAACCCTCTTTGGGTTAATTGGTGGGAAATGTGTAGACATATATGATATATATATTCATATTTGATGAGAGTTAACCAAACATTAATTAATTCATGGAGGATGGGAAGCTTTGACCAAGGTTGGATTTGGTGGATCAACCCTAGGTCACTTAATGTATTAGTAAGTTAAACCACATTATGGTTAATTGTTAGGAGAAGTATAAATGTGTAAATATATAAATAAGATGGGCTTTAACCAAAGTGGGGTATTTAAGTGACCAAGGTTAAGTGTAGTACTTTAACCCTAGGTCTTATGGAAAGTTAGAGAGTTAATCACATGAAGGTTAAATGTTGGTGTTATATTGCTTTGATCACACTCAAGTGTCAAGGTTTCTTACACTCTATGTTGATGGAAGTCATTTTGTAGTCATTTATTATAGTATTTTCCCCTAAATAAAGGATGATGAGATTATAGAAGATATTGGTGATTTTGTAAACTTATATACATTATATGTATAGATTTTTGATAATAGAATTGGCCTATAAATAGAGCCCTTGGTTCATTTGTTAAAGGTTGTTCATTTATTTTTGTATACCAAGTATAGAGAGAAAAGTGTCGACGCCGGGAAAGTCGTTTCGTTTTATAATAATTCCCTTTCCAATTTTAGCCTTTGCATTAAGATGTGATTTTTGAAAAGGGTCGGCTTGAATGTTGACGGGATTTGAAAGGTCAATTTTATGATGAGTCAATTGACCAGAGCCGCCAGTTGGTATATTTGAAATGGATGTACCAACTCATCCGAATTTTGTTTTCGTAATTGCTGGCTCATATGTGACTCTGAATTAATTGGTTTTTCGAACAGAGATTCATAAAGTTCGGGGGCTTGCTTAAGCGAGGGGAAGGTGTTAGGCACCCCCCGACTTATGTGAAAACACAGTTACCGCAATCTTGATGTCTTCCTATCCTTTTAAAATCCTAAAACGTGTGTGTGTGTGTGTGTGTGTGTGTGTGCCTAAATGTTTGTTGTGATGAGAAAACCTGCTTCGATTCTTTTTGTAGAAGACGTGCTTTATTTAGTGAGTGTTTTGAAACGTCTTTTGACCCAAATGACAAGGTTTGGTTTTATAATAAACATTGATTTTAAGTTTGAAAATGATGGGGTTTTTATTAGGTGTCGTTTTCAGAAAACAAGAGTTTTTAAACTTTTGTCAAATAGGAATTGAGACTATACATTCCCTTCTAACAGTAAAGTCGAATAAAAATGAAGGCAACTTCTAGGAGCTCTTTAACCCTATGCACCAAAGTTTAATGAAAACGTTTGTCTATTTTTTATGAAATCATTTTTTTGATATTTTAAAACCGCTTGTAGCCTTTTCGCCAAACAGGGACCGACGTTTACTAAAAACCTCAATTTTTAACCTCGTGATTCTAATATCCTAATTTGATTACTTTTACAAATCTTGGTCGTTTACCTTACTTTGGAAAACCGTTTTTTCATGTCGCAAATCGAAACAAGCATTCAAAACCGTGTCGGGACTATCCATGGGCATGTGAGCCATCTAAATATCCCCAGACACCCACAATCACATATTTTACTATTACGGGGCCTTAAACCCGATCACGGTTCGATATCTCTTTAAGGCTCAATATTTACATATGTACAAAATGGACCCTTGCAATGATTACATACACCAAAATTTGTCCATCTTCGGAGTTTGATCACGAGGATCTCATTCCTAGGCTCACAATCACCCAAATCACTGCACGACCGTACCAAAGCAAGCTTAACAATACAAGACTCGTTATTATACTACACGAATCAAAATCCCAAGCCCAATACTATGAACTATTTATTAACACAATGAACTACATATCACCGTACGGATGTCCTCGGGACATTAGGAGGAAATTACGTTCCGACGGAACCCTCACTAATAATCCCTAATCCACGGATCCTCAATAATATACTACAATATTATATCCAAAACAACTCAACAACCAAAGATTATAACAATAACGTAAGCTAAAACTTAAAGAAAAACACCATTTTTTCACCTTGCAATACGCCAACAAATGCTTTATATTTCCTTACTCGAGCAAAAACACAAGAACACTTAATTATTGGAGCAACAACAAGCAATCTATCACTAACTCTCACACCACCCGAGCCTTTCTCTCTCTTCTCGCGACTTTCTCTCTCTAATTGTTAAGAAAAAACTTGCTTCTTTTTTTCTGCAGATCAAAAATGGCGATGTATAGGTGACTGAGGGCAGCCGCAGGTGCATCTGCGGCTGCCTACTGTGGCCGCCCGCGCCGAATCCTCGGGTGCCGTGTTGTCTCCTCGAGCCACGAAAGAGCCCAGTTGTCGGTGGCCGCAGGTGCATCTGCGGCTGTCCAGCTTGCTTTTCTCAATTTTCGTGTCACGCGATCTTAAATCATCATTTTTCGCTGTATTATTTTGGAAGGTTGTTACCTGATGTATAAATTGCTCTTTGTGCCTAGTTTCCAGGGAGCGAGACCCCCGACTATCGTAAGCGTAGTGGCCATTAGTCATCTTTTGTGATCAAATCAGGTTCTTCTGGATCAGCTGTTTGCCTTGCCTCAAGTAACCTGATGCTCGTTGTTCGTCGTGGCGGCTTTGACCGTAAGTCGTTGGGGTGGCTTCGTGTTGGGGTCCACCTTCCTTTTCGCATGTCGGGTAAAGTGATGATTTTGCCCTCCTGTCAAGGTTAGTACAAAAACGCAAAATTTGGGTGTCTACAAAAAGTATGAAAAAAATTTGTGAGTTAAAGAGTTTGGAGAGTTAACAAGAAGAAGATCACTTAGAAGGTTAAAAATTTTCTTAACCTTAATCTTTTTATTTTATATTGTTAAATGTTTGAACTAGTGGGAATATATATATGATATATGTTATGTATTATAATGTTGTAGAGTCATAAAACATAATGGTCTAGCAAAATAATGCTTCTAGCATCACGTTTGAACCAATCGAATCAAAGATTTATGAAACTAGTTTTCATTATGATCTTGTAAGCAATTTTCAGCCTACTTCCGTCTGAAATTTGGATTTGTGATCTAAAGCAAAGTTTTAGAGGGAAAAATGCTTATGAGAATGGTCTCAAGAATCACCTAAAAATGTTTGAGTGAAGGAGGGTTAAGCAGTCCAAGAATTAAGATTTTTAGTTTTTGGCCCACCGACACAGCGGCTAAACATTCTGTCCAGAATGTGTTTTGCGGTTCGAATTAGGTCGGTCCGGGTCAGGTTTTTTGTGAAAAATTATGATGAATTAAGTGTAAAATAAATATGTTTGTATTGTAAAACAACATATAAGGTTCATTAGTGTCTAATTAGTAGAATAATATTGTAAATGAAAGTGGTATGAAGAATGCAAAGTATTGGCGTAAGTTTTGTCCGGAACTCAATGGTTCGTTTGTCGGACATCTCAAGAGTTAATAAATTGAAGTTAGGGTCTTAAATAGAGACTGAGTAAGAGTCATTATAACTAATGATCATGTCAATCTCATACATAATTGTAGGTTAAACGAAAGACGCAAAAATTAGCGTAAGACGGATAAGCTTATTAGGCAAATTTTTCAGAACTTGTTTTCTGTTAAATTAATAATATGATGTGGAGTTATTATGAACTATTTAAATGTGCATGTTGGCCTTGTGATGTAATATTAACTATCATTGCTCAGTGATTATTGAAATGATTTATGATATGTGAACTCTATTATCTATATGAATAGGGTAATGTGATACATGATAATGTGAATTAGCGTAAAGTATGATAATGTGAAGCATCATAAGGTGAAGTACTATAATGTGAAGCATGATTGAACACGATCCATGTATAAAATGCAAAGTATGAAGGATGATTTAAATATGAACTATCTGTTATGTGATAACGGTTAGACTTGCTGAGCCGCTGTGCTCATTCTTACAAACTAAAATTTTATAGATAATGAAGAAATCCCTATAGATACTGGATTCTTAAAGGAATGATATTTTGTAAATGGTAAAAGATAATTACTGAGTTGTTCTATGTTTTGTTATTAAATTAGTAAATCATGTAGTTAATCTTAAATATTGTTGTAGTTATGAGTCCGGATTAGACATGTAACAATGATTATGTATTAAAGAAATAGTGGGATGCTGTCGTAGGCAACCAAAAATAAAATCTTACTTTAAAAAATATTAATGTAGTAGTGAAAGTAAGAGTCGAACCCACAGAGAGTGAATTATTTTAATAAATTCTAATGTTTTCAAAAATATCTAATTAAATGGGGGATTTTGAATTATTAACTAACTAATTTAAACTTCAAACAAATAAAACTAAATAATAAATAAAAAAGATGAGAAAAATTAATTAAAACAAACTTCAATTCCTTAGTTCAGTATCCCCTTCTTTTAATCAACAAATTAATCAAGTTATTATTATATTTTCCTTCAGTTGAAATTAATAATCCTAGATAACCGACAATCGTCAAGCTACCCGAAATTCTCCTTAAATTATAAATCTAATGCAGCAATCACGCACAAAAGACCCTAATTATAATGCAACCTAGAACTATTAGTCTAGATTTAATATAACAGTTGCATTAAAAATTAGAGAATTAGATTATTCCAAGTAACAATCATAACATCGTAGATTATTTAACTTGTCATCTTGATAATCATAACAATATTCAAAAGTTTGTCCACAATCAAATATTATTAATTGTTACTTATGATCGGATAAAATATCATTTGCTTAATATCAAATCTTAATCTAGCATATGATAAATTATTGATTAACTTAACAGGCTCTTATCAAATTAATCAAGCAAATATCATAAAATAATTAAAACAGATTATCAAAAGTAAATCTCATGCATGAAGGAATAAATTATAAAATTCAATTAAAACATCAATTAAAAATAAGGTTCAACATCCCTTTAGAACTGAAAATAAGAACTTAGCCTGACATGCTTCAAAATAATCTTCACTAGTTGAAAAACTCTCTCCAAGAACTAGAAGAAAGATCTTCCAAAAACTTACAATGAATAATGAGAGATTGACCCTCTATTTATAGGCCTCTAACTTATCCAAACCCTAATATGATTTACGATTAAAAATAAAAGAAAAATAAAATCATTATTATCCTAACCCTAATTGGAATTAAAATCCAATTTGGAATCAAAAAGTAGCAAAATTCGCGAAATAATCCGTTTCTGGTCAATTTTTGCGCTTGCCGAACACGGCTTTCGCTATAGTTGACCGGTCGTCAGCCCAATCCACGCATTGCGCGACCATTTTTTTCTTCAACCACATCCGCCAAACGACATCGTCTCTCCCTTCGCCCGTTTCCTCGCTACACTACGCATTGCACGGACGTTCGTATACCTTATTTACAAAACTGCCATCGGTCTCTTGCAAAATTACACTTTTGCCATCCAATTTTGCTGAAATTGCCACAATGTCATTAGACTTTTATTTCTCTACAAAATCAAATATAAAATAAATAAAAATAATATAAAAAATACTAAAAATCCTTAAAACACATAATAATAATAATAATAATAATAATAATAATAATAATAATAATAATAAAATCCTAAAATACTAAAAATGAATAAAAACACATAAATAAAAAGAAATATAAAATTACTATAAAATTACCTAAATTAACATAAATTAAATAAAATCCTATAAAACCTATTAAAACCAAAATAAGTTAAATAATTAAACATTTAAGCATACAATAAATATAAAAATTAAGGATTAGGGAATAAAAATATCGTATAATTTAACCCTATTAAATACCCCTACACTTAGCTTTTGCTCGTCATCGGGCAAAACAAAAATAAAAATAAAATAAATCTAACTAGCCCAATACACTAAAGCGACTCAACTAACCTGACATACCTGACTCAAACAACTCGACTATTTACATGAGGAATAAATTAATATGAACTTCACATCAACCTCAAAGATTATAATCAACAACTCTTAAAAAAATTTAAAATAATACACCATCCAAAATTTTAACTTAATTATTAATTTCACTTTATTCTCAATCATTCGTGTGTGTGTGTGAAAATTCATATATATCAAACTAATAAAAATTTAGATCAATTCATCTAATCAAATACATCATAAAATATATTAAAATTCTATACATTTATTTTCACATCACCTTCCATTTAATACAGATAAATACAAACTAGAAGATCAAAAGGTTTTATATTTTAACCACACTAGGATTTAACTTTAATCACATACCTTCTCAAGTATTATTAAAATCCGTTAGCAAGACTTTTTTTACTTCATTTTTTTCAAAAACAATTCACGGTGAGTGCATTTTATGCTCAATCTCACCAGCGAGTGCGTTTTACGCTCCATCTCGCTGCATGTGTTTATGAGTGAGTGCATTTTACGCTCCATCTCAACCCAACCACATGACAATTGTTTCACTTTTTCTTTTTTACTTCGGGTAAGGTCAATTTAATAATCCCAGAAAAATTACCTTAATCATTTCTCCGCATTATATTTTCCTTATATTCGCTTCAAGTAATATTCAAATAAGATATAGAATTAAAAACATATCTTATATGCATTTAACCAAATAAATTTTCTCCAAATTAAAATTAGTTCACACATATGGATATGTGCAAATAATAAAATAAAAGATTTCAAACAAAGTACTGACCAACAAAGATGTCAAAATTTAGATTACGCAAATTTACCAATTTTTCAAGAGTTATTAAATCAAAATCAAAATTTTATCATCGGTTTAAAATTAAAATCAAAATCAAAATATTGCTCAACTGACTCAATCCTATATAAAAAAAACAACTATCCCATTTTCGTAGGCAACACGGTTACACTTAGCACGTGCAACAAGCCTTTAAACCCCAAGGTTGTCCCAAGTGGACGAGTTTTGTCTCGTGAGGGTTTGCAGTGAATATACCCACAAAATTCTAAAATTTTCAAAAATTTCTTATTTTTTTTTCAAATAAAATAAAATAATCAAAAACCCTTCCCCCACACTTAAAACTTACATTGTCCCCAATGTAAAGTAAAAATGCAAAGAAACAGGCACAAATAACTATAAAAAGAAAAAGGAAAAGAAATGCAAATCTGATTTTTTGAGTTGCCTCCCAAGCAACGCATTTGTTTATTGTCATTTGCTCGACAACTTTCTGCTCTCAATCTTGATAAACTGAATCTGTCAACTCCAGGATCTCCACGTTTTCCACTTGATGACCGTCATCGAATGGTTTGAGTCGATGGCCGTTCACTTTGAATATTTTTCTAGTACTCGGATTATGGATTTCTACTGCACCATGAGGAAAAATATTAACAACAATAAATGGACCTTCTCACCGAGAACGAAGTTTACCTGGAAATAATTTCAATCGGGAATTGTATAGGAGGACTTGTTGATAGGGCTAAATTATATGATATTTTTATGCCCTAATACTTAGTTTTTATATTTATTGTGTGCTTAAATATTTAATTATTTAGTTTATTTTGGTTTTAATAGGTTTTATAGGATTTTAATTAATTTATGTTAATTTAGGTAATTTTATAGTATTTTTATATTTATTTTTATTTATGTGTTTTTATTTATTTTTAGTGTTTTAGGTGTTTTATTTATTATTATGTGTTTTTAGGATTTTTAGTATTTTTATATTATTTTTAATTATTTTATATTTTATTTTGTAGGAAAAATAAGCTTTTGGGGGCATTTCTGTAATTTCAGCAAAACCGGAGGGCAAATCTGCAAATTCCGCAAGAATCTGAGGCAAAAATGGTAATTAACCAGCACCGGTGGCATTTCTGTAATTTCCGGAAAAAGATACGACCGCGCAATGCGCGGGGATGGACTGCCGATCATCGAAACGACGCCGTTTCATCACAGCGTACGCGCAATGCGCGCGGTCGCGAAACAGTAGCAGGAACCGGAAGCAAAACGACGTCGTTTTGAGGCCAATACCGCGCAATGCGCGCGGGCTGATGACGCGGCCGGTCACTGTAGCGAAGGACGCGTTTGTTTGGCGCGTTAATTCTCCCAAATCAGATTATTTCGCGAATTTGCTACTTTTTGATTCCAAATTGGATTTTAATTCCAACTAGGGTTAGAATAATAATTATTTTTCTTTTTCTTTTATTTTTATTTGTATTTTAAATCCTATTAGGGTTTGGAAAGATTAATTCCAACTAGGTTTAGGAGGATTTTGGAGCCTATAAATAGAGGGCTTGACACACATTGTAAAAAACAACTTCTCTTATAATAAAAATTCTCTCTTCTATTCTTTAGTGTTCTCTATTATTATGAGTAGCTAAATTCTTTTTCTTGGTTTAAGTGATTGAAGCCATCAAGATTTATACACTGTGAGATCTAATTTATTTTAATTGTTCAATTTATATTTTGATTATTGAATATTCTTCTATGCTTAATTTCATGATTGATTTGTTTAATTGCTAGGAGGCCTACTAGTTTATTATTCATATTAATCTACTGCTATTTGTGAAGCAACTAAGTTTAATAATTATTTTGCAGATCAAAAGATTATTTTATCTTAGGAAGAATATTCATCTAAATTAAATGCAAACAAGTGGCTTGTGTTGTTTAGTTCAACGATCTCTCTAATTCTTTATGCTGCTATTAAATTAAATCTTTAGCAAGTGCCGGAGGTTGTTTAATAGTAAGGGTATTTAGACCAAGTGGCGCTACTTATCTAAAATTAAGGAGAGAGGAGAAAAATTATTCCACCTGCGAGTAGTTCTTTCTACGGTGAATCTTCAAAATATTAATTGATTTATTTTTGCATCAGTGATCAGTTGTAAATTCTTGATGGTGGATATTAACTTAAACCAAGGTTTTTTCTTCTTATTTATTTATTTCATATTTATTTTAATTAGTTTTATTTAAATTATTTCTTTAATTAAAAAACCCCCCAACTTTTGTTTGCAAAAACATAAGATTAAATTAATCATTCTCTGTGGGATCGACTCTTACTTACACTACTACATATTTATTTTTCCAAAGTAAGATTTTATTTTTGGGTGCTTGCGACATCACACCAAATTTTGGCGCCGTTGCCGGGGACTGATTTTAATTTAATTTTGTGCTTTTTGTAAATATTAATTTACTTTAGTAATTATTCTTAGTTTTTTTTATTATTCTAGTTTTCATATTTTATTTGAGTTGTGCAGGTTGACGATGGAAATCATGGCTAGGAATCGAACTTTGAAAGAGTTTGCGGCCCCTGATTTGAATCAACAACCTTTAAGCATAATTTTTCCAAATATAGATGCTAACACTTCCTTTGAATTAAAATCAGGATTAATCCATCTATTGCCCAATTTTCATGGCCTTGCAGGTGAAGATCCTCACAAACATTTAAAGGAATTCCATATGGTGTGCACAAGTCTGAAACCTTCTGGAGTGACTGAAGAGCAAATCAATCTAAGGGCTTTTCCATTTTCTCTAAAAGATCTGGCTAAAGATTGGCTCTACTATCTACCATCCGGCAGTATCACCACATGGGAAGAGATGAAAAGACTATTCCTAGAGAAATATTTTCCAGCTTCAAGGGCGGCCAACATCAGAAAAGACATTTGTGGTGCGAGACAGAACCATGGAGAATTCCTGTACGAATATTGGGAACGTTTCAAGAAACTATGTGCAAGCTGCCCCCACCATCAAATCAGCGAGCAACTCCTAATCCAATACTTCTATGAAGGACTCATGTCTACTGATAGGAGCATGATCGATGCTGCCAGTGGAGGAGCTTTGGTGGACAAAACGCCCGAAGCTGCAAGGAATTTAATTGCAAACATGGCGGCTAACTCCCAATAATTTGGCACTAGGCTTGATTTTTCATCCAAGAATGTTAATGAGGTAAATATTTCTTCACTTGAGCAACGAATTGATAGTCTAACCTCCGTTGTTCGTCAAATGGCTGTAGGTAATACACAACAAGTGAAAGCTTGTGGGATTTGTGCGGTAGTAGGACATCCGACGGATATGTGCCCCACTCTTCAAGAGGAGTCCTATGAACAAGTGCATGCAGCAGGTGGTTTTCCTGGTCAACCACAAAGGAAATATGATCCTTACGCGAACACGTACAACTCAGGTTGGAGAGATCATCCGAATTTCGGCTATGGAAATCCACAAGTGAATCCGTCTACGACTCAAAACTTCTCAAGCTACCAACAAAACAAGCAGCCATATCCTAACAAACAACAGGGCCAAACATCTGATTCTCATATGTCTTTGGAGGATATAATTACACAACTTAGCACTAACACTTTGCAATTTCAACAGGAAACGAAGGCAAATATACAGAATTTAACTACACAGATGGGACAAATGACAAGTGCCATCAGTAGATTGGAGGCGCAAAATTCTGAAAAAGTACCATCGCCAACAATGGCGAATCCAAAAGCAAATGTTAGTGCAATCACGTTGAGAAGTGGTAAAGAGATCGAAATTCCAACAGAGACAGAGTCTGCGCCAAAAGAGCAAAGCAAAACAGGAATGGACAACAAAGAGGTAGACAACAGTCAAGAGGATGACAATGTTCTAGTTAACAATGGTACTCCTAAGCATAACTTTCCACCTCTCTCTGAGTATAAACCGGTACCCCCTTTCCCTCATGCTTTAACAGAAAAAAGGACATACGAGAAAAATTCAGATTTATTTGAAACTTTTCATAATTGCGAGGTAAAAATTCCATTGATAGATGCAATTAAACAAGTACCTCGCTTTGCTAGATTTTTGAAAGAATTGTGTACACACAAGAGAAAGCAAGCACTTAAAAAATATGAAAAGGTACAAGTAGGAAAAAATGTTTCTGCCATAATTCAAAGAAAACTCCCTACAAAGTGTCAAGATCCAGGAATGTTTACTATCCCTTGTAAGATAGGAAACACGAGATTTGAAAAGGCTATGTTAGATCTAGGAGCATCTATTAATGTCATGCCATATTCTATATATGCTTCTTTGCAACTTGAACCTTTAAATAGAACTGGTACTGTGATTCAGTTGGCTGATGGGTCTAGCACTCAGCCTAAGGGTATAGTAGAGGATGTTCTTGTGCAAGTAGATAATTTGATTTTTCCTGCTGATTTTTATGTGCTTGATATGGAAAATGGCGATCAAAATGCTCCTATTTTGTTAGGAAGACCTTTCTTAAAGACTTCCAAAGCTAAAATCGATGTTCATAGTGGTACACTGACAATGGAGTTTGATGGCGAAATTGTTAAGTTTAATATTTTTAATGCCATGAAATGTCATAATCCTGTTTACTCCGTTGATGTGAGTGATTCTTTAGCAGCAAAAGTTTCTACAACTGATGGAAAGAGTGAATTGAAAACGACATTTAGTCTGAATCTTGGGAAAGAGAAAGAGGAGTTAGTCTTGAGTGCTGATTTAAAGAAAACTGTTGCGGCTGTGAATGATTCTCCGAACACAGGTAATGATCCATATTTTGACTTACCCGTTTCTAACAAGAAATCTTTACCTTTTGTTTTGCAGGATTACATTCCAGATTTGAAGCCTCCCCCTAATCGTCTCGAATATATGTTCATTGAAGAGGGAGTAGAACTTTCATATCCACTGCAAGAGAGTTTTAACAAGACCATGATAAATGGAGTAAAGATGGATGAAATGGTCAAAATTCAAGAAGAAGGAGTAACGTAGTGTTTAAGCATGCTGTCGAGCCAATGACAATAAACAAAGGCGCTGCTTGGGAGGCAACCCAAGAACTCAGATTTGCATTTCTTTTCCTTTTTCTTTTTATATTTATTTGTGTTTTTTGTTCTTTGCATTTTACTTTACATTGGGGACAATGTAAATTTTAAGTGTGGGGGAAGAGATTTAGGATTTTTGTTATTTTTAGGCCATATTTTGCAAATTTTAGGAAATTTTAAAAATTTTGAAATTTTGAATTTTGTGGGTAAATTCACTGCAAACCCTCACGAGACAAAACTCGTCCACTTGGGGTAACCTTGGGGTTTAAAGGCTTGTTGCACATGCTAAGTGTAACCGTGTTTCCTACGAAAATGGGGTAATTTTTTTATTTATTTTTAGGATGTGTCACTTGAGCAATGAGTTGATTGAATTTTAAATTTTTAGCTAATGATAAAAATTTTGATTTTTATTTAATAACTCTTAGAAAAATGATAAATTTTTGCTTAGTTTGAATTTTTGACTTTTTATTGATAATTACTTTGTTTGAGATTTTTTAACTTTTTATGCACTTACATCCATTTGTTTGAGCTAGTTTTAATTAAGAGAAAGTTTATATGGTTAAAACGCTTATGGAAGATATTTTTGAACTCTATATCTTATTTTATCATTATTTAAAGTGAAATATAAGACAAAATATAATTTGGAGGAGATGATTTAGGTAATTTTTCTAGGATTATTATTGAAGAAGGAAAAAGAAAAATCTTGTGATGGGTTGAGATGGAGCGTAAAACGCACTCGTTGGTGAGATGGAGCATAAAATGCACTCACCGTGAAAGAAAAAAAAAAGAAAGAAAAAAATGGGATGGAGCATAAAATGCACCCATTAAAAGAAAAAAAAATTGAAAAAATATTTGAAAGAAAAAAATTTGATAATCCTAGTATGCTTCATTGATTAAAAACCTTTTGATCTTCTGATTTATATTTGTCTGTATTAACTGAAAGTGATGAGAAAAATAAGTATTTTGAGTTTTGTTGTATATCTTCTATAAGGTAATTAATAACCTAAACTTATCTGAGTTTTGATTAGTTTAATACATTTGGATACACACACACACAAAAGATCTTGAGTAAAGTAGAATTGATAAATATGTTGAAGTTCTAGATTTTGCATGATTTTGAAATTTTCTATGAGTTATCATTTAAAAAATCTTTGAGGCTGATGTTGAAATTTATATTGCTCCGTTGCTCAAGTGAGTTGTTTGGTTATTAGTTTAATTTTTATAATTTTTATTTTTGTTTTGCCCGAGGACGAGCAAAAAGCTAAGTGTGGGGGTATTTGATAGGGCTAAATTATATGATATTTTTATGCCCTAATACTTAGTTTTTATATTTATTGTGTGCTTAAATATTTAATTATTTAGTTTATTTTGGTTTTAATAGGTTTTATAGGATTTTAATTAATTTATGTTAATTTAGGTAATTTTATAGTATTTTTATATTTATTTTTATTTATGTGTTTTTATTTATTTTTAGTGTTTTAGGTGTTTTATTTATTATTATGTGTTTTTAGGATTTTTAGTATTTTTATATTATTTTTAATTATTTTATATTTTATTTTGTAGGAAAAATAAGCTTTTGGGGGCATTTCTGTAATTTCAGCAAAACCGGAGGGCAAATCTGCAAATTCCGCAAGAATCTGAGGCAAAAATGGTAATTAACCAGCACCGGTGGCATTTCTGTAATTTCCGGAAAAAGATACGACCGCGCAATGCGCGGGGATGGACTGCCGATCATCGAAACGACGCCGTTTCATCACAGCGTACGCGCAATGCGCGCGGTCGCGAAACAGTAGCAGGAACCGGAAGCAAAACGACGTCGTTTTGAGGCCAATACCGCGCAATGCGCGCGGGCTGATGACGCGGCCGGTCACTGTAGCGAAGGACGCGTTTGTTTGGCGCGTTAATTCTCCCAAATCAGATTATTTCGCGAATTTGCTACTTTTTGATTCCAAATTGGATTTTAATTCCAACTAGGGTTAGAATAATAATTATTTTTCTTTTTCTTTTATTTTTATTTGTATTTTAAATCCTATTAGGGTTTGGAAAGATTAATTCCAACTAGGTTTAGGAGGATTTTGGAGCCTATAAATAGAGGGCTTGACACACATTGTAAAAAACAACTTCTCTTATAATAAAAATTCTCTCTTCTATTCTTTAGTGTTCTCTATTATTATGAGTAGCTAAATTCTTTTTCTTGGTTTAAGTGATTGAAGCCATCAAGATTTATACACTGTGAGATCTAATTTATTTTAATTGTTCAATTTATATTTTGATTATTGAATATTCTTCTATGCTTAATTTCATGATTGATTTGTTTAATTGCTAGGAGGCCTACTAGTTTATTATTCATATTAATCTACTGCTATTTGTGAAGCAACTAAGTTTAATAATTATTTTGCAGATCAAAAGATTATTTTATCTTAGGAAGAATATTCATCTAAATTAAATGCAAACAAGTGGCTTGTGTTGTTTAGTTCAACGATCTCTCTAATTCTTTATGCTGCTATTAAATTAAATCTTTAGCAAGTGCCGGAGGTTGTTTAATAGTAAGGGTATTTAGACCAAGTGGCGCTACTTATCTAAAATTAAGGAGAGAGGAGAAAAATTATTCCACCTGCGAGTAGTTCTTTCTACGGTGAATCTTCAAAATATTAATTGATTTATTTTTGCATCAGTGATCAGTTGTAAATTCTTGATGGTGGATATTAACTTAAACCAAGGTTTTTTCTTCTTATTTATTTATTTCATATTTATTTTAATTAGTTTTATTTAAATTATTTCTTTAATTAAAAAACCCCCCAACTTTTGTTTGCAAAAACATAAGATTAAATTAATCATTCTCTGTGGGATCGACTCTTACTTACACTACTACATATTTATTTTTCCAAAGTAAGATTTTATTTTTGGGTGCTTGCGACATCACACCACTTGTTGACCCACTGTAAAGGTTTTCCTTAAAATTTGCTTGTCGTGGAACGCCTTTGTCTTTTCTTTATACAATTTCGAGCTTTCATATGCTTCATTTCGGAGTTCTTCAAGCTCTTATAACTGCAATTTCTTGTGCTCTCCTGCTTGATTTAGTCCATATTGCACTACTTAATCACCCAAAAAGCTTTGTGTTCTAGTTCCACTGGCAGATGACATGGCTTTCTGAACACAATCCTGTAAGGTGACATCCCTATAGGCGTTTTAAATGTTGCTCTATACGCCCATAATGCAACTTCTAGTTTCAGACTTCAATCCTTTCTGTTTTGCTTGACAACCTTCTCTAAAATGGACTTGACTTCATGGTTGGACATTTCAGCTTGGTCATTGCTTTGTGGGTGATAAGTTGTAGAGACTCTATGTATAACATTGTACTTCTTAAACAAAGCCGCTAGCATCCTATTGCAGAAATGAGTTCCTTTGTCGCTGATAATAGCCCTTGGAGTTCCAAACCTGACAAAGATATTAGACTTGATAAAATCTGCAACAACTTTAGAATCGTCAGTCCTAATGGCTTTAGCTTCCACCCATTTTGAAACATAGTCAACAGCCAAAAGAATGTAAACATTACCATAAGAAACAAGAAATGGTCTCATAAAATCAATACCCCAAATATCAAAAATTTTAACAATTAAGATAGGTTTTTATGACATTTGATTTCTACTTGATATATTTCCTGTCCTTTGGTAATTTGCACATGATTTACAAAACAAATAAGAATCTTTAAAACTAGTTGGCCAAAAGAATCCAGATTTTAAAACTTTATGTGCTATTCTTTTAGGTCCGAAATGTCATCCACAAGCATAAGAGTGACAGAAAGTAAGAATAAACAAAAAATCACTATCAGGCACACACTTTCTAACTACCTGATTAGAACAAAATTTTCACAAGTATTGATCATCCCACACATAATATTTCGCATCTCATTTTAGCTTTTCTTTTTGAAGTTTAGAAAACTCACTAGGCATGTAAGCACTAACCAAATAGTTAACAAGATTTGCAAACCAGGGTACCAACTTTTCAATGGAAATGAGATGCTCGTCTGGAAAAGAATCTTGTAATGGTAGAGAGTCTTCCTCCTTAATCAGTCTGCTCAAATGGTTTGTCACCAAGTTTTCTGCTCCTTTCTTATCTTTGATTTCCAAGTCGAATTCTTAGAGCAGTAGGATCCATCTGATAATCCTTAGTTTTGAATCCTTCTTGGTTAACAGGTACCTGAGAGCTGCATAGTCAGAATAAACTACAACTTTAGTGCCAAGAAGATCAGATCTGAATTTTTCTCAAGCGAAAATAACAAAGTGTAATTCTTTTTCCGCTGTTGAGTAGTTAATCTGAACAGCGTTCAAAGTTCGGGAAGCATAGTAGATGGCATGCACAACTTTGTTCACTCGTTGGCCCAAGACAGTTCCTACGGCATAGTTGCTAGCATCACACATGATCTCAAATGGCAAACTCCAATCTGGTGACTGTATGACAGGTGCGGAGGTTAATAATTTCTTCAACTTGTTAAACGCCTCCTTGCAATCGTCATTGAATTGGAATTCACATCCTTTTTCAGCAATTCGCGCAGCGGTAGGGCTATCTTTGAGAAGTCCTTGATAAATCTACGATAGAATCCGGCATGACCAAGAAAAGAACGGATCTCCTGCACACTGGCAGGATAAGGTAAAGCAGAAATAATGTCTATCTTAGCTCTATCGACTTCTAATCCTCTAGCCAAAACTACATGGCCAAGTATTATACCTTGTTCTACCATAAAATGATATTTTTCCCAATTAAGAACAAGATTAGTTTATAAACATCTGTCGAGTACATGAGTTAAATTGTCTAAGCATGCATCTAAAGAATCACCATGAATTGTGAAATCATCCATAAAAACTTCAATACATTTCTCAAGAAGATCGGAAAATAGACTCACCATGCATCTTTGAAAAGTACCTAGTGCATTGCACAATCCAAAAGACATCCTCCGATAGGCAAATGTACTGAATGGACATGTGAAAGTGGTCTTTTCCTGGTCTTCCAGTGCTATCACAATTTGGTTATAACCTGAAAACCCATCTAGAAAGCAAAAATAAGTGTGGCCAGCTAATCTTTCCAACATTTGATCCATAAAGGGGAGAGGGAAATGATCCTTTCTAGTTACAGCATTAGCTTCCTATAATCGATACACACTCTCCATCATGTTTGCATTCGTGTGGGCACTAACTCATTATTATCATTCTTAACAACAGTTATACCAGATTTCTTTGGAACTACCTGTACTGGACTTACCCATTGACTATCAGAGATAGGATAGATAATACCTGCATCGAGCAATTTGATCACCTCTTTTTTCATTACCTCCATCATGGGTGGATTCAATCTCCTTTGAGCATCTCTTGTCAGTTTAGCTCCTTCCTCCAAAAGTATCTGATGCATACACACAGCTGAACTTATGCCTTTGATGTCTGCGATAGTCCAACCAAAGACTGTGATGTGGTCCCTCAAGACTCGAAGCAGTTTATCTTCTTGAACTTTGGTTAGATTGTTGGCAATGATCACTGGCAGGGTGTCCTCCTTCCCTATGTATACATACTTCAAATATGTCGGTAACGGCTTCAATTCCAATGTGGGTGCCTGCACAACAGAAGGTAACAGATTTTGATGAGTCACAGGTAATTGAATAGATGAAATTGTATACTTAGCTGAAATTTTTTGGCAATGAATGCAAGGCAGCTATTGTCTCTTTCAATTCTTGTGTTTTCTCAATCTCCTCCTCTTGGTTCACCTCCAAACTCTTTGTGATGGCAACCTCCAAGCTATCCTTATGCACTTGATCGAATGAATCCTACACTAATGAATCAATGACGTTAATAGCAAAAACAGAATTGACATCGCTAGGATACCTTATGGTCTCATAGATACTGAACTGAATTTTCTCGCCATCGAACTCCATGGTCAAGGTTCTATTGTGCACATCAATCATGGTTCTTGCTATCTTCAAAAATGGCCTCCCTAAAAGTATATGGGCGGGATTTGGAGATGTACCATATCCACGATGTAAAAATCTGCAGGAAATATAAGCTCATTGACATGCACCAACACATCCTCAATTACCCCTTCAAGGTAAGTGTTAGTACGGTCAGCCAATTGAATAATAACACCAGTATTTTCCAAAGGTCCTAGATTTAAAGAAGCATAAATAGATAATGGCATGACATTGATGGAAGCTCCTAAATCTAGCATGGCTTTCTCAAATATGGTATTACCTATTTTGCATGGGATAGTGAACATACCTGGATCCTTGCATTTAAGGGGAATCTTTCTTTGGAGGACCCCTGACACGTTCTCTCTGACTGTCACTTTTTCATCGTCTTTTAATTTTCTCTTATTAATGCATAATTCTTTCAAAAATTTGGCATACCTTGGAACTTGCTTGATTACGTCTAATAGAGGAATATTCACTTCTACCTTCCTAAAGGTTTCTAGAATCTCCTTCTCTTGCTCATCCTTCTTTGAAGTTCTAAGATTCCTGAGAGAAAAAGGTAAAAGATTATATTTAAGCTGATTAGGAGGGTTAGGGATTATGTTCAAAATTTCTGCTTATTCCTCAACCTTATCCTCGTCAAATTCAACAATAGCCTTTGGTATGTCCAACTATGTTCCACTCCTTAATGTAATAGCACTTGCATTTTCTCTAGGATTGATAACGGTTTGTGAAGGTAACTTTTTCGAGCCTTGAGAATCTAATCGACCAACGGTTGTAACCAACTGACTTATCTGACTCTCTAAATTGTGAATGGAAGCCCTTGTATCTTGTTAAAACTGTTGAGTTTGGTTCATGAAAGCTTTGAACATATCCTCCAAAGATGTCCCAGAATTTGCAGGTGTTGCTTGTCGAGGTGGGTACTGTTGTTGAGCTGGTTAAAAACCTTGCTGTCTATTCATAAAGGCGTTTTGAGGCGATGGTGGTGGCCTATTTCCTCCACAGCTCAGATTGGGATGATCCCTCCATCATGGATTGTATGTGTTAGAATAGGGATCATATCTGCGTTGAGGTTGTCCTTGGAAGTTCCCTACTGCGTTGGCTTGTTGTGTGGTGTCATCCTTTTGTAATGTGGGGCAAGCATCTGTAGCATGATCTGATGACAAACAAATCCCATAACTCTTTGCAACAGATGTATTTCCCGCGGAATTCTTTAAAACTAAAGCAGTTAAATCTGACAATTTTTGCTCAATATTGCCTGTGTTCACCTCATTGACCCTCTTCGGTGAGTGATCCACCCTAGTTCCATACTGTTGTGAGTTAGCTGCCATATTTGCAATCAAGTTCTTTGCAGCGTCGGGAGTCAAGTCAACTAGTGCTCCACCACTTACAGCATCGATCATACATCTATCCATTGGCAATAATCCCTCATAAAAATATTGGATAAGATGTTGTTCATCGATTTGGTGTAATGGACAGCTTGAGCACAGCTTCTTGAACCTTTCCCAATACTCGTACAGAGTCTCTCCATTGTATTGTCAAATGGCGCATATCTCCTTCCTTATGTTGGCAACTCTTGAAGCAGGAAAGTATTTCTCCAAGAATAGCCTTTGCATGTCACTCCATGATTGTATTAAACCTGAAGGGAGAAAGTACAACCAATCATTTGCTAGGTCTGCCAAGGAGAAAGGAAATGCTCTCAGCTTGATGTGCTCCTCATTGACTCCTTGTGGTTTCATGGTTGAACATACCACATGGAACTCCTTTAGATGCTTGTATGGATCTTCACCTGTAAGACCACGAAAAATAGGCAAAAGATGAATTAGTCCAGATTTAAGTTCAAAAGAAGCATCTAAAGTAGGATACTCAATGCACAATGGTTGTTGATTTAAATTAGGAGTAGCGAACTCCTTTAAGGTCCTGTTGTTGTTACGATTTACAGCCATCTTCTTCTCTTCAGAATCGCTAGGTGAACTATTGGAATAGAGTTCAAGTGCAACGATGAGGCCCGGTGAGGATATGAAAGCTTCTTCCTCAACTGCTCCCTTAGCTTGACAAGTCTCTCTTCTTAACCTTCTTGTAGTTCTCTCGATTTCTGGATCAAAATTCAATTCACCAAATTGAGAGAATCGGGTCATACACTACAAAACAAAGAAAACAAATTAAATAGTTAACTAAAGAAAACAAAGATAAATAAAACAAATAACACTCCCCGGCAACGGCGCCAAAATTTGGGATGCTGTCGTAGGCAACCAAAAATAAAATCTTACTTTGAAAAATATTAATGTAGTAGTGAAAGTAAGAGTCGAACCCACAGAGAGTGAATTGTTTTAATAAATTCTAATGTTTTCAAAAATATCTAATTAAATGGGGGATTTTGAATTATTAACTAACTAATTAAACTTCAAACAAATAGAACTAAATAATAAATAATAAAGATGAGAAAAATCAATTAAAACAAACTTCAGTTCCTTAGTTCAGTATCCCCTTCTTTTAATCAACAAATTAATCAAGTTATTATTATCTTTTCCTTCAATTGAAATTAATAATCCTAGATAACCGACAATCGCCAAGTTACCCGAAATCCTCCTTAAATTATAAATCTAATGCAGCAATCGCGCACAAAAGACCCTAACTATCATACAACCTAGAACTATCAGTCTAGATTTAATATAACAGTTGCATTAAAAATTAGAGAATTAGATTATTCCAAGTAACAATCATAACATCACAGATTATTTAACTTGCCATCTTGATAATCATAACAATATTCAAAAGTTTGTCCACAATCAAATATTATTAATTGCTACTTATGATCAGATAAAATATCGTTTTCTTAATATCAAATCTTAATCTAGCATATGATAAATTATTGATTAACTTAACATGCCCTTATCAAATTAATCAAGCAAATATCATAAAACAATTAAAATAAATTATCAAGAATAAATCTCATGCGTGAAAGAATAGATTATAAAACTCAATTAAAACATCAATTAAAAATAAGGTTCAACATCCCTTTAGAACTGAAAATAAGAACTTAGCCTGAAATGCTTCAAAATAATCTCCACTAGTTGAAAAGCTCTCTCCAAGAAACTAGAAGAAAGATCTCCCAAAAACTTACAATGAATAATGAGAGATTGACCCTCTATTTATAGGCCTCTAACTTGTCCAAACCCTAATAGGATTTACAATTAAAAATAAAAGAAAAATAAAATAATTATTATCCTAACCCTAATTGGAATTAAAATCCAATTTGGAATCAAAAAGTAGCAAAATTTGCGAAATAATCCATTTCTGGTCAATTTTCGCGCTTGCCAAACACGGCCTTCGCTACAGTTGACCGGTCGCTAGCCCAATCCGCGCATTACGCAGCCATTTCTTTCTTCAGCCACGTTCGTCAAACGACGTCGTCTCTCCCTTCGCCCATTTCCTCGCTACGATGCGCGCATTGCGCGGACGTTCGTATATCTTATTTACGAAACTACCACCGGTCTCCTGCAGAATTACACTTTTGCCATCCGATTTTGCTGAAATTACCACAATGCCATTAGACTTTTATTTATCTACAAAATCAAATATAAAATAAATAAAAATACTAAAAATTCTAAAAACACATAATAATAAATAAAATTCCTAAAATACTAAAAATAAATAAAAACACATAAATAAAAATAAATATAAAATTACTATAAAATTACCTAAATTAACATAAATTAACTAAAATCCTATGAAACCTATTAAAACCAAAATAAGCTAAATAATTAAACATTTAAGCATACAATAAATATAAAAATTAAGTATTAGGGAATAAAAATATCATATAATTTAACCCTATCAAATAGTTAGTGTGTATTGTGAGTGTTTAAATACTCAAATTGATTATAATAGAATGAACTGGCATCATATATGATATTGAGGCATACTATGAATTTGTAAAGATTGCGATTCTGGAATAGAAAGAGATGTTGCAAAGTTTTAAATAAATGATTATTTAGCAATTATAATATTGTTGCAAGTCGTGAACAATAAGAAAAAGATTGTACAGTGGAGAACAAGATCTGAGGTTCAAGGGACCCAGATTTGTGGTCATTACATCTTCGTTCACGTCAGCTTTTTCATATCTTTGTCAGCAGTAGCAAGTTGTCTAGAAGGAGGAAAGGCAACATTTGGGAAGATCACTCAAATGACATATGGCCGAAACCACGACAGTTATAGCACCAAGACGTAGGATTGTTGCTAACACTAGAAGAACTTGGGGCACGATTAGGTCTGCTAGTAACTGAAAGATTTGTTTATGTTATTTCCATTGGTCTACCTCTAAGAAACTCCACAAAAGTTCGTTCACTCCAAGTTTGGATTGGCATTGGAGGTCGAATAAAATTTCTTTTCAAATTATCTTCTACTTAGGTGGCAACTTGAACGACATCATCCAAGAGCAAGAGTTTACCAAAAGCTACACCACTGGCAATCTCTGAATTTAATCACCGACGGTACATGGAGATTAAAACATCTTTAATCCAAGAAAATTTGGACCTTGTAACCAAACTATAAAATTTTGAAGTATATTCGACTACGGATCGACTACCTTGCACCTACTCAATTAACTGCAAACACACATGTTGCTTATAATTTGAAGGTATAAAATATCGTGTTAAAGCAGCTTGCATATCCTCCCATCTTCGTGCAACTGCATATAAATTTTTTTGATGATGATCTCACCAAATTCTAGTTGTCCCTTTTAACTTCATATCAGCAAAGAGAAGTTTTTTTTTCTCGGTTAGTTCATACCAGCGAAAGTAATTCTCCAAACTATGAATCCAATTGAAGAATGATTCAGGCCCTTGATATCCATTAAAATCACTAACATCTAATTTTTCTTTAGTATCTACTATATTCAATCTGGGGTCTGACACATGAAAATTATCACGTAAATTAAATCTCTGTTATTGTAGGAGTCTCTTCTGATTAGGACTTGGGAGTGGATCTTCAAAATTTCGACGAGCATCTTCATGTCCTTTATCTACGTGTTTCGTGCGCACATCAACTTTTACTTCAAGTGTTGTAATAGAGGTCTGAACATGTGCAGTAAGTGTTGCAATTGAATCTTCAATTCTTTTAAGACACTCATATTGTTGTGACATACAAGCATCTAATTTAGCATTGACTTCTCTAGCATTCACCATGGTTCCTATAAATAAAAATAAGTATAAACTTTTTTTTCTCCTTTCTTTTCTTCTTTTTTTTCTTTTTTTTTATAAAGACTAAACTGAAAACTTTTAAAACTTTGGGGGCTAAAATTGAAGAAAATGAAAGTACAGGAACTGATATAAAATTAATAAAACTTTAGGAGTTAAACTATAAAAAATAAAAGTATAGGGGCTAATATGTAATATTTAAAAGATCAAGGAGAATTTTTAAAAAATTATGAAACGTTGAGGTACTAAACTGTAATTTGCCAGAAAGGCAGAAAGTTATTTTCCCTTTTCTCTTTCTTTCTTCTTCTGCAAAGGTTTCCTTTTTTGTTTTCCTTCCTCTCGCTCATTGCAACTAAGTAGAAAGGTCACCAACGAATAGGAAATCACCGAATAACGGAAAGAACAACAGTTACGTTGACGGCGTCAAAGAGGAGATGGCGACTACGTTAGTAAGACTCCCCTCTTCTTCTTATTTTTTTCTCTCTTCTTTGTTCTGGATTTATATGTGTTTCTGATTTTGCCAAAGTTTCCTGTTAATTGGTGGATTTTGTTAATTCCTAGAGACACAAAATGATCCAGAAGGGGGGTTGAATAGATCTTTTTGAAAACTTTGTAATTTTCTTTAAGAATGACAGAATATTTTTATTTTTTTTAGAGAAATCCCTTTCACAGATTTAGAGAGATTTTCAGTTCTGAGTTTAGTAGTTATAGCATAAGCCAATCACACGCAGTTAATATATGTTGCAGAAATGTAAGAACAAAAAAGTAAATAGACACGTAAATTTTTAAATGGTTTTGGATTACAAATATCTCCTAGTCCACTCTTCTGGACTACTGACAGAAAATCCACTAAGGATGTAGGTCCCTAAGACTAGTTACAAAGATGAATCATTAAGATTCCTTCAAGTCACTCAGACTTGCCAGCTCTGGGTTCACTGAGATATCTTCAAGTCACTTAAACTTGACGGCTCTGAGGTCACTAAAACCTTTAATCTCCAGTGATGAAGTGATTTGAGAGATGCTGCTAAGTTAGCGTTTAAATTCTCCTTTTTTGATAGAACTTAGCAACTGAACAAGTAGTTCTTGATCGTATAGTAGAGCTTTTAGAACTTGGACAACAATTCGACTTGTAATCTTCTATTCTCGTTGTGTTGAACTGAATCTTGATTTCCTTTTATAGAAAATCTTGATACTTTTCCGTTAACAAGTAGGCATTACTCATTTAATGCTCTAATTCTTAAGGATCTTTGATTCTGATAGTAGGGGATTGTGTCAGCTTGATTTTGGCGCTTCTATCACATCAGTTTACGAAAAATAGTAATCTCGTGTATGATGCTTCTTGAGTAAATATACGTTAGACACATCATTTTCTGACTTCAATTTTAAACTTGATTTGACCAGTAGGCTTCATAAAGCACTAACCCTTCGAATTTTCCCAATAACAATCCGATGTCAAAACTGTTATACTTTACAATTTTGTCAATCATAAGGTACCTTAGATCCTTCAATTGTATGAAGTGTATTTTTCTTTGTTTGCTCTACGATCAACTTTATGCTTGAGCTCAGAGTTGTCTTTACAATCATTTATTTTCTCTTCGAACTCAAAGCCAGCTTTACGATCTTCATTTGTCTTACGATTTCTGAGTTCACTTTACAATCTCGCTTTATGACCAATCAAACTCAATGGCATATGTTAAACTTTACGATTTCAGAGTAGATTCTGCAAGGTTCTTCTGTATTTACGATCATTGATCGTAACATCTATACATACTTTGAATTTCATAAGATCAATCTAACAATTTTGATCTTTCTATTCTAAGTCCTTGTACATCAATTTCATCATTAAGGACTATACAAAATCTATTGGTTACAAATATACATTATCATTCAATTCAAATCATCATCAAATCATTCAAATATGCATTTGTACTAACAGGTTTAATATATCGTGCAACGGTTGGATTTTTGGAAATTTTAGGCCTGGAGTGTTAGGAATTAAGGTTTCAAATTTTGGTGGTTTCTGATTTTGGTGTCTGCGACAGAGATTTAGGGTTAGGGTTAAGGTTTAATAGCGACAGAAGATGGTTTTGGGTTCAGGTTTGACTTTAATACCAAAATAATGGTAGGGCACAAGTATATTGGACACACACAGATATCTCACACAAAGAATTTCACAAAACTCAAATAATCTTTTAATTAAATGTATTAAAAAAATAATGAATTACATTTCTATTTATAATACTCCTAAATAACTCTCCTAATCCAAATTGGAGTCTAATAAGATAAATAAAAATTTAATAATGTAACTACTAATTATCAAAACTAATTAAAATACAACTCCTAATTAAAATATAACATTTAATTTATGAAC
Organism: Hedera helix; assembly: GCA_947179155.2. Classification (NCBI taxonomy): domain Eukaryota; kingdom Viridiplantae; phylum Streptophyta; class Magnoliopsida; order Apiales; family Araliaceae; genus Hedera; species Hedera helix. Next base: position 9,350,418 of record OX359264.1, on the reverse strand, counting down.
TTCCAAAGACTTTTATACCGTTACAACCAAGTCTCGCGGAGTTGTCTTACATCGACAAAAGACTAAATAATCTTTAAGACTTGTTACACCATCGCGATACTACAATTTCCTAATTAAGTTTAAAAGATAAAGTGATTAAAATCGGCAAAACTGGTAGTTAACCCATTGTATTTGATCACTTTTGCGCAATAGGCCATTCAATTTTTAATTTATGCAATTGTCTCGTTAAAATTTTCTAATTGAGTCATTCTGTTAAATTAATTGGACGGACGTTAATTTGTATCCTATATGGCACTTTTAAACAAATTAAAATAAATGACAAAGACAAATAAATACAGACCAAATAAAAGAAAAAAACTAACAATTGGTTGCCACGTGAAATAATTCAAACAAAAAATCTCAATTTTTTAATCTTTACCTTCTCTGAAGCGACAAGAGAGAAAAAGTGTTTCATTCTGTAATTCTATTAGACCAGAAGAGATCGAATCAGAAGTAGTAGAATGATTCGAGCTTGACCCATCATTCTTTACGGCTTCTTTAGCCGATTTCAGGTCTCCCGATCGGACGGCGAAGAAGAATGATTGGTGGGTTATAAATCTCACTAACATGTTTTTCTCACTACAAGTCTATGCCTTTTTGGAACAATTGAAAAGCAAGGAGAAATAGAAACAGGGTTGAATTGTTGAGTCAAGTTTTCCCTAACTTTCTCTCTCTTCTTTCTTTATCCTCATCTTTCTCTCTCTCTCTCTCTCTTTATATATATATATATATATATATATATATATATATATATATATATATATATATATATATATATATATATATATATAAGTGTGTATCTACACGGTATATGTACAAGTGAGTAATTGAAGACTAGGGTGGAAAGGATATGGCCCGTTGGAGTTGGGTCTTAGTGGTGGGAATATGGAAGGGATTTTGGGTATTAGTTGTAAGACCCCTACTTGTATTGAATAAAATTTAATTTTCTTCATAGATTATTCTGAAATAGTAAAGTGTTATATTGATAAAAGTTAAAAGTTAAGGATGTTATGTGTAAAGTATAAAATAAAAGGAATATTTGTTTTGTCGTGGAATATTCGTTCTGTCGGGGAATATTCGATTAGTACGACGGCGCCGAAATAACCAATCATTGATGGACCCCATAGCGAAATATTGTCGGATATAAAAAACAACAATATTAAGCTTTTTAAATAAAAATGGTCAATGGTACTATCACGTTTAACTATTTAAATACCGAGTGATAAAAGAATAGTAGCATACGATATTTCTTGGTATTTTATAGTAGCATGCGATATTTTACTGTTGCACAGGGTATTACATAATAGCACACGGTGTTGCACAGTATTTTATATTATTGAACTGATACAATGATCATTGTACAGTATTTCATCAATAATTGTTATTACACGGTATTTTACATTAATTATTGAATCAATAATTGTCATTGCACAATATTCTACATTATTGAGTCAATAATCGTCACAATGCATAGGGTCTATATCGTTGGACCAATAATTATCACAGTAGTAGTCACGGGTATTAAATAGTTAGACAAACTCATTATTTGAATAACACTCAATATTTAAATAATTATGATATTAAGTCATTAATATAATAATATAAAATATGGATAATATAATCTTTAAATGTGTAGTTTGAAACTTAAAAATATGAAACGTGTGATGGATTGTGTAGTTTAATGTGTGAATCATGTGATTTGCTACTGGATGGTGTAGATTAAGTTAGTAAAAATGTGTGAATCATGTGACTTACTAATGGTTGGTATAGATCAAGTTAGATTAAGGTGCAAATCATGTGATTAATTAATGGATGGTGTAAATTAAAATGTGAAAAATAATGAATGGTGTAGATTAAAATATGTGAACTGTGTTTTTAGAATAGTGGTCAAGTTTTTGCTATAAATAAGGGACTTAGCATAAGAAATTTTCATATTCTTCTTACTTATCCTTCCTTCTACTTTTTAGATATGCTTAGTGTAAGATTTCTCTGAGTGAATTATGGTTATTTTAAATGTTAGTGAAGATCGGTAAAAGTCGATTTTTATCCAAGTTTTTTTTTCTATAAAAGTTATATAAGCACTCACACACGTCACATGTTGTTTACAACTCTTTCTTTAGAAGACTTTTCATTTAAAAGATTTATTTTGAAAACTTTCTTTAGAAGATATTATTTTAAAATATTATTTACTTCTCCAAAAACTATTTTGATGTATATTTCACTTTACTATACAAATTTATACTATCAAATCACTTTTAATTATTTCATACAAGTTAGTATGCACCATGCAATCTATATGTGCTAGCTACTAATTAAATGATAAATATATATATATATATATATTGGTTGATCAACTCCATAGAAAACAGTATTCAGTCACGTGTTAAGGTAAGGGGTATCATTTTATTTCATCCTCTTAAACTTATTATGGTAAATATTGTTTGGTAAAAATCCTAAAATGATTAATAGTTTGTGTTTCATTTAATATCTTTTGACATGAACATTTCTATTACATTTCCATCATTATATTTGAATAGTGAACTATTGGACATTGAATTTTTGACCTATGAATATTTACTTGAACTGTGAACATTGTGGACTGTTAAATATTCATTGTACCATAAACCATACCGTTGAACTTCTTCCCTATGAATCTTGAACATTATTCTTGGACTTGAACACCTTTTTCTCTAAATCATGTTGATAATTTGGACATTATTTGACTCTAGATAAAGTAAAAATTATAAACTTTCGATATTTATTATTTATTCTATTATTCTCTTTCTTCTATTTATCATTTATATCATTGTTATTTGTAATAATCATCAAGAATCAAATTATTGTGAATATTTGTGGCCTGTGGCACAGATGATAGGATAAAGACAATATAATGGTGATGTGTCTTTTAGAGCACATGGTGAATGTTCTCTTTGGCCTGAGGCAAAGAAAAACTGTTATTTAGCATGATCATAACTAGTGGTGTTTCAGATGGTAAAGGTTGATGATGATTTTTCTGAAAAAGATGAGTTAGTAAACATCGTGATCTACATGATTCTCCTAATAGTTGTTATTCTGTTACAGTTGTTGATCTAAACTTTGTTCAAGAACTTAACTGCAGTTATTGATTTAAAACTTGATGTTTATATTATTCTATCAAAAACTCAACTGTTGAATGCTAATGATAATTTATTCATTATTATCTTAGTCGTGATATTTTTTACTGGACTATTTGAACTCACCCTTCTTTTTTTGTTCAATTGTTCAGGAAATAAGAGTGTAACCGGGACTAGCGGGGCAAAAAGAAAAATGAAGTGATAGTCCGAGATAGTTGTTATAATAATATTTACTATATTGTAAAATAGTGTGCTAATAATAGTGAAGACGTAATTATGTATTACTTAGTAATGTATTATTATACTGTATTATAATAATTTTATTGTAATCTTTTGACGACTCAAATTAAGTGGTGTGTGCCCGATTTGGGAACGTCACATTTGGGGAAGAGATGGAAGTGGGTTTGGAAGAGGCCTTATGAGGGACAGTCAGAATTGGGATTGGTGGTGGGAATATAAATCACGGAGCCCAACAAGCGGAGCAAGATTTGGTTTAGATCCTACTCCACGGCGGCGACAAGAGCCTATGACACTGCCGTCTACTGCCATGAACAAGAAAAGATTAAGCTCGACTTGAACCAGATGCCCAAACCCAAAACCGATGACCCACATCATGATGACGCCTTAGGCTTGGATTCGATCTCGCTGTTCCTATTGATCTTATCATTAAAAACTCGAATCAAACAAGGAAAAGAAAAAGAATTAGAAAGGAGGAATTGACCGGAGCCGATTTTGGGTTTGATTTTGAGCTGTGGAAGAGAGGTGGAAGCGAAGCTACTCGCAACAGTCATTAAAATGCAATGGCGACCAACAAGCGAGTTTCGAAAGGACAAGAAGAGCCAGTGGAGGAGAGAGAAAATAATGGAGGTGCATTTGGTCTACTTTCATGAATGAATAAGACAAAGAGAAGAATGAAAGACGTAGAAGAAGAAAGACAAAAGAAAAAAAAAAATATGAAGAAAATGAATTAAAATATTTGTTTTAATTTTATTATTATTTTAATTATTTTTTATCACATAATTAATTATTTTCTTTTTTTATTTTTTTTTTGTGCCACCACGTAAGAAAATAATTGAGCATAAAAACTCTTTTTTTTTTGTGTCGCCACGTAAGAAAATAATTGAGCATAAAAACTCGAGCACAATGGGTAAAATGTTAGTTTTGCCGATTAAAATCCTTCATAGAAGACGAGGAAGGAGAGAGGGAATAATAAGAAAATAACAAACATGAATATGCCTATAATAGACTGGACAACAATATCAGATAAAACTGCACAAAGTTTACAAACCGAGAGCCCAAGACACCTGAAATCGATACTCATTGGATGGGCCAATCACATATCTGTCTAGATTTTATGCCTTAAACCCCATTCAGTTTGTTGTTACATATCATTCCACAAGCACGGCTGCACAAATTGCATATCACAAAAAAGGAACTGAAACATATCGTCTTCATTGTTTCAGTAAGTGAAACTGTGAGAATACTATATCAAGAAGGTAAATATTTTAAACTTCTCTAGATTCTTATGCATGTCAAAATATGCTCACAAATGACAAATTATGTGAGTGATACTGAACTATACAGTATAAACTACATTAGAATTCAAACCTTGATTCATCAAAATGCAACAAAGATATAGGTCATAAACTAAGGTTAGCAAAAGGTCTTTCTGGCCAGTCAGTATAAAGTATAAACAAATATGTCTACATCAATAATGAAATAGCTTTATCTGTTACATCTATCAATCAGAATGGAAGTTGAAACTCCGTATTATATTCCACAACCAAAATGCTAATACTTCTACACGCAACAATGATAGTGGCACTTATATGTTCACACCTTCCCATAGGAGAATTTAGTGACAAAAGTGACAATCAAATACACCTTATCTATACCATATATAGTGATTGTAAGCAATCTCTGCTACTATCACAAGCTAAAGCTGATAACTTGCCTTGTGGGAGTCAACTGAAGAGGAGCAATTTCCAATCTTGATATTCATCAGGAATGAAGCCATTTTCATAAGCACTGCGTGTTTCAGTTAACCACATTGAGACCATTTGCTTTGAAAGAGAATTGCTCATTAAGAAGATCCTTCAATTGAAAATAATAGATGATAAAAATGCTTTGGTCCTAGCCAAATACTCATTTTTACTGATCTTTGAAAGAGAATTAGTCGATTTCAAGTATCGAAGTAAGAAGAACAAGCACACCTTATCACCCCACAACATGAGATGGAAATTGCATCCAGATCTAAAACTCTTACTCAGCACTATGACCTGTGAGAAAATCAACTCTGCTGAAACAAATTGCCAAACTCGGTCTAGAAAGGATTTAGATAAAGACAAAAAAGAAGCCTATAACGATAACAACAGCAAATCATTTTCCACTGTCATAATAATCGTCAAATTTTACGAAGTCTCTGCTGTAATTTGCATTTGCCAAGGTCGTTCAGGCTCGCCATTTGGCCTCCAAAACGCCCTCCTCCACCAAACTTCAAACCCTCTCTGTATATTAGGACAATCTTCACCAGAGTTCAAAAATCTATCAAACCAAGGCACTAAGATGTCCTGCTGCGAGGCCAAAGGCAGAGTCAGAATAGTATTACTGAGACCATCTTCAATTAAATGTCTATCAAGGCCTTTTGATGCTCTCCTCATCCACCCAAAATCATCATAAAATGGCACCAACCATGTCTGCAAAAGCAAGCACCTGGCATCCTTTGAAGCCAATAGCTGTCTCTTTCCAATTCCAACAAACAGCCGAGCTGTAACTCTGCTAATCTCATACCTATGGATTGCGGGCACTTTAGAATGTGCATCTGCTAAATCAGACTGCGCTGCCCATGTCTTCAGAAAGTCCCCAGCAATTTGCCTATCAATCAAAATATCCAAAATCCAATGCAAATTATCTGCTTGCCGAGCTATCTGACCAACATCCTGCAATTCTGCTGCTGCAACCCGTAAAAAATGGTGGCGAAGCAATTGCAAACACCCATCACAAGCAGAATACAATGACTCCTTTCTCAAATCATTCTGAGACAAATTCTCATGGAGCATTTTTGACACCAATCCCTTCATCTGTCTCCTAGCCTTCTCATCCTTCCCTTCAAGGATTACATGTAAAAGCTTAAGGAGTACCCCCTCGCCTTCATTTCCATCAACCCCAGCTGTGACATCACCTGAAACCCTCTTTAAAACTTCAGCAGCACCAACTGCTTCAAGTCTCAGCTCTGACAATAGAGAAGCCACCTTTTCTTCCTCATCCTCATCCCATGGAGCAGCCTCTAAGTACTCCAAACATGATAAAACCCCATCATCAAACCCAATTGCCACTGAAACCTATAATACAATAAGAATCACCCACACTTCAAAACCATAGAAGCATTTTCTAAATAGGTCATCTAATTCCGAGATACATACACTTAAAATAAACACACTTAACCTAAACCTCCACATTTACATACAAGCGCACATAATTTCATGCATAGTTCATAGATGAGCAATATCTCTAGCAGTAAGTCTATTCATATGTACTCAACTCAACGTAACATTAAAAGCTGTCCCAAGTACAGGGATCCTGTTTAACATTCTATTTTGTCTAAAATAACATCATGTTGCACCATAGTACTTATCATATCTTTCTTTAGACTGTTGATGGTGCTAGAGTAAAGACACATTGATCGATTCGTAATTGCATAAGATAAGTAACACTTATCACTTTAAATAACACTTGTACTGACAATATCAACTACCTTGCTTTAAATAATTTTTTATCCTTCAAATTTTAAGCATATGTAAATTATACGCATCTTATTTCCAACATGAGTACATATACATATATGTACATGTAAATTATACATATATATATACACAATACACACAATGAAAATACGATTACCTTCAAGATTCCAAGAACTTTGGAAACATCTTTCTTCATAAGCTTCTTCCTTAAATCCTTACAATACATTAATCTAATTGTCTCAATGTAATCTTCAATATCAGCACAATCAGCAATCTCAACAATGTAGTGGCTTAAATTCTTCTGTTCTTTCATCCATTGATCCAAAAGCTTCGTCGCAAAAAACCTACTGTGAGCTACCAAAATCTGCCTATTAACATTCATGGCAACACTCAGATCATCCTTTGAGCTCAATGTGAGCTTCACATCACTATAACTCGGGTCATTGAACTGGTTCCCGGGGCTCCGACAAGATAAAAGATCCCATATTCGCTGTTGCATTAAGGCTTGTTTGTCTTGTGGGGCTGAAACGACGACGTTGGCAGAGGGGATCTGGGCGTTCGGGTGGTAATCGGAGTCGCTAGTTATCATTTCGAAGAGGGTAGGGCTGGATCGGGTCACCTTGTCGGCGGAGGACGGCGGCGGGGACATTGGGTTGAGGAGGCCAGCTGTGAGGGCGGAGTTGAATTTGATGAGAGATGAAGGGAAATAGTCTGGGGTTGACGCGCCACCGCTGACGGCGGAATTAGCGGGCGCGACGTAAAGGGGGGTGGTGGGGATTGAGTCCATGATTTGGGGGAGTGAACTGAGTGAGTATCGGAATTTGGGATTTGATACTGAAGACGCGGGAGTTGGGGAAATGGATTCTTGAATTGAGGTTGATTGGGGTTCCAGCGGCGGAGACGTTGGTGGAAGGGGTTTGGAGGCGGGGCAGCACCAGGAGTTGTCCGGAGATACTACGGGGACCGGGACAAGTTTGCGGTGGCGGTGGTTATTGTGGATTGCGGCGGAGGAGGAGAAGGGAGAAGTTAATGTAATTGTGTTTTGGTGGGAGCGACGGCGTTTGGGCTGAATGGGCTGGGTTTGGAATTTGTGGTTGGATGAAGTAGCTGCTGCCATATGGTACATGGAGTAATGTTTGGTTTAAACGTAAAAGTGCCGACTATATATAGACAACGGTTAGTCCCACCGATACTTTTTCTCATGTTCTCCTAACTCGTAAGCTCTAGAATGAAAAGTACTTCCAGATAAATTCCAAAAAAATAAAGAGACTTTTATTTTAAAGATTTTAAATTAATTTTAATAATAATATAAAATAACACAATATTATTAAAAAAAATTATAATTTCACTGTCATGACATTAATATTAAATTAAAACTTCATAAATTATGGGTAAACATGAACAAAAATATCTTTCAAAATTTTATATTTCATAAACGGGATTATTTTTGGAAAAAGAACTTCATATAAGAGTTTGACTTTTCAAATTTAATTTGATATATTTTAAGTTCAAAATATATGCTGTGACGTCTGATTCTGTCGGGCAGTCCTACTGGCCGTCCGGTAAGAATACCTGTACAAAAGTCCAAACGGCTTAGGCCGTTTGTGGACTCCTCCGGTGTGAGTCTTAGTGAAGGTATCGAAAAAGTCAACAATGGAGGTTTGAGTATCTAGTATTGCAAAATAGTGCGTTACCCTTCTCTCCATTATCAACTGGATATTTATACTGCATACCTGAATAACGGTTACCTGTGTCACGGTTTTGTCCATTACGCTAGGTAGTTATGATGTACACCCGGTTCATCTTCCACCCACATGTTGTAAGCCCAATAGGAAGGCTACTAGGCTGACGGTCTATTGGGCCTAGCCCAATGTGAATTCCCGGATCAGGACTGGTTAAATATACATCCTAACATATGCAATTCCTTAAACTTATAAAAAATAAAACAAATCTTCTAATTAAAATTAAAAGATATATATAAATATATATATATATATATATATATATATATATATATATATTAATTTTACATTTTTAACTCCAAAAAATAAATTATATTACGTTTTGGGAAGAAAGTATACTACTCACCCTTTTCCTGTTGTAAAAGATACTCCTACTACTACTTTTGACCGCCCACAATTCATTACTAAAAACACATAAAGTAAGAGATCGACAGAATTGTTTGGTACATTTTTAATTTAGTTATGGCTCTCATCTCATCAGGGTGGTCCACTTCCGCACAATAAACACTGGCTGCATCCGTGACAAGAATTTAAGAGAAATAAATCACGGGTGACCAACCGGCGAAGGGCTATGTAGGGTTGAACAATTAATCGATTAAAATTAAAAAATTAATTAAATTAAATTAAATTGATAACAAATTAAATTAAAACTAAAAAAACAACCAATTGACAATTATAAAATAAAAAAAAATTGGAGTCTAGGCGGCCAATTTCGATTTATATTCATGAAAAAATCAAAATCAACCGAATCTTTGAAGTTATAAATATATTTATACATATATATATTTATAAATATAATTATATATAGAACATAGTTTTACTTACGTACAATAATACTCAAATTGTTTAGTATATGATATAATATTTTATTTATTATACTAGAAAATTTAAGCTTAATAAATGCTTATTAATATATGCTTAATCTCCTTTTGAGTCATTTATTAATATTTTGGTCTTAATTTATCTTGTGACGAAGTTTAAAGTCTCATTTCTAATAAGCATATAGCATTTGTCAAAAATTGAGGAGTTGAACTCTGAAGTATAGTATATTGTGTTTAGTTGTTTGATGATTTATAATTTAATTTTATATTTAATTATTCATTCTTAGTTCAAATCGCCTAAATCGACCGATTTAACTGATAACCAATTATAGAGTAAAATTTTTGACGATTTTAAATTTTAACGTTATAATTATTTTAAATAATTTAGTTATTTTTATATATATATAAAATCGACCGTTGTGCATTCGCTACCTAACGAATGAATCATCAAATTCTTGAAATTCTAAACAAGTTTTCTTTCATTCTTCCTATCTAGCTACTCCAATTGTTTATTTTTATTTGTCAGAGGAATTGCTTTTGGTGAATCTTGGTTTCTTTTTTATAAGAATTATTATTATACGTTTGAATTATATTTTGATATGCTTTTCCCGGCATCCTTAATATGCAATTCTAATCCATTGGGTACTTTATTGGAGAAGTGATAAACAATCATATTTGATGATGGGTGGGTTTAATTTGGATGGTAGGATTTGGTTTGTAAGACTTCATTATTGTCCATTATGCAAATCATAATGTCGGGATATTGGAGCAAGGACTTACTCGGACCAAAGCCCAAACAACTACCAAGGGATGTCCAAAATCAACTCATATTGCCAGATAGAAATGTATAATAATTATTAAATTTATATATATATAGGAAAATTTTCAAAAGCGAACTTTAAAAAACGAACTAAAGACGAACCGTCGTCTTTGGTATCTATGGTGACGGTTCGACCCGTCATCATAGAGTGCATGGTTATGGCGACGGGTCGAACCGTCGCCATAGATACCAAAGACGACGGTTCGTCTTTGGTTCGCTTTTTAAGGTTCGCTGGAGAAGGGGACTGATATAGGAATATATATATATATATATATATATATATATGTATATATATATATATGTATATATAAAATAAAAAAAATACTAACTTCAAATGAAAATAAAATAAAATAAATTACATGTTACCATTGAGAATCGAATTTAAAAATTAAAATTTTCATAATTTCAGAATTAACGAGTATTTTAAGATACCCTTCAAATGTTATATGCTTCCATTTGTTGTAGCCATGTGAATGGACTTCAACCTAACCACTCTTTTTAAAACTTCATTCTCATGTATACAATTAGATGGCCCAGAATTTGAGTTTCAGATCCTCTGTTTATGGACAACACATATTTCTCTATTCTTAACCGTTTTGAAGTCATTGGATTGTGTTTTGCAATTTTGAAATTGCAAAAATTAATATATATCTTAGGGTTAAATATACACGTAAACAGAGAAACAGGAGTTTTCGAAACAGAGAATTTGAGCTCCAGAATTTGGGACCCTTTCAAGAGTAAATTAATTACTATATGACTGATTCCTCATTAATCCTCATGTGGTTATACATCATACTTTTCCATAACATCAAGTAAATGCATGCGCACCACATTTTTTGTTGTGTGACCATTTCTTTGAGTTGCCATGATCATGCATTTAATTTAGGGAATTCATATTAATTTCACAAATAAAATTTAATATTTTTAAAAGTTCTTTTTCACAAAAATATGAGAGATTGAATCTCATTTACTATTTATGTAAGAGATTGTAAAAATATTATTTTTTTTTTTGTAAAAATATTAATTCTCTTAATTTATCTACCAATCTCCGACCTAAAACAAGACATAAAACTTTTGTGTCCTCCACCTTAAAATCTATCAAATTTTATCATAGTTTTTTTTATCTTGCTTTCTTAAAAATACTTTAATAGGGTTCTTTTTTTTAAAAAAAATATATAAAAAAAATTGTTTATTTACGTGAAATTCATTCGTGGATAAATTTAAAACTTAATTATACTCCCTCCTCTATTTTTAATTTATTTAAAAAAAATACACGTAGTATATTTTTTATTGAACGGGGACATTAGCTTAGGGTCCGTTGGTATTTTTGCTTTTAAATTTTTATTTTTCCTTTTACTTTTTAAAAATCAGAAATAAAAAGTCATGTTTGGTAACTTTAAAAAGTAAAAACAAAAAAAAAGTTGTTTATTTAATTTTGGCAACACATGGAGTCATTTCAATTCTAATGAGGTCCACACAACAAATCTTATCATCAACAAAATTTTAAACTCTACCTCTTTTAATAAACTAAAATTAACATTTAAAAATAATTATCAAATAATTTTCTCTGATTTTTATTTTTACTAGTGAAAGTAAACGAAAATAAAAACATATGAAAATATAAAAATATATATAAAATATAAAAATATAATATAATTACCAAAATAACCCTCAACTTTCCTGATTTGACGCACAACATACAAAACACTAGAGGGAAAAAATGGTGTTAATATATATGGAGATTATGAAAGGAAAGTGATATATTGGAGGACAAATTCCATCAAGAAATCGCCATAAATTGATTGCATTACAAGTTATGAAAGAAGGATTAATTAGATGTGACACATGCAGCTACTAATAGATTTAAAAGAAAAATAAATATAATTGTATAGTATCTAAATATTATATTAAATATTATATTTATTTTAATAATTAAAAAATATAATATAATATTAAAATTTATATTATATTTTATTTTTTTATAATTAAAATAAATATTATATTTAAATATTATGTACATAAATTTCTCTTTAAAATAAAATCCAAATGACTTACGAACCAAAAGAGATTGGCAGATCAGCATCAATCTCACGTCAGTTAATAAAGAGACGAGTGTATCATGGACCACATGGCAGAGAGACCTATTAATGCTTATGTTAAGTAGTATTATTTAGACATGCACATTCGGCCTGCGGCCTGAGGCCCGGCCCCGGTCCGGCCTTGACCAGCCTGGTCAAAGACCGGCCTAATCAAAACCTAGACCGGGTCAGGACAACCTGCCTAACTCTTCACAGATCATACTTTCAAGCTACATATCCGGCACGTCCCAGCCAGCCAAAAAAACTGGCCCAGCCTGGGGCCTGATTCGGCCCGGGCCTTGGCCCGATCATACAGGCTACAGCCCACCATCTTGAAACTTAAGTCCAACAAATATATTAGACAAATAAGCTTCGATTTTGGAAATAAAGCATGAGACCCTCTCAGCTATTTATAGATGAGAGGTTGGTCGGAGAATCTCAACTAAGCTATGTGGAACTAGAATCTCCAAGGGTTGCTTTCATTTTAGGGAACTTTGGCGATGTGGGACAAACAGACAGTTGTGAGTGTAAGCAACTATGTAGCCTGTAAGGAACTGATAACAACAAGCTTTAATTCCTAAAACCTATGCAAAGTTATAAACAATTAAGCACCAATTCATACAACAACAAACCAGTAAATAAAAGCTTTAACTAAATTAAATTTCATTAGCATTTAAAACTAACATATCATGCATGCAGTTTAATTACATTAATTTTAATCATAAATTTTTTTACTAAACTAGTTTCCTAATTAATTATAGTTCAGTAAAACTTAAAATCTTATCAAAACACGATGTATAATTGTATAAAATATTACAATATATTCCCTCTATCATAAAATATAAGATTAACATTAATCTTTAAAATTGATATAACCCATTTAACATTTGAAAATAATTAATATTCTACCTAATAGTACCTTAATTTTGATAGTTTATGATTTTCATAATTGTATTGTCCAAAACTAAATGAATACATATCATGTGGTTTTATTATATTATTAATTATGTACATTTTCTATTATAAACTAGGGGCAGGTTCATGCACACACATTGAAAGAAAAAGAGATGTTTATAACATGATAGTCTTTACCCGCAACATTTATATCATTTCGTACTGAGCACTTCAGTGTCCCTCGTAACCAAGAGTCCTCTGATTGACATCATTTTCTTAGGTGAAATTTCACTAATTTGAAAGTATTTAGTTAATTGAAATACAGGAAAGGTAATGAAACTAAATAGTAAAAACATATTAATAAAGAGATGTTTATAACATGATATAAGGTTGCAAGAATCTGAAAACAGAAAAATATATGGTAACATTACCATGTATGAAATGCAATCTAGATACCTTTACAAATTACTCCATCCACCTGATTGATGCTTCTTAAAATGCAAAACTGTCCATGTAAATTGTATCAAGGTACTATAATATCCCAGGCAAATGAAATCAAAACAACACTTTATGCAATGGCTATGTGCTAGGTCAGAGCCAAGTTTTGTACTTTTCTTTCAATTTGCCAAGTCCCACATCGATTTTTCAGAGAGTACCAAAACACTACAAATAAGGAAATGATTAACGTATATCTAACGAAATAATCTATCCAATGGCATTTTTAAAGTGTTGACAGGTTTTGTGTCCTGTGGAGTTCCTGGACCTTCCTGGTAAAAATCTTATAGCCGAAAGGTCTTTTCTTAGTTAGAAGTTTGTAGAAATAACGAAGTCATTCACCATCCCATCCCTACTAATTTTCTTTCAATTTGCCAAGTCTCACATCGATTTTTCAGAGAGTACCAAAATACTATAAATAAGACAATGATCAATAGACTAGACTGTGACGCCCCCAAATCTGAGCCCACGCAGCCCAAACTTGAGTCGTCAAAAGACTACAACAAAATTATTACAATGAAATACAACGTACAACAATACAGTGGATAATACAACACAACTAAGTCTTCATTATTATTGCCACACTATTTTATAACACGTGAAGACTATGATAGCTATCCCCGCACTCTCACTCCATTCCCCGGCTAGACCCCGTTACGTTCTCATCTCCTGTTGAAAAACAATGGAACGAAAAGAAAGGGTGAGCTCAAATAGCCCAGTAAGAAATATCATGACTAAGATAATGACGAATAATTTATCATTAGCCTTCAACAGTTGAGTTCTTGATAGAATACAATAGACTACAATGTTTATATCAAAAACTGCAGTTAAATTCTTAAACAACGTTCAGATCAATAATAGCAGCGGAATGAGCAATCTATTAGAAGAATAATGCAGACTATAATGTCCACTCGCTTCTCTTTTTAGTAAAAATATCATCAACTTTTATCATCTGAAATACCATTAGTCAAAATAATACAACTTCACAGTTCCTGGTCATAATCATGCAGATCAACAGTTCATCTTTGCACTACGGGCCAAAGACATTCAATATAACACCAACGGTCATGATTATACCAGATTCAGCCTTTGGTCATAATCATACCAACCAACAGTTCATCTTTGCACTACGGGCCAAAGAGAATATTAACCACGTGCCATAAAAGACACCGAACAGATGTATCGCCTTTAACCTAGTATATCGCCTTTAACCTATCATCTGTTCAACAATTATATCACATCTGTGCCCCCGGCCACAGATATTCACAACAGCTTGATTCTTGATGATTAATACAAATAACAGTGATACAAATGATGAACAGAAGAACAGGATAAACAATAAGTATCGGAAGTTTACTTTATGCAGATTCAAATAATGTCCAAATTGCCAACATGATGTGGAGTGAAATTTAAAAATGATATTCAAGATCCACAGTTCAGAATAACGATTACAGTTCAATAGAAATGTTCAGAAAATAGGAAGGTTCAGTTGAACTAATGAAATTCAACTATTATGGAACATATAATATTTTCAGGAATTATAGAAGCAATAGTTCCATAATAAGTTTCGATTTAGGTGTATGGAAAAAAAATAATATCCCTTACCGTAGCAGGTTTGATTAACAAAAGGTGAAGGGAATTAATATCCCTTACCATAGTAAGTTTGAATAATGGAAGATGAAAAAGATGGTATCCCTTATGAGTATAAAGGAAAATGATATCACTTACGAATATGGAATAAAAGTGTCATGTGATAATTCGTGTAGACAAATTATTTCCACACGAGACAAATAAAAAAGGGTTATTCACCAACAGACGATAATCCGCACCGTAAGGTTATTCCCATCAATTTGAATACGAATAGTTATTCACCAAACAGGCGTATTCCGCACCGTAAGGTTATTCCCATCAATATGAATACGAATAGTTATTCACCAAACAGGCGTATTCCGCACCGTAAGGTTATTCCCACAATTTAATAGAATTTGAACACGAAGAGTTATTCACCAAACAGGCGATAATCCGCACCGTAAGGTTATTCTCAAAGATTAATAAGGAATGAATACAAAAGGTTATTCACCAACAGGCGGTAAACCGCGCCGTAAGGTTATTCCCACAATTTAATACATGGAAATAAATGGCACAAGAAAGAAACGATATTATTTTCGAGAATCAAAGAATGATAATCCCTTCAAGTAAGAAAGAAAATAATATCCATTTATGATGATGAAAAGAGTGATACCCCTTACCTTAATACGTGACTGGATATTGATTTAAATGAGGTTGATCAACCTATATTTTTATAATAAAATTAGTAATTACCACATATAAATTTCAAAGTGTATGATAACTCGTATAATATGAATTATCAAAATTATATATATTTAACATAATTTTTGTAGTATAATATAACTACTTTAAAATAGTTTTTAAAATAATATTCTAAAATAAATCTTCCAAAGAAAGCTTTTAAAAATGAATCTTCTCAAAGAAGAGTCTTCTAAAGGAAGATTTGTGAATACCGTGAAAAATAGGAATTTATAAAATTACTACTCTTTAATAAAAGACTTACTTGAAAATTTTCTGCACTCCTTTTGGCTTTCAAACTCTCAAAATAGCTTTACTATTCTCAGAGAAAACTCATAAAATTCTTATAGAAAAATTTTATGTTTTAGGTGTGATTTTTCTATTCAGTTGAGCAAGCTATTTATAGGAGAAAATTTTCACTATGCGTGGTAGGTGGCAGCAGGCGTGATACACGCCTGCCTCATTCTTTCTAAATTGGCAGCAGTCGGCTGCCAACCTTCCAGCTCAATTCTCACATTTTAATTTTCATGTGGGCCCCACATGGGTCCCACATGTTACTATTCACGTTACTATTCTAAATAGTAAAATTTATTATTTTTTTTTTTTTTTTTTAAATTTAATCATTCTTCCTGTGAGTCCAACATATAAAATAAAATAATGTTACAACAATAATTCAACAATAATATAAGAAACACGTTACATATTTTTATTAATTTAATAATATAAATTATAGTGTATTTGCTACAGTGACAATTATCAGGTTTAATAATTTTAAACTACAGTGCACCAACAATTATTGACTCGATGATATGAAATACAGTGTAATGACAATTATTGAATCAATAATGCAAAATACTGTGTAGCAACAATAATTGAATTGATAATATAAAATATTATGCAGTGACAATTATTGATGAAATGATGCGTAACAGTTACGGTGTCAATTATCAGACCAATAATATGAGACACTGTGCAATACCGTGTGCTACTGTAGAGTACCGTGTGCTACAGAAAATACCATAAATTACCGTATGCTACTATTCTTTTATCACCGGTATTTTAACAGTTAACACCGTTGACTATTTTTATTTAAAAATGTTACTTCTGTCGTTTTCTATATCCGACAAATATTCCGTTGTGGGGTCCACAAATAATTTGTTATTTCGGCGCCGTCGTACAGCCCGAATATTCCCCGACAAAACGAATATTCCCCGACAAAATAAAATTTGCACATAACATCCTTAACTTTCAATTTCGTCAATTTAACCATTTACTGTTTCATGAAAAATTTATATGAAGAAAAATTGAATTTTGTATTTCATAAATTCGGGGTCTTACATAGACAATGAAGTTATGTAATGAGATTGACTTTTAACGACTATTATGATATTTTGCTATTGCAGTTGCATGGAGGGATCAAGGGATGTGCCCATGTTCTTTGCACAATGCACAACATCCTTTAGTGGCTTAGTCCCACATCGAAAAGTAGCAGAGAATTCACAACATCAATAGGTTATAAATAAGGCAATGGTCTCACACTAATATTCATAAGCCACTTTGGGTTATTTGCTTAAAGTTAGCCGTAGTGGTTTAGTAGCATGGGCTAATAAATTTAGTTTAGTCCAACGTTTCCCAAAATATTAGAGTATGGTTTGGCCTGGCCTGCAGGCCTTATTAGGCCGTATATTTTAGAATTAAATATGGCCTGACCTGGTTTGGTTAGTTAAAAAGTGAAGCCCAGTCTGACCTGGTCAACGGTCAAAGCCTGGCAGACCTAGGCCAGATCGGACCAGGCCGACCCATTATACACCACTAGCCTTATTCAATTATTTTTCTTAATTAATTTATAAAATATTAAAATTTAAAATTAATATAAATTAATTTAATTTAATTTAATTTAATTTAATTAATACAATAATTAATATTATAAATTACTAAAAAAATACTATCTTAATTCTTTTTAATTGATGTCGTAGGAAAAAATATAATTATTAAAAAATATAATTAATACTTTAAAAGAAATATAAATATTAAAAATATAATTAATGCCTTATTGATCAATCAAAATGAATATAAAATTTGAATATTTTTTTTAAATTTTAATATTTAATATAAAAATAATATGATAAATTAAGTTATTAATATTTTTAAAAATCTATTAAAGTCATAAAATAAATTTATTTTGTAAAACAACAAATAAAAAATAAAGAATATAATATAACTAAGTAAAAAGTTATTATTATAAAAGTTAGAATTTTCTTAGAATGTGTCCTTAAGACACATGCTAAGCGTGTAATTCAATGCATAATATTATTTGTTTATGTATTTGCACTGAATTCAATACATAAGAAAATAATATACTAGTGGACCTTATGTATTGAATTCAGTATAAATATATAAATAAATAATATTTAGTGGGGTTCATATCTTATTTTCTGTACTTAATATGTGCCCTTAACACACATATTAAACGGACCCTAAAAATTAATGTAAGTTTATGTTTTTTTTTTATCGATTGGCAAAAGAAAATTTTCATTGAAACCTGAAAGTACATAAGACATTTTCTGACAAGTTGGATATAATTTATCCTTAATTAATGAGCAATGCTTAGACAGGTTTTCTTATAAATGATGCTCAATCAACTTGATGGGAGGCAATTTCTGATACATGGGTAAAAGAAAATGATTTATATAAAAACACAAACATGGCTGGAAGTCAGAAACAAAACAATTTATTAATTAGTTAAAGCAAGTGGGCATTTATATGCAATTAGGGCTAGATAATTAGCTGTCTAATATCTGAGCCTAATGCACCCTAATGCCATTACTGAACCCACAAAACATGCACACCTGACATTGTGAGAATCAAGTTCATATTTTAAGGAGGATTTCCCTAAACTTTTGGCTTCACTCGATTGGACTGATTAACTATGAGTACTGGCACTCATTTTATTAATTGCCTTATACTCTATTTATTATACAAAAATAATATCATTTATAAAATTTACAAAATTTAATAATAAGTTTTTGAAATTACTGGTGTTAATTTTAATAGTAATGAAAATATTGTGATAAAATTATAATAGTAAAATATTATCATATATGTGCTTTTATGCTTCTTCGAAAATATATTACCCCCAGCATTAAGGGAGAACAGTCATATCTATTATGTTTTCGTGACACTTTCACGTACAATGGTAGTCCCCAGTTTTTGTGCAAGTTCTTGGAATCTTCACTCACTTTGTCTTCTCCTTTTCTGCAACTCTAATTCATGTATATATGTACAATCTATCTTTGTGCGTGTGTATCACGGTAAATATTATTAGTTATTAGGGTTTATAATTTGAGGCTGGTAATATCAATCAGGGCTACTTGTATTGTGCTAACCTCAACAGTTCCAAATGGTCAGAGTAGTAGCGTGTTTTTATCTGGAAGGTGGGGCCGCCGTGTCTCAAACTTTCCGGACACATTTCAAAGCGGCCTTACGGTGGCTAACTACTTATTTTGGCTTGCTTAATGCTTACTACATCTCCCACCCTCCCACGCCTTCCCCCTCATCCCTCCATGCTGCTTTTTCCTGGTTGCCCACCCCTCCACACAAACATATATTATGATACATCACGTACACATATACATACCCTACAAACTACTAATAAGTTTGGCATATGACATTTGATTTTAAAAAGTCTGTGAAAATAATAATAATTTTAAAATTTATTGAAACTTTAATAACCTTTCTTTCAATAATAAACTTCAAAGCATGTAATTATTATGAAGAAAAATTATTGCAATTTTTTTTCAAAAAAAATAACAGAAAGAGTACGATGGACTATTTTTTAATTTTTTTTTTTACAATAAAGAGAAGTAATTGCCGATTCCTCCAAAAAAAATAAAAATATAAAATATAAAAAAAATACTATAATAAGAAGTATTATATCCGTATGTGTCTAATTATTTTAATTTGTAATCTTTTTCATTCTTTTTTTGTTGGTTAGCCATAATTAAACCAGTTCGCCCCAAACCCTAAAATTAATTCCAAATAAAGACTATACTTTCTTATTGATATAGGACAGTAATCATCCATTTTGGCTAATTAATGCTTTAGCTAACTAAAAATGTACTCAAAACTTAATGATGTTCATTATCATAAACTAATGCTAATAATTAATAAATCTGAAAGAGACCTCACTTTGATCCTCTATTCAAGTGCGTACCCAAATGGAGATTTTAGTGGACGACCCCATTGACACGCAAAAATGAGATGAACCTTGATGGGCCATGAGCACCAGGTATTTCATTATCGCTATGCCCCAATTAACCCTTTTTCTTTTTCCCTTTAATTTGTTTTTCTTTATATATATGCCTTGGCTACTACTTTTGTTGGGTTCTCAAAGTATGATTGATAATGTCCAAAAAGAAAAGGGAGGGATGATTGATGTGCTTTAAATATCACTTGTTTTGCCCTAATGTACAGGGTTGCTTTGTTTTGTGGGGCATTCTATTCTAAAGGGGAATGATATTTTTAATTGCTGGAAATGATATTTTCATTGCAAAGTATCGCATGCATTACATATATGGTATAATTGTAGAAGAGTATTGCCACTCACAAAAAATTCTTATAAAAAATAATTGACAAAAATGATTTATCAAGATGCAATTAGTAGATAATTTATCATATACGAGTGACTCCAATATTTATAACCAATCACAAACATACATATTATTTTGTATTTTTTTTTTTTTATAACTATACTTTAGTCACCATAGTATTATTATTTGTATAATGCATAACTTGTGCAGTTATAGAAGTATCATTTGTTTTATTGGGTTAAATTAGAGGGGCATATTGGGGTTCCTCATCCATTAATTTTATTTATTTTTATTTTTTAAAAGCATTATTTTGGACAATATAATATAATCTCACAATCAAGTATCTTATAACTATTACAATATTAATAATCACTCAAATCTCATAGAAGAGGAAGAAATAAATCTACAAACAAGCATCACATATAAAGAAAACAATTTTTTATAAAAAATAAAAATAAATAAACTCACATAAATAAAAATCAAATCTGAAAACCATTTAATTAAGGTCATGGTGTTAGAGCTAATTAAGGTCATTCCCTTATTTCGTGGGATGTATTAAGATAAAGTCTCAAATTAATGATTCAATTAAACTTGAAAATTCATTACATAAATATCAGATCTCTACACTTGTAACTAATTAATTATAAGTTGAATATTTCTCGCAATCCTTTGTTTGAGAAAATATATTAACGGGGAAACCAATTGATAGGACTACTTGATGACATAGTACACTGATAGTATGTTGGCTTCAGCTTTGGCTCTTTTTTCTCTCTTCTGACCCCATGATTTTGATGATAGATCATTGATAGTCTTTGCCATTAAATAATTCTATGAAAAATGTTGAAACATTTTAGTCAGATCTTTATTTAATGTGCTTTAATGATAGCAGGTGTCGCCATCTACGTGCCAAAGATTAATTTTTATTTATTTATTTAGACCCCGACCTATAATGAAATTTCGTGTTTAAAATTAATGTAACAAATTTTATATCCATCTTGATAACAGATTAATTCAAAATTAAATTCATTTTTATAAATTTTGACATATGAAATCGAACTCGAATTTCAAATAATAAAATAACTGCTTTCTTGCATTTGTCATTTTTTTTTGTTATACAAAAAAAGTCTTTTTTTATTGATAATATTATAAAATGAAATAATATTCATGATTACAATTGAATTTTTTACACATTTTTATTAATAAATAATACATGAATTTTATTATTTATATGCAATTTTTTGTATACAATTTATATACAGTATTATTTATTAACTATATGCAGATTGATAGTTTTTTTATGAATGACATATTTTTCTTTACGAATTTGCTTAATGTACACAAGATACATATCTCCTTGTCTTGGATATGGTGTAACTTTCTATAAAACATTATATCATGAAAATATATAAAGACAAATATTACATATTGATAGATGTTATTAATTATTACTCTATTTCTTTCTGTTCGTATTAAAGTATTCTTACTACTTTTGTTAGTGACTTCAATTTATATACTTTTATGACATAGAAAATGACACTTGTTGGGGTATAAATATTTATGGTTCGGGTTAAGTTAAAAATTAACTTGTTTTGGGCTTAGTTGAGGTGGTGCCCGATTTATTTATGGATTTGGCCTAGGCGGAAGTATCTTAATTGGAATAAGATTATGTTTCTTTATTTAGGGGAGATAAGGAAAATTAATTTAAGAAGGAATCTGTCAATAATTAATTGCAGTTACAAGGAGATTTAAAAAAGGACTCTTATTTCTAGTTAGTTTCGGATGAACATGATGCATATAAATACAGTCCTACTTGAAGGGTAAAAGGACACAATATCCATAACATACAAAATCATTATTTTTTCAGCACTTAAGCCCTCTATTATTTTTCTTAAGGAATTTTGTAAACACAACGTTATTATAGTGAAATTTCTTTCCCTCCAAGGTTTTTTCCTAATTGGGTTTTCACGTAAAAATTTCTTGTGTTCTTACTTTAAATTCCTGCAAACTATTTGTGTTTAGCGTCTTTTTTACTCATTATTTGGTGATTTGGGCGAATGGTATAAAATTTGACGTTAACATTGACACTAGAAGGAGGGTCGGTTCTGTTTGAATATCCACAACATACAGAACCATTATTTTTCTAGCACTTAAGCCCTCTATTATTTTTCTTAAGGAAGTCTATAAACACAACGTTATTATAGTGAAATTTCTCTCATTCTGTGGTTTTTTTTCAATTGGGTTTTCACATAAAAATTTCTTGTGTTCTTACTTTAAATTCCTACAAACTATTTGTGTTTGGCGTCTTTTTTACTAGTTATTTGGTGATTTGGGCGAGTGGTACAAAATTTAGCGTTAACATTGGCGCTAAAAAGAGGGTCGGTTTTGTTTGAAAATCACAACATATTTAGTTGAAGTGTTATCTAGTGTCGGATTACAAAACTCAGTCATGGAACCACAAGGTCATAGGGTAGTGCAAATTGGTTCATCAGCTCCGCTGTCTCCTCACACAGCTAGGGGATCTGTAAAGGACAGGTTGGGACCATCTGCCCATGGGAGAGGTTCCACTACAAGAAAAAGGCTCAATTCCGACGGAATTATCTCCGACGGAACTAATTTTGTCGAGAATACCCTAATTACAACAGAATAGTCCGTCGAATTTAATTCCGTCGATAATAAGTTATAGTCGACGGAATTCCGTCGATATTATAGGTCCCCGTTGGTGCCAAAATTCTGGTGTCCAGCCAATATAATCTCGACGGAATAGACACATATAATCGACCGGATATCCGTCGATTTTAGTTTATTTCTGACGGACCTAATGTCGACGGAATATTCCGTCGAAAATAACTTAAAACCCTTTTCATCGTCTTTTTCCCCCAGTTGCTTCAATTTTATTTTTTCTTTCTCTCTCTTGCTGTCGCTCTCTCTCTCTTTCTCAACGTTGTCTCTCTCCCTTCTGGCCCCTCCGACCGACCTCACATCTCCGGCCCACCCCTCCGTCCGTTGCTGCCTCCCGTTGCTGCCGTCAACTGTTGCTGCCATCCGTGGCCAGCTTGCCGCCATCCGTTGCCCCTCCGTCGCCGACATCCGTTGCCGTAGAATATATATATATATATATATATATATATATATATATATATATATATATATATTGTGAAATTATTTTGTGTTCTGAAAATTAAAAGCAGTATGTGGATTTATTATTTTGTGATATTTCCATGATGGTTATTATTTTGTGTATTTTTTACGGAATTTCTGTTAAAATTGTTCAAATGCAATATTTGTGGGCCCTACATCTATTTATGTATTTTCCTAATTTGTCAATATTAAAATAAGCTTAGTATTAACTTAGTTTTGTAATAAAAACATAAAATGAAATAAACTAACATAAAAATATAATTAAATTAATTAAATAAAATTAAGTTAAATTAAATATACTTAAAATAAATTAAATTCATAAAACTAAATAAAATAAATTAATTTAATATAATTTAATAAAATAAAATGAAGAGAAATTAAATAAAATTAAATGAAGTTAAATATAATTCAGAAAAAATAAATTAAATTAAGTAAAATAAAATAAACTAAAATAAAATATAATTAAATTAATTTATTATAATAAAATTAATGTAATATAATTAAATTAAATTAAGTTAAATTATAATAAAATTAATGTAATATAATTAAATTAAATTAAGTTAAATTTAATATAATTAAAATAAAATAAAATAAATAAAGTCAAATAAAATAAAATAAAATAATTACATTTAAATTAAATTAAACTAAGTTAAATTAAATATAATTAAAATACAATATAATTAATTTAATTTAATATAATAAAATTGTATCATGTATAATTAATTTAAATTAAATTAAGTTAAATTTAATATAATTAAAATAAAATAAATTAAGTAAAATAAAATATAATAAAATAAATTAAGTTTATATAATTTTAAAAAATTAAATTAAATTAAATTAAATTAAGTGAAATTAAATATAATTCAGAAAAAATAAATTAAATTAAGAAAATAAACTAAATAAAATAAATTAAATTAAATAAGACTAAGTTAAATTAAATACAATGAAAATAAAGTAAATTAAGTAAAACAAAACAAAATAAAATAAAATAAAATAAAATTAATTTAACGTTCCTCGTTTGACATTCACTCGTAACGGGTGAATATGGAATACTTTCAATTTAATCAAATCAGTTGTACATGCAGTTTCGTTACGATTTTAGAAATTCAATTGCGTTGTACCCAAAAAATTTGTTTAATAAATTCAATCACTTGTGCATGTAATTTGGTTAGGAGCTTAGAAACCCGTTTGACATTCATTCACTAGGAGTGAATGCCAAATAGTCCCCCGTCTGGGATTGTTGCTAGATGTTATGTCTCTCACTTAGGTTTGTGCCAATAATTTGAGTACGTTTTATTTGTTTTGGGGACTTTTCGCTGATATCTCTACATGTTCTCTGAGTACATACTTAGCCTACGTTGACGTGGTCTATTTCGTGTACTTAGAGACCATGGGGAGGTGCTGTCGAAATTTCTTTGAAACAGAAAAAACGTGCTCACGATGTTGGCACAAGTGAGGAGACACATCTAGGAATGGGATAGAAGCCTGACCCGTATACTTAGAAGGTGAAGTCATACAGGAATCATGAATACACACACATACGCTAAGCACCCTGGTTAATTTGATACATCGTATTGCTCAGTTAAATATGTCAGACGACCGGAGCTGGATGTACCGTAGAATACCGGTTGATGGTAGAGGATTACTGCCTGAGTACCGTGATGGGGTGTCCAAAATTTTAAATTTTGTCAATGAACACGCTGATAATTCTAACGGAAAGATGAAATGCCCGTGTTTCAAATGTAAAAACCTGATTTGGAAGAAAGCGGACAACATTAAGTACGATTTGTATTCGCGTGGGTTTGTAGATGGGTATTCTCTATGGATTCATCACGGAGAGTCAACTGAGTTCAGCGAAATAAGTGACAGTATAGGCCAACCAATTCACTGCGATCGATACGATGATAGTTATGATGTCGTGGAGATGTTGGTTGATGCGTATGGCCCTAACAATATTGATTGGGGTGCAAATGAGCAGTCGTCAATAACTGGTCATCAAGAGCCAAAGGACACAACAACAGCCTTTTATAATATACTATCCGAATATGCTGTCCCATTGTACGATGGAAATGATAAGCACATCAGACTATCTGCAGTGACGAAGCTCTTACACTTCAAGAATGAGCATGGCTACAGTGAGAGAGGTTTCAATGAGTTGCTTAGGTTTATCAGCGAGTTCTTACCAAAGGGTCACACTCTGCCCTCAAGTTATTATGAAGTTAAAAAGATGGTAAAGGGTTTAAATTTGGGGTATACAAAGATCGATGCTTGTGAGCAGGATTGCATGTTATATTATGGGGCTGACATAGATAAACTGCAGTGTGACATTTGCAACCTGCCTCGTTACAAGACAACTAAACGTGGGGGGAAAACTAAGCGTGTGCGTAAAAAAATCTTAAGGTACTTTCCGCTTGCCTCGAGACTTCAGCGTCTATTCATGTCGACCCACACTGCAGCGCATATGACTTGGCATAAAACAAGGGACATCGTGCCTGGTCAATTGTCTCACCCCGCAGATGGAGATGAGTGGAAGAAGTTTGATGCAAATTTTCCTCAATTTGCTGAGGAAAGTAGGAATGTCAAGCTCGGCATGCCTACGGATGGGTTTTGTCCATTTAATAATTTTAGTCAACCATACTCTGTGTGGCCAGTGATCATGGTAGCTTACAATCTTCCACCGTTAATGTGCATGAAGAATCCGTATTTGTTCTTGACTTTACTCATACCAGGGAATAAGAGTCCTGCAAAGGACATAAACGTGTATCTTAGGCCGTTAGTCGATGAACTTAAGATACTGTGGGAGACGGGGGTGCAGACTTATGACAAATCAATAAAGCAAATTTTTCTGATGAAGGCAGCTTTGTTGTGGACTATCACTGATTTTCCGGCACTTGGGATGATCAATGGATGGTTGACTCACGGGAAGTTGTCATGTCCAGTTTGTGTGGGGGATGTGCAAGGCACACATCTAAAACATGGGGGAAAATTAGTTTTTTTGGTACTGCTTGTAGATTCTTGCCTGCTGATCACAGTTACAGAAAGATGTCGACATAGTTTAATAGAAAAACAGAGAAAAAGGGGGTTGTCGGTCGATTGTCAGGCAGTGAGGTTTTCGATTGGCTGAACGATCTTAACTTTCCACCACCAGGGAAGGAGCACAGTAAATATAGAGCCCAAGGTTACGGCAAGGCTCATAACTAGACGCATTCGCCCATGTTCTTCGAGTTGTCGTACTGCCGTACTTCGGAGTCCAATTATTATGGACGTTTAGAGGAAGTGATTACGCTCAATTATCCCGGGGGTAAAAAGGTAGTTACATTTAAATGTCGTTGGTTTGATACTGAGAAGGGTGTTAAAGTTGATCGTAACAGAATCGTCACAGTAAATATAAAGTCAAAGTTACATTCTGCTGAAGTTATATTCGTAGTAGCCAGTCAAGCGACTCAAGTTTATTACGCATCTAATGTAGTAAATTGTAAAAGTCTCTGGTATACAGTTGTCACAACTAAGACTCATCCATTTGATAATACTAATATGTCTGGGACAGATGAGCCATTGCAGGATGATATTAGTAAATCCAGTCAGGTAGTCCTACATAACATCGATTTGTTGGTAGATGTCATTGACGTACCCGATAATGATGATGTCGAGGAAGACGTGGTTGACGATGAAGTCGAGGAAGACGTACCTGATAATGATGAAGTCGAGGAAGACGTGGTTGATGACGAAACTGATAATGAAGAAGTCGTGTCAGAATCCGAGGATGACTATGAAAATGATTCTGATGGGTTTGACGACGTATTACATATAAACTTAAGAAGTATATTTTATTTAATTAAATTAATTAACTGCATATTAATTGCATTTTATTTTTGTATTTCAGTAGTACATTTATGGCTAGGCATAGTGGTAGCGGTCGTCGCGGTGGTGGTCGTGCAGGATCCTCTGACGGAACTCAGGGCGGGTCATCATCGTCAGGTAGTAGATTTTCTTAAATATTAATTTGTTTTGCTTACTATTTGTAGGTTATGTTTTGGGAATTGATTTATTAACTTTAATTATTCAATTTTACTTACAGATACTGCTCGACGACGTCCTCGAGGGACGAACCTCGGGTTATTTGGTCGCCCGCCAGCTGTTGCGCATATTGTCTGTGTAGATGTCGGCTCTGCGTAGTAAGTGTACAATAGCGTTATGTTAAATTGAATTAATTTATTTTGTAAAACAATAAACATAACTTTGCGTTCTTTATTTTGTAATATTATGGATCCTGTGGCTAAAGTCACTTTACACGCCATATGACACACCTCCCCATTGGCTACATGCGATTTACGCAGTACGCACAGCATGATGCCTCCTTCACGGATACCGTGTTACGTGAATTTTACGTAAGTTATTTTAAATAATTTAAACTGTATACGTACATACTACTTACACAATCAATTTATTTTTTCTAATAAATTAGTTCGTTTTCTTAGATTTATTTTAGATATGAGGAAGACATCTCTCAGGCGACAGGCGACAGTGTTATTATTGCACATGTCGCGAAGAACTACGCCGACTGGTTGTACGAGATGAGACATAGGGCTGGCCGGGCAGTTGTAGACCAGCTCGGGACTATTATTCGAGACCATCAGCCCCCTATTGTCTCAGATGTAGCATGGGAGGTCATGTGTACTCATTGGGATGCTGACTACTTCAAAAAAAAATCAGAACAAATGAAGAAAAATCGTAGCCAGCTCCGAGTAGTACATACTACGGGTTCACGGTCATTTGAAGAAGTAAAATCGGTATGTATATATTTAGTTTACTTTAATATTCTCATAAAAATATGTACTAAATAAATGATAAATTAAAATTTTATTTGTTAGGTCATGGGCGATGAGTTGGGACGACCTCCCACCATGATCGAGTTCTGGGATAGAGCCCACACGCCAAAGAAATGTAGTATGTCACAGGCAGCTGCAGCTATACGGGTAAGAGTTTTTATAAAGTTATGTAATAATTAGTATCATGTACTTAGATTAAATGAGTCAATAAACTACCATATACATAATAAATTGCAGGACCGATTTCAGAGCCTTCGGGACGAGCGTGTAGCTGAGTTGCAGGCTGCTATGGGAGATTCTACCATCCCTCTGTCCGACGTTAACTTATCTAGGGATGAGGAGATGGCTCTTTAGGTCGCGTCTCAAGATCCCCTAGTAGCACTACGAGCAGATATCAAGTGTTAGGTCTGCCGAGGGTACCGGCATATACATTGACCGGAGGTATTTATTGTAGTATGTTGCTCGTTAATTCAAAATTTATATTAATATTTCATTTTTTTTTTGTGTTATATTTAATGTTGCAAGTTCTAGCCAGCGTTCGAAAGGACATGTTGGACAATCTCAAACGGGCGCTGTCTTGGACAACGTGTTGTTCCAGCGGGTTATAGAGGCGGTGTCAGAGATGTTTCGTACGGATCCGATATTCCGTAGTCAGAGCCTACCTACCAATGCTCGTCTTCACCAGCTTGCTCAGGACGTTGCAGCAGGGGCCAGTGTCGAGAGTACGGGCATATCTCCGGAGCAGTTCGCCGCGATACGAGACGAGGTGATTCAGATGGCGACTACCCTGTTATTGGAGGCTTTTGGCCCGATGCTGACTCAGCGCCCGACTGTACAGGTATTTTATTCAATTTAAGTTGTATATTATGTATGTTCTGTAATAATTATTTAACTATGAATTTTTGTCTCAAGTACAAACTAATGACTGATATTTGTAATTGTATTAACAGGATGACAATTTCGAGCATGTTGGCGATGCCGATCGCGAGCGGGGGGGTGACAACGATGATTTTCATACACCACAGCAGAACCGTCGATCTCCGGGTGATGATTCTTTGTAGATTATAATTTAGTTGTACTTACTTTAATTTAGCTTAATTGATTGTAATTCATCGTAATTTTGTTTAGTTTTGTAAAGTACAATAATTTATTTTATAATGTGTCGTCGTTTATATTTATATCAAGTGTGTGAACATAAAGAATGGATTGCTGTTGTGCTGTTGGGATAAAGCAGGTTTGCAAGTACAAAAAATGTGGTTTTAAAACCTGGCATTGAAAAAAGCAAAAATAACCTTTAAAAAAAAACTTGTATTTTCGACGGAATTAGGTATTTACGACGGAATTTCCGTTAGAATTATTGCATTAAATTATTAATTTTCTAATTATCGGAAGGACTATTATCGACGGAATAAAATTATTACGACGAAATTTCCGTCGAAATTAAGTTCTTATATTCGATGGATTGATTTCTTGTCTGACGGAATTTCCGTCGAAGATATATATATTAAAATTCCGACGGAATTATTTATTTTCGACAGAATATATTCTGTCGGACATATGTGAACTTCGACGAAAACTCCGACAGGAAAAAGACGTCGGGGACTATTTATTTTCGACCGAATGTTCGACGGAATTAATCCCGACGCGGTTATTTTCGTCCGAATCATCGAGCGAACTTTCCGTCGGTAATACTATAATTCCGACGGAATAGGTATATTTTCGACGGAAATTTCTATCGGAATTTGGCCTTTTTCTTGTAGTGTTATGCGGTATCGCATTCCAATTTAATCCGACGACGGTTGTTCCCCTCCCCTAACTCTCTGAACCCAGTTCATGAGAAGGGGACAAGCAATCCATATTCTGCTCGGGAGCAGAGGCAAAGTTAGGATGGTTCACATGATCAAAGGGGGACTATTAAAAGACAGAGGATTCAGGCGGCAGAAGGGGCTTTGCAATCTCTACGACAACAACATGAAGAATGGACTACACTAGTAGCAAAACTGAAGAGGGACGAGGAGCCACAAAATATAATCCGGGGATCCAGGGAACATACACCACAGAGTTGGGTGGGTCGGTGACGAGTGAATGACTCCCTACATCACAGCTCGAGGGACATGCTAGGGATTTCCACGGACCGCAGAGACCAAATCAGGAACACCGCGAAAGACAAAAGACAGACTCCTCATCGGGACAGAGAATCGACTCATTCAAACCAGCAGAGGTACTCTAGATCCCCACGTACGACCTATTGCAACCGGGAGGATGATGACATGACACATGCCCGAGGCCACGTTGGGGGCGGCGGTAACACCAACCATAATCTTGATGACGTGACACGGGCCCGATCCAACGGTGGAGACAGGGAGCAGGGAAATCGAGATCATGATGGTAGGAGGTTGGCTCGGTCTGTGGGTCATGTAGATGAGCACAATAATCGAAAAGAAGGTGGCCCAAGACAGGCCCGATCCATGGGAAACGTAAACCAGGAGATGCAGCGCGACAACTCAAATCTGATAATGAAGAGAATGACTAATTTAGAACGTCAGTTGGCCGAAGTGAAGTCGGGATCAAAACTAGCAGACACCAAGTCTCATTTTTCGACAGCGATTAATATGGAGAAAGTCGACCCTAAGATGAAGTTACCACCTTTGGAGTCTTTCGACGGCACCGGAGATCCCTATGACCATACTAATTCTTATGAGATTGTCATAGGGTATTATAACGATTCAGACGCAGGGATGTAAAATTTTTTTGTAACAACACTTAAGAAGGCGGCGAAGCAGTGGATCGTGTCCTTACCATCGGGAAGTATCAATTCATGGAAGGAACTATGCGATAAATTTCATGACCGATTCGGGAGTAATAAGAAGAGGGGGAAGTTGACAACGTCATTAATGCATATCAAACAGAAGTGTGATGAAACTTTGAATCAATATATGCAGAGATTCAAAGAGACAATTAGGGCGATAATTAACTTGGACATGACTCAGGTGTTGGGATTATTCACTATGGGGTTGGATGTGAGTCGATCAAAGAAGTTAATAAAAGACATCATGTTCAAACCTTGGAATGACTTAGCCGATGTGTATAAGCATACAAAGAACCTTATTTTAATCGAGGAGGCGATGACGACGTTGACATAAAACCACAAGGGGTCAAAACATCATAAAACTAAAGAAAGGAAGTCAGATGTGTTGGATCGCTTTGGCTCGAAAGGAAACAATCAGATAGACAAGTCACCATTCCGACCTTGATTCGAGCAGAAGACAGACACCCCTCTGAATACTAATTAGGTACAAATATTGGAGAATATCAGAGGAAAGCCATATTATGAACCACCTTGAACGAAAACCCAGGGGTACAATGGAAATACCAATCGTTTTTGTAATTACCATCGAGTGCTTGGACACCACACTGAAGGGTGTTACGAGTTAAAGGAATTGATCGAGAAAAACATTTAGAATGGGCGATTACTCCATTATGTAGCAGGATGGGAGGCCTCATCTCGAGGTTGGGCACAACTGAAAAATCAAATTGAGACAAGGACTGACCAACCGAGGAGGGTTATTGATGTTATCACAGGAGAACCACTCAAGAAGTAGGCGAGGAAACGCCGATGTACAACTTCAGAGATTGTAATGGCATTAGCAGGGTAGACGACTAAACAAAAATGACCTTTCCCAGGGATAGTGATTTCATTTTTCAACGACGATTACCCCCTTGATGTGGTAGAACCACATGAAGGAGCTTTGGTGTTAACAGCTTAGGTGGGATCTGTTGGCATGGAAAGAATCATAGTTGACAATGGGTCGTCTGTTGATGTGTTGTACAGCCACGCTTACCAACGTATGGATCTCGAAGGAGTCAAATTGGAGGTTGCCCAGGAGTCACCATTATATGGGTTCGGAAAGAAGAAGTACATGTAATCGGGACAGTTGAGTTGTCGGTGGTGTTTTAGGAAGTTCCTAGACAAGTTGAAATCAACGTGAAGTTTTTCGTAGCGCAAGTACATTCGACATATAATGCGATTCTCGGTCGAACTACTTTATCAGCACTTCAGGTTGTTACCTTGATCCCTCATTACAAAATGAAGTTCCCCACATCTCATGGAGTTGGTGAAGTGAAAAGGGATCTCGATATTGCCAGAAGATGTTATCGGCATACACTAACAGCACCTATAATTGGAGTTAGTAAACAGAAGCAAACATTGATTGTAGATGTGGAACTGTTTATCGAAGGCATTACAAAACCTTTGGCACTACATGTCGAAGGTATTGAAGACGTAGAATTAATACCGTACAACAAAGAGAAGTTGGTTAAGATTAGTGCCGGGTTGTAAGACACATTAAAAAAATGGTTGGTGGAATTACTTAAAACTTATGCAGATATCTTTGCCTAGACACCTCGTGATATGTCGAGGATGCCAAAAGACATAGCTATTCACAGGTTATCAATTGATCCCGATAAGAAGCTGGTATTCCAGAAGAGACACATTTTTTCCCCAGAAAGCCAAAGTATTATCAATGAGAAGGTGGGAAAACTTTTGGATGCAGGAATAATTGAGGAGATAGAATATCCAGAGTAGCTTGTCAATGTGGTCTTGGTCCGAAATAAGAATGAAAAGTGGAGAGTATGTATAGACTACATAGATCTTAATAAAGCTTGCCCAGAGGACTTTTACCCCCTCCCGAACATCGACCAGTTGATTGATGCCACTTTGGGAAACGTCAGACTTAGCTTTTTGGACGCATTTTTAGGGTATAACCAAAATTTGATGGCTAAAGAAGACATCCCGAAGAGGTCCTTTATCACACATTGGGCCATTTAAGCTTACAACAAAATGACGTTCGGACTTATTAATGTTAGGGCAACGTATTAGAGAATGATGAACAAGGTGTTTTATAAGCAGATCAGTCGAAATATGAAAGTATATGTAGATGACATGATTGTTCGAAGTATGAGGACGCACGATCATTTGGAGGATTTAGAGAAATGCTTTCGGACAGTCCGCTATTACAATATGCGGCTCAACTACACAAAGTGCACCTTTGGGCTTGGATCGGGAAAGTTCTTAGAATACTTAGTCAGTAGAAGAGGTATCGAAGCTAACCCTGAAAAGATCAAGGAAATTGTAGATATGAAGTCACCACAAAACTTCAAGGACGTATGAAGGCTGACAGGTCGAATAGCAACTCTTCGACGATTTATGTCTCGATCAACAAAAAGGTGTTTTCCATTCTTTGACACACTCAAAGGACCTAAGAACGAGAAAAATTTCCATTGGACTTCAGAGTGTGAGTATGCATTTCAGAGGATCAAACATTACTTATCTTTGGTTCCTTTGTTACAAAAATCGCAGCCCAAGGACATTACAAAAAAAAGTTTATTATTGTCGGACAGGTCTGTCGCTAATGACCACTATGCCATCGGCAAAGAGGTCATTGGCGACAGAGTTGTCCGTCGACAATGTCGTTGCCCCACAGGTCATCGCCCCACGTTCTCGCTGACCGCCATTGGTAATGAGACACTAGCGACGGTTTCATTAGCCACAGACAGTTCATCTACAATGACACTATTGGCAACAGATTTGGAGACGAATAGTCCATCGCCAATGATTACTATAATAATAAAGTAAACAGTCTTTAGCAACGGACGATCTGTCGCCAATGACAATTGTACGTCGCTAATAGCTTTTATTTTTTTTAAATTGAGCCAGTCATTTGCAACAGAATAGGCCGTCGTCGATTACTCATTGCCGACAATCACTGTTGTCGTCAATGAGTCCGTCGCCAATGACCTTTTAAATTTTTTTTGCTTTTTAAAAATTTGCAAAATCCCCTGTTTTTTTTCATATACATAATTGTACCTGTTATAAATCAAAAACAACAAATAATTCTTGACTAACACATACCAATAACCATTAAAATGCGTACACGACGAAATCACATAAACCATAAAATGTAACTACATATAAAATGTAATCATTGTATAAACAAACTACTAGATACATACATAAAAGTAAATATAAACTATCAAACTAACTAGATATAATACTTTAGTCTGTATAACCCAAACTGTAGTTAGATACATCAAAGTAAAAAATATACAAAGTGCTATATTCCCAGCTCGTCATCATCATCATCACCATCGACAGACAAATGAATATCGTCCATCGTCCCACTGCCGGTCCCACCCTCAGCACCATCATCAACATCGACTTGGCGGTCCTCACCATCTCCTCTAGGGTCCTTACCATCACCGTTAGCTCCACCCATGCCATGAGACTCATCAACAATAAACTACAAAATTAAAATATAAGTTAGGCAAACGAGGTTCTAACTCGGGCATCGGAACTCGGAATTAAGCCCCGTAAGTTGTCAAGCATTTGAAATATGTAAGAGGTACTACGCCTACGGTTTCGTGTCATTTTGATACCCGGGATGAGTTTTGGTCTACCTTTCCTACATTTGTCTAAGTTTTTTAAAATAAGTTAGGCAAACAAGATTCTAACTCAGGCATCGAAACTCGGAATTGAGCCCCGTCAGTTGTCATGCGTTTGAAATAATTAAGAGGTTCTACGCCTACAGTTTCGTATCATTTCAATGTCCAGGGCGAGTTTTGGTCTACTTTTTCTATATTGGTCTAAATTTTTTTAAAATAAGTTAGGCAAATGAGGTTCTAACTCGGCCATCAAAAGTTAAAATCGAACTCCGTAAGTTGTCACGCATTTGAAATATGTAATAAGTGTTACGCCTACAGTTTTGTGTTGTTTTGATGCCCGAGGCGAGGTTTGGTCTACTTTTTCTATATTTGTCTAAGTTTTTTTAAAATAAGTTAGGCAAATGAGGTTCTAACTCGGCTATCGAAAGTCAGAATCAAGCTCCGTAAGTTGTCACACGTTTGAAATATATAATAGGTTCTACACCTACGGTGTTCCGTCGTTTCTATGCCCGGGGTGAGTTTTGGTCTAGTTTTTCTATATTTGTTTAAGTTTTTTTTAAAATAAGTTAGGCAATTAATTTTTTTTTATAACTTTTTAAGAATTTAAATAATGAATATAATATATATTAGTACAAACTATATATTTAAAGACATAAATTAAGATTTTTACTTACCTGTCGCATATGTGGGGGAAAGAGGTTTGCAAGTACAACCACTACTATTCGAACGGCCTCCTGCATTACTAGACCCCATAGATCACCTTGTGAAGCTGGATCAATGGAACCATGTACGATCTCCTGAGCGAAGAGGTAAACATGCTCACATGATGGTGCGCATGATAAGATTTGATTGTTCGCTATGCACCCATCGACAATCCTCCAAAAGAAATCATCTGTTAAGGATGGACCGGCTCCCAATCCACTCGCACCATCTGATCCAGTAGAGGGGCGACGTCTGGCTCTCGCAGCAGGCACTACAGTGTACGCTAGAACTCTTGGCATGCCCTAAATTAGATTATTCTTCGGTCCTCTTATAGCTTGTAGCCAGTTATCAATCTTTTCTTCTTCACACGTGGAGGGTTCTACCTTGGTATCAGCTCTCTAAGTATCCCGAGCCTCTGTAAGGTTTTAAAGCCTAATCTGAAATAAAAATATAAAGATGTGAAAGAATATGAATACTAATTACATGAATTAAAATACAAACAAAATAAACCGTGGTCTTTACTTACAGTTATTTCTTGTGCCTTAGGTGAGATGAAACCACCGACACCTTTTTTCTGGTGGGTGTGCCACCAAAACTCCAAGTGAGAAGGTGGGTGCTTAAGTTTAGTCTATAGTCTCTCCCTGTACAGCTGATAAGACTGGGATCCCGTGCAGTGTGGAATCCGACTCTACTAGTGGGCTACTAAACGTTGTGCTGACATCTTCTTAAAAGCATCCCCCTCCCAAATGTTGCACATCTGATCCCAAACCTCGGCCCTAATGAAATCAGGACAGACATCTCTAAGTGTCTGTCCGTCTGTCATCTTACTCTAGGCCTTCTTTTTCCACTCGTACACCCATTTATGCTAATTTAACTCTAAATATCGTCGGAGGACTGACATGCCTTGCTCTTCTTGACCGTCCTCAAATCTATAGTATCGTTGCATAAAACACATTACACTATTAGTAAATAACATAAAATTACATAACAATAATGATAAAAAATAAATAAAAAAAGCATCTACATAAAGTAACATCTTACAAGAAACTCGTCAATAATCAGCTGCCGTGTGTGGCCCTCCACGTCCGCCCATCGCATCCATGCACTTGAGAATCATTTGCGGATGATACCTAGTAACGTGTTTTGAGGCGTAGCCTCTAAAATATTGCAATTGAAATGAATACAGGTAAAAATTATGAAGTATATATACATACATCACTTTATATAAAAGAAATAAGTAGTATGGTAAAACATAATCTAAAATTACCTGTAGGACCCAATACAACATATATGAGGCATTTGAGGTGGATTCCCTAGCAACCCATGTGCTAGTCCCCTCGGAGGCCTAGGGCGGTCACCTATGTAGTGCAATATGTGATTAACTCAATACAAAAAATGGTGTGTAATAACTCAACCCGACAATAATATAAAAAAACAGTCAGAGGTAAAAATAAATATCCTTACAATTAATAAGTGTGTAAGTTATTGTACATCAACCTGTTGGTCGCTCATCACCTCCACGACCCCCACGTCTACCACGGTTAGCACAACCTCCACGATCGACGTGTAGAGTACATGTCATATCTATATCAATGTATTGATAAACTAGTATATGAATGCAACTACAAACTAATACATATGAATGCAACTAAAAACTATAACATATGGATACAACCACAAACTAGTATATATTGAGTATATCATCAAACTAGTAATAATGAATTTATTAAAGACAAACTAATATATATGGATACAACTAAAAAAATATACTCGGATACATACTCTGTCGGCAATAAGCTTTAGCCGCATGTCAGCTTTATCATCTTTGAGCACCTAATGTACATTTAACAATATATTTTAATGTTAAGTGCATCATAAGATTTAGGCGGGAGGAAAAAGGCATTTAGACATTAACGTAAGTCACTTACTACATATTTAAACTATTGCACAAAGTCTCCATTTCTCTGAGTTTGTAATTCCCCATCTGATATACTCGGATTCGCTGCACGTATATCGACATCATACTGGTTACAGTACAATTATAAATTTATAGTTTTGATGTTACTTACTCACAACAGTATGTTTATAACTTTTAACAGTGATAAATGACATACTCATGGCAATTTACTTAAATTTATGGCGCTACTTCATTCATATTTACAAGTGCATACAATGTGGCAGCTGCATACTCACTATCGGTTGTACTGGATGACTAAAGGTCGTTAACTCCCCATTCTCCTCGTGTGCAACAGCCTCGTTCTAACATAAGCAATTGTACCTCATCTAAACATTAAGCTCAAAGTACAACGAGCAGAAATTTACAAGCTCCTCCATCGCATAACTTTTAGCAATAGACCCCTCAACACAGGCTCTATTCTTCACCTTTTATTTTAAACGGCGCATATACATATATGTTTGATAAATGAATGTATACATCAATTACAAAATAGTGAAAAGTATTTTAGCGTATTAAAAATATTAATGTCATTACCTCTCAAATAGACACATCTATCTATATTAAACGGGACCACCAAGCTTGGCTTCATATGGTAGGTGAATAGGCAAATGCTCCATTGAATCTAAAAACGATGGAGGGAAGATCATTTCTAACTTACACAGTATTTCCACTTTTTACCTCTCCATTTTATCTATGTCTCTGAGCTAGAGCTCCGTCAAGCATAGATCTCTAAAGAAATTGGAAAGCTCTATTAGTGCTTCAACCACACATTTCAGTAATAAGTCGATAAATTTCACGGGGATCAACTTCTGCATAAATACATGAAAATCATGACTTTTTAGACCTCGAAACTTAAGCTCTTTAACTTTATAACACCTTGCTATATTTGAAGAATATCCATCCGGGAGCTTCAGTCCACTGATCCAGTTACATATCAAGACAAACTGTTCTCTGGTCAAAGTATAGTCAGCTTTGGGCATTACCTTCTTACCACCCTCTTCATACAGTTACAATTTTTTCCTAATGTTCATATCTACCAAATCAAGCCTTCACTTGGCGTTGTCCTTCGTTCTACCACTGGCATCTAACACTGTATAAAAGATGTTATCAAATACGTTCTTTCAATATGTATTGGATCTAAACAATGGCAGATGCAGAGTGTAGCCCATTAAAGTAGCTCAAAGAACATACAACGATGTGTCTAGTTGTGAACCTTACCATACTCATAAGCTCGCTTTAATCTGTGATTCTTCCCTAGAGGTGGAAAATTCAAGTGACTAATCCAACTCAACACTGCCGCCCCAGAAAGACGGTTAGGCACAAGACATTTCTCTGATTTTTGATTAAATGGTCTAGTCAGCCTTCTATAAAGATGTTCAATAGGTAAAAACTGTTTAAAAGTTGCAAATAAAGTAATTCTCCCCCCCCCCCCCCATGTTTCAGTCACTTACCTTTAACCGATTCCATGCACACGGGGCATGACAAGCTCCCGTGAGTCAACCATCCACTGATCATTCCTAATGTTGGGAAGTCATTTATGGTCCATAATAAAGTTGCCCTCTTGTCAAAGTTTTATTTGAGATATACATTATAAGTTTGAACCCCTTTATTCCACAACAT
This sequence comes from Hedera helix, assembly GCA_947179155.2. Classification (NCBI taxonomy): domain Eukaryota; kingdom Viridiplantae; phylum Streptophyta; class Magnoliopsida; order Apiales; family Araliaceae; genus Hedera; species Hedera helix. The sequence continues at coordinate 9,311,090 of OX359264.1, read as the reverse complement.
CTTCAACTCATCAACTAAAGGTCTGAGGTAGACATTGATGTCTTTACTTGGACTCTTTTCACCCGAAATCAATAAAGTCATGAATATTTAGGTATCTTTCATGCACATCGAAGGTGGGAGGTTATACACAACAACGATCACTAGCTAGGTTGAGTATGGCTTAGTGTAAGGCCCACTAAACAGATTAAAGCCATTTGTAGCAAGTCCAAGGCTAACATTACGAACCTCTTTAGCAAATGAGGGGTGCTTTCTGTCAAAAAATTTCCACTCAAGCCCATCCACCAGGTGCGTCAGTTGACCTTCAACTATGTCCCATGTTGAGTGACACCTGATATATTCAGTGGTATGTGTTGACATGAACAATCGCTGAAGCCTCGGTGCAATAGGAAAGTAATGTAAGATCTTTCTCTGCGCGTCTTTTCCCTTTTCTGGGTATTGTCAAAGTATCTACTAGTACTTCATATATCACATGACCTCTTATATTTATTCTAATCACCGTAATACAACATACAGTCATTTTTATAAGCATCAATCTTCTCATACCCTAGATTGAGCCTTTTGACCAGTTTCTTCACATCATAGTACAATTCTGGTAACTTATTGTTTGTCGATAAAAACTCCTTCACAATGTTGAACAGCTCATTAAAACCTTTCTCGCTACAATCATGCTCATTTTTGAAGTGTAAAAGCTTAGTCAATACAGATAAGACCGTGTACTTTTCGTGTCCATTATACAGTGGCGTCACCGATTCTTGTAATGACTGATAGAAACCCTTAGCCCCGTCATTCAGATCTTGCCCGATGTTATTGTCATCCCTATTTGTATTCCACTTGAAGAATGAATTAGCAGCTTCGACTATCATGTTGGTACAGTCGTAGGTTTCATCAGCTCTGGATGTCGGTTCAAATTCACGTTCATCTAACCAGGTTTTCCCTTGACAGATCCATGTGTTATATCCCTGCTTAAACCCATACACAAATAGGTCGCACATTACATCACTCATTTTCTACCACATTTCATTCACACATCTCTTACAAGGACGTCTAATCTTATCGCCGCTGACTTGCTCAAATGCAAAATTGAGAAATTGTTCAACCCCACTACGGTACTCAAAGCTAAGTCCACTCTTATCGGTGGCTACCCTACGCTCTATCCAACGTCGATCAACATATATCTTCTGCTACGGTATGTTGTATATATATATATATATATATATATATATATATATATATATATATGGAAAATTAATACACAATCAAGGAGGAGTGTTAATGTATATGCATGCATATGAGTTTTCTAACTTCATCTGCCACTCTAACGGGTCAGACTTCTATCCCATTCCCGAATGTGTCGTCCCACTGATGCCAACAACTTAAACACATCTTTAAATTTTAAGAAATTTTGGCAACACCTCCCTATGGTCTTCAAGTGCACGAAATAGACTAACACATCGTAGTCTAAATATGCACTCGAAGAACAACAAGAGATATGTACTGACTGAAAATTTTCAAAATTTAATGACGCGCTCAAGTTGTTAATAACGGCCTAAGTGGGATTGAAACATTCAATAACAGTCCTAAAATGAGGATTAGTCGAGATTCACTCCTACTAAGTGAATCTCGAACGGGTTTCTAAGCTTCCTAAACTATATGATTATGGACTCCACAAAACTATTTATTGTTAACATCTCGTCCTAAAGAAGAAATAACAATATGTAATTAAATAAAATAAATCTCAATCAACTAAAATAAAGAACAATATGTAATTATATAACAAATTATTTAAACAACTTACATAATTTATTAAAACCCATTACATGTGCCCATTGTTAATATAACTTTCTCATATTATTATTTACTATTTATTGTTGTTAGTTTTATTATCTTTTTCATTCCAAAATACAACATATAAGAGCATTTGTTTTACATTTTGCACATCATTGTGCTCTAAAATTTTGGAATGGGGGGGATTATTTTTAAAAAAAAGTACACATAGTTTGACAAAACGTAATCCCAAATAAGAAACCCATGTAAACATCGAAACCCTAGCAAGTGTGCTTCAATGTCATCACTAATGTTATATATTGACACACAAAAAAAGTAAAAATCAAAATCAAACCTGGAAATAATTTTATCTATACTTTATGTATACATATATAACACATATATGCCACTAAAAAGCAATTACATATGTTTGATTTCTTTATGATGAAAAAGAACAACTATGGTCTATGCATGTGCCGTAATCATTGACCTTATTATCGACAGGATTTATGTCGTCGGCATTGACGCCATCGCTAATAACCCACTTTTTTGTAGTGTTATCTTACCAACCATCTCAAAACTACTATAAGTTATAAAAACTTAAAAAGACATAATCTTCATTATACAAAGAAAATAGCTTTTTGGCACTCCAAATAGCACGAGAACCTGGCAAAAAATAAAATCAGCTTCGAAGATTCAAGAAATTGAGGTAGTCTCTATTTTTTTCCCCTTTTCAGCTTCGTATTATATAAATTAGTAAGATGCCTAACAATTTATACGACTAATCAAAATTAGAAATCCTTCACAAAAATTACTAATAGCATTTCAATTTCCTGAAACTTAAATATAGCTAGACATTGTGAATGCTAGATTGCTTTATCATAATCTGACACTTCAAATGCTAGCCAATTTGATGTCATTACTTAAATTATACATAGCAGACCATAGTCACTACTTACAGTTCAAATCAAAAATTAGGATTGCACTTCAAAATTCAGAAATTTCAAATGTAGAACAATTGACTAAAATTACACATACGCACTCTATTCTTGAACCAAACACGTGACTAAACTTAGATATTAAGGATTTAAAGTTACCTAAAGTACACAGCGAAAAAAAAGTTACCTGGATATTATTTCGGTATGAGCAATGCGGTAGCTAATTTCTTCTTCACCTTATAATCAATGATGGGAATAGATAATTTGACAATTAAGGAGACATAATTGGAAAATGAATCGAACAAATACAAAATCAGTGCAAACTATGGAAAATCACATACCTTTGGGTCGGGAATGGAGGCGCGCTATGGGAGGGGCCTAGAAGAAGAAGCAGAAGAATGGGGGGATGAAGATATGAACAAGAGAAGGGAGATAAGGAAGAGGAAGAGGTAGAGGAGGAGCAAGGAGGAAGGATGAGGCGGATGAGCTAAATGGGAGATTAGGATCGGTAAATTGAGAGCGAAAAACCAAAATCGGGAGAAGGACAAAACAATAAGACTTGTTGCCATCGCGATTAGCGCTTTAAAAAAGGACTCAATATCGGTGGCATGTCTGTCAATAGTGCCTCAATTGTTATTGACGCATTGGCGACGACGAGTTCGTCGACCCTAAACTTTTGTCCATCGCCTATAACTTCTCCCTCCACTGCGAAAAATTCTCGCCAAATCCTACCTCATTGCTGACTACAGTATAGTCACTATTGACGAACATCCATCGACCACCAAGTAGGAAAAGGAGGGAAAAGGTCATTGCCGACGGACCTCAGTGGTGACGGCTACACCGTCGTTATTAAAGTAATTCTTGACGGGGATTTGGCCGTCGGTAATGACGTCGTCGTTAATGATCTTTTTTTTTTGTAGTGGGAGTTACTTTATTTATACTTAGCGGTAAGCTCATTAGCCATAGGAGCGGTTCTGATTCGAGAGGAGGGAGGTCGACAGTATCCAGTTTATTATGTTAGTCATGCTTTAAGGGATGCAGAGATAAGATATCCTAATTTGGAGAAGTGTGTTTTCTCTTTAGTGATTGCGAGTAGGAAGCTCAGACATTACTTTCAAAGGCGAGTGATAATATTCTATACTGACCAACCACTGAAGAAGATTTTGCATAAACCTGATTCATAGGGAAGGATGGCGCCATGAACGGTCGAGTTGAGTCAATTTTCGCTGGAATATCGGCCTCGGACATCGATTAAAGGACAGGCTTTGGCAAATTTTGTGGTGGAGTGCATGTTTTTTGAAACAGAACTTAACACCCGTTTAGGGTCCGAAGTAGTGTTAGTTACTGGGGGCAGCCGATCCCAGCTTATTCTTGGACTTTATACGTGGATGGGTAGTCTACCATAGACACAAGTGGAGCGAGAGTCATTTTGACCAATCCCGAAGGTTTTAAGGTTCAACAAGTAATCAGGTTCAAGTTTAAGGCAACCAATAACGAGGCAAAGTATGAGGCCATCTTGGCAGGTCCAAGGCTGGCTCGAAGTCTAGAGGTGAAAAGTTTGTTAATCTTTAGTGATTCACAATTGGTGGTGAAGCAAATTCAAGGAGAGTACGAAGTTCGGGGAGTTAAGATGATGAAATACTTGTCCGAGTTTAAGATTATTCTGCACCGTTTTGATTCTTACTCATTTCAAAACATTGATCAGGGTGACAATACTATAGCCGATGCACTTTTGAAGCTAGCCACTACTCAAGCCAACTCTCTTTCAGGATCAATATATGTGGAGGATTTATTGGAGCCTAGCATTTCAAGAAAGGAGATCAAGTGTTTGGAAAGGTGTAATTGTTGGCTTACACCTCATTTAAACTATTTGGTTGATGGGAAATTACCAACTGATAAAATTTTGGCGAAAAAGATGAAGTACCGAAGTGTCTACTTTTACTTGATTGATGGAGATTTATTTCGACGTACTTATTCAAGACCTTTGGCGAAGTGTCTTATTCCTTCTGAAGCTTCTTATGCCCTTCAAGAGGTTTATGAGGGTATCTACGGTAATCACATGAGGGAAAAATCTTTGGCATACAAGTTAATTAAACAAGGGTATTATTGGCCGACGATGTTCCAAGAAGCAAAAGAGTTTGTGCAGAAGTGCCTGAAGTGTTAGGTCAACAGTTTTGTTACTCATCGGCCATCAAAGGAGTTATCTTCTGTGTTGTCACATGTTCCTTTTGTTATATGGGGAGTAGATTTGGTAGGACCAATGCCTAAAGAAAAAAGGCAACTTGCTTATATGATTGTGGCAATAGATTACATGACAAAGTGGGTGGAAGAGAAGCCGCTTCGGCAGATCACCGAATAAGAATGTATTTAGTTCCTTAAAGAATATGTTATTTTTTGGTTTGGGATCCCCATGGTGTTAGTATCAAAGAATGGGTTTCAGTTTGTGGGTTCAAAATTTGAAAAATTCCTTTCAGACTTGGGGATTCAGCATCGTAAGGTGTTAATAACTCATCATCAAGCTAATAGGCAAGTTGAAGTGACGAACATGACGTTGCGTAATGTAATCAAAAGGAGGCTTGATGACGCTAATGGCAGGTAGCCCGAAGAGCTTCCTAGTGTTTTATGGGCTTATCGAACGACTCCTAGGTCTACAACGGGGGACTCTCCTTTTTGGTTGGCATATGGTACCGAGGCTTTAATTCTAGTAGAGGTCGATCACCTTCTTTCCGGTTAGTAAATTTCAATGAAATATATAATGATCAAGGGTTTCGGCTCAATTTGGATTTATTGGATAAGGATTGGGATGCGGCAGTGAAAAAGTTGGCAATTTATCAGCAGAAGACCGTAAGACACTATAATCGAAGAGTTAAACCAAGGTGATTTGAGGTTGGAGATTTTGTTCTTCAAGAAGTCGAGGCATCTAGTCCTCAAAATATCGAGAAGTTGATACCAAATTGGGAAGGGCCTTACGAAATTATTGAACTTGTAAAAACTGGAACGTATCAGTTTCAGGATATGTCAGGTTCGTAGTTTAAGAATTTTTGGCATGCAACTAGATTGAGGCGGTACTACTAATAGTTTGTCATTGATCGGAAACTAATTTTGATTCATTGTACATAATAAAATTTATTGATATGCAAAGGAGAGACATTAATAAACGATGATTTTCATTAATTTTGGTTCGTATTACATTTCAAAATTGAGATTTGTACAAGCACTGTTCAGAAACTTCTATATAGGTTTCAAAATAAAAACAAAGTTAAGCATCAAAGACGTCATCATCAAAGTCAAAGAAAATAGAAGGATCCACGCCAGCTTTTGTTGCTTTTTCTACAGTCGATTGGAATCCTTTGTTGTACCTATCCATAATTTCTTCAAGGAGTTCTGGGGAGGCTCAGTATTCCTCAATTATCTTTTGGCGGAGTTCGGGGGTTCCATGACAAGCTTGCTCCCTTAAAAATTTATTAACTTTTTCCAGCTCGGAGATGGTGGATAGGGAGCTTTCCATAGCGTTTTGTTGTCATTTGAATTCAGCAATTAGATGATCATTTTACTTCTTCACTTCTATGGCTTTGTTGATTTGCTGTTAGAGTTCTTTTATTTTCTCGGTGTTTTTCTGTTAGAGTTGGGTGACTTCTTTGGTTTTCGTTTGTACGACCTTGAAGATGATGTCGAATTGTTGTTGAAGATTGTTGTTAGATGTTTGAAGGCTGGTATTGTTCTTCGAGAGTTGTTTCTTCTTCTTATTTAAGGCTTTGTATTTAGCCTTCAGTTTTTGCATTCTGCCATCGCTATTGTTTCCTTTGGTTTTTCGACCCAAAAATCGGCAAAAGGTCACTAGAGCCTGATAAAATAAAAATTGTCAAAGGTTGGTATAAGCATAAGAATAAAAAAGGTAAGTTTTTAAGTATGAATTCTTACTCGACCGTGATGAATTACAGTGGTCAGAATGAGTTCTCGGTCAGAATAGTCTTGAAAAATTTCATTGTCAATGGAGAAGTTGAAACTGTTATATGTAGAAAACCAGATTAGGAGATTAGCATCATCGGGGAAGAAGGTCGGAGGTGTTCGAGAAGTTCCAGGGATAGCTGATAGTTGTCCTGGCGGGTGTTCAATTGGGAAAGAGTTGGTTTCATGTTTTTCTTATTCGGATTGATCTGGAATTGGTTGTTCGGGAATTGGTTGTGTTGACTGTTCGGGTTTTTTGGGAGTTGGTTGAGATGCAGGACGAGGTTTTAGTGGCTATGAGGTTTTTAGTTTCTTGGCCTTCTTGTGCTTTTGATGTTCTTTGTCTAACATCTCGAAGACGTTTTTTTTCTTTAACGATTCAGGACCTTTCCCCTTTGGGATTTGGAAGGTTGTAGTTGATGGGCGCATTTGGCCTCCCGAAGTTTGTGGTCGAGGGTTTGTCGAAGAAGACGATGGATGGGCCTGTGAAGTTGAGTCTGTAGCTTGGGGATCAAACTCGATAAAGGTTGACACGGAATCAGCTGTTTAGGCATTAGAGGTGGTGGTTTTGTGAGATGGTCCGAAAGAATGGGGCGGTATCTCTTTTGAGGTCAATGTAGAAGCAGTTGGCTTAGGTTTTCAGATGAGAGGTTCTACTGATGATTCGGACTCCTCGGATAGGGTCGGTGAAGGGATGAAGATTGGTGCCTCTTGGGGTTGTGATCGAGTATCCGGAGTCGGGTCGGCTAGGTTTTCTTCATTTTCTCGAAATAGTACTACTGCATAAGTGAAATGAAGTTAAATAAGGAAGTGAATCTAATCGGATCTAAAATATTATAGTAGTTCGGGTACTTACTTCTGTGTTTGAAGAGCTAATCGGGGTCACTAAGAATATGGATCGACCAGGGTGGTCGTCATTATGGTGAAAAGCTTTTATAGGTTGGTGTCTCGGACTTTGTCAATCTGATAAAAGCCTAGGGAATTTTTTCTTTGCTTTCCCCTAGGCTGAAGAAGTCGAGTATCGATTGCCTAAAGAAAGAACCAGGAAGAGTGTCATCCTTTATTGCTCGAAGGGGTGGTCATTCATACCTTCCGGTTAGCGTATCGGGTCAGAACCTTGAAGCCTTTTTCTTTGGAGTTAACTAATTTAAAGTAACTTAGAAACATACTTAGGGCATGTTCGACATTTTGATCCTTACAGTGGGTGATGAAGTAAATTAGGTTAATGTATGAGTTGAGAATTAATTGGGAAAACCCGATTCCTATAAAACCTAGGAATTATGTTATGAATGGATGTAAAGGGAATCAGACGCCATATTTTAGGGTCCAAGTGGGTACCCCTATCCAACCTCCCTCCAAATGCCAATACATTCTCTCATGAGGTTCGGGGACCCGTATTTCATATTGAAGGGGAATTTGGTATTGATGGCAAAAATAGGGTAGTTGGGTTGTGATTACTGAAGAAGGAATATTAACTGCAGGGCAGTTCTTGTATTTTTAGTGGATTTTGTTTTCCTTTTCCATGTTGAAGAGGGGAAAAGGATTAGCTTGAGTATGGGAAGAAGAAGATTTACCATAGGCAGCCATGAGTTAGGGGGGTTTGAAGAAGTTTCGGGAGATTTTTGTAGAAACTGGAGAAGATGAAGGAGCGTTGAAAAATGTGGGAAAAGGTAATTTAGGGGAAAAAGGGGAGAGGCGGTTTTATTGGAAGAATCTGACATGATGAGGTGCACAGTTACCAAAAGACGGCATGTTTGGGGGGATGTAATGAAATAATGATAAACCGTGTCTATAGTTGGAGTGTTGCTTAGGTCAATTCAATGTAGGAGGGAAATTGATGCTTTGAATTACTCTCCTATTTAAAGTTTTTAAAATAGGAGAGTGGGGGGCAATGTTGTGATACAAATATTTATGGGTTGGGCTAAGTTAAAAAGTAACTTGTTTTGGGCTTAGTTAAGGTTGGGCGCGATTTATGTATGGATTTGGCATAGGCGGAAGTATCTTAATTAGAATAAGATTATATTTTCTTATTTGGGAGAGATAAAGAGATCTAATTTAATAAGGAATCTATCAATAATTAATTGCAGTTATAAGGATATTTGGAAAAGGACTTCTAGTTCTAGTTGATTTCGGATAGACACGTGAAGGGTAAAATGACACAATATCCACAACATATAGAACTATTATTTTTTCAGCACGTAAGCCCTCTATTATTTTTTTTAAGGAAGCTTGTAAAGACAACGTTATTATAGTGAAATTTCTCTCCTTTCATGGATTTTTTCCAATTGAATTTTCACGTAAAAACTTCTTGTATTCTTACTTTAAATTCTCGTAAACTATTTATGTTTGGCTTGTTTTTTACTCGTTATTTGATAGTTTGAACGAATGGTACAAAATTTAACGTTAACAACATGCATACATATCTCTAGAATGGTGAATGCATGATATTGGAGGGAACATGCACCAATGCATTACAATTTCTTGTTTCTACCAAAATTAAACTACGTAAATACACATAATGTGCTGATGTGTAGGTTTTATACTTACGAATTGGATGTGTCTAACCTTGAATTATTGATTATTTCTCAAGTCTTTTAGTTACTTTTCATGTGTTATGTATTATGTTAAAGGTTGAGGCAGACGGTTGGAAAATGGATCAAGAAAGGCAAGGAACTGGAAAGCACAAGAAATCAGAATTGAAGTCCTGGCGCGACAGCACCAGGGTCATAAAGAGGATCAGTGCGTGGTGCGCCGTTACGAGCTGAAGCTTTCCAAACCCTGGATGAACGGTGCAGGGCGCACCGATTGCAAGTCATAAAGTGGCGTAGCCGCGCCACTACGAGATTTCAGTTGCCAGCTGTGTTTTACTTTGCAGAAGTTGTATGCCAAAAGGATTTCTATTAGGTTTGGGATTGACGTGAGCTAGCTAGGTTTATGTTAGTCTATAAATACTTCTCTTGTAAGGGATTAAAGAGCTCTCTCTATTCTTTTTGGTATTCAATAGAATTCAGACTTGGAGCGAACTTGAAGGCATGTCGGGCTAAGTATTTTTATTCAGTTCTAAGGGATGTTGAATCTTATTTATAATTTATGATTTAATTAAGTTATCAGTATTTATTCTTTTTTATATGAAATTTATTCTTGGTGATCTGTTTTAATTGACTAATGATAATTGATTTGATTAATTTGATAAGGGTCCATTGAATTAATTTGATTATTATCATCTACTAGATTAAGGTACAGTATTAAGCAAACGATGTTATATCTGATCATAAGTAACGATTAGTGATATTTGATTGTGGTCAAACTTTTGAGTATTACTATGATTATCAAGAATGCAAGTTAAATAATCTACGATTGTATGATTGTTGCTTAAAATAACTTAATTCCCTAATTCTTAATGCTCCTGTTATATTAAATCTAGACTAATTGTTCTAGGTTGTATGATAGTTAGAGTCCAGAGTCTAGTGGGGGCGATCGTCACATTAGATCTAAAACCTAAGGGGAATTTCGGGTAACACAAACTGTGGTTATCTAGGGTTATTGATTTTATTGAAGGAAAGATATTAGTTGATTTGATTATATCATAATTGTGAAAAGATGATACTGAATTTAAGAATTGAAGTTTATAATTCATTAGATAATTTTATTATTAATTCCTGTTGTTAAAACAATAATTTCAAAACTCCAATTTTCATTATTACTTGTAATTTATTATTAGAAATAATCGGATAAATTATAAATATCACACTTTCTATGAATTCGACCTTTATTTACTATTATATCAAATTTATGTTGATAAAATAATTATAAAAATTATTTTTAGAATGTTAACAAGAGCTTCCGTGCGGGCAATCAAGAAGAGTTAGAATGCCTGTAAACTAGGAAAAATTATTCCTTGCCCCTGGGGCATGAGGAATAGTATGTTCCCCCTCTCACATGAGGGTGGAGCCCACGTGTATTGAAATCCGTGCACAACGCGTGGGCTCCACCCTCATGTGAGAGGGGGAGCATACTATTCCTCCATGCCCCAGGGGCATGGAATAATTTCTCGTAAACTAGGTAATAGAAAATGTAAGTATTATGTTTGTTTTCTGACTTATTCGTCGGAAGATATTCATGATGGTATCTTTTCACTCATCCCAAGTAAGTGATGCTCAAACTTTATACTAATATTTTACAGTCAAATAACTTTTATCACAAAAAAATAAAATAGAAAACGTAATAGAAATTGTTTATATCCGACATATACCTTAATCACCCCTCTTGTCTACAATTTACTCGATCGTATTTTGAGTCATTACTACTCATGATTAATTCTGAGTCGAGATCGAACTTTAGCCAAGACGACAACAACAAAAAATAAAATAATAATAATAATATAAATATACTTTTCACACAAATTAAAAAAAATAAAAATAAATGAGAGTATTATTATGTTTTCTTTAAATTAGTAAATTATACCTAAATATTTTTTAGAATAAAATAGTATTTATATAATATTTTAGTGTGTTACGTAATCGTTTATAATATAATCCCTCTATTTTATAATAGTAATCATTTTAGCTCTATGCACACGAATTAAAAAAATCATTTAATGTTACCATTTGATGATTAAAATTTTTATAAAAATTTATCACTACTTTTTTATGAGGAGTTGAAAACTAATATTACAAGAGAGAAACTTTCTTGAAAAAATGAGATAATATAAGAGTAATATAGGTAATATAGGAAATAAATAATTTATTATCTTAAAAAAGTTGGAAACGACATTGGAACAAATTTTATTTTTTTAAAATGACTATTATTATGAAACGAGTACTTAAATTATAATTTATTAAGTAGTGTTAAGAATTTTAAATTCTTTTATCTCAAAAAGTATATAAAATATTGGTGTGTTATTATTATATTAATCTAGCACATCTTTTTTGATGGGTTATGTTATCAATTATATTTTATTTAATTCAATGCTACAAACATATTTGAGATAATAAAAATAAATAAATAAGGTTGTGGGAGCTACACTACACCCCGGCTCATATATAAGGAACCTACGATGCTCTCTAACTCTAGGTTCGTTCTCTTGTTCCGCAAAATGTTTGGCACTGATTAGGAGGTAATCTCTTCCACTTTTTATTTTTCTTCTTCATTTTCGCATCTTCATTCCTTCCTTCATCTTCACATCCCAAGAAGTACATATCTTTTTCTGAACCTTAGCACCAAAATTAAACCCTAGAGTCTAAAATTAAATTAAATTAAATTAACTTTTAAATTCTGAAAATTAAACTTTAAATCTTGAAAACTACACCTTAAAGTCTAAAATTCTTAACTGAAACCCTAAAAATGAACCCTTAATCATGAAAAATAAACTTTGTATTCAAAATCTTCAACCCTAAAGGTCACAACTATTTTAAGAGCAATGACTCTTTTAAAAGTTCAAAACGATGTCGTCTTATTTAAGTTTTTTAGGCTTTTTTTTTATTTTCTCATTTTTATTATATAAGTCAATTTAAAAAAAAAAATCTCATAATGTAAAATATTTTACATATATCTAGGATAAAAATATTAATCATTTCCTATTTTACATTTAAAATAATAGAGTAATTGAGAGAGAAAAGAAAAAATAATTAATTAATACATAAATAGTAATAAAATTTTAAATCAACGTTAATTATCTAATATTAAATTAATAAAAAACTTAATATGTGTAATTATATTTTAAATAATAAAAAGTAGAGTGTATTTTTTACTTGTTCAAAAAAAGAAAATTAGAACCCTGTCATTAATTATTTTATTGGACGGAAGGAGTATTCGTTACTCCAATTTTACCGTGTCACAAACTTTCTCTGTCATTCATTATTTATCCATGTATAAAATATAGGCCCAAACATAATTACATTACTCCGTACAAGTAAACAATCATATACCACCGCCCCCTCTCTATTATCTGGTCCCTACTCTATGTAGTCTTTTTTTTTTTTTTTTGCTAAATTCTATGTAGTCTATTTACACAACCCATCGGCCTACACGGCACTCTCTCTCTCCTCTCTTTCCTCTCTCTCTCCTCTCTTCCCCTATAAAACCACCTCTCCCAGTTCTTCTCCCATTCAACTTTCTCCTCTTCAATACACACAACTATATACATTATACACTAGAAATTAAAAGGGAAAAAAGAGACGCCCAAAATGGGATTTCCATTAGTTTACACAGACCTTTTCTTCCCAAAACTTCTAATTCACACACTCACCATTCTGGGTTTCATCAGAAAGTTCATTTCCACCCTTTTCCGATGTCTGGGCCTCGGCGATTTCCTCGAACCCGAACTCTCCTGGTCGACCCGACCCGAATGCACAAATGAGTTTTCCTGCGTCTCCGCCGCCCTGATGCGGGAGCTGCTGCCGGTTGTGAAGTTGTCGGAGCTGGTGGACCCGCCGGAGAGCTGCGCGGTGTGCTTGTACGAGTTCGATGGGTGTGATGAGGTCCGACGGCTGACGAATTGCCGGCATATTTTTCACCGGAGCTGTGTGGACCGTTGGATGGACCACGATCAGAATACGTGTCCGCTTTGTAGGACGCCGTTTATTCCCGATGAATTGCAAGACTCGTTTAATGAGAGGCTTTGGGCTGCTTCAGGGATCTCTGATTACTACGGCGAGTACTCGCCGATCAGTACTGCTTTTTAACAAAGTACCACTTGTTTTTTTTAGTTAAAATGTATATTATAATATAGTACGAAAAAGGAAAAAAAAAAGAAATTGGGAAATAAAAATGTAAGAAAGAAAAAGAAGATGCTGTATAGACTACAATAAGATGCCGTACAGACTACAGACATATGATGCTCTCCTATTTAATTTTTTTTATTTTTAAAATACGAGTAATGATAATTTCTTCTTTTTGCTCTATAAAAGGATGTTTTTTGTGCTTTTTTATACGGTAACGTACAACTCACCAAAACCCTTTCAGGCATAAAAAATTCAGGTACCACATACTTTTCCTTCCTTAGAATCTTGATAGCGAAAGAAAGACTCGTGTTACGTTTGGATAAAAAAAATTAAATAGATAAACGAATAGAATAGAGGATAAAATAAATAATTTTTATTTTAGCTGAAATAAATTATTTTTATAAAATAAAAAATAATTCTTTTTAGTTGGAATAAAATAATTCATTCTTCTGATCAAAACATAACATTAGTACTATGAACCACACTAATTATTTTGAGCAGTAAGTGATTAATAGTCATTTAGAAGATAATATAGGTATTTTAATGGAAATTTGGTTCAATTTGTCTTCTAGACTTGTTTTACTCTTAGCTTGAAGTTTTGCAGATCTTGTTTGTGAGATTTTCTTTTCTTACTTTATTTCAAGATTATTTGGGGGAGGGGGGAATGTAGTAACAGTTGTGTTGATCCTATAAATAAAAAACAATTAAACTAATAAGTCTGGATTTTGTTGGGCGCTCCTTATAACTATCCGGGTTAACCGGATCTTGTCATGATTGTATATGTTTTATTTTGCTTATGAATCCTTCAAAATGATACCATTTTGAGTAATTTTATGCATGTAAATAGTTATTTATCAATTTTTAATGAAAGGTTCATTAATATATATATGTAGGATTCAGTGGAGAGGCTCACAGCTCAATCTAGCTAGTTAAATAAAAATTATAATTTAAGTCTATTTATAATATAATGACACGTCAGTGTTTGTTCAATTTGTCGTATTTTTAGTCAGGTTATATATCATTTTCGTATTATTTTTGGTATTTCATTTTATGATACTACTTGTTCTAGAAATTTGGATCTTAGCTAATTAATTAATTAATTATATATAGCTAGGCACCTAGGACCTTGTAAATTTGCAGCAGGAAGAAGAGTATATATAATTGTATCCAAATTTGGGGTAAGGAAACTTCCCGCCTGCATGCATGGTGGAATTATTACTTTTCTTTGCTTTGTTTCTATCACTACTCCCTTCCTCAACCAAAGGTGGTGGTCGTGGTTTACAGGTTCTAATAATTATTTAATTTGTTCATTAATTCGTGTGTGATTCAATAAGATGAGAAGGGAGCCGTGTGACAAATCTACGTGGAACACGCAATCGTTGTGTAGACATTTAATTAATTAATACCTAATGCAATTAATTGCACCGTCAGTCACGCGGCAAATTAAACAGCACGATAATCCTAAAATCAACCCTATTAGTAAACGTCTATGTCAGCTCTAGTTACTGCATAAATTATAATGTGGTTCTTCTAGAATATATATATATATATATATATATATATATATATATTTGTTAAACGTATTTGAGCTTAGAAATAATATCTAGTTAACGGTTAATGTAATAATTATGGCCAAGTATAATCTAAAATTTGGGTGTCACTTGTCACTTTCAATCGTGTGCATGAATTCTTAATGGTACTAGATTGAGCTGGCCTGGATCTTAAGTTTTGATGTTTGAAAAAGCAAGATTGACTGGGTCGAACTTTTGTTTAGGATCGATCTAAAGTAATTATTGAACAGTCCTGAGATACCTATTATGTAGTATCTTATATTATTTATATATTATTATTTTAATATTTAAAATAAATTATTTTATTTTAAATATTGAAGTGACAGTACATGAATAGTGTACGGTACCACTTGACAGGTGCTCTAGGAACTCGGAATGCATAATAGTCGGTTTGATAGATAAAAAAATAACCAAATTATTTAAGTCAGTTAAAAAAAATTAAAAACCAAAATTACCCAAATTTTTACCCCGTAATCGGTTATTGGTTTATTTGGTTATCGGTTTAATCGATCGGTTTATTCGATTATTAAAACTTAAACATAAAAGATAGAATTAGTATGTCACCAAATTTTAAAGTAATGTATTATTGGATAACAAGGAATTGGTATGTCACCAAATTATAAAAAAAACGTATAATGAATATATAACTATATAAAATAAATAATTATTAGAAAATTATATAAATTATATTATAATATTAAGGCGTTCGGTCGATTTCGGTTTTTGAATAAACCAAATCGAAATCGACCAATATAGTTTTGATTTTTTTGTTTTACAAGTTTCGATTTTTCGGTTTGGTTTGTTAACGATTTGGTTTGATGCAGTCGGTTTTTCAATTATTTTCGATTTTGTGTACACCCTACTAGGAACATATAATAATTTTTCAATCTACACACACACATATATATACTCAATTTGTTCCATAAAACTATTTTTATTTTTTCTTCAAGAAAAAGACTTCTTCTTATTGATAGAAATACAAAATGGTGCCATTTCTTTAAATTTGGTGAGATAATTTTATTATCATACTATTACTACTGAACTAACAAATTTTCATTTTATGAGTGAATTTAGAATAAAAATACAATTTTAATATTTATAAATTTTGCAAACGAGACTGACTTCTTATGTGAAAGTGAGAGAGTATAACTTCCGTGATATATATAATTCTATGTTTATCCTCAGTTACCGAGTGTGGAACCTCGTATAGTTTGTTAACTCAGAGTTTAGTTTAGTACTTAATTAAGACACGATGGAATTGTGGCTGTATCTTTTAGTATATTCTGTCATTTATACTATTATTGATAAATAAATAAAAATATTTTTTTGAACCATAAAATTTTGACAAATAAGATTTTATTTGTGGGACTGGTGGAGTATGTTACTTAAAATAACTTCTCAAAAAAACTTCATATATGATATATTAGCAAACCTAATCATGATTAACGTAAAGCATTTGGTCTTATGATGATAGATATTTTGGATTTTATATGGAAATTCAGCAAGAATTGAAGAAATCTTTTAATAGCAAGGGTGGTTTGTGGATATAAACTACTGTAATTTTTATCTGATGAAGTAAGTCAATGCTGGTTTTGTAGGTAATATATTGATAGCTTATAGGGTTCGCATGCATGGAATTGACTCTTTAGCTTCCATTCTATCTACAAATTTGACTGCCGGCCGGGCTTAATGATGAGTATCCGGATAACTCATATGCTAAAATGAAGAATAAAACAAAACTAACGGAAAGTCGGACAAATTAGCTTACGACTAACTAGACAATTTGGTTTGGCCTGCTTTTAAAATAATTATTTAGTAGTACCTGTGGAAGTTTTTGTTTTAATTATCCCCACCCAGTAGGATGGGATGATTGCTTATATGGAGTACTAAATTTCTATACCATTTGTTTGCCCAAAAAAGGGGTGAGATAAGATTATTTTACTAATTCATCATCATTTAGTTTCAACTATTTTATCACACGACGATTAATCCGTTATTTAATTTGTAAACTATTTTTCATCATTTGATAGGTCATGTGACGTACGAATTATATAATACTAGTTTTTCACTCTAGATTTATCAAATGACCTTAAAAATAATAAAACGTGATTCATGAGATTAAATAACAGATTAATTACGAAATAAAATCATCATAATAAATTAATACAAAGGAAAAAAGAATTATGGCTGGTTTACCCCACCTACAAATGCATGGCACGAACTTCGGTTTTTATTTTTTAATGAGGCGAAGAATCTCCTACAGTTTTTATGAGCATCGAACTAAATCACCACAAACAGCAACTAGAAATTCAAGCTCAGGTACTAGCCAAAAATAAAGATTAAATGAGAGATAAAGGGACCACAAACAAGCCATAACAATTTTTATAGCAACTCCGAATTGTAACACACAAAAATATTCAGCACAAGTGAATATTTGTCGTGAAAGTTCAATATTCTGCCTTTTCCAGCCTTTTTTTTTTTAACATTTAAGTGCAAGTTCAATCTATAAGACAGAATGCCAGTCCTAATTTATAAATATTATGTGAATATTTACTTTCAAATTGCACGCGGTTGAAAGATCACCTCTGGTACCCAGAAGAACCCTGTGGAGGATACCCAGAAGATGGATAACCCTATGGAGGATACCCGACAGGTGGGTAGCCTTGAGGAGGAGGATATGGTGGGTAGCCTTGAGGTTGGGCTTGAGGAGGTGGATAACCATACGGTTGTTGCCCATATGGTTGTGGAGGAGGATATCCAACAGTGGAAGGATATGGCTGATCGAGACGTGACATCAGCTGTGGAGGAGGCCTTGCCATTGGCTGTGGAGCAATCACACCATCTCGCTTGTCCATTTCGATCTTGTGTTGTGTCTGCAATATACCAAGTAATCATAAATTAGCTGAGAATAATTTAATAAGCAGTGGAAATTTTTTGGCAAAATTTCCCTCGTTTCAGAAGAGTTTCCCAAGCAGAGCATTCTCATCAAAAAAATTTGGGACAAAATTGATTGTAAAGCTTTTAGTACTAATCAAGAGAGTCAATGAACCATACCTGCATACATGCGCACACCCTACCAAAAAGAGAAATGTAACAATTAGTTAGTAGTTCTTATTACTGTTGGTAGCATTCAGTGGGAAGTGAGGAGGGATTGGGATACTTACGTGCAATAGACCATATCAGCCAAACAAGATAGCAACTGAGATGCCTCTGAAATTTCATCACTTCCAACTATCATTGCAACAATGGAAAATATACATGCAACTTGCTGAAGGCACAACATGAAACCCTACATTTCACAAATAAGCATATGTTAACTAAACAAAGACACGTGTGTGTATGTGTATGAGTGAGAGAGAGAGAGAGTTACAATGATGCAATTATCACATTGCGCTGTCTGTATGTTGAACTCATCTTGCAAAAGAAAGCGAGTTGAGGCTACAGAATTTCCAAAGCAGAGGAAAACCTGGAAAATTTCTGAAATTATAATTAATATCATTGATACAAACTTTCCATACGGCTGCGCAATGAAGTAACAACTTGTACATGTTCAAGGATACATCACAATGGACAAAGAGTAGCTCAAATTCAAAATACTAGAGCTTTAGCCCCGCTACCCCTCCCTCAAAATTAAACTCACAAACATACAATAAAGGTTTTCTTTTGTTACAAAATAAGTGACTTTATTCAAAAGTCAACAAAACTCTCAGGTAAAATGGGATCCATCGTGTAAGTAAAGCACATTGAGCAAATAATTAAGTCGATTGTGTAAGTAAAGCACGTTGCATAACTAGAATGGGACCATTGTGCAAGGAAAGCACCTTTGGTAAACATAAATCTTGTTTCCTTGATTTACATGTAATAAACAAAAGTGGCGGAGATAGAATTACTTTATTTTTTTTGCATGTAAACCCAGTTAAGAGAGCATAAGGGCTTTTCTTCTTTATTTTTTAGATGAATAAATTTTTATTAAGGATGAGAGAAAGAGGTTTAAATGCAAGTGGTGGCAAAGAAGTCCACCAGAAAGAAACATAAATCCAAGTCAAGCATCCTGATGCAGGACAAAGAAGACGTAGAGTTTGGTTGGAGTATTATAACAGATTTTGGAAGCCCATGAATAAGCACATAAATTAATTAAGAATTGTATTTTAGTTAAGAGTTTATTTTAATTAATTGTAGTTACCTTATTTAAGTTTGTATTTATCTTTTACAATCCAACTTGGATTAGAAAGTTGTTTAGAACTTATTATAAATACCAGTGTTCTAAAAATCCCCGCCTAACTCCGATTAATCTCCGCCTAGGCGCTAGGGTCCCTCCTGACGCCTAGGCACTAGGCCCCCCTTGGAGCCTCACCTAGGCCAAAGGAAGAAAAAAAACCCTTCAGAAAAATTAAACGGAACTAGCTGGACAAGGCGGGACGGAGCAAATAGTGTGCTAAAACTAGAGCCTATGAGAAGTAGTAAAAATGTTGAAGTAAGAGAACTTTATGAATAATATTTTTTGTCTGATGATGACACGGAGGAACAGGGAGATGAGGAGTATGAGTGTGAATATGATAGGGACATTATTTTGGAGAGATATGGAGAAGAAGAGTTGGAGATATAGAGGAATATAGAGATGAGGACTATTAATTTGTATTTTTTATAATTTGTACGTTTTTGAACTTTGACATTGATAATATGGATATGTGTTTAAAGTTTAAGTAAATGCCTTTATAATATAGATTATTTTGCTTTATATTATTGTTTTGTTTTGTTATAATAAATATAAGATAAAATATTAAAAAATTGACTTAAAATAAAAAATCCTGTTTAGACAATTGCATATTTGTGTTTGAACTTTGACATTGACAATATGGATATGTGTTTGAACTTTAAGTAAATGTTTTTATTATAGATTGTTTTGCTTTATATTATTGTTTTGTTTTGATAAATGTTAAAATATTAAAAAATCGGCTTAAAATATAAAATCTCGCTTAAGCCCTGCCCAAAACCCCTAGGCACTAGCCCCCCCCCCCCCCCCCCCCCCCCCCCCCCCAGGCGCCCGCCTTTTAGAACATTGATAAATAGGGTTATAACCTTTATTTTAGAAAGTTAATTATTGAATTGAATGATTTGTGTAATTCTCTCTGTGAAAATATCTCTTCGTGAGACGGTTTCCCACCATTTTGGTATCAGAGCCTAACCCAAAACCCATCTTCTGTCACCACCCAAACCCAAAATCTTAACCCTAATCACCTACTGCCACCAAATCCAAATCCTTACCTTTTTTGCCACCACCCCAAATACAAAACCACCAAACCCTAGCCGCACAAAGCCCATCACTAAGTCCCAAAACAAAAAACATAAACAACCGCCACAAAATTCCCTACCCGTGATCACACAATCGACCGACAGAGCCACCAGAAAAAAAAATCCCAAAAAAAAGAAAAAGAGCCAAAGCCAGACTACGTAAGAAGCGGGGAAAGAAAGAAGAAACCAAGAGCAGCAGAAGAAGAAATAGAGAAGGAAAAAAAACAAAACTTAGAAATAGCCGCCGCCGCTGCTGTCTTTTCGCTGTTCAACAACTTCCTATTGGGTCGCGACCTCTCCATCCGGTTGCTTCGAGCGAGGAAGGGAGAAGAAAAGAACAAAGAAAAGAAGAAGAACGAAGACAGAGAATGAACAGAAATGTAAGGAAAGAATCTAGTTTCTAATATGTTGGAATACTAAATATCTTGCCAAATTACAATTTACACCCCAATGTTTCATCAAAATTTTAAAATAACCACTTCACTTTTAAATTTTTACATATTCACCCCTAGACTTTTATATTTTTACAATTGCACTTTTAAATTTTTACATATTCACCCCTAGACTTTTATATTTTTACAATTTAGCCCCTACAGTTTCAAAAATTGCACTTTAGCCCCTTTACTTTCAATTTTTACCTTCTAACCGCTACAGTTTTATTACTTTTCAGTTTAGCCCGTAAAAAAATGAAAAAAAAGGTACATATATATATATATATATATATATATATATATATATATATATATATATATATATATATATATTTCTATTTGCAGAAAGTATGGTTAATGCCGGAGAAATTAACACCAAATTTGAAACTTTTAGGTTACGATAAGATGAGTGAGTTAAACGAATTGAAGTTTCACTCGCACAACTAAATGCATATATTCAGACGATTATAGCAAAGGTAGAAACTTTGAAAAGCAATTTCGTTCGACCTCCACTAACCATCCAAAATCGGAGTGAGCGAACTTTTGTAGAGACTTTTAAAAGCAAGCCGGTGAAAAGGTTATTTGCAAATCCGTCAGTCGAAGTCGAGACAGAACAAGAACCTCAACATGCTGAGACTTGAAAGGATCTTAAAGTGGCTGAAGTAGAAGATGTATTATTTGAAGATTCAAAGGTGATTTGCGTTGAGGTAAATGCAATACATGAGGTGAATCATGCTGACCAAGATGTTAAACACAAAAAGGAATACACAATTGAGGTTAAACATGTTGATTTTATTTTTCCGATTGATACATCAGCGTCTGAAGTTACTTCAAATTTCTATAGTACGTCGCTGCTGTTCCTAAAAAATATGCTTATGACAATGAACGTTCGGATGCGCATATTTCATTGGGATGTATCTGTTGGATTCTGGTTTATTATTCTCCGCTATTTCAAAACTTGAGGTCGAGTTTGTTTCAAAGGTGAGGAGAATGATGTAGAACAAAGAAGACGTAGAGCTTGGTTGGAGTAATATAACATATTTTGGAAGCCCATGAATAAACCCATAAATTTTTTAAGAATTGTATTTTAGTTAGGAGTTTATTTTAATTAATTGTAGTTACCTTATTTAAGTTTGTATTTATCTTTTAAATCCAACTTAGATTAGGAAGTTGTTTATGACCTATTATAAATAGGGTTGTAACCTGTAATTTTAGAGAGAGTGAATTATTGAATTGAATGATTTATGTAATTCTTTGTGTGAGAATATCTCTTCATGAGACGGTTCCCCACCACATCCCACCTTAACCTTACCGAGGATAGCCTGCTATACCACCTGTATAACACCCTAATCACTTGGATAGTATGAATTGTAAGATTCAGAGACTGCTTCTACAGGAGCTCACTTTAGTGAAATTTCTACTTGTGCGACAAGGGGATGAGCTAAGGAATGGTACAAGAATTGATAAGTCATCTTTAGTTGATACATAATAATCATTCACCCTCGTGATGCATAAACTAATTAATTAATTATATACTGCTCGAGTACCCGTAATATGAAGCAAAGAATTAAATCAAAGAGTTCTGATCATCATGGTAATTAAAAATATTTTCTGGACCACAACTCCGGAAATAGTATTACTTTGTCCCCTTCCCTTTCCATCTTTTATGGTTGAGAAATATGCTATACAGGACCATACTGAAAATAGATTTGAATATATGTAGATATATTATTTGAAAAATAGGGGGAGCTGGGTTCAAGAATTCATAGATCTACCACCAAAGAACATGTTCCTTTATTTAGAATGATAAAAAGTTGGGAGAGGAAAACAAAGAGAGAAATTTCTCAAGCAAAAGTTCTTAAAGGGAATTTAATTACCTCAGTGCCAAGGCAAAACTCAGGGCATCGACTTTCTCCACAGCGACCACTGCAGGGCATATAACCAGCACAGCACACATACCTATGACAAACAAGAAGTAATTTAGTTACCAACAGGGTTACTCCATATCAGCATTAATAGGAGTAGAGAAGTTCAGTTACCTTGACATATCATTGTAAAGAGCTCGCTTGCGAAGTAAGTATGATACACATGGTCCACTGCCATTTGAATTAAAACAGTGTATTTAGATGCAGCATAAAGGAGAAGGGCAAACTTTAATACTTACATAGTCATAGAGTAAGGTAATGCGATGTAAGAACATCAAAGGTCAATAACTCACATAAAATAAATAAATAACAGATCCTTATTCCATTCACCAATATATTGCACAAATTATACTTACCATCTTATAAAGAAAATTACGTTGTTCAGAAGTTCAATATTTTCCAACACAGCCTAACATTAGATAATGAAATTCCCCATATAATTTTTTTCCTGTCATTTGTGTTTTCAAGCTCCACAAATCTTAAGGTCATAGTCGCAGAAACAAAACATACTAGTTCACATTTCAGGACCATGCTGTAGCTCATTTCCCCTGGGTAACATTGATACAATTGGGAAGACTACAAAATTGCTCATCTTTTCAAAATTGCTCTTGGGAATGTGAAAACAATATTTGCAAATTAATTAACTACTCAAATGTTGTATTCACCATCCACAAGCCACCAAACCCAAGGTCAAGGTATTAACAGAACTTGAAGTAAATATAACGAAATGTCAAAAATCACACTTTTCAAAATAATGAAAATATTTGTGAGCATATAAACACAAGATATACAAATACAAATAATTTTTAACAGTTTCACACATATCAATTATTAGATAGATTTCAAAAAAGTACAAAATTCAATATATGTTTTAAAATTAAGAACCAAAGAATAAAAATAATTTACACAAACAAAGGGATTCGTAACATTTCTCAAGTACTTGAATAACATGACAAATATACTCCTTGGTATGTTTTTATTTTGGACGTATCCTCCCCCTAGTGTTCTAGAAGCCACAATAAAGTCTAATCTACTTTGGTTGGTCTTAAAATGATTAATTTCACATATATTTTAATCTTTATAATCATTTCAATCATCCAGTTCATCAAGGAAAATTAAGAATTCAATTCAAGCAGCACACAATAGTTCTCGAGGATGTATTTTAGCATGTCAATTGCCATAAAATATACTACATTTTTCAAGCTCCGACTTTCAAATGAAAAAGAAAAGAATGGAAAACTTAATTTATAATAGAAAAGAAAAGAATAGAAAATGTGTATGTTTTCTTTCATGCAGTTAGTGAGTTTATAAAGAAAAAGTACAGAAAACTTAAGTTTTACATTTGGATTACTTATTTACCTTATAGTAGTTTTGTTGTGTTTGTAATGCATAGGGTATGATAGGAATTATAAAACATGTGCTTATGATATTTAGTTATCCGTCCACTTTTGGATGAAAAATAATTTTGGCAAGAAAACTAGCCTAATTTTTCATCTATTTCTTTTCTTTTTCTTCATTTAAAAACTAGGTAACACAAGAATTAGATAGAAAACTCAAGTTTTCCGTCCATTTTTTTTCTTTTTCGTCCATTTGAAAACTCAATAACACAATATAAATGGACACAAATAAGATTACAATCACTAGATTCCAAGTAACTTTTACATTCACAAATCTTATTACACACTTCGTTGAATTGCTTATATTGAGGGTGAAACCCCTGTTTTGACGAGTCTAAATGGATGTGGGTGTAGATGTGAGTGTCGGTGTAACACGATCCTGATCATGTCTGCATCAAATGAGACTAAGATTCGCGGTCATCAATCCAATACAAGCATGACTAGTAGGGAATGGGTTAAAAGAGCAAGAATGAAGCTGAATTTCAAGTCATAAACGGAATCCAAACTTGTTGGCCCAAACCCATATTAAATCAAACCTCAGCAAACCTTGTGAGAGTAAAAGTCCTTAGGTGCGGCAACACGTGTGGAGAGGCACAGCAAGAAGTCAAGTTACGCAGGACAAGCAGAAATGGCAATTCAATCTTTACAGTTACAAATAGGACGAGCAACAACAGGAAGGGAAAATGGAAGGAAAGACGCCTGGTTTGGCACATTTTTTAATGGGTTGAAACTTAGATGTTACTGTAGAGCTCGTCAAGAGCTTCGATTTAATATATGGTAAGTTCTGTAACTCTTCCCGGATCAAAAGTTATTATTTTTTTTACCAACAAATGCCAAAACAAAAATCACGCCAGCGCCGCAACACCCTTCCCTAGTTCATTTTGGGCACCGTAGCGCCCTCCAATAGAAAGGCAGCGCCGCAGCGCCTTAAATCAATGCCGTAGTGCCCAAACGCAGATCTTTGACGCATGTTTTGTTATTTTCAGCATAATTAGGGATTTTTGTTTCCAACTTTGACTAGGATTCTTATGTAATCTTATTTCCTATTGTTATTAGAATAGGGATTCTAATATTCTCTTTAAAGTACTATAAATAGGAATCAAAGGCTATTGTAAAAATTACACAACTTTTGAGATCAATAATATACTTGTGAGAATTTTCTCATCTTTTGCTTCTTTAAGAATTTCTAAGCGCTCTTAGTATTCCTAAGATTCGATCTTGACTTATTATTCAACAATACATAATTGAGTATGGCGTCTTCTATCACATCAATCGTCAATTGGACCAAGGTTCTCGCTTCCATATAGGCGATAGGTTGAGGTATCGTGCGTGTTCCATCAAACAACCTTGCTAGAAAACGATCCGGGCAGCAACTACTTTACGCAAACATGTCGTGGAGCTTATCAGTTGGTATCAGAGCTACGTTCATCTAGTAGGTTATCTATCTTTACTTTTCTTGTTTGATTATTGAAAAAAAAAAGAGTATAATATATATATATATATATATATATATATATATATATATATATATATAGAGAGAGAGAGAGAGAGAGAGAGAGATCAATTTAGATTGTTCACAATTGCTTCAAGTTGCAATCCATGAAGAATCAAAGAATTTCATCCAAGGAGCAAAGCCATATAATTTTCGCTAGCCTAACACACTTTCCCATAAATTCAAAGACTTACAAGGAGCAAAACCCAAAATTTCCCCTAGCCTTATTGGTAACTTATAGTCAAACCTTGCTATTTTATTGTTATTGATAGTTTTTGTTGAATTGATAGAAATTTTGACTGTGTTTAGTGAATTCAAAAAGAACCTATAAGAGAGAATAATTGAGTGGTAAAAGACGAGTTGTGAGATCATTAGAGGGTAAAAGCCAATTGAGTGATACACGAGTGAAACATTGTTGAGTGAAACACGTAAGAGAATGGTAATGAAAATTTTTATGCACTAACCCTTGTTTTGCAGTATCCATGTTTGGTTACAAAGATAAAGTGTTTATAGGGAGGATTCGTGGAAGAGGAAATCTTTCCAAGGCAAGAATGATCCTAAGGTGTATATGGAGTAGGAGATGGAGATGGAGTGGGAGTTTGAATGTCATGATTATTCCAAGCATAAGAAGTTCAAACTTGCAACCATGGAGTTCTCAAGCTATGCAGCTACTTGGTGGGATCAATTTGTGATTAGCAAGAGTAGGTGTGGAGAACATCCGATTGAAACATTGGAGGAATTGAAAACAGTGATGAGAAAGCGTTTTGCCCCAGTCCAGTACGTTTGAGAGATGAATAAAAGGAAAGAGTTTGCATCCGCAAGACATTTGGAGCATCATCCAAGCCGATCAACACGGGATGAGGACGAGGAGCATGTGCAGAGTTGTAACACATTCTATAATGGACGAAGAAAGCCATCGCAACATCCTATGGGGTGTAGGAGGGAGCGTATACATCCTAGGGAGGCAAAGGAGGACATCTTAAAGGAGGTTCGTAAGGGGTTACACAGGTTGGAAGCACGTTAGATGTAGTCTCAAGATATTCCTATGGCGAAAAGGAGCGAGTTCAACCGAAGAAGGTTATAATTGAAAGCGATCATGCTGTCCAAGAGGAGTTATTGGTGAAACAAAGAGATACAAGTAATCGAGTTAGAGAGTAGTTCAAATTACAACTACAGCATCGCCACAACTTTTATACTAAGTTACTAGTAAAAGAGAAGGTATGTATAGTTAAATTTGATGGAGATTGTTGTACTAATATTGCTAGCACTGTTATGGTGAAGAAAGCTGGTCCGTCTACATTTGCACATCCTCATCCTTATAAGTTGAAAGGAGTCGATGGTATTGAAGAGGTGGAGGTGGATAGACAGGTGTTAGTTTCCTTCAGTCTAGGAAAATATGTCGAAGATGTGCTATGTGATGTGGTTCCTACAAGTGTTTGTCAATTATTACTTGGAGGGCCTGGTAGTATGACCAACGTCTGAGATACTACTTCTCTACCAATAGATACTCGTTTGTGCATGGTCGAAGAAAAGGTCATCTAATGCCTATGACAATCGAGCAGGTGTATGAAAGTCTAGTGTACTTGGATAAACAAAAGAAAGTGAGTGAACAAAAGAATGAGAATGAAAGAATGAGAAAAATGAGATTGATAAAAGTTAGATGGAGAGAAAAGAGAATGAGGTAAAAGAAGAGAGAGAATTAAGTGACTATGAAAAAGAAAGTAAAAGAGCGTTGTTTTCTAAACAACCGATGAGTGTACTTCATACAAAGAAGCGCTCTTGAATACTAACCGAATTAACTCTTCTTTGTCTAGTTCTGTTGTTTCTCTATTTCAGGTTGATTACATACCCGGTGCTATCAATCCAAACCGACCAACTTACAGGAGTGATCCCGAGGCGACGAAGGAGGCACAAAAGCAAGCTAAAGAGTTGATAGAGGGGTTCATTAGAGAAAACGTAAGTTCATATGCAGTTCAAGCGAACATAGTGCCTAAGAAGAATGGATCATCGAGTTTGTGCATTGATTTTCAATTGCATAGTACTTGTGTTTTGTCTAAATTTGATTTGCATAATAGTTATCATCAAATTAGTATAAGAGAATGTGATGAATGGAAAGTTGCATCGACATGTAAATTATATAGGTGGTTAGTTATTTCGGTTAGTTTGACTAATGCATCAAGTATGTTCATGAACTTATTAAAACATGTTTTGTGTGCCTCCATTGGTAAATTTGTTTTTAGCTATTTTGATGGTAGAATTATCTTTATCGTAAACTATGAAGGGTATTTAATATACGTTGAGTTAGTTTATGACCAGTGTTCAATCTCATTGTCCTTTTCAATATTCTTTTTTTCTTCATGTTAACTTTTTTTCATAAAATTCAATTTATACATGAGTTGTCATCGTTAAAAGGTGATTATGATCTTTTCTTTCCATTGGATTTAATGTCATTACATAATTATGAATGTGCTATCTTTGATGGAAAAAGAAAGATTAAATTTGTTGAGTTTGCATTTGATCGTATTGTTAATTATGCAATTGCGTTATCATCTTGTGAAGTTGGTTGTGACATTTTAATTTCATTAACGTCATTGTTTGATTTTGAGTATGTTAACGTCGATGGAAAGAGGAAGGATGGTTGTGTTGTGCAAATTCAAGATGGAACGAAATTCAACATTGAGTGGAAACTAGAGCAATATGCAAACCATGTTAAACAGTGCAATGAGAGTCTAAAGGGAAGTTTTTTTATTTTTGATCTAGTAGACTATGCATATAATTTTGAGTTTCTTGGGTTCTTAGTGATTACACATGAGATACATGTTGATGGGTTCCATTTTGTTTTTTTCCTAGGTGAATTGGAGTGGGTGTATTTACGAATGGACGAGATCATCAAATTAATCTCTGATCGGAATTCAAGAATGGGGGTGTTTGTTAAAGGAAAAATTCCATATTTGGCTTTTTGAGTCAATGGAGAAGTCCACATGGATTAAAGGGATTCAAGCGTATTAGAATATGTGACATGAAAAGCAAGAATGGTTTTGATTACTAGAAGAAGAGTTTCAAAGATTGATATTTGATCCAGGAGGGGATGAAACTTTGCATACCTTTGCTTGCGTTGCCAATAATGCATATACGTTTAATTTGCCAGATGAGAATTATGATTATATTATGTTTGGTGCTACTAACTTGATTCGTTTTGGTGTAGGACCGGATTTAAGGACAAATCATTTTCAAAAGGAGGGGAATGTCACGATCCTAATCATGCATGCATCAAACGAGACTAAGATTCGCAATCATCAATCCAATACGAGCGTGGCTAGAAGGGAATGGGTTAAGAGAGCAAGAATGAAGCTGAAGTTCAAGTCATAAACGGAATCCAAGTTTGTTTGCCTAAACCCCAACCCCAACCCAAACTCAGATTAAATCAAACCTCGACAAACCTTGTGAGAGGGAAAGTCCTTAAGTGCGGCAACACGTGTGGAGAGGCACGACAAGGAGTTAAGTTATGCACGACAAGCAGAAATGGCAATTCAATCTTTACAGTTACAAATAGGACAAGCAACAGCAGGAAGGGAAAATGGAAGGAAAGACACTTGGTTTGGCACATTTTTTCTTGGGTTGAAACTTGGATTTTATTGTAGAGCTCGTCGAGAGCTTCAATTTGATATGTGTCACGTCCAGTAACTCTTCCCAAATCAAAAGTTATGGCATTTTTACAAACAAATACCAAAACAGAAATCACATCAGCGCCGCAGCGCCCTTCCCTAGTTCATTTTGGGTGCCGTAGCGCCCTCCATTAAAAAGGCAGCGCCGCAACGCCTTAAATCAACGCCCCAATGCCCGAACGTGGATCTTTGACGCGTTTTTTGTTATTTTCAGCATAATTAGGGATTTTTGTTTCCAACTTTGATTAAGATTCTTATGTAATGGTATTTCCTTTTGTTATTAAAAGTAGGGATTCTAGTATTCTCTTTAAAGTACTATAAATAGGGATCAAAGGCTATTGTAAAAATTACACAACTTTTGAGATCAATAATATACTTGTGAGAATGTTCTCATCTTTTGATTCTTTAAGAATTTTTAAGCGCTCTCAGTATTCTTAAGATTCAATCTTGACTTAGCATTCAACAATACATAGTTGGGTGTAGCGTCTTCTATAACATCCATCGTCGATTGTACGAAGGTTCTTGTCTCTTTATAAACAATGGATTAAGGTATCGTTGGTGTTACATTCAACGCATAATTCCTTGTGCAAACGTTTGTATCAAGGTTTTCACTTCCATATAGGCGACGGGTTGAGGCATTGTGCATATTCCATCAAACACCTTTGCTAGAAAACAATCCGAGAAACGACCATTTTACGCAAGCGTACCGTGAAACTTATCACAATGTCAGAGTAAGTGTGGCTGTGGGATATGGGTCGAATCCTTCCCTCACTCTTTTGGACACCCTATGTCATGAAGGAAGAAGGAGATTAACTCAAAACAAGATAAAAAAAATTAGTAGAAGGGTGTAGTTCCATGAAATTGATGCAAGACAATTACCAAATAGATTTTCTTCGTTTTGAATAGCCCCTCCTCTCACATTACATTTGTAAAAAAAATTGACAAGGCTGATACCTAGACACTACCAAGACACTACCAACATTCGATTCCCATACCCAAGTCCATGTAAAATTGTTGCATTCTTTCAAAAATAGGTACTATGACTTTAATGCTAAATAAGTGGACCATTCATTCATCCACATATTAATTGCTAAGTTGTATCTAGTAACATTATTGTAGTTTTATATAACAAAATTATAGTGCAGGGCACAAACTCAGTTTAAAATCAAGAATGCAAACAACATTCCATAACTATTAAAAAAAACATTTCCTTTTTGTATTGCGGTAGTACATTTGTCAAATTCAAATGACACCAAGCCAGACCGAGGAAGATCTTAATATAGGGCTGAAGCTGATGCAAATCAACAATAATTTATAAAATCAAACTCAAGGTTAACATTAAATAAACATCAAATTCAAACGACACCAAGCCAGACCGAGGAAGATCTTAATATAGGGCTGAAGCTGATGCAAATCAACAATAATTTATACAATCAAACTCAAGGTTAACATTAAGTGAACATCAAATTCATTATCAGTAAATTCATATGAACTACTCTAATCCTATAAAAAAAAATTCTAACAAGAAAATCTACTAACCAGGCAATAGATCACTAAACTAAAAGTCAACCCTATTAACTATTAAGTCCACAATATCAATTTTTTCAACAACAACTACAGATCTTAAACGATTCCAGGCCAGACAACAAAGGTTATGAATCTATTGATAATGATTTTTATTTTTATTTTTAAAAACATCAATTGGATCATAGATCTAGATACAATTCGAAACATAAAAAGAGTACTTACCACCACAAGGCCAAGCAACAATCTGCACAAACATTCAGGAAAAAAAAATCAGTAATGCGAATGCTAAATAAATACATAAACTATAAGATCAATAAATAAAACACATACAAAAATATATCTATATAGATGTAATTTGAACAGAGAGAAATTGAATTACAAGGAGTGTCAGTCTTCATGGTGGACATGAGATCGGAGTGCCAGAGATTCCGATAGGTCTGGCGGACCTGCATTTTGTCGATGTGAGCCTGCGACGACATTGTTCTCTTCTTCAACCCTAAATACAAAAATCCTGTATTTTTTGATCAAACACTATTTGATCTGAGCTCAAAGTTTTTTATAGATCAATTGGAAGAAACTACGCTGAAAATGAAAGCAAGTCTTTTGGGAGTCTTTTAGACGAAGGGATGACGCGACTTCAAAGACAATGGACTGAATAGTCGGAAAACGACGACTTTTGTGGCTCGAATCTATGCCTTACAAGGTTATTTAATACTAATATCAAAAAAGAAATTAAATACAATTACATGTTTCTAAGTTTTAATATAGACAAGTAGAAAATTCTATTTTTAATGAGTTTTTAGTAAACATAAACATAAAAAAAATATTTGGATAAAAAAAATAGAAAGAGAATTTGGACGAAAAATTAAATAGCATAAACAAACCTTTTATAATTCTAATTATACCATCTATATTACAAAAATAATAAATTAACATAAGGGTAAAATAGTAATTTAAATATAAAACTTAGATTTTTTTTTTATAAACTCAATAATATAAAGAAAGAAAATTAAAATTTACAAGTTTTCTAAAAAAAATTCTTTTCTATCATAATTTATGTTTTTCATTCTCTTCTTTTTCGTTCAAAACTCAGAAACATAAGCGAGTGAGAAAAAGAAATAATGTGGTTGGATAGTTAGATGTTTGATATTTTACTTCACTCACAATCAGACTTCCTTGTCTCCATCTTAAATGATTAAATTGATTGTGATGTTTAAATTGACCGTTTTTATAATTAATAATTATAAAAATTTATTATATTTTTGAAGCACAGAAATTGGATTATTGTCAAATTACATTATCTTTATTTAAAAAAGAAAAATCCGATATTAAGTCTAAAAAAATGGTCACTAAGACTATAAAAATCAAATTTTTTGTCATTTAGAATGGGGCGGAAGCAATGTGTGCGCGCTCGCGTAGTAGCTGGTTAGTTTGATTTCTCAAAAGAAGTACTATAAGATGAGCTTGGAACAAATAAAATTCAAAGTCTTTTAATTTGCTCAACGATTGAACTATACACAACACTAAATTAATATAAAAAATTTAAGGCATGTTCATTGCTTCAGTCCAATTCAACATTCATACTTTACAATAGTATAACACACAACTATTTTAATTAAAAGAGTAACATCTACTTGATATATTAGATAATTTATTGAGAAAACAAAAAAAAAATAGTTGATGACATATATGTAAATAATTAGGGATAACCCGTGTCTAAAGGTACGGTGCAACTAATATAACAGTTGAGTGTTGTATCTAATATTTTTAAATTGAAATATTTTAAACTGTTGTGGACTCTCAGTTCCATAATAGAACTGAGAGTCCAACCATTAATATAAAAAGATTGATACTCAATCCAGTCATCATTTTTTTTTAGACAAACATTAGTGTGTTACTCATTCCTAACTTAAAATTAGTTCTTGACAAGTTTGAGCAATTAATTGATTGACGATAGCGGACTCAAATTTGTGTAATATAGTGTTTTGGGGTATCCCACACACTTTTCCTTTATTGACAAAATGGAATGAGAAGCTTGACAACATTTATTTGCCTCTAGTATTTCTAACCATCGATCAATATAATACTTAAACAGTTTTTTTTTTGTGAAAAAAGGATAGTACTGCAAGTCATTCCAAAATAAAGGTTTTTGCATATATACCCAAAAGTATAAAATGAGCCCTCTAAGTCCAAACAAAAAAGTATTGTCATAACACCAACTAAATCGCATCACCATAACATTTTTTCCTCTATATTTTTTTTGAAATT
The DNA here is from genome assembly GCA_947179155.2 of Hedera helix. Lineage (NCBI taxonomy): Eukaryota > Viridiplantae > Streptophyta > Magnoliopsida > Apiales > Araliaceae > Hedera > Hedera helix. Next base: position 9,278,150 of record OX359264.1, on the reverse strand, counting down.
GGATAAAAGATTCTCATACCATGAGTTAGAGCTTATTATAATAGTTGCTCTCGATATAACCCGCAAAAATACCAAAGAGATGACACGTACTTGCTCGTGCCTGAAGGCACGGCGTAGATTAAAATTTTAAAAATACTCTATTACATAAAGACTCTTTGCAACTTAAAATAACTTACAAATCAATTAGAATGAATCTGAACCGTCTCTGTAATTTTCTGCCCAAATCAATTTGTATGTGGAAACATAACAACTGCAATATCCGAAAAATAGAAAAATGAAGTCAGTACTAAAAGGGTAACCCATGTTGTTTACGTGCAATTTTTTTTTATTTATTATAATTATTATTATTATTAGTAGTAGTAGTAGTAGTAGTAGTAGTAGTAGTAATAGTAGTAGTAGTAGTAAAAGTATTATTATTATTATTACTATTATTATTATTACTATTATTACTATTATTATTATTATTACTATTATTATTATTATTATTATAATAATTATTATTATTACTATTATTATAAGTATTATTGTTATTATTATTATTACTACTACTACTCTTATTATTGTAAGACCCCGAATTTTATGAAATATAAAATTTAATTTTTCTTCATATATATTTTCATGAAACAGTAAGTGGTTAAATTGATAAAGTTAAAAATTAAGGATGTTATGTGTAAATTATATTATGTCGGACAATATTCGTTTGGTCGGGGAATATTCGTTCTGTCGGGGAATATTTGTACGACGGCGCCGTACGAACCAATCATTAGTGGACCCCACAACGAATAATTGTCGGATATAGAAAATGACATAAACATTTTTTTAAATGGTCAATGGTACTATCACTTTTAATTGTTAAAATATCCGGTGGTAAAAGAATAGTAATATACGGTATTGCACAGTAGCACACGGTATTGCACAATAGCACACGGCATTGCACAGTGTTTCGTATTATTAAACTGATAAAGTCGTTATCGTACAATATTTGATTTTATTGTCACATGCACAATAATTCATATTATTAAACTGATAATTGTCACAGTAGCATATGCACAGTAATTCACATTATTGAATCAATAATTGTCATGACACAGTAACGTATTTTTTCTTTTACATACTTTCTGCATTATTGTTATCTCTATTATGGTGTTATTTAAATAGTTGTACTTCATTAATTAATTGACTTGATATCTAACTCAGAGAGCCAACTACATTGTATTTATAACAATTAGTCATAATAATGAATAAGTGTGAATTATTGTTGAATAATTGAATTAATAAAGTTATTTGTTTATAATATAAAGTTAGGTGATATAAAATGAATGGTATAAATTAAAGATAATATAGAATTTGAAATGGATGGTGTAGATTAAAAGATGATCTTTAAATGAATGGTTTAGATTAAGAAAATCTTAAAAGATGAAATGAATGGTATAGATTAAAGATAATATAGAATTTGAAATGAATGGTGTAGATTAAAAGATGATCTTTAAATGAATGGTTTAGATTAAAGAAATCTTAAAAGATGAAATGAATGGTATGGATTAAACATTATCTTGAAATGAACGGTTTGGATTAAATTAGGAAATCTTGGTTATGATAAGATTTTTGGCTATAAATAGAGGCCTTAACTTAAGAATTTTTCATAAACTTCCTTACTTGTTCTTTTTTTTCACTCTCTAAATACTTCTCGTGTAAGTTCTCTCTAAGTGTGCTTAAGTCATCTTGAGTATTTGTGAAGATCTATAAGTGTACGTGTACTGTTCAAGTTAATCAACCTCATTTAAATCAATATCCAGTCACGTGTTAAGGTAAGGGATTATCATTATTTGATTCTCGAAAATAATATCGTTTCTTTCTTACTCATAAGATGTGCCATTTATTTTCATGTATTAATTTGTGGGAATAACCTTACGGTGCGGATTACCACCTGTTGGTGAATAACCTTTCGTATTCATTTCTTATTAATCTCTAAAAATAACCTTACTGCGCGGATTACCGCCTGTTTGGTGAATAACTCTTCGTATTCAATTTTTATTAAATTGTAGGAATAACCTTACGGCGCGGATTACCGTCTGTTGGTGAATAACCTTCGTATTCATTCCTTATTAATCTCTGAGAATAACCTGACTACGCGGATTACCACATGTTTGGTGAATTACTCTTTGTATTCATTTCTTATTTGTCTTTTGTGGAAATAATTTGTTTACACGAATTATCACATGACACTTTTATTCCATATTCGTTTGTAATATCATTTTTTTTCATATTCGTAAGTGATATTATTTTTCTTTATACTCAGAAGGGATACCATCTTTTTCATCTTCCATTATTCAAACTTGCTATGGTAAGGGATATTAATTTTCTTCACCTTTTGTTAATCAAACCTGCTACGGTAAGGGATATTATTTTCTTTCATACACCTAAATCGAAACTTGTTATGAAACTATTGCTTCTATAATTTCTGAAAATATTATATGTTCCATAATAGTTGCACTTCATCATTTCAATTGAACCTTCCTATTTACGTGAACCTTTCTATTGAACTGTAACCATTATTCTGAACTGTGGATCTTGAATATCATTTTTGAATTTCACTCCACATCATGTTGACAATTTGGACATTATTTAAATCTGCACAAAGTAAAAGTCTGAAACTTATTGTTTATCCTGTTTCTTCTGTTCATCATTTATATCATTCTAATCATCCAAAATCAAGTTGTTGTAAATATATGTGGCCGGGGGTACAGATGCGATATAATTGATGAACATATGATAGGTTAAAGACGATATAATAGGTTAAAGGCGATGCATCTGTTCGGTGTCTTTTATGGCACGTGGTGAATGTTCTCTTTGGCCCGTAGTGCAAAGATGAACTGTTGTTTGGTATGATTATGATCAAAGGTTGAATCTGGTATAATCATGATCGTTGGTGTTATATTGAATATATTTGGCCCGTAGTGCAAAGATGAACTGTTGTTTGGTATGATTATGACCAAAGGCTGAATCTGGTATAATCATGACCGTTGGTGTTATATTGAATGTCTTTGGCCCGTAGTGCAAAGATGAACTGTTGATCTGCATGATTATGACCAGGAACTGTGAATTTGTATTATCTTGACTAATGGTATTTCAGATGATAAAAGTTGATGATGTTTTTCCTAAAAAGAGAACCGAGTGGACATTATAGTGTGACGCCCCCAAATCTAGGCCCACACAGCCCAAACTTGAGTCGTCAAAAGACTACAACAAAATTATTACAACAAAGCACAACGTACAACAATACAGTGTATAATAATACACAACTAAGTCTTCACTATTATTGCCACACTATTTTACAAAACGTGAAGACTATGATAACTATTCCTCGGACCCTCACTCCATTCCCCGGCTAGACCCCGTTACGTTTTCATCTCCTGTTGAAAAACAATGGAACAAAAGAAAGGGTGAGCTCAAATAGCCCAGTAATGAATATCATGACTAAGATAATGACGAATAAATTATCATTAGTCTTCAACAGTTGAGCTCTTGATAGAATACAATAGAATACAAGGTTTATATCAAAAACTGCAGTTAAATTCTTAAACAATGTTTAGATCAATAATAGCAGCGGAATGAGCAATCTATTAGAAGAATAATGCAGACTATAATGTCCACTCGCTTCTCTTTTTCGTAAAAACATCATCAACTTTTATCATCTGAAATACCATTAGTCATGATAATATAAATTCACAGTTCCTGATCATAATCATGCACATCAACAGTTCATCTTTGCACTACGGGCCAAAGATATTCAATATAGCACCAACGGTCATGATTATACCAGATTCAGCCTTTGGTCATAATCATACCAATCAACAGTTCATCTTTGCACTACGGGCCAAAGAGAATATTCACCACGTGCCATAAAAGACACCGAACAGATGTATCGCCTTTAACCTATTATATCGCCTTTAACCTATCATCTGTTCAACAAATATATCACATCTGTGCCCCCGGCCACATATATTCACAACAGTTTGATTTTTGGATGATTAGAATGATATAAATGATGAACAGAAAAAATAGGATAACAATAAGTATCGGAAGTTTACTTTGTACAGATTCAAATAATGTCCAAATTGTCAACATGATGTGGAGTGAAATTTAAAAATGATATTCAAGATCCACAGTTCAGAATAACGGTTACAATTCAATAGAAAGGTTCACGTAAATAGGAAGGTTCAGTTGAAATAATGAAGTTCAACTATTATGGAACATATAATATTTTTAGGAATTATAGAAGCAATAGTTCCATAATAAATTTCGATTTAGGAGTATGAAAGAAAATAATATCCCTTACCGTAGCAGGTTTGATTAATAAAAGGTGAAGGAAATTAATACAAAGGGTTATTCACCAACAGGCGGCAATCCGCTCCGTAAGGTTATTCCCACAATTTAATAGAATTTGAGTACAAAGAGTTATTCACCAAACAGGCGGCAATCCGCTCCGTAAGGTTATTCTCAGAGATTAATAATGAATGAATACGAAAGGTTATTCACCAACAGGCGGCAATCCGCTCCGTAAGGTTATTCCCACAATTTAATACATGGAAATAAAAGGCACGTCTTATGAGTAAGGAAGAAACAATATTATTATCGAGAATCAAATAATGATAATCCCTTACCATAGTATGTTTGAATAATGGAAGATGAAAAAGATGGTATCCCTTACGAGTAGTAAATTTAAGAGTATGAAAGAAAATGACATCCCTTACCGTAGTAAGTTTTAATAATAGAAGATGAAAGAAGATGACATTCCTTACCGTAGTAAGTTTTAATAATAGAAGATGAAAGAAGATGACATTCCTTACCTTGATATTGTGAAACAAGTTTATTAGCCGAACAAATCCTTCCTTGTTTGTCTATGTAGCAGTAAAGAATCTGACTTTTGAGTCTTCTAGAGTTTTTAAAATCTCTTTATGTTTTTAAAATAATGTTACTCTCGAAAAGATAGGCGGCATAGACTCAAGAATCACTCAATTCGGAGTTAATATGAATGAGTTATGAATTTTCAAAACTAAGACTGAAAATAGTGACGAAAATCAGAATAGGTTACGGTTTTTAGTATTTTAAGGCATGAAGATGATTTCAGATGACTTTTCTTCCTTCTTCAAAGTTGTAGAGGACGAAAAACTGAAGAGACAGGCTTTTAATTCATTAAATTCTGACAAATAATGAATTTACTACGATTTTTCGAAAGAGTTATTGTACATAAGAAAATTCCACTCGGGAATTCAAAGAAGAATGCAAAAGATTTCAAAACTAGGAATGACTTAAGAACACTTAGAGAGAACTTACACAAAGAAGTATTTAGAGAGTGGAAGAAATGTATGTAAGAATGTTATGAAAAATTTCTTAAGTTAAGTCCTCTATTTATAGCCAAAAATCTTATCATTCATTTAATCTAAACCGTTCATTTAAAGATCATCTTTTAATCTACACCATCCATTTCAAATATTATATTATCTTTAATCTACACCATTCATTTCATATCACCTAATAATCACCTAACTTTATATTATAAACAAATCAATTCAATTATTCAACAATAATTCACACTTTAATCTACACCGTTCATTTCATATCACCTAATAATCACCTAACTTTATATTATAAACAAATCAATTCAATTATTCCACAATAATTCACACTTTAATCTACACCATTCATTTCATATCACCTAATAATCACCTAACTTTATATTATAAACAAATAACTTTATCAATTCAATTATTCAACAATAATTCACACTTTAATCTACACCATTCATTTCATATAACCTAACTTTATATTATAAACAAATAACTTTATCAATTCAATTATTCTGACTAATTGTTATAAATACAGTATAGTTAGCTCTTAGATATCAAGTCAATTAATTAATGAAATACAACTGTTTAAATAACATCATAATAGAGATAACAATAATGTAAAAGAAAGCATACGTTACTGTGTAATGACAATTATTGATTCAATAATGTGAATTACTGTGTATATGTTACTGTGACAATTATTAAGTTCAATAATTTTAAAAACAGTGCAGCAACAATTATTGACTCAATGATATAAAATACAGTGTAATGACAATTATTAAATCAATAATGCAAAATACTGTGTAACAACAATTATTGAATTGATAATATAAAATAATATTATGCAGTGACAATTATCGATGAAATGATGCGTAACAGTTACGGTGTCAATTATCAGACCAATAATATGAGAGACTATGCAATACCGTGTGTTACTGTAGAGTACCGTGTGCTACAGAAAATACCAAAAACTACCGTATGCTACTATTCTCTTATCACCGGTATTTTAACAGTTCCATTGACTATTTTTATTTAAAAAGGTTATTTCTGTCGTTTTCTATATCCGACAAATATTCCGTTGTGGGGTCCACCAATAATTTGTTATTTCGGCGCCGTCGTACGACACGAATATTCCCCGACCAAACGAATATTCCCCGACAAAGCGAATATTGTCCGACAAAATAAAATTTGCACATAACATCCTTAACTTTTAACTTTATCAATTTAACTACTTACTGTTTCAAAAAAAATATATATATGAAGAAAAATTAAATTTATATTTCATAAAATTCGGGGTCTTACAACCTCCCCTCCTTATGAAATTTCGTCCCCGAAATTGACGTACCGGGCATTTCATAGTTATCCTCCTGATTTTCAGATGTCATACTAAACTGTGGTCACAAAATAAATGTTAGTTCAAATAAACTGACTCATCACTTCATGTTCCTACATTCAAATCGACTCATTAGATAATAAAATCTATTTTAGGTAGGACACACTAGTGACTGATTCTATTCGTCTCTCCCCTCCTAGTTCTACCCCAGATCTCCATTAAAGACCATATCCCTAAGCTCTGATGCCAACTGTGACGCCCCCAAATCTAGGCCCACACAGCCCAAACTTGAGTCGTCAAAAGACTACAACAAAATTATTACAACAAAGCACAACGTACAACAATACAGTGTATAATAATACACAACTAAGTCTTCACTATTATTGCCACACTATTTTACAAAACGTGAAGACTATGATAACTATTCCTCGGACCCTCACTCCATTCCCCGGCTAGACCCTGTTATGTTTTCATCTCCTGTTGAAAAACAATGGAACAAAAGAAAGGGTGAGCTCAAATAGCCCAGTAAGAAATATCATGACTAAGATAATGACGAATAAATTATCATTAACCTTCAACAGTTGAGTTCTTGATAGAATACAATAGAATACAAGGTTTATATCAAAAACTGCAGTTAAATTCTTAAACAATGTTTAGATCAATAATAGCAGCGGAATGAGCAATCTATTAGAAGAATAATGCAGACTATAATGTCCACTCGCTTCTCTTTTTCGTAAAAACATCATCAACTTTTATCATCTGAAATACCATTAGTCATGATAATATAAATTCACAGTTCCTGATCATAATCATGCACATCAACAGTTCATCTTTGCACTACGGGCCAAAGATATTCAATATAGCACCAACGGTCATGATTATACCAGATTCAGCCTTTGGTCATAATCATACCAATCAACAGTTCATCTTTGCACTACGGGCCAAAGAGAATATTCACCACGTGCCATAAAAGACACCGAACAGATGTATCGCCTTTAACCTATTATATCGCCTTTAACCTATCATCTGTTCAACAAATATATCACATCTGTGCCCCCGGCCACATATATTCACAACAGTTTGATTTTTGGATGATTAGAATGATATAAATGATGAACAGAAAAAATAGGATAACAATAAGTATCGGAAGTTTACTTTGTACAGATTCAAATAATGTCCAAATTGTCAACATGATGTGGAGTGAAATTTAAAAATGATATTCAAGATCCACAGTTCAGAATAACGGTTACAATTCAATAGAAAGGTTCACGTAAATAGGAAGGTTCAGTTGAAATAATGAAGTTCAACTATTATGGAACATATAATATTTTTAGGAATTATAGAAGCAATAGTTCCATAATAAATTTCGATTTAGGAGTATGAAAGAAAATAATATCCCTTACCGTAGCAGGTTTGATTAATAAAAGGTGAAGGAAATTAATACAAAGGGTTATTCACCAACAGGCGGCAATCCGCTCCGTAAGGTTATTCCCACAATTTAATAGAATTTGAGTACAAAGAGTTATTCACCAAACAGGCGGCAATCCGCTCCGTAAGGTTATTCTCAGAGATTAATAATGAATGAATACGAAAGGTTATTCACCAACAGGCGGCAATCCGCTCCGTAAGGTTATTCCCACAATTTAATACATGGAAATAAAAGGCACGTCTTATGAGTAAGGAAGAAACAATATTATTATCGAGAATCAAATAATGATAATCCCTTACCATAGTATGTTTGAATAATGGAAGATGAAAAAGATGGTATCCCTTACGAGTAGTAAATTTAAGAGTATGAAAGAAAATGACATCCCTTACCGTAGTAAGTTTTAATAATAGAAGATGAAAGAAGATGACATTCCTTACCGTAGTAAGTTTTAATAATAGAAGATGAAAGAAGATGACATTCCTTACCTTGATATTGTGAAACAAGTTTATTAGCCGAACAAATCCTTCCTTGTTTGTCTATGTAGCAGTAAAGAATCTGACTTTTGAGTCTTCTAGAGTTTTTAAAATCTCTTTATGTTTTTAAAATAATGTTACTCTCGAAAAGATAGGCGGCATAGACTCAAGAATCACTCAATTCGGAGTTAATATGAATGAGTTATGAATTTTCAAAACTAAGACTGAAAATAGTGACGAAAATCAGAATAGGTTACGGTTTTTAGTATTTTAAGGCATGAAGATGATTTCAGATGACTTTTCTTCCTTCTTCAAAGTTGTAGAGGACGAAAAACTGAAGAGACAGGCTTTTAATTCATTAAATTCTGACAAATAATGAATTTACTACGATTTTTCGAAAGAGTTATTGTACATAAGAAAATTCCACTCGGGAATTCAAAGAAGAATGCAAAAGATTTCAAAACTAGGAATGACTTAAGAACACTTAGAGAGAACTTACACAAAGAAGTATTTAGAGAGTGGAAGAAATGTATGTAAGAATGTTATGAAAAATTTCTTAAGTTAAGTCCTCTATTTATAGCCAAAAATCTTATCATTCATTTAATCTAAACCGTTCATTTAAAGATCATCTTTTAATCTACACCATCCATTTCAAATATTATATTATCTTTAATCTACACCATTCATTTCATATCACCTAATAATCACCTAACTTTATATTATAAACAAATCAATTCAATTATTCAACAATAATTCACACTTTAATCTACACCGTTCATTTCATATCACCTAATAATCACCTAACTTTATATTATAAACAAATCAATTCAATTATTCCACAATAATTCACACTTTAATCTACACCATTCATTTCATATCACCTAATAATCACCTAACTTTATATTATAAACAAATAACTTTATCAATTCAATTATTCAACAATAATTCACACTTTAATCTACACCATTCATTTCATATAACCTAACTTTATATTATAAACAAATAACTTTATCAATTCAATTATTATGACTAATTGTTATAAATACAGTATAGTTAGCTCTTAGATATCAAGTCAATTAATTAATGAAATACAACTGTTTAAATAACATCATAATAGAGATAACAATAATGTAAAAGAAAGCATACGTTACTGTGTAATGACAATTATTGATTCAATAATGTGAATTACTGTGTATATGTTACTGTGACAATTATTAAGTTCAATAATTTTAAAAACAGTGCAGCAACAATTATTGACTCAATGATATAAAATACAGTGTAATGACAATTATTAAATCAATAATGCAAAATACTGTGTAACAACAATTATTGAATTGATAATATAAAATAATATTATGCAGTGACAATTATCGATGAAATGATGCGTAACAGTTACGGTGTCAATTATCAGACCAATAATATGAGAGACTATGCAATACCGTGTGTTACTGTAGAGTACCGTGTGCTACAGAAAATACCAAAAACTACCGTATGCTACTATTCTCTTATCACCGGTATTTTAACAGTTCCATTGACTATTTTTATTTAAAAAGGTTATTTCTGTCGTTTTCTATATCCGACAAATATTCCGTTGTGGGGTCCACCAATAATTTGTTATTTCGGCGCCGTCGTACGACACGAATATTCCCCGACCAAACGAATATTCCCCGACAAAGCGAATATTGTCCGACAAAATAAAATTTGCACATAACATCCTTAACTTTTAACTTTATCAATTTAACTACTTACTGTTTCAAAAAAAATATATATATGAAGAAAAATTAAATTTATATTTCATAAAATTCGGGGTCTTACATATAGTCTGCATTATTCTTCTAATAGATTATTCATTCCGCTGCTATTATTGATCTGAACATTGTTCAAGAATTTAACTGCAGTTTTTGATATAAACCTTGTAGTTTATTATATTCTATCAATAACTCAACTGTTGAAGTCTAACGATAACTTATTTGTCATTATCTTAGTCATAATATTCTTTACTGGGCTATTTGAGCTCACCATTTCTTTTGTTCCATTACTTTTCAACAGGAGATGAGAACATAGCTGCGTCTAGCCGGGGAATGGAGTGAGAGTCCGATGGATAGCTATCGTAGTCTTCAAGTATTGTAAAATAGTGTGATAATAATAGTGAAGACTTAGTTGTGTATTATTATACACTGTATTGTTGAACGTTGTTCTACCTTGTAATAATTTTGTTGTAGTCTTTTGACAACTCAAGTTTGGGCTGTGTGGGCCCAGATTTGGGGGTGTCACAGTTGGCATCAGAGCTTAGGGATATGGTCTTTAATGGAGATTTGGGGATTAGAACTAGGAGGGGAGAGACGAATAGATTCAGTCACTAGTGTGTCCCACCTAAATTAGATTCTGTTATCTAATGAATCGATTTGAATGTAGGGACATGAAGTGATGAGTCAGTTGGTTTAACTAACATTTACTTTGTGGCAACAGATTAGTATGACATCTGAAAATCAGGAAGTTAACTATGGAGTGCCCGAAATAAATGTACCTGCGAATCAAGAGGCGACGAATAATCTTCCTACAAACTCAGAATTGAATCTTTTGCCTAAGTCAAAATTTATGCTTGTTCTATCCAGTAAGGATGAAGGTGAAAGTTCTACTGCAGTCGTTCCAAATCCTTTCTTAAAAGCAATTAAAGAATGTAATAAACTTGCAGAAATTATTGTCTTTAATCTGCTCACTAATTGGAAGGATCATACACTTGGTTATGCTCGATAACAAAGGATCAGAATATATGAACTTTTCATATCAGTCTTTGGGATTTATGGTGTTCTAGTTATGATTTTCAAGATTATTTAAAAATGATGTTTCTATACTTTTGGGCATTACAATTTAGAGGAATTCAGGTTAAGTTAGTCACTATCGTGGAAACTGCAGTCTATCGAAAATACTATTTTAATGGAAATCATTGGTACGTTACTACTGATGAGGTTGATGAATTCGATAAACAATTTGCTAGAAAATTATTCAGTGGTATTCCCATGGTTGAAATACGTGAAGATCCGGATGAAGTATTCAGAATTCGATTTGACGATAACAGTCAAGAACCGAATGAAGTGATAACCGGTAAGCTATTCATAAATTCTCGTGAAGTCTACACTTTATTAGATACTAGCTCTACCCATTCTTTTATTTCACCTGCATGTGTTCCGCATTTAAACTTAACTCCTAAAAATTTGGACTTTGACTTATCAGTTGAAACCTTATTAAGAGAAATGACCATTACATCTACTGTCTATAAATCTTGCCTAGTTCAAATCAACAACCTCACATTACCTGTTGGCCTTATTTCTTTGGAGATGCATGAATTTGATGTGATTTTAGGAATTGATTGGTTGACTACACATCATGTTAAAATTGATTATTTTCATAAGATTATTAGTTTTCATATTCCTAATCAACCTGTCATGCAAATTCAAGCAACTAAACCATTGAAATCTATAACTGTTATTTCTAGCCATAAAGTCATTCGTTTATTGAAAAATGGATGTCAAGTCTTTTTAGCTTATGTCACTGATTTGACCAAAAATACGTCAAACTTGAATGATATTCCCATTGTTAATGTGTTTCCTGACGTTTTTCCTGAGGAACTTCCTGGCTTACCCCCAAACCGTGAAATTGAATTTTGTATTGATCTTGAACCCGGTACCAAGCCCATTTTCAAAGCTCCATACCGAATGGCTCCCATTGAACTTCAAGAGTTAAAAATCCAACTAAAGGAATTGTTGGATACCGGTTTCATTCGTCCGAGTGCATCACCTTGAGGTGCTCCTGTTCTATTTGTGAAGAAGAAAGACGGGAGTATGAGATTGTGCATTGACTACCAAGAATTGAACCATGTCACCATAAAAAATATTTAAAGGTTAAAGCTGAGGACATTCCAAAGACTGCTTTCAGAACTCGTTATGGGCATTATGAGTTCTTAGTCATGCCTTTTGGACTAACTAATGCTCCTGCAGCTTTCATGGACATGATGAACCGGATATTCAAGGAACATTTGGATCATTTTGTAGTTTTCTTTATTGATGACATTCTCATATACTCCAAAAGTCGTGAGGATCATGAACAACACCTGAGATTAATACTCCAAAAGCTACGTGAGAACAAGTTGTATGCCAAACTGAAGAAGTGTGAGTTTTGGCTTGAGGAAGTCACGTTCCTTGGGCATGTGATTTCCAGTAAGGGAATATCAGTTGATCTTGCAAAGATCGAAGCAATATTAAATTGGGAGCAACCTCGTTCAGTAACTGAAGTCCGAAGTTTTTTGTGCTTAGCCAGTTATTATCGGAGATTCGTAGAAGGATTTTCTCGAATCGCCACTCCATTAACTCAGGTGACTCGGAAAAGTACAAAATTCGTATGGAACGAGGAATGCGAGAAAAGGTTTCAAGAACTCAAGAAGAGACTTATTTCAGCTCTTGTTCTGACCATACCATCAGGATAAGGAGAATTTGTTATCTACAGCGATGCTTCAGGCAAAGGTCTAGGCTGTGTCCTTATGCAACATGGAAATGTTATAGCCTATGCCTCTCGACAACTTAAAGATTATGAGAAAAATTATCCTACCCATGATCTAGAGTTGGCAGCAGTCATTTTCGCGCTGAAGATCTGGAGACACTACTTGTACGGAGAAAAAGTGGATATATATACGGATTATAAAAGTCTCAAGTATTTCTTCACCCAGAAGGAACTCAACATTCGACAACGACGTTGGCTTGAGCTGTTGAAGGATTATGACCACACAATCCAGTATCACCCGGGAAAGGCGAATGTTGTAGCTGACGCTTTGAGCAGAAGATCTTATACGAGTACAAGTGCACTGCTGACAACACAAAAGCGTATTTTGTACGACTTGCAAAAGATGGGGATAGAGCTAAAAACACCAATGACCCACTTAAAGATTGCGCACGTACGAGTAGAACCAACTTTAATCGATAAAATTAAAGTTGCTCAAGCTACTGATCCGGAGCTGGTGAATATGATGAAGAAAGTACAAGAACGTGCTATTTCTGAGGCAAGAATCAACGAGAAAGGAATACTTCAAATTAACTCTCGACTCTGTGTTCCTAACGATCCTGAATTGAAGCATAAAATCATGATGGAGGCACACAACACGTCGTTTGCAATCCACCCAGGGGGTACCAAGATGTATCGAGATCTTCGACATACATTTTGGTGGAACAATATGAAAAGAGAGATTGCAGAGTTTATCTCAAGGTGCCTAACTTGTCAACGTGTCAAGGCAGAGCATCAAGTACCTAAGGGTCCGTTACAACCACTTAAGGTTTCCGAATGGAAGTGGGAACACATCAATATGGATTTCGTGACGGGTCTTCCCAAAGTTTCTCAAGGCTTAGATGCAATTTGGGTCATCGTAGATAGATTGACCAAATCCGCTCATTTATTGCCTATATGAGAAAACTTTTCACTTGAACATCTTGCCGGTATGTACATAAATGAGATTGTGAGATTGCATGGCATGCTATTTTCTGTAAGACCTCAAATTTTATGAAATATAAAATTTAATTTTTCTTCATATATATATTTTTCTGAAACAGTAAGTGGTTAAATTGATAAAGTTAAAAGTTAAGGATGTTATGTGCAAATTTTATTTTGTCGGACAATATTCGCTTTGTCGGGGAATATTCGTTTGGTCGGGGAATATTCGTGCCGTACGACGGCGCCGAAATAACAAATTATTGGTGGTCCCCACAACGGAATATTTGTCGGATATAGAAAACGACAGAAGTAACCTTTTTATATAAAAATAGTCAACGGTGTTAACTGTTAAAATACCGGTGATAAAAGAATAGTAACATACGGTAATTTATGGTATTTTCTGTAGCATACGGTACTCTACAGTAGCACACGGTATTGCACAGTGTCTCATATTATTGGTCTGATAATTGACACCGTAACTGTTACGCATCATTTCATCAATAATTGTCACTGCATAATATTTTCTGTTATCAATTCAATAATTGTTGTTACACAGTATTTTGCATTATTGATTTGATAATTGTCATTACACTGTATTTCATATCATTGACTCAATAATTGTTGGTGCACTGTAGTTAAAATTATTGAATATAATAATTGTCATTGTAGCAAATACGCTGTAATTTATATTATTAAATTATTAATAATCTGTAACGTGTTTATTACATTATTGTTGAATTATTGTTGTAGCATTATTTTTATTTTATATGTTGAACCCACAGGAAGAATACATAAATAGATTTTAAAAAAAAAATTAATTAATTTTACTATTTGCGTGAATAGTAAGATATGGACCCTATGTGGGGGCCACATGTGAAATTGGTGAAGTTTGGCAGCCGACTACGCTGCCAATTTAGAAAGAAGGAAATTAGGTAGGCGTGCATCAGGCCTGCTGCCACCTACCACTGCATAGTAACTTATTTTCTCCTATAAATAGTTTGCTTAGCTGAATAGAAAAATCACACCTAAAACATAAAATTTTTCTATAACAATTTTATAAGTTTTCTCTGAGAATAGTAAGGTTATTTTGAGAGTTTGAAAGCCAAAAGGAGTGCAGAAATTTTTCAAGTTGATCAACCTCATTTAAATCAATATCCAGTCACGTGTTAAGGTAAGGAATATCATCTTCTTTCATATTCTAACTTACTACGGTAAGGGGTATCATTCTTTTCATCATCATAAATGGATATTATTTCTTTCTTACTGGAAGGGATTATCACTCTTTGATTCTCGAAAATAATATCGTTTCTTTCTCGTGCCATTTATTTCCATGTATTAAATTGTGGGAATAACCTTACGGCGCAGAATACCGCATGTTGGTGAATAACCTTTTGTATTCATTCCTTATTAATCTTTGAGAATAACCTTACGGTGCGGATTACCGCCTGTTTGGTGAATAATTCTTCGTATTCAAATTGATGGGAATAACCTTACGGCGCGGATTACAGCCTGTTTGGTGAATAACTCTTCGTATTTAAATTGATGGAAATAACCTTACGGCGCGGATTACCGCATATTGGTGAATAACCCTTTTTATTTGTCTCGTGTGGAAATAATTTGTCTACACGAATTATCACATGACACTTTTATTCCATATTCGTAAGTGATATCATTTTCCTTTATACTCATAAGGGATACCATCTTTTTCATCTTCCATTATTCAAACTTACTATGGTAAGGGATATAAATTTCCTTCACCTTTTGTTAATCAAACCTGCTACGGTAAGGGATATTATTTTCTTTCATACACCTAAATCGAAACTTATTATGGAACTATTGCTTCTATAATTCCTGAAAATATTATATGTTCCATAATAGTTGCACTTCATCATTTCAACTGAACCTTCCTATTTTCTGAATCTTTCTATTGAACTGCAACCGTTATTCTGAACTGTGGATCTTGAATATCATTTTTAAATTTCACTCCACATCATGTTGACAATTTGGACATTGTTTGAATCTGCACAAAGTAAACTTTCGATACTTATTTTTTATCCTGTTCTTCTGTTCATCATTTGTATCACTGTTATTTGTATTAATCATCAAGAATCAAGCTGTTGTGAATATCTGTGGCCGGGGGCACAGATGTGATATAATTGTTGAACAGATGATAGGTTAAAGGCGATATACTAGGTTAAAGGCGATACATCTGTTCGGTGTCTTTTATGGCACGTGGTGAATGTTCTCTTTGGCCCGTAGTGCAAAGATGAACTATTGGTTGGTATGATTATGACCAAAGGCTGAATCTGGTATAATCATGACCGCTGGTGTTATATTGAATGTCTTTGGCCCGTAGTGCAAAGATGAACTGTTGATCTGCATGATTATGATCAGGAACTACGAAGTTGTATTATCTTGACTAATGGTATTTCAGATGATAAAAGTTGATGATATTTTTACTAAAAAGAGAACCGAGTGGACATTATGGTTTGCATTATTCTTCTAATAGATTGCTCATTCCGCTGCTATTATTGATCTGAACATTGTTTAAGAATTTAACTGCAGTTTTTGATATAAACCTTGTAGTCTATTGTATTCTATCAAAAGCTCAACTGTTGAAGACTAATGATAATTTATTCGTCATTATCTTAGTCATGATATTCATTACTGGGCTATTTGAAATCACCCTTTCTTTTGTTCCATTGTTTTTCAACAGGAGATGAAAACGTAACGGGGTCTAGCCGGGGGATGGAGTGAGAGTCCGAGGAATAGCTATCATAGTCTTCACGTGTTGTAAAATAGTGTGGCAATAATAGTGAAGACTTAGTTGTGTATTATTATACACTGTATTGTTGTACGTTGTGCTTTATTGTAATAATTTTGTTGTAGTCTTTTGACGACTCAAGTTTGGGCTGTGTGGGCTCAGATTTGGGGGCGTCACAATTGGCATCAGAGCTTAGGGATATGGTCTTTAATGGAGATCTGGGGTTAGAACTAGGAGGGGAGAAACGAATAGAATCAGTCACTAGTGTGTCCTATATAACTTAGATTTTATTATCTAATGAGTTGATTTGAATATAGGGACATGAAGTGATGAGTCAGTTTGTTTGAACTAACATTTATTTTGTGACCACAGTTAAGTATGGCATCTGGAAATCAGGAAGTTAACTATAAAATGACCGAAACAAATGTAGCTGCAAAACAAGAGGCGGCGAATAATCTTCTTACAAACTCAGAGTTGAATCATTTGCCTAAGGCAAAAATTATGCGTGTTCTATCCAGTAAGGATGAAGGTGAAAGTTCTGCTACAGTCGTTCCAGATCCATTCTTAGAAGTAATTAAAGGAAGTAATGAACTTGCGGAAATTATTGCCTTTAATTTACTCACTAATTGGGAGAGTCATATCACCTGGTTATGCTCTATAACAAAGGATCAGAATATATGGACTTTTCATATCAGTCTTTGGGATTTATGGTATTCTAGTTATGATTTTCAAGATTATTTAAAAATGATGTTTCTATACTTTTGAGCGTTATAATTTAGAGGAATTCAGGTTAAGTTAGTCATTATCGTGGAAACTGCAGTCTATCGAAAATACTATTCTTATAGAAATCATTGGTACGTTACTACTGATGAAGTTGAAGAATCCGAGAAACAGTTCGTTAGAGAATTATTTAGTGGTATTCACATGGTTGAAATACGTGAAGATCTGAATGAAGTACTCAGGATTCAATTTGACGATAACAGTCAGGAAACCGAATGAGGTGATAACCGGTAAGCTATTCATAAATTCTCGTGAAGTCTACGCTTTGTTAGATACTGGCTCTACCCATTCTTTTATCTCACCTGCATGTGCTCAGCGTTTAAACTTAACTCCTGAAAATTTGGACTTTGACTTATCAGTTGAAACCCCATTAGGAGAAATAACTATCACATCTACTGTCTATAAATCTTGCCTAGTTCAAATCAACAACCTCACATTACCCGTTGACCTTATTTCCTTGGAAATGCATGAATTTGATGTGATTTTAGGAATTGATTGGTTGACTACCCATCATGCTAAAATTGATTGCTTTCATAAGATTATTAGTTTTCATATTCCTAATCAACCTGTCATGCAAATTCAAGCAACTAAACCATTGAAATCTATAACTGTTATTTCTAGCCATAAAGTCATTCGTTTATTGAAAAACGGATGTCAAACTTTTTTAGCTCATGTCACTGATTTGAATAAAAACACGTCAAACTTGAATGATATTCCTATTGTTAATGAGTTTCTTGACGTTTTTCCTGAGGAACTTCCTGGCTTACCCCCAAATCGAGAAATTGATTTCTGTATCGATCTTGAACCCGGTACTAAGCCCATTTCCAAAGCCCCATACCGAATGGCTCCCATTGAACTTCAAGAGTTAAAAGTCCAACTACAGGAATTGTTGGATACCGGTTTCATTCGTCCGAGTGCATCACCTTGGGGTGCTCTTGTTCTATTTGTGAAGAAGAAAGACGGGAGTATGAGATTGTGCATTGAATACCGAGAATTGAACCATGTCACCATCAAAAACAGGTACCCGTTACCTCGGATTGATGACATGTTTGATCAATTGCAAGGTGCTCAACATTTCTCAAAGATTGATCTCCGTTCTGGATATCATCAGTTTAAGGTTAAAGCTGAGGACATTCCAAAGACTGCTTTCAGAACTCGTTATGGGCATTATGAATAACCCTTTTGGTGAATAACCCTTTTTATTTATCTCGTGTGGAAATAATTTGTCTACACGAATTATCACATGACACTTTTATTCCATATTCGTAAGTGATATCATTTTCCTTTATACTCATAAGGGATACCATCTTTTTCATCTTCCATTATTCAAACTTACTATGGTAAGAGATATAAATTTCCTTCACCTTTTGTTAATCAAACCTGCTACGGTAAGGGATATTATTTTCTTTCATACACCTAAATCGAAACTTATTATGGAACTATTGCTTCTATAATTCCTGAAAATATTGTATGTTCCATAATAGTTGCACTTCATCATTTCAACTGAACCTTCCTATTTTCTGAATCTTTCTATTGAACTGCAACCGTTATTCTGAACTGTGGATCTTGAATATCATTTTTAAATTTCACTCCACATCATGTTGACAATTTGGACATTGTTTGAATCTGCACAAAGTAAACTTTCGATACTTATTGTTTATCCTGTTCTTCTGTTCATCATTTGTATCACTGTTATTTGTATTAATCATCAAGAATCAAGCTGTTGTGAATATCTGTAGCCGGGGGCACAGATGTGATATAATTGTTGAATAGATGATAGGTTAAAGGCGATATACTAGGTTAAAGGTGATACATCTGTTCGGTATCTTTTATGGCACGTGGTGAATGTTCTCTTTGGCCCGTAGTGCAAAGATGAACTGTTGGTTGGTATGATTATGACCAAAGGCTGAATCTGGTATAATCATGACCGTTGGTGTTATATTGAATGTCTTTGGCCCGTAGTGCAAAGATGAACTGTTGATCTGCATGATTATGACCAGGAACTACGAAGTTGTATTATCTTGACTAATGGTATTTCAGATGATAAAAGTTGATGATATTTTTACTAAAAAGAGAACCGAGTGGACATTATGGTCTGCATTATTCTTCTAATAGATTGCTCATTCCGCTGCTATTATTGATCTGAACATTGTTTAAGAATTTAACTGCAGTTTTTGATATAAACCTTGTAGTTTATTGTATTCTATCAAAAGCTCAACTGTTGAAGACTAATGATAATTTATTCGTCATTATCTTAGTCATGATATTCATTACTGGGCTATTTGAGCTCACCCTTTCTTTTGTTCCATTGTTTTTCAACAGGAGATGAAAACGTAACGGGGTCTAGCCGGGGGATGGAGTGAGAGTCCGAGGAATAGCTATCATAGTCTTCACGTGTTGTAAAATAGTGTGGCAATAATAGTGAAGACTTAGTTGTGTATTATTATACACTGTATTGTTGTACGTTGTGCTTTATTGTAATAATTTTGTTGTAGTCTTTTGACGACTCAAGTTTGGGCTGTGTGGGCTCAGATTTGGGGGCGTCACAGTTTCCATAGTTTCTGATCGAGATCCTAGATTCACTTCACGCTTTTGGATCAGTCTACAAAAAGCTATAGGCACTGAACTACATTTTAGTTCTGCATACCATCCTCAAACGGACGGACAATCGGAAAGGACGATCCAGACCCTCGAAGATCTTTTGAGACTTTGCGTACTAGACTTCAAAGTAAGTTGTGATAAGTACTTGCCATTGGTGGAATTTTCTTACAACAACAGTTACCAAGCAAGCATAGGCATTGCTCCATTCGAGGCTTTGTATGGAAGGAAGTGTCGCTCTCCAGTATGTTGGAATGAAGTAGGAGAAGCAAAATTGTTGGGACTCGAGTTGGTACGCTTGACAACAGAAAAGATCCAAATGATTCGACAACGAATACAGACCGCACAAGAATGACAAAAGAGTTATGTTGATCTTCATCGGAGAGACAAAAGTTTCAACGTCGGAGATCATGTATTATTACGTGTTTCTCCATGGAAAGGGGTTATGAGATTCGAAAAGAGAGAAAAGCTCAACCCTCAATTTTTTGGCCCATTTGAAATTCTCGATCGAATAGGAACCGTAGCCTACAGACTAGCCCTACCACCAAGTATGTCTCGCATCCATAACGTTTTTCACATATCTATGTTACGTAAATATGTGAAGGACCCAAACCATGTCATTAAGTTAGAACCAGACGTTATATCAGAGGATTTAACGTACGAGGAGGTACCTGTTAAGATCCTAGATAAGAAGGAGTAGATCCTACGCTCAAAGGTTATACCTCAAGTTAAGGTTTTATGGAGGAACCAAGATACTGAGAAAATGACCTGGAAGCTAGAATCTGAGATGAAATCTAAGTATTCTTACCTCTTCGATATGCCAGGTACGTCAATTTCGGGGACGAAATTTCATAAGGAGGGGAGGTTGTAAGACCCCGAATTTTATGAAATATAAAATTTAATTTTTCTTCATATATATTTTCATGAAACAGTAAGTGGTTAAATTGATAAAGTTAAGAGTTAAGGATGTCATGTGTAAATTATATTATGTCAGACAATATTCGTTTGGTCGGGGAATATTCGTTCTGTCGAGGAATATTCGTACGACGGCGCCGTACGAACCAATCATTGGTGTCCACACAACGAATAATTGTCGGATATAGAAAATGACATAAACATTTTTTTAAATGGTCAATGGTACTATCACTTTTAATTGTTAAAATATCAGTTGTAAAAGAATAGTAATATACGGTATTACAAGTAACATACGGTATTGCACAGTAGCACACGACATTGCACAGTGTTTCGTATTATTAAACTGATAAAGTCGTTATCGTACAATATTTGATTTTATTGTCACATGCACAATAATTCATATTATTAAACTGATAATTGTCACAGTAGCATATGCACAGTAATTCACATTATTGAATCAATAATTGTCATGACACAGTAACGTATTTTTTCTTTTACATACTTTCTGCATTATTGTTATCTCTATTATGGTGTTATTTAAATAGTTGTACTTCATTAATTAATTGACTTGATATCTAACTCAGAGAGCCAACTACATTGTATTTATAACAATTAGTCATAATAATGAATAAGTGTGAATTATTGTTGAATAATTGAATTAATAAAGTTATTTGTTTATAATATAAAGTTAGGTGATATAAAATGAATGATATAGATTAAAGATAATATAGAATTTGAAATGGACGGTGTAGATTAAAGATGATCTTTAAATGAATGGTTTAAATTAAAGAAATCTTAAAAGATGAAATGAGTGGTAAGGATTAAACATTGTCTTGAAATGAACGGTTTAGATTAAATTAGAAAATATTGGTTATAATAAGATTTTTGGCTATAAATAGAGGTCTTAACTTAAGAATTTTTCATAAACTTTCTTGTTCATTCTTTCTTTCACTCTCTAAATACTTCTTTGTGTAAGTTCTCTCTAAGTGTGCTTAAGTCATCTTGAGTATTTGTGAAGATCTATAAGTGTACGAGTACTATTCAAGTTAATCAACCTCATTTAAATCAATATCTAGTAACGTGTTAAGGTAAATGATTCCATCTTTTTCATCTTCCACTATTCAAACTTACTACGGTAAGGGATTATCATTCTTTGATTCTCGAAAATAATATCGTTTCTCTCTTACTCATAAGATGTGTCATTTATTTTCATGTGGGAATAATCTTACGTCGCGGATTACCGCCTGTTGGTGAATAACCTTTCGTATTCATTCCTTATTAATCTCTGAGAATAACCTTACTACGCTGATTACCGCCTTTTGGTGAATAACTCTTCGTATTCAAGTTTTATTAAATTGTGGGAATAACCTTACGGTGTGGATTACCGCCTGTTGGTGAATAACCCTTCGTATTCATTACTTATTAATCTCTGAGAATAACCTGACTACGCGGATTACCGCATGTTTGGTGAATTACTCTTTATATTCATTTTCTATTTTTCTAAACATTTCTATTGAACTTTAACCGTTATTCTGAACTGTGGATCTTGAATATCATTTTTGAATTTTACTCCACATCATGTTTACAATTTTGACATTATTTAAATCTGCACAAAGTAAACTTTCGATACTTATTATTTATCCTGTTTCTTCTGTTCATAATTTGTATCACTGTTATTTATATTAATCATCAAAAATCAAGCTATTGTGAATATCTATGGCCGGGGGCACAGATGCGATATAATTGTTGAACAAATGATAGGTTAAAGGCGATATAATAGGTTAAAGGCGATACATCTGTTCGGTGTCTTTCATGACACGTGGTGAAAGTTCTCTTTGGCCCGTAGTGCAAAGATGAATTGCTGTTTGGTATGATTATGACCAAAGGCTGAATACTGGTATAATCATGACCGTTGGTGATATATTGAATATCGTTGGCCCGTAGTACAAAGATGAACTGTTGATTTCCATGATTATGACCAGGAACTGTGAGTTGTATTCTCATGGTTAGTGGTGTTTCAGATGATAAAAGTTGATGATGTTTTTTCTAAAAAGATAAGCGAGTGGACACTATAGTCTGCATTATTCTTCTAATAGATTGCTCATTTTGCTGCTATTATTGATCTGAACGTTGTTCAAGAATTTAACTGCAGTTTTTGATATAAACCTTTTAGCCTATTGTATTCTATCAAGAACACAACTATTGAAGGCTAACGATAATTTATTCGTCATTATCTTAGTCATGTTATTATTTACTGGGCTATTTGAGCTCACCCTTTCTTTTTGTTCTATTATTTTTGAACAGGAGATGAGAACGTAGCTGGGTCTAGCCGGGGGATGGAGTGAGAGTCCAAGGGATAGCTATCGTAGTCTTCACGTGTTGTAAAATAGTGTGACAATAATCGTGAAAGACTTAGTTGTGTATTATTATACACTGTATTGTTGTATGTTGCACTACTTGTAATAATTTTGTTATAGTCTTTTGACAACTAAAGTTTGGGCTGTGTGGGCCTAGATTTGGGGGTGTCACAGTTGGCATCAGAACTTAGGGATATGATCTTTAATGGAGATCTGAGGTTAGAACTAGGAGGGGAGAGACGAATAGAAATAATCACCAGTGTGTCTTACCTAAATGATATTTTATCTAATGAGTCGATTTGAATGTAGGGAGATGAAGTGATGAGTCAGTTTGTTAAACTAACATTTACTTTGTGACAACAGTTTAGTATGACATCTGAAAATCAGGAGTTTAACTATGGAATGCCCGAAGCGAATGTAACTGAGAATCAAGAGGCCACAAACAATTCTCCTGCTAACTCAGGAAATAATATTCCTGATAATATGATGAATGATGGATTCGTTAAGAATTTCATGCAGTTTATGCAGAATTAGGCAAGAGGAAATTCAGTTAACAATAATGGTAGAAATGTTGGTAATTCGAGGATGGTCACTGTCAAACAATTTAAAGAGTTGGGACCACCTGAATTCCTCGGGAAGCTTGATCCACTCAAAGCGGAGGCGTGGCTGAAGAAGACAACAAAAATATTTGATGTCTTACAATGCGTTAATGATCAAAAAGTGTCATTCGCCACTTTTATGTTACGAGGTGAGGCGGGCCACTGGCGGGAAACGGTAAAATGTATCCACCCTTCAGCACTCGAAATGTCTTGGACAGGATTCCAAGAGCTATTTAATGAAAAGTTCTTCCCAGAAAGTATCCGCCATATGAAAGAGGTGAAATTCATTAAGCCGTAGCAGGGAAGCATGACAGTTTCTGAATATGAAGCTAAGTTTGCCGAACTATCTCGTTTTGTGACCCATCTAGTGGATGATGAAGCACGGATGAGTCGAATGTTCTTATGTGGTTTGAGATTTGAAATTCGTCAACAACTTAGCTCTCATAAATTTAGTTTGTATTCAGATGTTGTCGATAGGGCTCAAAGGGTAGAGAGCAAACAGATGAAAAATTACAGCCAAGAGTCAATGATCAGAGAAATGATAACAACCACAGGAATGAGAACCACAGAGGAGGTAACAAGCACTTTGGTGGTAATCCCACATCGAATAACAGAAGAGGAGATTCCAGTGGGAATAATTTTAAAAGAAAAAGATTCCATAATAATTATGGAATGACACCGACCCCAGTTTCAAGGGGAGAAGATCGACCACCAGTGAGATGTTATAGGTGTGGTCAGGAAGGTTTCATCAGCCTAAACTGTACACAGCAGTCCAAAAAGTGTTACAGCTGTGGGAAGGAGGGTCATGTTGCTCAATTTTGTCCTGCCACAAAATCAAGTCTAGCTGCAATGATGATACTAAAAGCTAGCGCGAATAAGGGAAAATTTGTAGTTCAAGGGAGAACTTTTGTTGTGACATCCCAAATGGCATGAAACTCGAACGAGGTGATAACCGGTAAGCTAAAAGTCTATGCCCTGTTAGATAATGGCTCTACCCATTCTTTTATCTCACCTATATGTGCTCAACGTTTAAATTTGACTTCTGAAAACATAGACTTTGACTTATCAGTTGAAACTCTATTGGGAGAAATAACTATCACATCAACTGTCTATAAATCTTGCCTAGTTCAAATTAATGTGTAAGTTCTCTCTAAGTGTGCTTAAGTCATCTTGAGTATTTGTGAAGATTTATAAGTGTACGTGTACTGTTCAAGTTAATTAACCTCATTTAAATCAATATTCAGTCACGTGTTAAGGTAAGGGATTATCATTATTTGATTTTCAAAAATAATATCGTTTCTTTCTTACTCATAAGATGTGCCATTTATTTTCATGTATTAATTTGTGGGAATAACCTTACGGCGCGAATTACTGTCTATTGGTGAATAACCTTTCGTATTCATTCCTTATTAATCTCTGAGAAAAACCTTACTGCGCGGATTACCGCCTGTTTGGTGAATAACTCTTCGTATTCAATTTTTATTAAATTGTGAGAATAACCTTACGGCGCGGATTACCGCCTGTTGGTGAATAACATTTCGTATTCATTCCTTATTAATCTCTGAGAATAACCTGACTATGCAGATTACCGCATGTTTGGTGAATTACTCTTTGTATTCATTTCTTATTTGTCTCTTGTGGAAATAATTTGTTTACACGAATTATCACATGACACTTTTATTGCATATTAGTTTATAATATCATTTTCTTTCATATTCATAAGTGATATTATTTTCTTTTATACTCATAAGGGATACCATGTTTTTCATCTTCCATTATTCAAGCTTACTCTGGTAAGGGATATTAATTTCCTTTACCTTTTGTTAATCAAACCTGCTACGGTAAGGGATATTATTTTCTTTCATACACCTAAATCGAAACTTATTATAGAACTATTGCTTCTATAATTCCTGAAAATATTATATGTTCCATAATAGTTGCATTTCATCATTTCAATCGTATCATCCTATTTACGTGAACCTTTCTATTGAACTGTAACCGTTATTCTGAACTGTGGATCTTGAATATCATTTTTGAATTTTACTCCACATCATGTTGACAATTTGGACATTATTTGAATCTGCACAAAGTAAACTTCTGATACTTCTTGTTTATCCTGTTCCTTTTGTTCATCATTTATATCATTATAATCATCCAAAATCAAGTTATTGTGAATATCTGTTGTCGAGGGCACAAATGCGATATAATTGTTGAACAGATGATAGGTTAGAGGCGATATAATAGGTTAAAGGCGATACATTTGTTCGGTATCTTTTATGGCACGTGGTGAATGTTCTCTTTGGCCCATAGTGCAAAGATGAACTATTGTTTGGTATAATTATGACCAAAGGCTGAATCTGGTATAATCATGACCGTTGGTGTTATATTGAATGTCTTTGGCCCGTAGTGCAAAGATGAACTGTTGATCTGCATGATTATGACCAGGAACTGTGAATTTGTATTATCTTGACTAATGGTATTTCAGATGATAAATGTTAATGATGTTTTTCCTAAAAAGAGAACCGAGTGGACATTATAGTCTGCATTATTCTTCTAATAGATTGCTCATTCCGCTGTCATTATTGATCTGAACGTTGTTCAAGAATTTAACTGCAGTTTTTGATATAAACCTTGTAGTCTATTGTATTCTATCAATAACTTAACTGTTGAAGGCTAACGATAACTTATTTGTCATTATCTTAGTCATTCTATTCTTTACTGCACTATTTGAGCTCACCCTTTCTTTTGTTCCATTACTTTTCAACAGGAGATGAGAACGTAGCTGGGTCTAGCCGGGGAATGGAGTGAAAGTCCGAGGGATAGCTATCATAGTCTTCACGTATTGTAAAATAGTGTGATAATAATAGTGAAAACTTAATTGTGTATTATTATACACTGTATTGTTGAACGTTGTTTTACCTTGTAATAATTTTGTTGTAGTCTTTTGACAACTCAAGTTTGGGCTGTGTGGGCCCAAATTTGGGGGTGTCACAATCTAAGTATTCTCACCTCTTCGAAATGTCAGGTACGTCAATTTCAAGGATGAAATTTCATAAGGAAGGGAGGTTGTAAGATCTCGAATATTATGAAATACAAAATTTAATTTTTCTTCATATATATATTTTTTGAAGCAGTAAGTGATTAAATTGACAAAGTTAAAAGTTAAGGATATTATGTGCAAATTTTATTGTGTCGGACAATATTCGAATTGTCAGAGAATATTTGTTTAGTCGGGGAATATTTGTTCTATCGGGAAATATTCTTATAGCGGCACTGTATTAACTAATCATTGGTGGACCCCATAAAGAAATATTATCGGATATAGAAAACGACAATATTAACCTTTTTAAATAAAAAATGGTCAATGGTATTGTCATTTTTAGCTGTTAAAATACCCGGTGATAAAAGAATAATAGCATACGGTATTTTATGATGTTTTACTGTAGCACACGGTGTAATATCCCAAATATTTCAAAAGTGATCTGACAAAATCTAAGCAAGGTCATCAATTCAAAAACCTAAGAACGATTGCTCAAGCATACCTTGAGCTATTTTAAAAAATATATACGACTAAAAAATACGATCGTATACGATTGTAGGTTAAAACCTTTAACCTAAACTATGTGTTTTGTAAATAGTAAAGTTTGAATTGAGTTTTTAAATGTGATATGTAAATTATCTATGTGTAGGATTTTTGTGTTTTGGTTTGAGTAGTGAACTTTAACATTTATTAAAAATCAGCAGTCAATTTAAGACAATAACCTAAATTGGGAAAAAGTTAAAATCTAAACCCTAAACCCTAAGAAATAACCTCGGCCCTCGAGGGAACCGTGTAGGTCAAATTGACATTCCGTTTCAAGATTCATCATTCCCACGCTATGAAAACACGAAATAGTCAATAACAATTTTTTCCGAAAAACATGTAAAATACTATTTATGAGAAAACGCTTTTCATTCGTTTGACTATTCCTTTCATCTATAAGACTTTTTACATTTCACAACATAGTGTTAATATGAGGTATAGATGTCAAGAAAACAATAAAAATTTTGAGGAAAAAAGACAAAAATGGCATAATTTACGAGAAAACGTTTGTCGTCTTTTTGACTGTTCTTTTCAACGTTTTGACATATCGCATTTCACAAAATAGCGTTCAGATGAAGTATAAATGCTATTTAGCCAATAATATTTTTTTCGAAAAACGCATAAAATACTATTCATTTAAAAACCTTTTTTTTGAATTTTAAAAATTCACATTTCTGAATAGCATTTTTATTGGCAGTAGATGCAGTATGACCAATAAAATTTGTATCCAAAATAATTTTTGGAGATTACTAATCACGTATACGGGACTAATACGTAGTGAATACGGAAGGAATACGGAGAATAATAAAAGTATATTGTAATGTATAATACGAGAATTATACGGAAGATTATACGAGATTAATACAAGATTAATACGAGGTATAATACAAGTAGAATATGAGTATTATACAATGTATTATACAGAAGAAATACATATAAATACTTATGTATTATACTATTTAACTAGTTAGTTAAAAACAAACTAGATTATAACTAGGAATTCAGGTGAAAAGTTTTCGACCAATCACGTTCAAGTATGATTAATTATAGACCAATCAGAGTCAAGCTAGACAAAACCTTGTTGGAGTAGCCAAACTGGGGAAAACTAGCATGATTACAGAAACTAGAAATAAAAATGGACCAATCAGAACCAAGGAAACCAAACTGGCAATCCAAGTGAACATTTTTTGACCAATCACACGAAAGGATGATGCAAGTATGATGTAAGCATGACATCTTCCTCAAAGATGATGTCATCATGATGTCAATAAGTCAGAACCTTAACGTGTAATTAGCGAAACTATATTTTTTTATAAATAGGAAGCTCTACCATTCATAAATTCCTACCATTCAAGAAGCAGTGACAGAGAAAAATTACTCTCTATATATATTTTAAATATTTATAATTCAAGTAATCTCAAGTTGCAAAGAAATAGGTAAAGTTTGCACTTCGAGAGGTAAATTGTTAGTTGTTATTATATTTGTTTAAAAACTCAAGAACGCGAGTCGTAGCCATATACAATTATCGTTCTCCGTGTCCTTCATGTATTCTTGAGTTTTCTTCATTTTGTAGTAGTTATAATGTCGAATTTTATTTCATAGTTTAAAGCTCAAGAACGTACAACGTAGCCATGTACGATTAACGTTCTCCGTGTTCTTCATATGTTTTTGAGCAATAATTATAAATTGTTATAATCAAGTAAACAAGTCGTTATAATGACCAAATTTTATCAATTATAAAGTGTTATAATCACACATGTAAGCAGTTATAATGCTCAAATTATTTCAAGTATGAAATCCAAAAGCTCAAGAACATAAGTCGTTACCATGTACGATTTTTCGTTCTTCGTGTTTTCTTGAGCAAAAGTTATAATTTTCTACATAAGTAGGTTTATGATTTTGTAATTTAGTGTTATAAAGTTCTGAAATATGATGGCCTAGTAAATTCATACTCATGGCACCATGTTTTAGCAAGCTAAACCAAGAACGATGAAACTTAGTTATTCGTGTTCTTCGCGTTCTTCGTGTTCTTGAGTAAAAGTCATAAATCGTATATAAGTAGGTTTATAATTTTATTATTTTTATGTTATGATGTGTTATTTAGTCTTATAACATGAAATATTAAGCAAATAAAGCTAGCGGTACCATGTTTCACATGGTTAACCCTAAAAATATTGGTCAAAGCATGCATACTGACTGTTTTTGCTAAAATCCAAAAATTTTAAATTTGAATCTGCCTTAGCAACCTAAATAAAAGTTGTATATCATGAAATTCTAAGCAATTTAGACTCAATAATCACCTTAAAATATTTTCGTATGACAAAGTTATGGCAGTTACCGAAAAAGAGGTCGAAGCTAAAAAAAATTAAGGGACCATTCAGGTTCAAGTGTTTAAAAATGTGATTTTAAGTTAACTACTTAACCAAATGATTATAATAATGAAAATAGTCTAGTTAATATATCATAAGACTTATTCAAATGTAAAATTGGGTAAATTAACGTTCGGAGACGCGTAACCCTTTTTGTAGGCGTTTAATGATTTTTCGAGAAACCCTAAAGCGATTTCAAGACAAGTATTCTAACTCTTGCTATGTGCTACTTGTGTAGTATTGCTAAAATGCGAAATGAGATGTGTAATGTCATGTTGTTATGAGATAAATGTTATGTGAAGTCTTTAACTAATGTTTGCAATCATTCTAACTGTTATGTGTTATGTTTACAAGTTATAAACATAATTTATACACTTTGTGTGTCAATGTGATATAAATTATTGGAATGTGAGTTATATGTGATATTAAATGGAGAATTATGTTCAGTCAAGGCATGTTAAAGTTTATATGAAAGCATAAATTGCGTATGTGCTATATGTTAGACTTGCTGAGTCGTCGTGCTCATTCTTGCGAATAAAACCTTATTTGCAGATTAAAGATAAACGTTAAGAAGATCATGAACATAAGGATGAAGCATAGGTTAGGTTTTCATGTTTATTACTTGTATTTGTATAAAGTCATAATGACTGTTGTAATACAAACAAACAGACATATAACCGAGTATTAAATGAATGATATAAATTATTATAATCATAATGTTGTTATGTCTTTATTTTGATATAACGTAGAATTGTTAAAACTTAACATAGTATTGATAATGATCTATTTATCTAAATGAGGATTGGTAAATGACTTGTGAGTACTGTACATCTGAGACAGGACTAATCAATGTTCACTGGTCAAATCCATCGTCAGGTTCCTCGGACCCAGGTATAACTTATCATTACTATTTTGAATGTCAGATAAGTAGGATTATTGATATGAAGAGGTATCACTATAAATAAATGTGTTTCGAGTGAGGGTGTTAACTAGTTGGGTAATGTTCTGTACGGAAAGAGAATTTTGCACCGGACAAAGGTACAAACATTTGTCACGGATAAAGATGCAAACATTTATCACGGATAAAGATACAAACATTTATCGCGAGATTCTCTGTTCCCAATAGTCGTCTTAATGATTTAATGCCATGAATCTTGGAATATGTAAAGTTATAGAATATTAAAATCTTAAGATTAAAATTAGACCGTTATATATGGTGTTATCCATTTATATGGATGAACTTCAAGTTGATACTTGTAAATAATAAGACTGAGATCAAGTTAAGATCCAGGGACAAAGTTAAGAGAAAATTTTAATGTATAGTCTAAAATAAGACTAATTTAACGAATATGATTATGGGATCATTGATTAAGTTTGGTAAATGTTTGAAGTTTAACGCACAAGATCCGCCGCAACAAGTGTGGGGATTTTTGAGGGCGTTATACACGGTATTACATAGTAACACACGGTGGTGTACAGTGTTTCATATTATTGATCTGATAAAGTGATTTTTACACAGTATTCATTAATAATTATTGATACACAGTATTTTGCATTATTGATTCAATAATTGTCATTACACTGTATTTTATATCATTGAACCAATAACTGTTATTACACTGTATTTTATCATTGAACCAATAATTGTTATTGCATTGTATTTTAAAATTATTGAACTAAATAATTATCACGGTAGCAAACACATAGTAAATTATATTATTAAATTAATAATTATTAGTAACGTGTTTCTTACATTATTGTTGAATTATTGCTATTACTGTTGTAACATTACCTTAATTATTGTATTATTAGTGGGTATTTTTATTATTATATGTGAATAATATGTGGACCTTCTGTGGGAGCCACATGAGAAATGGGCATGAAAAATGAGTTTGCTGGAGAAGTTTGGTGAAAGAAAAAGGCAGTCAGGCTGCGCTGCTAATATGAAAAATTCAGGCTGACGTGCAGCATGCCAGCAGCTCACCTACCACACATAGTGTACTCCCTTCTCTTATAAATAGGTTGTTCAGCTAAATGGAAAAACAAAACATAAAATTTTTCTTTAAGTATTTTGTGAGTACTTCTCTAAGAATAGTAAGGTTATTTTAAGTGTTAGTAAACCAAAATGAGTGCAAGAATTTTTCAAATAAGTATTTTATTTAAATAGTAGTAATTGCACAAACACCTATTTCACACGGTATTCACACATTTTCCTTTAGAAGACTCTTCTTGAGAAGATTTATTTTAAAAATCTTTTTTTTAAAGAGTTATTTTGAAATATTATTTCAAAAATTATTTTTCAAATTGTTATACTTTATTACACTACAAATAAATTATATTATATAAATACTTTTGATAGTTCATAATGTACGAGTTATCTATTATTTATCATATTATTCTTTTTCTTCTGTTCATCATTTATATCATTACTATTTGTTCTAATCATCATAATCATGTTGTTATGAATATCTGTGATATGGGGCACAGATGATAGGATAAAGGCAATATATTTGTTGTGTGTCTATTAGGGAACGTGGTGAATGTTCTATTTGGCTTGAAGCAAAAAAAAAACTGTTGTTTGACATGATAATGGCCAGTGGTGTTTCAGATGATAAAAGTTAATGATATTTTTAAAAAAAAAAAGAGAAACGAGTGGACATCATAGTCTATTTGATTTTTCCTAATGACTGTTATTACTCTACAGTTGTTGATCTAAACGTTATTCAAGAATTTAACTACTGTTGTTGATTTAAAACTTGGTGCTTATTATATTCCATCAAGAACTCAACTGTTGAAGGCTAATGATAATTTATTCATCATTATCTTACTCATGTTATTCTTTACTGTGCTATTTTAGCTCACACTTTTCTTTTTGTTTCATTGTTTTTCAATAGGAGATGAGAGAGTAGTTGGGTCTAGTCGGGGGATGAAGTGAAGGTCCGAGTTGTAGCTGTTTTAGTCTTCATAAGTTGTAAAATAGTGTGACAATAATAATGAAAACTTAATTATATATTATTTAAACACTATATTGTGGTACGTTGTATTGTAATAGTTGTTGTGTATTTTGATGACTCAAATTTGGGTCGTGTAGGCCCGGATTTGGGGTCGTCACATGCATTATAATATCTAGGTATCCACAGTATTATATTGCGGATGGTATTAAATGTCCAAAATACCCCCAACATCCAAAATGAATAAATTCATCGTCCACAATATAATACTGCGGACGATGAAAGTTGTGAAAATGTCATTCTCAATTTCAAACGCTAGAGTTTTATATTCACCGTCCGCAGTATTAAACTGTGGACGATATGAATTTTTGGCTTCCCGCCAAACTACATCATTTTTTGCTTTCCCCTGTCTGCAGTATTGCATTGTAAATAATATGAATTTTTAGCTTTCTCCCAAACTGTGTCTTTTTTACTTTCCCCGTTCGCAGTATTATACTATAGACGATATTAATTTTTGGCTTTCTCCCAAATTGCGTCGTTTTTGACTTTTCCCCAATCTGCAGTTTAATATATAGAAGGTTGACGAAGGGTCTGACCCTTTACCCACTCAAACTTTTCCAGAACCAGCTTTATTGGCTTGAGGAGAGATGCTACTGATGATTCCATTTTCTCTCTCTTTATTTCTTTTTATTAGAAAAAAAAAAGATAATGAATGAATGTGCTTTATGAAACACTATTTCTTAATCTATTTTTCCCGCTCAAGCTACTCTCTCTATCTGTTTGTTAAAACACGACCACGCATTCTTTTTTGGGTTATTGTATTTATAGTTCCTCATCTTAGCTCAGAGATATATCTTTTGAGGCTGTTATAATCTGTCCAATCATTGAGTGCTAGGTGGGTTGTTAACTTGCTGACTTAGTGTTGACTTAGTTTTTGTGATTACAAAGGAGGTTTCAAATTATGAAATTTCCTTGAGCTCGTATATACCATATATACAAAGGTTTTGAATGTAGTATTACCGACTGTGCTTTGCTATTTTTGTTGTGCCAAAAAAATTGGAATTTTGGGTAATAATGCTCAAACCCCAAAATTAAGTTAACAGTATATGGGCTGGATTATTTAGAATACTGCGTATGATGTTTTATGACAGTTAATTGGGGGATCCATTAGATTACATGCGAGGTTGATGTTAGTTTCTCTGTCTAGTTGTA
Source organism: Hedera helix (assembly GCA_947179155.2). Classification (NCBI taxonomy): domain Eukaryota; kingdom Viridiplantae; phylum Streptophyta; class Magnoliopsida; order Apiales; family Araliaceae; genus Hedera; species Hedera helix. The sequence goes on along the minus strand of OX359264.1, from coordinate 9,243,958 downwards.
ATAACCAAAAGGAATGAACTGCAACTATTTATTTATTTTCTTCTTTTTATAGTTCTAAATTTATGTTCATCCTAATACAGATCCACTAGAGAATGAGCATATTTATAAAGATTATGTGTAAATGAATTTAATTAGTATGAAATTAATTTATAACACTGAAATATTGGAGAAAACGAAATATAAAAATTTGATATATCAGCTTCAACTCCTCAGAAGTATTCTCTTCTCCATTTGATCTTAAGTATCTTTTTCTTTTCCATTTCTCTCACCATTCTTTTCTCCTCTACCCTTACTTCCTCGATTGTATACATCTTTCATCGTTAAAATCTGAAGAGAAGTAGTGTCTATATAGAGAGAGAGTAATAAAGTCATCCGCAGTTTAATACTGGAGAAAGCCAAAAATTCATATCGTCCGCAGTATAATACTGTGGGCGTGGGAAAGCCAAAAATGACGCAGTTTAGGGAAAAGCAAAAAATTCATATCGTTCGCAGTATAATATTACGGATAGGGGAAAGTAAAAAATGGCACAGTTTAGGGAAAAATCAAAAATTCATATCGTCCGCAATTTAATACCGCAGACGGTGAATATAAAACTCTAGCGTTTAATATTGTGGATGGCATTTTCACAATTTTTATCGTCCAAAATATTATACTGCGGACGATGAGTTTAATATTGTGGATGGCATTTTCGTAATTTTCATCGTCCGCAGTATTGTACTACGGACGATGAGTTTATTCATTTGGATGTTGGGGATTTTTTGGACATTTAATATCGTTTGCAGTATAACACTATGGATACCTAGATATTATATTACGGACAAAGATCATTTAAACCGTCAGATCTCGGTCTAGACTACTGAGATGTTTTGTAAGGATAATTCTATTTTTAGTTAGTATGTTTGACCACCGTTAACGGCACTAAACTTGCACAATTAAACAACTGAAAACACTTGACGGTTTGGACCATCGAGGGATTTATGTGGCGTGAAAGTAAGTATAAATCGATATCAAGATTCGTTAACAATGAAGGTGCTTAGTATTTAGTAGGTAAAAATAACATTAGCCTCTATCTCGATTGTTAACTCCCCTTTTATACCTGATGTTCTCTTCTAACCGTTGAGTCATGTAACGGTTATCTCAGAGAAGTGACTTACGTTCTCATCATGCCTAGTTACTATCATAACGTTCGGAGTGAGTGCGGTAGTGGTAACCTGTGACGACCCCAAATCCGGGTTCTTTAACCTCGGGTTTGGTTCTCACTGTACAATACTTAAACAATAATGAAATACATAAATTGTATTCAAACTTCGCGGAATAATACAAAAGGTTCCTTAATCAAAAGGCTACACTTCCCAAGGTCTATTACCTTAATCTTAACATTACATATCTTAAGGGAAAAACAAAAGATTTACAACAGTAATTACATAACAGTATTATAAACTAGCATGCAATTACTAAAACTAAACATTCGCTTTCCCTTTGCCTTTGTCCGATTTAGAGCTTTCGGGAATGGCTGAAATATAGTCATGATATAGCAAGAATGAGCAACTAAATGGCTCAGCAAGTTTATAAACAACAATCATACGATATATCATGATGAAGGGAAATAACTTCAAGGTTTCAACAATAGCCATTGTGAAAGATAACAAGAATCAATGTTCAATAAAAGAAGGAATTGACTCTTTACTGCTGAGTGGTCTTTAATGACCATGAACTGCTACTAAGGTAGATCAGACATACAATGTCTGACTCCTTGTTAAAAATAACGGGACACTTGAGGGGATCAGTCCTCTCATGTCCTATGTATATGCATCACATTTAGTTTTCTTGCGCGCTGTCGGTATCCGACAAATAAAATCCCCTTTAACTAGGGTTGTTCTATCTCAGTCTTACTGTAAGAATCCGCACTAACCAATGGTTTGGATAAGCTTTTATAATATTCAACTAAATGAATTTAACATGCATTTGTCTAGCCGAAACAATTAGCTTAGACGTTCTTAAATAGTTTACAAAGCACTATGTGCGAATACAATAATCAATAGCGATGTGAAGTAATTTTTGATAATTAATTCACTTAAAGGTCTGTCAAGTAACTACGAGTGTAGAATACTTGCTCAACAATAATTGAAATGTAAATACGGTTGAATAATAATTGCAACGATAAATACAAGTTAAAGTTAGGAAACTTGCAATAAAAATTACAAGTTAAGGATAGAAAACTTGCCTCGTGCGTCGTCTACTGCTAATCAAATTAATCTAACAATCCTTGAACGGACCTAACAATTAAATCAATTTGATCTTAAATTAGTATCATATACTTGTAAGTATAATGACCTTTATAAACCTTACGAACCACATAATTGATTAATTATGGGTAATTAAACACTTAGGAAATATTATCATTAATTGATAATATTTCAAACACAAAGAACTTATATTAATTGTTTAATATAGTTCAAAATAAATATCTAATATTATTAATCATTTAATAATATTTTATTAAGTTTCTAATATTATTAATCATTTAATAATATTTTATGGATTATTTAATATTATTAATTATTTAATAATATTTTATTATATCTCTAATATTATTATTCCTTTAATAATATTTTATTGATTATCTAATATTATTAATCATTTAATAATATTTTATTCATTACCTAATATTATTGATCATTTAATAATATTTTATTAAGTAGCTAATATTATTAATCGTTTAATAATATTTTATTAATTATCTAATATTATTAATCATTTGATAATATTTTATTAAGTAGCTAATATTATTAATCGTTTGATAATATTTTATTAATTATCTAATATTATTAATCATTTAATAATATTTTATTAATTATCTAATATTATTAATCATTTAATAATATTTTATTAAGTATCTAATATTATTAATCATTTAATAATATTTTATTAATTATCTAATATTATTAATCATTTAATAATATTTTAATATATATCTATTATTATTCCTTTAATAATACTTTATTGATTATCTAATATTATTGATCATTTAATAATATTTTATTGACTTTATAATATTATTATACACTTAATAATATTTTAATAATCTTCTAATATTATTATTTATTTAATAATATTTTATTACCCTTATTATATTATTATTTCAATAATAATATTTATACACCTTTAAATCAATAAATCAATTATATATATATATTTAAAAATATATTTATTAAGTCCAAAAATACTAAAATGATTTTTGGAACATTTTTCATTTTCTGACCCGAACCAGACCTGACCCGACCCGGCTGACCCGGCCCGACCCGACCCGGTTCGGGTTTTTATTTTTTTCCCGAACAGTGCACTGCGCCGGGGCGCAGTGATTAACACTGCAGACGGCGCCCCGGCGCTGTACTCCAGTAGGTGCCATTTTTGTGATTTTTTCTGGACAGTTTTGATACTTTGATTCAAACCTTGATTAAATGAAATCTACACATCCAAATAACACCAAATCAGTGTTGATGTGTTCCTAACTTAATGTTTTACAATATTCCATGGTTCGATCGTCTTTTTGAAAACGTTTTACACGAAATTTACGGATCGAACCACATAGGGTTGAAAAACGACATCCTTTTCGGTAAAAGCTATAACTTCTTTGTTATTCATTATTTTTGAAAACTTCAAAAAGATTTTATCTTTAAAACTCATAGATCTAGCTTTCTAGCCATAAAACTCCACTTTTTGATTTGTACATTTCAAAATACAACATCAAACGTAACATGCATGGTTAGGGTTTACCGGTAAAACATGTTATGAACTTTTCTAGCATTGTTATGCATTTCTAACCAACCAAAACATGTTATAAACACATAGATCTATGAATATACATATATTACATAGTTACATACATCTAGACCATCAAAATGAGTTTTGACCGGTTAAAAATAGATTTTAACCGATCAAAAGCTTTCTAGACTACAAAAATGAAATGAGAAGGTTTCTAGAGCACTTTTAAACCTTAGTGATTTGCTTGCTCTCCTTCTCCTCCTACCAAAGTATGTTGTGTAGCTTGAGGACATCCACCAAGACCTTCCTTAGCTTTTCTCACACAAACTCTAGTGTATTTTCTCTTTAGCTCTCAAAGTCTCTCTCTCTTTTCTCTAGAAATGTCTAGCAAATAAACTAACAACCTTGTAACAAGTGTAGAGCCTCGTATTTATAGCACACCACTAATACACCATTAACTCACTAATTCACCCATGTTGGTCAATTAATTGCTAATCATGCTTACTATTCCTTTGATTGACTAGTTGATGGACTTTTGGAATGACTAGGGTTGTTCAACCACTATATGACATGGATGGATTTCCAAGCAATCTAAGAAATCAAGTTATCCATGTGGGGCCCTCAAAAATTCAGCAAATTGAATTATCCAAGCCATTTTTCCTTTATTTTTAATGCAAAAATGTGCATATATACATCTATATATATATATACATCTATATATATATATACACATATATATATATATATATATATTGACCAAAGTTTGACCCTTATTGGACTTCCCATTGGGCTTGGTAATAACTTCTATTGGGCTCATTCAATTAAATTGTTTGGGCTCAATTTAAATACCACATTGGGCTTCTTTTAAATAGTCTAGGTTACATTTAATTAAATCAAGCATTGGACTTGTTTAATTAATTACATGGGCTAGTAATTAAATTAATTACATGGGCTACTAGGTTAATATCTTTAACCTAGTTTATCAACTCATTTGGATTTAAAATATAATCCAATTAGATTTGCTTAAATTAATTATACACTTTGCTTTAATTCTTTAAATAAATATACAAGCACATAAGTACATTTATTTAATTATCTAATGCACAATTAATTAATGAGAAAATTTTAAATTCATTGCTAAATATTTATTAAGTATATTTACAATGACTAATGAAATTCGTGGTCATTACATAACCGCTTTGGTAACTACCACATTTATTCCATTTTTCGGAGTTTAAATTGTAACAGTTCAAACCAGTTGGGCTGGGTACACTTGGCTTAATGGACCGAGGGAGTAATGCCCAACTTAGACAACTCATCCACCTTAGTAAAAGTATGCAACCCAACATTGCCCCCCCTCCTTTAACATATAGAACGTGGTGAATGAGTATAGGAAGAAGTCTTTGGGAGCTCAAATGTTTCTGACCGAAGCGATAACCCAGAGACACCAGACCGAGCTTTCAGGAGCCTGACTTCAAACCGAAGAGATAAAGTCAAAGGCACCAGACCGAAAAGATAAACTTTCGGGAGCCCAACTTTAAACCAAGGAGATAACTCTTTCGAGATCCCAGAGCCATAAAACCAAATGGATAAGCTTTCAGGAGCTCGGAGGGTTTACACCGAAGAGATAACTCCTTCGAGAGCCCGAAGGCGTCAAACCAAAAAGATAAGCTTTCGGGAGCTCGGAGGTTTCTGACCGAAGAGAAAACTCCTTAGGGAGCCCGTATGCATCATACCAAAGGAAAAAGCTTTCGGGAGCCCAAAGGCATCTTGACCAAATAGATGACTCTTTCAGGAGCTCATAGGCATCTGATCAAAGAGATAACTCTTTTGGTAGCCCAGAGGCATCAGACCGAAGAGAAAAGCTTTCTGGAGTCCGGAGGCATCTGTTTGAAGAGATAACCTTAGAAGGAGATTCATTGCTTTGGAATTGGGTCGGTTGAGAACCTAGTTGACCTAACCAATTTACTTTGGAATTGGCCCTAGAAGTCTTCAAGTGGTTCATTGAGAGGAAGAATGATTAGTTGATGACCATTAAAGTAAAAAAGATGAAAACCAATAGGTGGGCCCCATTTAGGCACCACCATGATAGCACATGGGCACCACCACGTTGGGGCCTGGGGATTGTACCAATATAAGGCTATTTTTCTCAGTTTTTGCAAACGAAGAAGAAAAAAGAGAAAAGGGAGAAATAATGAAAAACACGAAAATGGAGAAAAAATCTCCTAAAAATAAATCCATAACTTTAGATTAATCATTTTGTTTAAAAATCCTTCAAATATATTCAAGCTTTTGGAAGCTTAAAAATATGGAAAATGCCATCAAATTTGAAGAAATCTTACTTTCAATGCCCATTTTCATCTCATTTCTTCTTCCTTTTATTTTATTATGGCTTATTGATGATTGAGTTTCATCACTTGATGCTTATTTTTTATATTTTGGACTCTTTAAACATCCTAATTTATTACTAGCGGTGTTTGGACCCTAGTTGGATTATGGGTTGCTAGAGAGAGTTTCTCACAAATAGAAAATCCTCCTAACTAACCTAGAAAATCCTATTAGTATTTTATTTAATTTTGTAGCTAGATTATTATGTTTGTGGGTTAGTTAGTGTTATTTTGGTAGATTTATAGAGTTTAAATTTTATGGGCTTCGTTCCTTAGATCCTAAAATCCCTTATTAGATTTTGTTGAATATAAATAGATTCTTATGATGTAATTAGTGTTATCTTTGTGATTTTGGTGGTATTTTATTGGATCTATAGATTTAGGGTTTATATATCTCCTTTCCTAAAATCTAAACCCCTTTTAATAGATCTTCATTTTTTTTCGGGGCTTAGAATAGGCATTATGCGAGTCTAAGAATGAATTCAAGACCCTTAAACTTTATATTTAATGTGAATTGAAAAATATTCCCATGATGGACTTAGAAAATGTTGTAATCTTATGATTTGATGCTTGTAATTATAATTTGGGCCTTAAAATAATTTAGATAGCTTTCATGCTCAAAAATTAAGTTTAAAACCCCTTTATAATGAATTTTTATTATTTTGAAGTACTTAAGGTTACTTAAGATGACTTATACGCCCGTTGATAGCTTCAATTCTATTTTGATGCTTGGTTTCATTTTATCATATGAAAAGGGATTTTCAAACAAAAAATTAAAGAGTCCATTTAAAATTGAATCAAATTAGGTTATTAAATTAAATTTTAGGACTAAAAGTGGAAGTAGTTTTAGCTTTATTTCCTATTTAACAAATAGATTGTAAAAACTATTTTTTCTATTGAAACACTAATTTTTTATCACTATTTTATTTTATAATAAATGGTTTTTCAAACTAAAAAAGAATATTTTCATAAAACTCGTTTTTCAAATATATTATTTTTTTTACAAATCTATATATATATATATATATATATATATATATATATATATATATATATATATATAACCATTTTGAGAAGACGACCGATTAAAACATGGTTTTTCAAAACTCAAAAGATATCATTTCAATAAAATATGAAAATAAACTTTCAGAAGGCGTTCGCAAAAAATTCAAGTTTTCAAATCAAAATTCCTCATTTATAGGAATGAAGACATTTTTAAATCAAAATTTCAAAACCTCATCGGCATAAATTGATTCTGAATTAAAAATAGTTATATAAAAATATTATTAAAAACTAAAAAAGCTAATCTAATAAAAAAAAGAATTCGGGAAACGAGAAGGGAAGGGACACTAAGATAATTGTTTTCAATATTCGATTCGGGTTAAATATACTCGTTGACCAGACGAGTATGGGAAAAGATCCTCGGACTATACTCGCGCGGTTACAAGGACTATTGGTGAGCTACATATAGGCGTAATAAGTCTCAAGTTTAGGCTTAAGACTTTTAAACACAACTAAACTTGGTCTTAGAAAATGATACTAACCTAACACAGATTTGGTCCAACATTCAGGCACTTCGACGGCTCAATACACACGCTTTAATTCCGCCGAGAATAATTACGTAGAAAATTCAGGAATGAGTAAAACTAAGACTTCATTTTCATCCGAAATAATAATATAACGTGCTAGTTCTTCTATCATGATATGAGGTATTACTTCTTACAAGTTTGATAGTCACGAGCTACTTTATATATATATATATATTTTATATATAGATACTTTAATAATATAGAGTTATTTATGCAATTTTATTCGTAAATGCTGTAAATGAGAAGATAGAGGAAGTATCATGTACAAAGGTCGATATACATTTTTTTTATTTATTCGTTTTTAAAATATAAAATTAATATTATTTTTTAAAATTAATTTAATATATTTATAAATTTAAATTTAATATTAATTTATTTAATTTTATAGCATATTTTGATAAATAATAAAATTATTATTATTATTATTATTAAAATGGTAGGAGAAGAATGTTACAGCATGAAAGTTGTTAGTTGTCAAAGCGGCCACCAACTTGCCTACCCCTGTCGTGAAAATAAAATAGTAGCAGCGAAAATTGTCAATCATGACAAGCGATTCCCGGCGAATTTTATACTGCCGCGCGTGCGGCTCTGCTAAAAAGAATAAAGACACTTTTCCAATTACCCAAATTTTCTCCAATCTATTTTTCAAAGTCATCTTCTTTCCAACAAAGACCTTCTCACACGAAACTCGCACCCACAAATATACACATATACACACAAGATTGGAATGCCTCCCCTCTCTCTCTCTAACTGAGTAGTGGACCTCCCAAGTCCCAACTCAGCATCCACCAATTCAATCTCATGGTATATATATATATATATATATTATGATTTTGATTGATTGTTTGATTGCCTTTTGTCGTCTATCAAGTTTTTATTTTCGAAGTTCGTGTTGATTTTATTAGCTGATATTTAGCTGTTTTTGATTTGTAGGTGAATCGGTTTATGTTAGGGCTTTTGAGTTCATACTTTTGTTTTTAGTGCCATGAAATCTTTTGCCTGACTTCTTTCAAGTGTTTTTGTATTGGTAGTTGTGTGTTTTTTTACAGTGAATTGCTCTGTTTATATGAATTTTATTAGAAATTGGTGTGTCTGTTAGAGTTGAAGTCTGTAAAATGAATTTTTGATGTGTTTCCTTTGCTAATTGTTTATGTAGGGTTGTTGAATCTGTTTGATTTTGGCTCATCTTTTTTATTGGATTGAAATTTGCTTTAGTTTCGCAATTTGTTGCGTACTTTTACTTGGAGCCGATTAAATATTTAATTGTCCACTAAGAATTGTCTCGGTAGCATCTGTTTTGTTATTGTTAATATATGAAGTTAAATTTCCTATCCGTTGAAAGAGGAGGCATATGGATGTCTGTCTAAAAACATAGATATTAATTCCATAAGATCAGGTCCCAGAGTTCGGTGTTCTAAAAATTGTTAGGTTGACCCAGGTGTTTTCTTTGACAGTCTTATTTATTTATTTTTATATTGTATATACTTGTTATATTATACAAAGCATATAGTGGCTTTAATTTTTTTAAATTTACATGAAAAAAATAATCTTTAAGGTTTAGCAAATTTATTTCAAAGTATTGTAGAGCTTCAAAGACTTTGTTAAATCGATGCGTTAGAGCTTTGATTCCGTCTAGGTGAGGACCTAGGTACTCAGCCAAATCGAGGCGGGAATTTTAGAACACTGCCAGAGCTCTGGGAGTTGTGTGTAGCATTGTAGTGAATTGTTTTAAAATATAAAGAATTTATCTTGTGTCCTAAATTATGTTTTATGCTATGGAATTTCTCATCCTTTTATCAAAATAAAAAATAAATTTTCAGTTAAAGATGAATTTGTCAGCCTTTATGGTTATACCTTGTGAATATTAGTAATTACTGTGATATTCGATGGTGATGGGAAAGATAATCACACATTCTAGGAATCCTATCTAGTTTTACCTGAAATGCAATTCGTTTTAATTTGTGAAACTGATTATACTGTTCCTTTTAGTTCATGAAATCAATACTCATATGTGTTACTCTATAAGCTTAAACGCTAGGGTAACTTTATATGAGTTCAATACCGATAGCTAGGGATTCTCTTAATTTCCAAATGAAATAAAACTATATTTAATATAAGATTTTTCGTTGAATGAACAAGTTGATTGTTTTATAAATAATTTAGTAAAAATGTCATGTTTGAGCATCCAATACTAAGTTAGAATAATGAAATTTGTGTAATTATAGATAAAACAATAAAGAAATGTTTTGATATTCTAAATTTGGAGTATCAGCATGTGAGAGTACCATGTTTGGGAACATAGGTAACAATCCACGGTTCGCTATGACATTAAAAGTATCTGGTAGCCCTAATCCTATCCATCTTTTTCCACCTACATTGGTGACAAGGATTAAATTTAACTCTGTGCTACAATAGATTGAGTAGTTTTGGACTCTGCAATAACCTTCTGCTTAAGTTGATTTGTTTAGCTTAATGCTTTGTTCTGTTCCATCGAAATTAATGCAGTGAAATGAGTTGGATTCTGAGTATGAAGTGGTATGAAACTATGAATTAGGACTCTAGGTGATAATGCTAATTCCAGAAAATGGTGGATGCTAATATCGTTCCTTTAGTAAAAGAGTACCACATTAAAAGTGTTTCTGTGTTTTGGAAAGTCGAGATTCCTCAAATGACCGTTTATAAATCAAATATAAGACGCCGTATATGTATGTGTCTATTTGTAATGTTTTTAGCTTCATAACATATGTTATCAATGATGCATAGATTCGAAATGGTCTGATGTTGACTTTGTCTCGACGTATAAGAATTTGTGCATTTCAATTGCTAAAGTTGAAATTTGTCATTTTTTTTCTATTACTTCGACCATGAAAAAAAAAAATGAGACCATACATCATTTGGTTATTGTCTCTCCATTTTATTCTGTGTATTCAAAGCTGACATTGATGTTTCTCTATGAATTTTCAACATTTTATTATTTATCAAAATAAGGAGAAGGTATCTCAACATTATTGCATCTTTCTCTGGTGGTTGCAGTCTTATATTTAACTTAGATATGATTATCTGAGTCAGCTCTGGTGTCCATGCATCATGCTAGTTTATATGTGTTATTAACTAACTGAGGCTTTGGATTTATTAATTAAGAGAATTCCTGTTGCTGTACTGGAGAACAGATAATCATGAACCAGGTGCTGAATCTGATATCTTTAGGTGGATAATAGATACAACGGAACAAAATGGGAGGCTGCTGCTGCTGTTGTTCATCTAAGGGAGTGGAGCTGAACAGTTCACCACCATTTTATCATGTCAGTTATATTTCTCCCTTCATGCCAAATGTCTTTTTTTTTGCATCTATATGACTTTAAATAATGCTCAATCAAGAGTCAAGACTTTACTTGGTAATAAAATCCTGGTTTCTGCATGCTTGATGGAACATCATATACATGCATGAGCAATGGAACATCATATGCATGCTTGATTGAACATCATATGCTACTTAAATCTCTTTGTTTTTTTTTTTTTAATTTTAGCATTATTTGTCCTTTAATTTAATATGAATTAACGTATGTGATCTTCAATTCTGTTCTTAGTTAACTTTCAATTGAGTTCTTCAATTTGCAGTTGCAACATAATATCCCAATTATTGCTTAGTGCTGCGGATATGTCTTGTCTTTATAATTAAGAACAGGACTGAAACTAGTAATTACTGGAATTTTGTGAAGTAGAGACTTAAGAGTAGTATTTTGAACAATTTTAAATATACTAAGATTGCTCTCTAGGTATTTACTTCATTTACTACTTGGATACTGAGAACTTTTAATCAACTCAGTATCATCAAGATTAATGCTCTTAGGTTTTCAGGGAATTTACTTGATCCTTGATGAAATAAGTTGTAAATTCTTAATTGCCTCTAGAGTCTTTTAGAATTGTCTGCAGAATGGTTACAAGGGAAGATCTGTTTAAAATCTAGAGTATTTTGTTTCTGGCATTCTCCTTCCAGGGTTCCACTCTACTCAATGCTGCACCATGCATTGGGTTTCATTTACAATGTTGTAGCATTAGATTTTCCTTGGAAGTTATTTTGTTAGGTAAATTCTCTTCTTACGTTGCATTATTTGGTTGAACAACATTGTTAGAGTAAAATGATACCAAGTTGGTGCTGCACATGTAAAGGAGCTGGTGGGAATATGAATTATCTTTAGGTTTATTAATGATGGTTACAGATTTAGAGCATGGTTCAATCCGTTTTAGGTGTACAATGATCTTTGGCTGAATTAATTATGAGTTGCTATGTAGTTGTAGGGTGGACTTGTGAGTTAAAAGACTGGAGCAAACCTGCACCTTAGCAGTTAGCCCACTAAGCAAACCTACACTTAGCTCCCTAGGAAAACCTGCATTTAACTCCCTGAGCAAACCTGCAATGAGCTCTGTTTGTGTTTGATGTGGATCAAATGGTAGGAGCAAGATATTGAGTTGCATATTTAAGTAATTGATACTGAGTACTTTACTTGTTCAGGTAGATTCTGGACCTTAATTAATTTGTTGACCACATACAAGTTTTGACCTTTATGAAATGATCTTAGCTTCTGTTTCCTCTCTATGCTCTGGGCGCACATGGACTGTACCCCTTCAGGTGCTTTAGTAGTTCTTATTTCTACTTCTATGAAGTAAACTGTAAAGAGTTCAGAGTTTCATCAGTATAACCAAACTCCCTAACTTTAGAGGGGTGAGTGTGATTGTTGGGATAAATTGGTTAGTGTGTCTGGCCAGGGGAAACAGCAATATTTTAAGGTGTGACGAACCTTTGATGTTCTTGTGAGTGTTTTGTGCCTATTGATGAGGTAACAGTGATGGTGGTGGGAACGGATATAAATTTCTACAATAACCTAGAGATGACTGCTTATATTATAATCTATGATTTATAACTCCATTACTGGCAACTAGCCGTTCTGAATCACTAAGTGTAAGTTTGAGACGGCCGTTCTGAATCACTGAGTGTAAGTTTGAAACGGCCGTTCTGAATCACTAAGTGTAAGTTTGAAATGGCCATTCTGAATCACCAAGTGTAAGTTTGAGACTATGTATTATTAAAAGAACTGTGAAGGGAAACTTTGTACTTTCTCTGGAGAAAGTTTAGACTTCAAGGTTTTGAGAACCTTCTCTGATAGGTTCCCTTTACTAAAGCATGCTTATGTTCTTGGTCACAATTGCTGACATAGTCACACTATTCAGAAACATATTATATGATACTGTCTTTGGTAGTCATAGTTGCATGCCTCCCTCGCTTGTCGTTCAAGTGTTATAGACAGGTGACCCCTCGTCACCTAATAGGCTAAATTATCATATGCTATAAGGAGCATCCTTGCAAGCTCTTCACCTTTACAGCCAGCATTTCTATGGCCATAAAACAGATGAGCAAATATTATTTTAATTATTTTACAAGTCAAAGACTAAATACAGAGTCCCTGCTGTATGTGTTACCCCTTGATTTATTTGCTTGCATACTTTTCACCATCATGGTGGTCTGGATTTTGATTAACTGACAATTGTGTTGAGTTTAATTTTTTACTTGAACCCTTTTTGATTTTATTTTTTCTCTTGGTTTTTGGCCATATTGGTTTGTGGGGCATCCACATCTTTATGCAGTATCCAAGAGTGTCAGAGGAGCATGAACCGTTATCCTCTCAGCATGGTGCGGCCTCTGCATTCTCTACTGGACTTTTAGTTAATACAAATCTGGAAACTTCAATTATCGACACTTATAGACCACCACCAGCACCTATACCATATGATGCAAATCTAGGACATCATCGTACTCCACTACACAATCAAGAAATTAGTGAAAACAAAAATGAAACAGCAGTGCAAGCAACAAGTACCGAGCCTGTTGAAGAAACCAACACTGGCAACACTAATGAATCGACAGCTAAAATCCTGAATAAATCTGAGGGAGAAGTGCAAACTGACATTGAACTTGCTCCATCTAAAGGACTGGAAGATGAACTTGAAAAATCTGGTGAACTCAAGAAGTCCAGTGAATTTATTGTCTCTGGACTGGAGGAGGAAGATGTTTGTCCCACCTGTCTTGAAGGTAATTGAATCTGGTCTTCACTTAGCCTTGCCGCTTGTTGATTTTATGCATTGGCCGGTTTTCCGGCCCTTGTGAGTTATAGCCAGGGTTACAATCTTTATTATGTTTGGACTAGAAAAGTAAATCTTAACAACTCTTTCTCTCCCTGTAGAGTATGATGCAGAAAATCCAAAAATTATCGCAAAATGCGAGCATCATTTCCACCTTTCATGCATTCTGGAATGGTTGGAAAGAAGTGACACGTGTCCCGTTTGTGATAAGGTTTGCACAATATTGTTTAATGTTTTGATTAAATGGGAGCATGTTGGTTTTCTTTAATTAAAGGAAAATTCATGTGATGTTAATATTAAAGCCCTGCTTGCTTTGGTGCAGGAAATGATATTCAATCCGACCATTGATGCATAGCTCTCCAGTGTATCATCAAAAGTTCATTACTTTTAAAATTGAAATTTAAGAGTTGGAGGTAAGGGTGCATGGGGTTGTCAGTTATTTTTTGGTGTTCTGTGAGAGTCACAGCTGTAGCTAGGTCATTTTGTTTTTGGATATTCTGTTTTTAATGCAAGTGTCTTTCTGGGTTCAGTCTTTAGAATTATAGAAAAACAGAAAAAAGAAAAGACACAAAAGAAGTAATGGAGATAGACGTCGTATACTTTATAGGTCCAGATTTCATTTTCTGTATATTCCTCACTAGTGTTGAGACAACAGCTCAGAAGTAATGGAATTCTTAGTGTTGCATGAGATTCATCCAAGTAGCAGGAAACTCTTATTGGCTTTCGTTGTATGTATCAGGTACTATCATGCCAAATCGTGATACGAGAACTAGATTCCTTGTGCATTCTATCATAGTTAGCGTTTCTCGTACTTATTTTCGCTGTGTATCCAATTAATTAGCATTTCTGGTAACCATAGACCAAACAAAAGAAATTGTGTGTTTATCTGTGTGGCGCCGAATGTATACAATTTATTATCTGGCGTCTGTTCACTGACCTCCAGTTCGCTTTCCTGCTATAAATTTGATTGTGTAATCGTGTAAATGTTACTAGGGTATTTTCCCCTCCTCACATCTTTCAGTAGATTTGAATTTGATCAATGTAGGGGAAGGGGTTGATGGGTAGGCATGGTGTGTAAAAAATGAATCATGTAAATAATAGTATTTGATTTCACCATTTAAACTTTTTAGAAATAGTTGTTGTGGATAATCCATGTTGCAAGTGATGCCCTTTCTTTTCCCTTCTAAATAATCTTTTTCTTATGTGTTCATGATACATGTTTGTGGAAGCAACTATAATTCCACAACCACTATCTCAACTGATACAGATATTTCCCAACCGCTCTCGGCTGTAGCATATATTCCCACCTTCCAATGCCAAAGTTCTGTTAATTTTTTTTTGACTTTTTCTTTATATATATATATACATACGAGTAATAATCCGTAACATGTATTTGCTATTAATTCTTATAGGGTATATACCATCTATACTATTGAAAACAAGAAAAAGGAATGACCATGATTAAAAATTGAAAATTGACGTCAACTATTATTAGTAGCAGACAGTAAAAAAATACATGTCATCCGCTATTAATAGTAGTGGACGCTAATCAGAATAAGGGTTTGGCTTTCTAATGGACATCCGTTACTATTAGTAGTGGATGCTTAATTATTTTTTTAAAAATCCGCTATTAATAGTAGCAAACGTTCATTTTCAATTTTTAATCTTGACTATTACTTATTATTTTGTATGGTATAGATAGTGTTTGCCCATTTTTAATCAAGAACAAGTACTTATTATGAATCATTCCCTTTTATATATATATATATATATAAGTGATCCAATACCAAAGTTAGATGGGAGCCATATCCATCCAACTATGATCTAGTAATTCATTCTAAGATCTAAAGGTTGATGAAACTACTATCCGTACAACTCTTGTGCGGATGTGCAGAGCCTAATAAATAGTTGCGCGGATTTTGACGTACTTAATACTCTCTTTCGCATAATAATTGTAGTCATTCACATAACTGTTGTGCGGATTTTATAGATTGGATTTGAATGGTAAAATCACCGGCCGCATAAATGGTATATCTCATCCTTTAGATTTTGGAACAGACGGTTGGATCATTGGATGGATATGGGTTTTTATCAGACTTTAGACCTAGATCATAATATAATATAATATGTTAGAAGTTTCAAAATTTAATGTAGTTTTCCAAAAGGCCATTGACCTTATACATCACAATCTTTAAACAATCCATGTCCTCGTAGATAAATTGCAAAATATTGCTAGTTGTGGTTAAGTAGTTCTGCTTCTTTCCATGTTGCTTCATTAACAATGCAATTGATCCAATGTTGATGGACTTCCTTCTTGTTCCTTTGAATCACCCCAAACTTCTAAGAGGCTTCATCTTGATCATCCTTTCTTCTACCGTACATTTTATTTTTTGTGATGATAAAGATTTTAAATGCACATTATTAATAAGCACGCGTAGTCTTTATAGCGAAGTGTTTTTCCTCTTTATAGTGAGATTTGTTCTTATAATATTCTCACCCGTATATTGTGAATATGCTGATATTGTAAGTAAGAGTTATTGAATTAGATTATGAAATTCATTTATATTTGTAGTGATATCCCTTTGTGGTGATTAAACTCATTTTAGAAAAATTAAAAGAAAATTAACAAATCAAACTTCTCTTGCGGAACGGATGAACAGAGTAAATTATAGGAAAAATTTTCCAATCATAATTCATAAGGATACACGTTGATTAAAAATTACTTGTTTCCGTTTTCAAGATATAAGATAACTATTAATTGTGTTGATGACATCTTAAATTAGTGATTAATACTAAGATATTGTGAGTTTTAGATTTTAGATTTTATTATAATAGTGATGATGTACGTGATTGAGATATTGCAAGTAAGGGTGAGTATGGTGCGGTTTGAAACTCAAACTGCACATAAAACCGTTTAAATGCGATTTGACGAATTCAAAACTGTACATGAAACAGTTTGTGATTGATGCGGTTCGATTTCATTTGGTGCGGTTTTAGTTTCAAAATCAGTTGAAACAATTAAATTTTATACAATTTACATTAACAATTTAGTATCACACAATATTAAATATCACTTTGATAACATACACAATCTTACTTATAATATTTTGTCTAAACAAAAGTCATTAAATTATTTACTTGAATCAGTTTTGGGAAATACCATATTAACATCTGTGATTTGCATAAGATATTATTCCTCCTTCATTTTCCCATTCAAATCATAAACTAGTGTCAAGTATTTACTTTAAAAAATTATAGCTAGACAATTAACATTAAATTAAGATTAATATTTAAACTAAGATGTCACTTCACTATAATGCACCTTATTGTATGTATTCAATAGACTATGGAGCATACAATTTTTTCAAAGAAAAGAACAATACAGCATTCTAACTGGTTACAAAGTCAAAAATGGGTATTAAGTGCTATAAAATATAATGGAGAAGTATATGCAGAATTTGTTAATACATTCTTGAGCCAAGATGTGACAAAGCATAGTGCGATGAGGTTTATTGCATGCAATTTTTCAATCCACCTAAAACTGTCATATATGACAGAACCATTGGTGCAGTTTTAATTGGTGCGGTTTTGAGGATAATTCGATTTCTTGCTCACCTCTAATTGTGAGTTTTAGGTTTCAGATTTTTATTGTAAAAGTGATGATGGACGTGAGTATCTATTTATTTCAACTGTGAATAATCAAATCGTTGTAATATGCTTTTTTTTAAAAATCGTCATAATATGGTTCTCATAATCTCCAACAACTAGGATCTTTTTAAAAACCCTATTTCTTTTTCTTTTTAAAATCCCATTTGAAGATATATCATTATAAATAAATTAAATTTCATAATCAACCTCAAGAATATGAACTTGCCTAACTCCACCTCAAAAGCTAGTTTATAAAGGGAGATTTGCAAACCCATAAATATAACACTTAAGACCATTCTCGCTAACCGATGTGAGACTCATCATTCCTAACCCCTTTAGACTGTTAACCGATGACTTATCATTCTCAACCCCTTTAAACTGTGGTTAACCGATGTAAGACTCATCATTCCCGACCCCTTTAGACTTCAAGTCCAAGCTTGGCAAAACATTTGTCTCAAACATGGTAGGAATTGAATAAGAGTAATGACAGGAAAGTAAGATCAAAACGCAGTAAGGGTTTAAACTCCTAATGTTGGCAGGATTTTAATTATGAGCATGTAAGGAAATAGGCAGCCAACATCCTAATTTGCGATAGGAAAATGCCAAGTCCAATTCAAGATCAACTGACGACAATCTAATTCTCAACAGGTTAGGAATTATGGCAAGTCCCAGAAGGCTGATAATCAGCAAGAGTTCACACTTGATTAAGTCTTATATTCGGCTGGATTGGTAGCTACAAGTGACATAAATTAGGTATTCTAGAGGACTTGTACAAAGCTAATTCTAGAAAGCTGAAATTCAAATGTAAGTAGGAATTGTTTAGTTAGGATTTTAACTCTTAGTTTATGTTTGATTGTTATATAGTTAATTTTTCATTTGTTCTTAGAATTAGGATTTTTTTTTTAAGTGTATGAATAGGGGACAAGAGGTGATCTATTATTCAAAATTTAATTCATTAATAAAGTTATTCTTGTGAGAATTTTCTCTTTTGGTTCTTTTTAATAAACTGTTGAACTTATCAGAGTAGTTTGTGCGTTCAATTTGTCTTATCAATCAATAACTCATAATTGATTGTTGCATCTTCTACCTATACCAAGGTTCTTGCCTCCATATAGGCAACGGGTCAAGGTTCCATTCAACACTGATTTTAATACACTTTCGATTGTACCAAGGTTCTTTCTTCAATATAAGCGAAGGGTTGCGATGTCGTTGATGTTCCACTAATATAACTTCCCTAGAAATGATCCGGGGCGTTCACCTCACACATACGTGTCGTGGCATCTATCAAATACTATACTATATATGTTAATAAGAAAATAAATTTTGTAAAGAATAATTGTATGTCCACGAATTATAAGCAAATAATTGTGCCCAAATAGTAAAACCCATATTTTAATACCAATAAAGATGTATACAATTTTAAATGGTAAGTCCCATTTTTTATTTTTAAATTTTTTATAGTGTTTGTGTCAAACTTTTGCATATAGTTTGTGTACATAGAATTATTCTTTTATCAGTCTCGCATCAATTCCAACATAATATATAATAGTCCTAAAAAAAGAAGCCCCCACATGCGCTCAAACAAAATCGAACTCCCACATTCGCTCTCACAAAAGTTAACATTCCTATAGACTCTGTTATTCCCAAATGGCACAAAGAGATCTAGAAGGGTGGTTGAATGGATTTTTTTTTTGAAAACTTAGATTAAAATTATTTACCCAATAATTTAACAGTTAATTTATTTCAGTTATGCATAGCGGAATATTGTATTTTATAAAACCCCTCAAAGATTGATTAAAGATTTTAGGTTTGAATTTAGTGATAATGAGAGTGGAATCAAATCTCAGTTTATATTGCAGTTGATATAGCAGTTAAGTAAATCAATAAATGAGACAATAATTTTTAAGAGGTTCAGAGTCTAAACTATTCATAGTCCCCTCTTCTACTCTTCTAAGTAAGGATGATCCGCTAAGGATAAGGTCACAAAAACTAAGGTTCACACAGAACCAATTACAACATGTCACTAAGAATTAAACCCCACGTAGAGAGCTGATTCCCTCAAAATCAAGAGAGCCATTAAGTCTCGTCTTAACCTCACACAGAGAACTGGTTCACTTAAAATCAAGCAAGCCACTAAGTCTCGTTTTAACCTCACACAGAGAACTGATTCCCTTAGAATTAGGATAGCCACTAAGTCTCGTTTTTACTCAGATCACTAAGATCTTATTGTTGTTTATATTTGAGGTGACGCTAAGTTTCGTTAAACTATTCTTCAAATAATTTAGTAGTTATGATTGATTTCTTCAGAAAGCGTAAAGTGGTCTTTCAGAAAGTGTAGAGTGGCCTTTAGATCATAGGGTAGGCTTTGAGCACTTTGACTTTTAAGCTTTGCTTTATCTTATGTATTTGCTTAATCGATCGAGAATTTTTAAGTTTGAAGTTGAAATCTATTTATAAATTTTTCTTTGAAAAATGCCCATTGGAAGATATTGTGTTCCAACTATTTTCTGCCTCAAAAGTCTTTTGATACTATCTGGTAGTCTGCTGTACCTGCCAAAGATCTATCAACTATGTCAGGCCACTGAATGTTGTGGCAGACTTGTGTTTCTAAATATAGCTGTTAGAAATGCAGCCGATTGGACATCTTTCTTTCTATCAACACATTTCGAGGATATTTAAGGTAAATGTGTGTTAGAGAAGCTTCCAGTCAGAACGACTGTTGACAAGTCAAGAGTTGCACTCTACGATACCAAATGTTTAAGACCGTAGAGTCAATCCTCAGATATGTTCACTCTACGATTCTTGTAGCTTTGTGTTTTGATTCATTGCCTGGAGTCGTTCTATGATCTCGGAGTTCCCTTTAGTCACTCTACGATCTGTCATGTCTTTGCATTATGCTCTACAACTCTGTAGACTCGCTTAGTTCATTATGCGATCTCAGTGAACAAAGTTTTCAACTCTACAATCTCTTAGACTGTTTCTTCTATAACAAGTCCTAACTCTACTATGTAGATCAACTTAACAGATTTGATCTCTAAGTCATTTTACAATGATTATCTCTTTAAGGATGTTATAATATTACTTGTTTTTCTTTTATAAATATACATTAAGCTCTTTGTCATTATATAATCATTAAATCCAATAAGCATGAGCATTGAATATAAATGCATTAACAATCTCTCCCTATTTAATGATGATAAAAATAAATAATTTTCAACAATCATCAATAATTCTAATGCTGACAATATATAATTAAACATGATCCTAGATACAGTTAGAGGATGTATTATCTAATGGAATATATGAATATTATTGATATCAATTGTTGATTTACAAAGAATTTGAACAAGTATTGTTTACAAATACAAAATATAACACTTGTTAACGTATACAAGAATACAACAATGATTTTACACAACTTATTACAAATATTAAAAAAAAACCTGTAAAGATTTATCTTCTGCTAAGCTTTCTGGTGCTCAACGAACGGTGATATGGAGGACGATATTTTCTTTCTTTAGTGACTCTTCTCATGTACTCCTTCCTACCTTCTTCTTCTCTCCACCATATTTTTTCATATGTTTCTTGTGGCCCGAGAGGCGCGAGAGGAGGAATATCTGATCAATCTTCTCCTATAATATAAACCCCTAAAAGATTTCTGTTCATGTACATCGGGTCATTGATTGTAAGGATCTTTTTGCCAGTATAAGTAACTCCACTCGACGATCCCACATGCTGGGCAAAAGATCGAGCAATAAGAATAACAACTAAAGGATGAGCAGTCAATGATTGTAGTAATATGTGATCTTGGTTTTTCTTTGCCTTTTTGACAGCATCACCCCGAAGTTGTGTGACTTCTTCGGTCAACTCTCGAATGGTATCGACTAATGCGTCGAGCTGCTTTTGAGTAACAATCACTTTATCCTCAAGCTTTACGTGATTAATGTCTGCTCAATGTCGTTCTTCATGTACCATAGCCATAGCCTCATCAGTCTTTCGTAGAGATTTATGGACTGTTTCTTCGAGTTGATGATTATTTTCCCTCATGTCGAAGACCTTCCCTCTTAGTGCTTCCATAGACTTGGCATTCATATCCTAAAGCATCTTTTTACTCTACAGTTTCTCAAACTCTAGACCAGTATAAGATCTATTATTTTCAGGGGAAACAATAAGATCAGTAGAAACAGTAGAACTTTGAATAATTGGCTCTGTGACTTATGTTGATTTCATAGACGCAATTCTTCTATAGGAAGTAAAAGCAATGTTATTGTTAGTCTCAATACATATGCCCACACACTGACTTGAGGGTAATTCCTCAAATCCTAAACTTAATTTTTCAGAGCTCGATCTTTGATATGTGATTAGGGAGTCCATGGAAAATGAACACATATTTTAGGTTAAAATTATTTTCTCTAGCTCCTCAATCTTGGAGATTAAATTCAAATCTATCAGTGTTAACTGTTCAATGGTAGATCTCAATGTGTTATTATCAGCCTCAAGTTTTGATAAAGAATAAGTATTTTCTTGAATAGTTTTCAATTCAAGCTATACTCATTATTTTTTTACTTGAAGTAGAGAATTGGTGTGATGTCGCAAGCACCCAAAAATAAAATCTTACTTTTGAAAAATATTAATGTAGTAGTGTAAGCAAGAGTCGATCCCACAGAGAATGATTAATTTAATTTTATGTTTTTGTAAATAAAAATAGGGGGGTTTTTGAATTAAAGAAATAATTTAAAGCAAACTAATTAAAATAAATATGCAAGTAATTTAATGAAATAAATGAGAAGAAAAAGCCTTGATTTAAGTCAAAATCCACCATCAAGAATTTTACAACTGATCACTGATGCAAGAATAACTCAATTCATATTTTAAATATTCAACGTGGAATAATTACTCCCATTCGAATAATTTTCCTATCTCTCCTTAATTTTAGTTAAGCAGAAACAAGCGATCTAAATAACCCTTACTACTAAATAATCTCAGACAAGCGCTAAAGATTTAACCTAGTAGCAGCATAAAGAAATAGAGAGATCGTTGAACTAAACAACACAATCCAAACGTCTGCATTTAATCTAGATGAATATTTTTCCTAAGATAAGATAATATTTTGATAAGCAAAATAATTATTAATCTTAGTTGCTTCGCAAATTAAAGTGACCAAACAATTACGGATTTAATATTTAATTTAGCAGTAGATTTCAACGAATAATAAACTAGTGTGCACCCTAGCAATTAAACGAATTAATCATAAAATCAAATATAGAATAATATTCAATACTCAAAATATAAATTGAACAATTAAAATAAATTAGATCTCACAGTGTATAAATCTTGATGACTTCAATCACTTAAACCAAGAAAAAGAATTTAGCTACTCATAATTGTAGAGAGCATCAAAGAATAGAAGAGAGAATTTTTATTCTAAGAAAAGTTGTGTCTTACAATGTGTCTCAAGCCCTCTATTTATAGGCTCCAAAATCCTCCTAACCCTAGTAGGATTTACAATTAAAAATAAAAGAAAAAGAAAATAATTATTTTCCTAACCCTAGTTGGAATTAAAATCCAATTTGGAATCAAAAAGTAGCAAAAATCTGAAATAATCCCGTTTCCCAGCATTAATGCGCAACCAAACAGGGCCTTAACCTCAGCTTTGACCGGGTCAACGCGGTAGCCGCGTCAGGTGACGTCAGCGCCCACGCCCGCGCATTGCGCGGGCTTTATTTTTTTCTTCTACTGTGTTTCCAAACGACGTCGTTCTTCTGATCCGCTGTGCCGCTCCTTGCCCGCGCATTGTGCGGACGTTTTTTCCCTTCTGCTAAAACGGCGCCGTTTCATTTCCTCGCTGCTGATTCATCCTCGCGCAATGCGCGTGTGTCGTTATTCCGAAAATTACGGAATTGCCACCTGATCTTTGCAGATTTTACAAATATACCCTCAAACTTTTATTTTCCTACAAAAAATAAATATAAATTAATTAAAAATATTATAAAAATACTAAAAATCCTAAAAAACACATAATAATAAATAAAACACCTAAAACACTAAAAATAAATAAAAACACATAAATAAAAATAAATATAAAAATACTATAAAATTATCTAAATTAACATAAATTAACTAAAATCCTATAAAACCTATTAAAATCAAAATAAGCTAAATAATTAAACATTTAAGCACACAATAAATATAAAAACTAAGTATTAGGGCATAAAAATATCATATAATTTAACTCTATCAAATACCCCCACACTTTGCTTTTTGCTCGTCCTCGGGCAAAACAAAAATAAAAACTATAAAAATAATAACCAAACGACTTACTTGAGCAACAGAGCAATATAAATTTCAACATTAGCCTCAAAGATTTTTGAATGATAACTCAAAGAAAATTTCAAAACCATGCAAAATCTAGAAATTCAACAGATTTATCAATTTTACTTTAATCAAGACCTTTTGTGTGTGTGTGAATCCAAATGTATCAAACTAATCAAAATTCAGATAAGTTTCGGTTATTAATTACCTTATAAAAAACATACAATAAAACTCAATATACTTTTTTTTTTCACATCACTTTCAGTTAATACAGACAAATATAAATCAGAAGATCAAAAGGCTTATAATCAAAGAAACACACTAGGATTATGCATTTTTTTTTCTTTCAAATATTTTTTTCATCATTTTTTTTTTCATTTAATGGGTGCATTTTATGCTCCATCCCATTTTTTTTCTTTCTCTTTTTTTCTTTCACGGTGAGTGCATTTTATGCTTCATCTCACCAACGAGTGCGTTTTACGCTCCATCTCGTTTTTTCATGTGTTTATGAGTGAGTGCGTTTTACGCTCCATCTCAACCCACCACATAATTTTTTTCAATAATAATCCTATAAAAATTACCTAAATCATCTCTTCCAAATTATATTTTGTCTTATATTTCACTTCAAATAATGATCAAATAAGATATAGAGTTCAAAAATATATTTCATAAGCATTTAACCATTTAAACTTTCTCTTAATTAAAACTAGCTCAAACAAATGGATATAAGTGCATGAAATTTAAAGGATCTCAAACAAAGTAATAATCAATAAAAAGTCAAAAATTCAAACTAAGTAAAAATTTATCATTTTTCCAAGAGTTATTAAATAAAAACCAAATTTTTATCATTGGCTAAAAATTTAAAATTCAATTAACTCATTGCTCAAGTGACACATCCTAAAAATAAAAAAACTACCCCATTTTCGTAGGAAACACGGTTACACTTAGCATGTGCAACAAGCCTTTAAACCCCAAGGTTACCCCAAGTGGACGAGTTTTGTCTCGTGAGGGTTTGCAGTGAATTTACCCACAAAATTCAAAAAAAATTTAAAATTCCTAAAATTTTCAAAATATGACCTAAAAATAACAAAAATCCTAAATCTCTTCCCCCACACTTAAAATTTACATTGTCCCCAATGTAAAATAAAATGCAAAGAAAAAGACACAAATAAATATAAAAAGAAAAAGGAAAAGAAATGCAAATCTGATTTCTTGGGTTGCCTCCCAAGCAGCGCCTTTGTTTATCGTCATTGGCTTGACAGCATGCTTTCCCCTTTGTTTTTAAGTAGTATAAATCGGATCCTCAAGATCCACCTTTTTCGAGCCGTCTCCTCGGAATCCCTCATAGAAATGCTTGAGTCTATGACCATTCACTTTGAATACTTTAGAAGTTTCCAAACTTTGAATTTCAACTGTACCATAAGGAAAAACATTAGTCACAACAAAAGGTCCATCCCAACGAGAACGCAACTTACCTGGAAACAACCGAAGTCGAGACTGGTAGAGAAGAACTTTTTCACCAATTGTAAATTCTTTTCTAGAAATCATCTTGTCATGAAAAGCCTTTGTCTTCTCCTTGTAAATTCTTGCACTCTCATAAGCATCATTGCAAATTTCCTCCAATTCTTGTATTTGCAACTTCCTATGCTTTCCACTATCACTCATCTTCATATTGAAACTCTTAATAGCCCAATAAGCTTTGTGTTCTAGCTCCACAGGTAAGTGACATGATTTTCCAAATACTAATCTATAAGGTGATATACCAATAGGCGTTTTATAAGCCGTCCTATACGCCCATAAAGCATCATCCAAGCGCAAACTCCAATCTTTTCTGCTCGGATTGACTGTCTTTTCAAGAATGGACTTAATTTCTCTGTTCGACACTTCCGCTTGTCCATTAGTTTGCGGATGATATGCAGTCGACACCTTATGAGTGACATGATACTTTTTCAACAAAGCTTCCACAGTTCGATTGCAAAAATGAGTGCCTCTATCACTTATTAGAGCTCTAGGAATTCCAAACCTGGAAAATATGTTAGTACGGAGAAAATCTGCAATAACTTTGGAATCGTTAGTCCTTGTGGCCTTAGCTTCCACCCATTTTGAAACATAATCGACATCAAGTAAAATATAAATATTACCAAAAGATACAGGAAACGGTCCCATAAAGTCAATGCCCCAAACATCAAAAATTTCACAAAAGAGTATGGGCGTTTGCAACATTTCATTTCGTTGGGATATATTACCTGTCTTTTGACAATTACAACATGACTTGAAAAATAAATAGGAATCTTGGAATAAAGATGGCCAATAAAAACCACAGTCAAGTACTTTCCTCGCTGTTTTCTTAGATCCAAAATGACCTCCACAAGCATACGAATGACAAAAAGTGAGAATATGATCAATTTCAGTTTCAGGGACGCACCTTCTAATTACTTGGTCCGCACAATGCTTCCATAAGTATGGGTCATCCCACATGTAGTACTTTGCTTGACTTTTGATTTTATCCCTTTGAGCTTTAGACAAATTAGAAGGCAAAATGTTAGTAACCAAATAATTGACAATATTTGCATACCAAGGTGATTTTTTATATGCAGAGAACAATTGTTCATCAGGAAATGTCTCTTCGAGAGGAAGCTCATCCTTAGTATTCGCCAAACGACTTAAGTGATATGCAACACTATTTTCTGACCCTTTTTTGTCCTTGATCTCCAAATCGAATTCACTTAAGAGAAGTATCCATCTTATCAACCTTGGTTTTGCCTCTTTCTTTGTCATCAAATAACGAATAGCTGCATGATCAGAATAAATAATAATTTTAGTACCAAGTAAATAAGATCGAAATTTTTCTAAAGCAAAAACGACAGCTAAGAGTTCTTTTTCAGTAGTCGAATAATTTCTCTAGGCATCATTCAAGGTCCTCGAAGCATAATAAATTGCATGAGATGCTTTCCCAACTTTTTGACCCAAAACAGCTCTTACTGCATAATCACTTGCGTCGCACATTATCTCGAAAGGTATGTCCCACTTCGGAGGTTGAATAACTGGAGTAGTGGTCAATAATTCCTTCAACTTATCAAACGCTGTCTTACACTCCTTGTCAAAATTGAAATCCGCATCCTTTTGCAGTAATTTGCATAGGGGTGATGCTATCTTGGAAAAATCCTTTATGAATCTCCGGTAAAAACCTGCATGTCCAAGAAAAGAACGCACTTCCCGCACACTAGTGGGATAAGGTAGAGACTGAATAATATCAATTTTTGCTTTATCTACTTCAATTCCCTTAGATGAAACAACATGACCCAAAACTATACTTTGTTCAACCATGAAATGGCATTTTTCAGAATTGAGTACAAGGTGAGTGTCTATGCATCTTTGAAGAACAAGTGTAAGGTTGTGCAAACAATTATCAAAAGAGTCCCCATGAACGGTGAAATCGTCCATAAAAACTTCCATGATATGCTCAATATAATCTGAAAATATACTAACCATACACCTTTGAAAAGTAGCGGGGGCGTTACAAAGTCCAAACGGCATACGACGATATGCAAAAGTTCCAAATGGGCATGTAAATGTCGTCTTTTCTTGATCCTCCGGAGCAATGGCAATTTGGAAGTAACCTGAATAACCATCAAGAAAACAATAGTAAGAATGACCAGCTAATCGTTCAAGCATTTGATCAATAAAAGGTAAGGGAAAGTGGTCTTTTCGGGTAACAGTATTTAATTTTCAATAATCTATACAAACCCGCCACCCATTTTGAACACGGGTGGGAATTAACTCATCATTCTGATTTTTGACCACAGTTATGCCCGTCTTTTTAGGAACTACTTGAACTGGGCTAACCCAACTGCTGTCCGAGATAGGGTAAATCATGCCAACTTCAAGAAGTTTTTGAATCTCTTTTTTCACAACATCCATCATGGGTGGATTTAGTCTTCTTTGTGGTTGACGGGTGGGTTTCGCTCCTTCGTCAAGTAAGATACGATGCATGCATGTCGACGGACTTATTCCCTTGATATCAACAATCGTCCAACCAATGGCCTTCTTATGCTCCTTAAGAACTTTCATGAGTTGTTCTTCTTGTCATGGACTAAGTTTATTAGAGATGATCACTGGCGATGTCTTTTCTTCTCCAAGAAAAACATACTTGAGATGATCAGGAAGAAGCTTTAAGTCTGGAGTGGGTGACTGCAAAACAGATGGTAGAGATTTTTCGTTAGGAACTGGCATATCAATATAAGGAATGTTACCTGTGTTTGGAGAATCATTTAGTGTTGCAATAACATCCTTTAATTCATCGGTCAAGGCGAACTCTTCTTCCTCCTCGAGATTCTGACTGATTGTCGTTTCGACTGCATCCTTTCCATCAAGTTCAAAAATTTCCTGTGCTAATGAGTCAATCACATCAATAGAATAAACAGGATTATCATCATTGGGATATTTCATGGCATCATAAATATTAAACTGCACAACATCGCCATCAAATTCCATTGTAAGTGTACCACTATGAACATCTATCTTGGTTTTGGATGTCTTTAAAAATGGTCTTCCTAACAAAATAGGAGCATTTTGATCACCATTCTCCATATCAAGCACGTAAAAATCAGTAGGAAAAATTAAATTATTTACCTGCACAAGAACATCCTCTATGATACCCTTAGGATAGGCATTAGATCTGTCAGCCAACTGAATCACCGTACCGGTTTTATTTAAAGGTTCAAGTTTCAAAGAAGCATATATAGAATATGGCATGACATTAATAGATGCTCCTAGGTCTAACATGGCTTGTTCAAATCTAGTGTCACTTATCTGGCAATGGATAGTAAACATTCCTGGATCTTGACACTTTGGAGGAAGTTTTCTTTGAATCACGGCAGACACATTTTTTCCTACTTTTATCTTTTCATACCTTGTGAGTGCTTGTTTTCTCTTGTGTGTACACAATTCTTTTAGAAATCGAGCAAAACGAGGTACTTGTTTAATTGCATCTAACAATGGAATTTTGACCTCGCATTGATGAAAAGTTTTATATAAATCTGAATCTTTCTCATATTTTCGTTTTTCTGTTAAAGCTAAAGGAAAAGGGGGTACCGGTGTATAATCAGAGAGAGGTGAAAATTTATACTTAGGGGTACCATTGTCGCCTTGAACATTGTCCTCAGCTTTACTGTCGCCTTTGTCCATGTGGTTTGCTTCTGTTTTGCCTTGCTCTGGTGGTGCAGAATCTGTCGTTTCCGGAGTTTGTATCTCTTTACCACTTCTCAAAGTGATTGCGCTTGCGTTCTCTTTTGGATTCACCACCGTTTGAGATGGTAATTTACCAGAACCTTGAGCCTCCAATCGATTGATTGCAGTCGCCATTTGTCCCATTTGCATTTCCAAATTCTGCATATTGGCCTTCGTGTCCTGCTGAAATTGCAAAGTGTTAGTAGTAAGTTGTTTAACCAAATCCTCTAAAGACACATTAGAATTAGATGATTGGCCCTGTTGTTTGTTGGGATATGGCTGCTTGTATTGGTGGTAGCTTGCAAAGTTTGGATTTGTGGGTGGATTCACTTGTGGATTTCCATAGCTGAAATTAGGATGATCTCTCCAACCTGAGTTGTATGTGTTTGAGTAGGGATCATATCTTCTTTGTGGTTGACCAGGAAAACCACCTGCTGCAGTTGCTTGTTCATAGGACTCCTCTTGAAGAGTGGGGCACATATCCGTCGGATGTCCTACTACCGCACAAATCCCACAAGCTTTCACTTGTTGTGTATTACCTACAGCCATTTGACGAACAACGGAGGTTAGACTATCAATTCGTTGCTCAAGTGAAGAGATATTTACCTCATTAACATTCTTGGATGAAAAATCAAGTCTAGTGCCGAATTGTTGGGAATTAGCTGCCATGTTTGCAATTAAGTTCCTTGCAGCTTCGGGTGTTTTGTCCACCAAAGCGCCGCCACTAGCAGCGTCAATCATGCTTCTATCAGTAGACAGGAGTCCCTCATAGAAGTATTGGATGAGGAGTTGTTCGCTGATTTGATGGTGGGGGCAGCTTGCACATAATTTCTTGAAACGTTCCCAATACTCGTACAGGGATTCTCCATGGTTCTGCCTCACACCACAAATTTCTTTTCGTATGCTGACCGCCCTTGAAGCTGGGAAATATTTCTCCAAGAATAATTTCTTCACCTCTTCCCATGTGGTTATACTTCCGGATGGTAGATAGTAGAGCCAATCTTTAGCTAAATCTTTTAGAGAAAATGGAAAAGCTCTTAATTTGATTTGCTCTTCGGTCACTCCGGGAGGTTTCATGCTCGTGCATACCACATGAAATTCTTTTAAGTGTTTATGCGGATCTTCACCTGCAAGTCCATGAAAAGTGGGCAAAAGATGTATTAGACCAGACTTTAACTCAAAAGAAGTGTTAGCATCTAGATTGGGAAAAGTTATGCATAAAGGTTGTTGGTGCAAATCAGGGGTCGCGAGTTCCTTCAAAGTTCGATTTCCAGCCATGTTGTCTTTTTTTTCAAGATTTGTTTGTCCTTCTTTCCTTAATCCGCGCAAAGTTCTTTCGATTTCTAGATCAAACCTTAAATCACTTTGATTAGTAGAACGAGTTATGGTCATAAACAAGCAAGGAAATAAAAATAACTATGAAAAATGACGAAAATAAAATAAACTAAAAATAAACACAAAAATAAATCAATCAATTCCCCGGCAACGGCGCCAAAATTTGGTGTGATGTCGCAAGCACCCAAAAATAAAATCTTACTTTTGAAAAATATTAATGTAGTAGTGTAAGCAAGAGTCGATCCCACAGAGAATGATTAATTTAATTTTATGTTTTTGTAAATAAAAATAGGGGGTTTTTGAATTAAAGAAATAATTTAAAGCAAACTAATTAAAATAAATATGCAAGTAATTTAATGAAATAAATGAGAAGAAAAAGCCTTGGTTTAAGTCAAAATCCACCATCAAGAATTTTACAACTGATCACTGATGCAAGAATAACTCAATTCATATTTTAAATATTCAACGTGGAATAATTACTCCCATTCGAATAATTTTCCTATCTCTCCTTAATTTTAGTTAAGCAGAAACAAGCGATCTAAATAACCCTTACTACTAAATAATCTCAGACAAGCGCTAAAGATTTAACCTAGTAGCAACATAAAGAAATAGAGAGATCGTTGAACTAAACAACACAATCCAAGCGTCTGCATTTAATCTAGATGAATATTTTTCCTAAGATAAGATAATATTTTGATAAGCAAAATAATTATTAATCTTAGTTGCTTCGCAAATTAAAGTGACCAAACAATTACGGATTTGATATTTAATTTAGCAGTAGATTTCAACGAATAATAAACTAGTGTGCACCCTAGCAATTAAACGAATTAATCATAAAATCAAATACAGAATAATATTCAATACTCAAAATATAAATTGAACAATTAAAATAAATTAGATCTCACAGTGTATAAATCTTGATGACTTCAATCACTTAAACCAAGAAAAAGAATTTAGCTACTCATAATTGTAGAGAGCATCAAAGAATAGAAGAGAGAATTTTTATTCTAAGAAAAGTTGTGTCTTACAATGTGTCTCAAGCCCTCTATTTATAGGCTCCAAAATCCTCCTAACCCTAGTAGGATTTACAATTAAAAATAAAAGAAAAAGAAAATAATTATTTTCCTAACCCTAGTTGGAATTAAAATCCAATTTGGAATCAAAAAGTAGCAAAAATCTGAAATAATCCCGTTTCCCAGCATTAATGCGCAACCAAACAGGGCCTTAACCTCAGCTTTGACCGGGTCAACGCGGTAGCCGCGTCAGGTGACGTCAGCGCCCACGCCCGCGCATTGCGCGGGCTTTATTTTTTTCTTCTACTGTGTTTCCAAACGACGTCGTTCTTCTGATCCGCTGTGCCGCTCCTTGCCCGCGCATTGTGCGGACGTTTTTTCCCTTCTGCTAAAACGGCGCCGTTTCATTTCCTCGCTGCTGATTCATCCTCGCGCAATGCGCGTGTGTCGTTATTCCGAAAATTACGGAATTGCCACCTGATCTTTGCAGATTTTACAAATATACCCTCAAACTTTTATTTTCCTACAAAAAATAAATATAAATTAATTAAAAATATTATAAAAATACTAAAAATCCTAAAAAACACATAATAATAAATAAAACACCTAAAACACTAAAAATAAATAAAAACACATAAATAAAAATAAATATAAAAATACTATAAAATTATCTAAATTAACATAAATTAACTAAAATCCTATAAAACCTATTAAAATCAAAATAAGCTAAATAATTAAACATTTAAGCACACAATAAATATAAAAACTAAGTATTAGGGCATAAAAATATCATATAATTTAACTCTATCAAGAATGATCCATTAAGAGTACCCTAAACCACTTCATGTATTTATGAAGATCAGTTGTTCACATAAAGTAGTTCTTAAGTCATACATATTAACATCGGGAGAGTTAAAGTCAAATACCTCACTGATATCAATTTTTTGAATATTAGTGGTTATTCTCTTTGTTGCTTCATTGGTCATAAGGTAGAGGTTGGCTTTATAAGGTCATTCATCTTCACTTGACTATGAGTCTAAGTCACTCTCTATTGCACTCCAGGAATCTTTGACAACTAATCCTATGTCTTTCTTATGAAATTTTCTTAGATATGTCGTTTTGACATGCTTTTTCTTCCTTTTTTTTTTTTTTTTTTTTTTCTGTAACTCTTCTTTGATAATTTTGTTACAATCAACAATAAAGTGTCATAGTTTTTTGTAATTATAGCATAGGTCTCTGGTATAGTCCTTGTCGCTATTGTAGTTATTGAAACTCTTGTTGGTACTGCTCCTGCCTTTCTTCATAAACTTTCATAGTCTTTTAGCAAAGGGAGTAATATCTTCATCTTCATCTTCTAATCCATTTTCTTCTTCCATAGAGACTTTGGAAGGACTTTCTGCAGCTTTGAAAGCAACTCCATTATCCTTTCTTCTTGCGTCTATTGTTGATGTTGTCTTAGCCTTTTGATTTAGCTCAAGCTCATAGGTGAACAAGTTTCCATGCAGTTGCTGCAGAGTTATATCATAAAGATTTTTTTATTCTCTGATGGTAATGGTCTTGTCATCCCATTTACTGGGCAGGGCTCTCATAAACTTGATGTTGACATCCTTTTTTGAATAGATCTTTTTAAATTCTCTTAAAGAGTTAAGAAAGATGTTGAATCTCTCGTAGGTTGATGTGATGTCTTCACCAGGTACATGTAAAAATATCTCATACTGTTAAGTGAGTTGAGATTTTTTATTTTTTTTTGACTTCATCAGTTCCTTCATGCATTATAAGGAGAGCTTCTCATACCTCCTTGACAGTTTGGTAGTTGACCACATTTTCGAAGAGCTCATTTTCTAGAGCTATGAATAAGATGTTCTTAGCTCTTTTGCCAAGTGCCACCAGCTTCTTCTCACTATCAATCCATTCTGTTATTTACTTGACAGTGACTTTCTTTGGATCTTCAATAGATTGAGCTATCTTTGTAAGAATATATGGACCATTAAGCAGTGCATCGAAAAACTCATCATCAATGGCATCCATGTATACATACATTCGAACTTTTAAGTTAGAGAATTTATTTTTGTTATATAGTGGTGACTTGTTTCCACCACCAAGCTCAAAGCGGGTCTTGTTGTGTGCCATTAGGATCAACTCAAGTAGTACAACTAGTTTAATGATAATGAGGATTTGATACCAATTGTTATTTTCAAATGACACAAAGAGATCTAGAAGGGAGTTGAATAGATTCTTTTTTGAAAACTCAGATTAAAATTATTTATCCAATAATTTAATAGTTAATATATTTCAGTTATGTATAGTGGAATATTGTGCTTTATAAAATCCCTCAAAGATTGATTAAAGATCTCATATATGAATTTAATGATAATAAGAGTGTAATCAAGTCTTAATTTATATTGTAATTGATAATATAGCAATTAAGTAAAGTAATATATGAGACACTAATTTTTAAGAGATTCAGAGTCTAAACTACTTATAGTCTTCTCTTTTACTCCTTTAAGTAGATATGATCCACTAAATATAAGGTCGCTAAGACCAAGGTGTTGGTTTGTAATATCCATGCACATGTAATAAAATTACATATAAGCAGCAGAAGTATGGTAAATCAGAATTTAAAATTTTACTACAAACCATTATCCAAGATTGACCTTTATGCATAACTATTAATTAACAATAAGAAGATAGAGAATTATACCCTTGTAAATTCTAATTTTCCACTGGTACGTGTTCAACTCTAATTCCTTCACGTTCTCCTTGAATTTCACCGATTAAATTCCTTTGATCAACATTAGCCACCCAAGTGTTTGGCCTTTAGAGGTGATCCACTAAGAAATAATAATGATTCAAAAAGTTGGTGGTGGCAAACTCAAGTTTTCTCTCTCTAGAAAATATGTGAGTACTTTCCCAAAACTTGTGAAAGTGTATGTAACCCCAATTCATAATAAGACTCCTCTTATTTATAGATATAGTCAATCATCCTAACACCTTTAGAAATAAGATTTTTAATTAAACTACTAATCTAATTAGGAACTTAATTAATTTAATATAATAATTATAATTCCTAAATCATTTAGGAACTTAATTATCATTTATGAGAGTATTCTTATTAATTGATTCCTAAACTATTTAGGAACTAAATAATAATGAAAATAGTAATAGTAATAATAATAATAATAATAATAATAATAATAATAATAATCCTCTTATTAATTTATAATTAGTATTTTCAAAATACTAAATAATAAATATTAAGGTATTTAATTTATTCTCTTCCCATAGTATAAATTTAAACATACTTAATTCATTATTACGATTATGCCATTTACTTCTTAAATAATTTTTTATTTTTTTGCGATGTGACCATTTAAGTTCTCCATATTAAACCGGTTATATAATAAATTAATTATAACTATTCTAATCTTATTTATATAAATAAATTAAACCATTTAATTCATTTAAATAAATAATATTTATTCCATAATAAGGGTAAGTCCCCTTAGCGATCAACGACTTTTCAGATAATATAGATTTTAACATTTAATCACAAAAGAACCTATTCAGCGAATAGTTACCGTACAATTCAATCATTCTACCTTATAATGTCCCAATCAAATATAAGACATGGTATTACTGTCAAGTCTTATTTTATTTGATTATATGCATTTCGATTCCCAAATGAATAGCTCTAATTAATGTAAATTAGAAACTACTTTTTAATTACCATTCTGCCTTGGCCAAGGACTATTGAGTTATCATTTATCGAATCGCATAGGGCATTCTCTTCTTTTACTAGAAGTGGTAGATTCTTTGTTGATCATTAACGTATCTCCATATATAACTTATTATATCCGATCATACCTTTGATACACCCTAAAAGTTTTAAGAAATATTTCAAAATATAATTAATTATACACAAGATACTATGATGATTTCAAGTTCAAGGATCACTTGTACCACCATCACAAAAGGAACTCCTATTGACAGACAAGTAAGACTCCATTAAGTGTTCCTTGAGCGAGTCACGTTCAGTGAACTTATTCTCTAATAAGCACCTATATACTTGTTTTAATGTCTTTACACAAATGATTATGAGATCAATCATCCTCTTCATAAGAGCAATCATAGTATATATTAATCTATCCGGATTCACTAATCCTCATTTTAGTAATCCCACGATTATGAACAATTTTAGTTTTGAGCTATCTTGAATTTAAATCTCATTAGCATGATCATCATCATGATCATCATCATGATTCTAAAAGCATTACTCAACAACTATGGGTTTATCACAATTAATGTCATCTATTAAATATGGTTAAAGAAAATATCTTTGTATAAATAAACTTTTATTAATAAATGAATAAGATTACAAAGTACATGCTATATCATATCAAATATGATTGACTTGTGTGCATACTACTTTCACAAGGTTCACACATAACCAATTACAATAAGTCACTAAGACTTAAACCTCACATAGAGAGCTAATTCCTTCGGAATCAAGCGAGCCACTAAGTCTCATCTTAATCTCACACAGAGAACTGATTCTATCCCACACAGAGAACTGATTCACTCATAATCAGGCGAGCCACTAAGTCTCGACTTAACCTCACATAGAGAATTAATTTCATCAGAATTAGGCAAGCCACTAAGTTTCGTCTTTACTCAGGTCACTAAGATCTTGTTGTTGTTTGTGTCTGAAGTGCCGCTAAGTTGTGTTAAGCTCTTCTTCAAATGACTTAGTAGCTATAATTGATTTCTTCAAAAAGCATAAAGTGGTTTTTTAGAAAGTGTAAAGTTACCTTTAGATCGTAAGGCATGCTTTAAGATTTTTAACTTGTAAGCTTTGCCTTATCTCATATATTTGCTTGATCGGTCGAGAATTCTTAAGTCTGAAGTTGAAATCTATTTATAAATTTTCCTTTAAAAAATGTCCTATTATTCCCAAATGGCACACATATGATCTAGAAAGGGGGTTGAATAGATCATTATACATCATTGTACACTTTTTCAATTCATCATATTTACCATATATTATTACAATTGAATAGCAAAGCGGGATTAGTTATTTGGTAAAATCCCTTTATGATTCTTGAAAGATAAACACACAATTTTGCTTTAAGTTTGCTAATGGAAAGATATTACAATAAGTAATCTTGTAATAAGACAATTAAAACAATTATGGCAAATACAATAAAGATAATAAAAACAGTAAAGAGACAATGATGTTTAGGGATTTTTAAGAGGTTTGGAACCTAAATTACTCCTAGTCCTTTCTTCCATTCCACTAAGCAGTGATATTGCATTATAGGAATAATGGTTCCAAATGAACCTTACAATTTGAAGCCCTCTGTCTTCAGGTCCCTGACCTACCTGTAACGACCCCGAAATTTACATAAACTTATCCATAATTTCGGTTCGTTAATAAACCTTTAATCACCTTATTTAATCTGTTAATTGACTTTACAACATCAATAACCAAATTTTTCGGTATAATTTTTTTCCCCATCATTCTATTAAAATATTTTGGCATTTAAAATCTTTACATCTCGATCCTAGTCCCTAGATCGCAACCTTTACTTTTTACTTTTACTGTCAATCTCAGTTATTATCTGGTTTGACTTATCACCCCAATTGTAAACATATGATAGTTCAAAATTTATAATTTAATATTATATCGGACTTCAGTTGTTATCTGCTTAGAATTTTTAGCATAATTCAATCAATACCATAATTATACACCTGTATAATCAAAATGCTTAAGTAACCCTTTAACAGTTCGATCAGGACTCATAACACCGTTGACATATTAATAATTACCATAAGCCTTAATAATTTCAACCACAACAAATCATTATATCATAAATCTAAAATAATTACATTATAACCTCTGTCGATGTTGTAACATAACTCTATTATATCCCGATACTCTAGGATTCTCATTTTCACCTGCAAAATGTTAATATTGGGCAACGATGAGCACAACGGCTTAGCAAGTTCAACAGTTTACACATTTCATGCTTCATGTAGCATATAACAATTAACATGTTATGTGTGTGTCATGCTTAACGTGCTGTGTAACTATTTCTAGAAATCGTCTTATATATACCGTATTCATTACGATTTAACGGCTATACAGATCAAACATTGAACATCTTCAGAGGTACTCACATAACTGCACCAAGTGCACACATTAATCAAATTATTAAGTAATCACATAACATGTAATTTCATATGCATTTGATCAATTTAATCATACATCAACAAATAAGCAAGTAGCAACAAGTACTAAAGAACTTGCCTCGGTCCGTAGTTCACCGATTAGTATAACTCGGCCAAAACTGTCATCGTATAACTTATATTTAATATATTAATTAAATATAGTCAATTATAAATTCAACACGTTAGTTTAGTTTAATAACATAACCGTATCTGTCACTTAACATGTCAGACATAACCTGGCATGTCCGTTCGCCCGTACTTATTTTCTGGTAATCTATCTCAATTCTTACATCAATGGATTAATATTTAAAAGAGTTACATATTAATCCAACCTCACACTAGTCCAATCATCATCTTAAAGTCTCTAAAATATCATTCAAGACTTTTCGACCAATTTTCAAAATTTCTGGATTATCCTTTAAATTTCTGTAATTATTTATATATATAAAAACTATTATTTAATAGCTTTTAAAATATAAATAATTACTCAACTAATTTTGCATCCCCTAAACATGATCAATATTTATCTTATATTATTATAAAAAAATTCACCAAGTTTCGTAATTTTTCAACATTCATAGAATTTTTCATGAATTTTCACTTATTTTTACATCAACTTTAAATAGCCATAAAATACAATAAATACCCATGCTCCATAATAATTTATCAAAATTTTTAGAAAAATTAGAAATAATATTACAATATTTCTGTCCAGAAATGTTTTCAGCACAAAAATATTTTTAATAATTAAATTTTAATTTTTAATGCGCTAAAACTTCCGAAATTCATAGAAATTAGCTCGTTTATTAGAAAATTATGAAATTTCAGTTCATTCCACATGAAATTTAATTCTATACAACTTTGTAGAAGGAAATATTTTCAGATTATGCACCAAACAACACAGATCTAACAATTTATACAACTTGTCCAGAGAATAAAATTTTCTGGACAGTCACACCAAATAAATTCTTTCAAAACATGTTATGCTCCATAAAATGGTTAACTATTTTGGGTACTTCCAGATAAATTTCATATCTACAATTTTGTAGTTTACACCAACTTCAAATTCCAAACACACGATTTTATATGATTTTTATAACCACAAAAATCGCTGCAGATTCTGGGCAGATAGTTTTTCGTCTGACCCAGTCTGCTTCAAACGATCACTACACACAAACCACAAAGAATTTATGTGATCTAAAAATTTCTACAGAAAGCTTACTTCCGTAGTTTTAATTTGATATACAGCCTGCTCTGAAACTCTAAAAACTCGATTTTTTAAAAATCCTCAACCGACAGCCACACAAAAAACCCATTTTCTGCGAAATGAGTTTCATCTTTTCTTTCATTTAAATTAAATTTGTAAATCATTTGATTGATTCATTAAATTCTATGGTTAGACCATTACCCATAAGATTAAACATGATCTATAACCATTAATTTTATCCACACCTAAAATATACCCAAGAAAATCAAAATTTATCAAGGGTTTAGAAATTTTATACCTTCAAGCTTTCCATTTTCTTCTTAGTTTTATCTTCTTCTCTTCTCTTTTTCTTCTTCTCAGTCGTGAGTACTCTTCTCTCTCTCTTTCTCTATTTGTTGAATATGCTCTCAATATAGTGGGTTTAGTTGACTAATAACCTAATCAAGATAGAGATAAATAAGAAATGAGCTATGATTGGTTGGATTAGATTTCCTTAGGATAGATAAGGAAATGAGTAGCTCATATAAACTCCACCCACTATAAAAATCTGAGACACAGCTGGCCCCACTAAAATCTGTAGCTTTAATTTGTCTTTTGGGTTCCACTTTTAATTATCTGATCCGCTCTTTGACTGTCTGACCCTAAAAACCAAATTTTCAAAATTACAGTCAATTCTTCTTAATTTGGATGTTCCCGACGTCGTGGTAACATCCGTTTCTTTAAATTCATTCCAAACTTCAAGTTTCACCTTTTATCCTAAAAAATCAAACGGTCAACTTTGACCAAAAAGTCAACTGAAACACATATCGTGTTTACAGTCCATACTTACTAAATTTGACGTTCCCATTGCATCGGTGAAGTCCGTTTCTCAAAATTCTTCTCCAAACTCAAATTTTGACTTTTCACCTTTAGAAGTCAAACGGTTGACTTTGACCAAAAGTCAACCCAGACACCAAATTGTGTTTACTATATCTCCTTGTCAAATTTGACGTTCTGAACTCAACGGTGCAATCCGAGTCTCCAAATTCTCTTCCGAACTCCAAATTAGGGTTTTAACTTGACTTTCTTTCAATTCCTTTAGTCATACTTTGATTATTTGACCACTTTGGTCATTTCTTGACATTCCAATTTGCTACATTGCCTTCACATATATAATTATATTAGTTTTATCAGGTATACATTACCTCATTATCTTCACACCGCTATTCCACGAAAATACAACCACACAGGGTTCCTTTTTAATCATAGACTACCACCTTAACAACTTGGCCACACATACAGGTCTTATAATTATCAAATGCTTAGGCTTGTTCACTATATCCATGGTTTACCTTACATATTAATCTGACTCACCTTAAACTTGATCCATTTTGGTCTACTAATAAATTTCAAATCACTTGGCTTCGAGGTTGGGTTTAAACTTATTACCACCACAATACCTAACTTATCTCTTCCCAATTTACTAATTGGGACTATCTTAATTTATCATTCAATGTTCAACTCTCACAAGCTTGCTTAATTAATATATTAAGCTTCACCTTATTTTTTATGATTAATTCCATTAATCATTTACCACGCTCGGCTAAAATATAATTAGCGCACCTCCAAGTATATATGTATCTTTACATATACACCTTAACTTAAACTTATAAATATCTCAATAATTAGAATTTATTTTCCTAATAAATTTTCATATACCTCATATAAAAATTTCTTACAATATATCTTTTAGTCAAATACATTCATCGAACTTTAAAGGTATTATATTACCTTATAATTAGTATATTTCAAAGCATACACAATCCAATCCCAGGTTTTTAAAAATTTAAAACCTACATTCACTCACATTTAAATCCTAACACAAAGATTAGGAAAAATATTTACTAACTTCTACACCTTTTTCTTCTCCAAATCTAGGTTTTAAACTTCAATCTTTATCTCATAATCAAGACCCTATTTAAAAATCTTGTCAAATATCCGGTATATTACACTACCCCTCTAGGTTTGATTCTTCTAAATCATGCGAGCCATCTAAACTCGACTTATATAAGATTTTAAAGCCCTTTTTCTTTAGGATCCCTTAACATATCCCTCCAGGTCTGATTCCTACAAATCAGGCAAGCAATCTAAACTCGACTCACATAAAATTTTGAAGTCCTCTGTCTTCAGGATCCCTTAACCTACCCCCTAGGTTTGATTCCTCCAAATCAACTCTTACTGTTATTGTTGATGTTGATATGTGAGGTGCTGTTAAGTTGTCATTGAGATATCTTTCGAAGAACTTAGCAGCAGAACAATTTTGTCGATATTTTCTCTAAATGTGCTCTCAACATATTTCTATATTCTGTTTTGGCTCTTTTATAGCTGAAATCGTTCTTTGATCGGTCCTCTAAAGCATAGAATGATATTGGGTTAATGATATTATCTTTTCCATTGATCGATCATCTCTTCGGTCTTTTATAGATCATTTTCTTTCTGATCTTTCTTTTGCTCTGTGTATTGACCGATTCGCTCTCTCTTCTTCTGTTTGAATCTGAAATATATATATATTTCCTTCAAAAAAATGCCCGTTTGATAGTTACCGTTACACAACTGGTTTCTACCTCAAAAGTCTTCTACCCTCTGATAGTCTCAAGCAGTCTGTTGTAGCTGCCTAAGTTGTCAACTATGTAAGTCTTATATGTATGGTTAAGAGACTTGGGTTTCTAAAATATACTTGTTGGAAACTTGGCTAATCGAATATTTTTCTTTCTCCTAACACGCTTCATAAGATCTTCAAGGTGAATGTGTGTTGGAGAATCTTCCTTGTTAGAATAGCTACTTGTTGATGTCAGGAGTTTCACTCTACGAAATCACTCCTTAGATATTCTGTTGAAATAAGTAGCTCTACGTTCTTGCTTTGTACCTTATGATACTCAATACTCTTGAGGTACCCTTTAGCAGTTCTACAATCTAGCTCCTTGTTCATGGTCGCTCCTCGGTCTGCATTCAGCTCCTCCACTTTGCTAGATGTGCCTAGTTCACTCTGCACTCCCAGAGAACTAAGACTTCAGCTCTACGAACTTGAACATTTTGTGTACTTCAAGTTCTAGCTTATCTGCTTAAGCCATCTTCCTCTTAAGGACACTTATTGTTTGCAAGAATGTGGACTCCACTATGTTTGTCTCTATTTAGTGTTCTTCTTCTGCTGTAGTGGATGTCATGTGTCATCTTCACTTGATAAACTAGTCGTTGCTGAATAATGCTCTGATCCTTGTCTTCTTCAGCTAGTTTATTCTGGACTTCTACTTGCTAAAGAATGCTTGGTAAGGACATTTCAATCATCTGTCGTAGGTCAGTGACACTTTGAGGATATTCGGAGTAAAGGTGTGTTAGAGAAACTTCCAGTCAGAACAGCTACTAACAAGTCAGGAGTTGCACTTTATGATATCAAATGTCTAGGACCATAGAGTCAATCCTCAGATATGTTCACTTTATAATTCTTGTAGCTCTGCGTTTTGACTTATTGTCTAGAGTTGTTCTATGATCATCGAGTTCCCTTAAGTCACTCTGTGATCTTTCATGTCTTTGCATTTTGCTCTACGACTCTGCAAACTTGCTTAGTTCATTATACGACCTCAGTGAGATTCTTCAAACTACTTTATATCACATTCTAGAAAGAGTTATATTCCATTGCAAATAGTATATGAGATTCTTCAAACTACTTTATAATTACAAGTTTGAGAGCTCGTGCGAGACACGAGTTAATGTGTATAATTTTTATCATAACTATTTAATAATTTTTTATTAATATATATTTATTATTTTTCACTGACATAATACATATATATTAGTAATATTTTTTTAGCATATTCTACTATAATTAAAAGGAATTTAATTACTTTTAATATTATGTGTTTAAAAATTATAAATTAATTGTCAAGAAATAACTTTTCATATTTCTATGTCCATAATTTGAGTAAGTAAAATTATATATAACTTTTAATATTTTAAGAATTTTATTTTTATTCTTCATCTATAACTTAAGTGAAATTAATTGTAGTTATTATACCACATTAAATGTAATAATATCATTCGAGATAACTCATCAATTAAAATGAGTTAACTCATTTTAATTGATGAGTTAACTCGGATGGTTATTACAACTTGGAAGGTAACTTGCAACTTGGAAATAGGAAGTATAACAAATATATATATATATATATATATATATATATATATAGTAGCTAAGAACATGTGATATTATGTTATGAATAAGGGAAAAAAGACTTAAACTTGCTATCATGTTAGGCCTTTACATGGTGCCTTGATCATCATCTGTTACTCCGTCATTAGTAATACATAACCATTCATTTCTGCGCTTTATTCAACTAAGTCATCAAGTCTTCATTTCTCTCCCTCTTAAGATCCCAAAATTTCCGTCATTATTGGCCATATCTTCCTCACCAACTCTAATTTCAAGACTCCAATTTTACTAATAACCATAACCATAACCAGATGTGAAACACTTAAATTTTACCCATAACAAATGTAAAGC
The DNA here is from genome assembly GCA_947179155.2 of Hedera helix. Lineage (NCBI taxonomy): Eukaryota > Viridiplantae > Streptophyta > Magnoliopsida > Apiales > Araliaceae > Hedera > Hedera helix. The sequence goes on along the minus strand of OX359264.1, from coordinate 9,200,569 downwards.
CGCAACATCATATTGTCGATTTTCAACCCTCATCAAATACCGACAATTAATGGCAAAGTAGACCAGTAAGCAGTAGCGAAGATTGGCTTTTAGTGATGGGATTATTATTTTTAGCAGTGACGTCCGTTCTTTTTTTTTTTCTTTTATTCGCTTCTTTTTCCTTTCTTTTTCTTCAGATCTAACTTCTTCTTTTGCTTTTTAGTAATTTTTTTTATGATAATGGATATTGATATTATCAATTGGTAATAATTTATTTATAATAGTATATAGATACATGATTGTTCAAAATATACATGCACTTAGAATTCTTAATCAAAGAGAATATGAAAAGATAATTAGGAATATGCATTGGTCTACTTTGAGAAACTTTTAATGTTAATTAATTGGGAATTTAGAAAGAAATGACCCTTCGACCTTATAATTCAAATTGGGTTAATTGAGAAGATGAAAGAGCAAGGAAGGGAATAGTTCAAGCCAAACTCGGTAAATTGACTCATGAATAATAAAATTGACTCGAAAAAATTGAATTTAGGATCGTCTATTGTGACGCCCCCAAATCGGGTCCACGCCACCCAATTTGAGTCGTCAAAAGACTACAACAAAATCATTACAATACACTGTACATGTAATGTCCTAGAATTTCCACGTCATTATTAATTAAATTATTAATTTAAATTCTAACGAGTTAGTTTTACGAGATTATTTAAATCTTTTTATGTGATTAATTAATTACGTGATTAAATGTTTATGTGATTAATTACTAGAATTAATTAAAGGGGGTCATTAATATGTTATTAAATTAGTGAACAAACCCTAAAGTTTTAATATCAAAATAATTGATAAGTTTCCTATTAATTAAATATTCAATTAAATTGAATATAATGAGTTAATTAAATATAATAAATTAATTAATATGATTATTAATTAATGTAAATAATGTGAAATATTAATAATAATATTTATTAGTCCATTTAGTAATTTAATACTAATGTGTTAGAATATTTAATTATTTATTCAATCTAATTATTTATTTAATCATGGATTGAATAATTAATGTGTAAATTATTAAATTAGCCCAACATGGGTCAATTAGTAGCCCAAGTGGAGAATAATAAAATTTGACAAATTAGTAGCCCAAACAATTTAATATGAGCCCAATTGGTATTTTAAATAAAGCCCAATAATTGGCCCACTTGGAAAATACTTTATATAACTTATTAATTATTTAAAAAGTGGAAAGTGACTATGATTTTGGGACAAAAGAAATTGCATCAACCGACCATGTTGGTAGTTGAGAGAGAAAAGTGATTTTTGTTTTTATTTTAATTTATTTTTCATTTATTTAATTAATGGATTGCTTGTTTGATTTTTCAAGTACTTGGACCATCCCTCTTTTCACCTAATGTGTCATTTAGTCATTTCTTGTGTAAGTTGTCATCTAGGGGCATGGCCTAAATTATTAGATATACTATGTGTATCTAATAATTTGCAAGTATACTTGAAATTGGTAGATTTCATTTCATTATTTTCTCCAAGTCCAAAAGAGAGAGCTAGAGAGCATTTGAGAGTGTGAGAAAATATTGAGAGCAAAATACTAAGAGAAGAGAAGGAGTTCTTGGTTTATGTCTTCAAGATTCACCACCTATTTTGGAAGAAAAAGGAGAATAGCCATTAAATCAAGGTAATGGTTATTCTAAATCTAATTTTTATTTTTAAATTAAATAAACCAACATGTGTGTATGAATATGTTAATATAGTTAATAATGTGTGGTAGTAATAGTCATGCCATGCTTGAGTTTAATATACTTGGTTTGCATTTTGGTATATTTTATATGCTAAAATATGTGTTTAGTAGTGTATAATCAAGTCTTGAAATTTATGACCAAAAATATTTTTATAAAACTTAGGTTTGATGTTCTAATATTATAGAACATCAAATCATAAGAAAAACAAAGTTTGAATCACTCAAAATGGAGTTATATACAAAAAGTTATGATTTATTGTTGTTTATGTGATGTAAATTTTTTTATAAAAAAAGAATGATATTAAATCATGAAAAATTAAATTTTCATGTTATAAATTGATATTAAGTGATTGGTAATTTTTTTGGATTTTTATTGAGGATTTAAAGCTTACTTGATGGTATAATTTTTATTAAAGTGTGTATTACCGGAACGGGTTCCGCGCAATGCGCGCAAGCCTTCTTGGTCGTCGGACGCGGAGCCAAAACGGCGTCGTTTAGAATAAGAAAAAGTTACTCCGCGCGTACGCGCGGAAGCCAGCAGCAGTGTCTCCAAAACGGCACCGTTTTGGGCCTGCTTACGGCTTAACGCGCGCAATGCGCGAGCACCAGTTTCCGCGAAATTACTAAATTGCCCCTCCGGTTGTTTTTCGGCGAAATTACAAAATTGCCCTCTGATCAGTTTTCAACTTAATTACAGTTTTGCCCCTCCGTTCGATTTTCTGATTAATTACGAAATTGCCATCGGTCCGGTTTTTCAACTTATTTACAGAAATGTCATCCGAGTTAAATTTAATTAATTTAAATATTTAAAAACTAATTTAAAATTATAACAAAAATAATAATAATACAAAAATGATATTGGGGATGATATTTTTCATTAAGTTTAATATTTAAATATTTTAAATATTAATCTAGTTAGCTAAATCATGGTTAAGTTAAATAAATTTATTAGTTATTTATTATTTAAAATGTTAATAATAAATAAAGGTGATAAATTAGCAATTATTATTTAATTCCTATTAAATAATAATTAAAGAGAGATAAAAATTTATAAATTAACTATTTATTATTTAAATATTATTAAATAATAAATAAGGATAATTAAGTAATTAATTATTATTTAATTAGCATTAAATAATGATTAAGGGAAATTAAGTTATTTAATTTAAATAATAAATAAGGATAAATAAATTAAATTTTATTTAATCTTAAAAAATAATTAAAATTAATTAAATAATTAATTATTATTTAATTGACATTAAATAATAATTAAAGAGGATTAAAATGCGTAAACTATTATTTAATTTTCTTAAATTAAATAATAAGTAAGGTTAATTACTTAGTTAACTATTAGTTGATTAATATTAAATTAAAGAAGGTTAAAATTAAATCAATAATTATTTATTATTTAATTATTATTAAATAATAAGTAAGTACAATTAGTTATTATTTAATTTAAATAATTACTAGAGTTAATTAATTAATTTCTATTTAACCAAGATTAAATAGTAATTAAATAAAGATTAAGTTAATAAAATAAATTTAATTAATTATGCTTTAATTAAACAATTGTAATAAGTTGTTTAAGGGTTTAATAAGTGTCCAACGCTTAAGAAAAATATTTTCTAACTTATTAAATTATTAACCTAATTTGATTGAGGGTCTATAAGGTTAATAATGTTATTTCGACTAATGTAAATTATGTGTTAGTACTTATATGATAAATAAGTACCTTAGTGAGCGTATAGTTGTGCAAATACGCCGTACTAATTATTAGACCAACTTTATTAATGTTAGGTTTTTCAAAGCCAGTTAGTTAAAGCTAGACATTTATTGTAGCTGAGCAGACAGGCAAGTTCCTTATCTCTAAACTCATTTCATTGAGCAAATTATTTATCTAAGCTTGAACTGTTATTTTCAAGCATGCTTCGAGTGGTTTAATTACTTTGCAATTATGCCACATCGATATTATTGTTATTCGCACTTATTGCACTTGATATCGTACAGTCATTGACTTGTACTTAATTATTGTTCTATTGTTTAAAGAACTGTTCAAAGTAGGTCTAAGCCATTGTTCGGCTAGACATTTATGTTAAAGATTTTAAAAGCTATCTAAATCAGTGAAGATGCGGATTCTTAGACTATTATGAACACCCATTTATTATAGGGGAGTACCCTGTATCTAATATCAGGTACAAAAATACTGAAATTAAATGTTATGCATACACATATTGTACTGAGGCTGATCTCCTCGGGTACATATTTCTGGTAGTAACCATTGGGTCAACCTGCTATTGACTCCAGTGGATTTTTATAGTTCATAGTCTATTTGACTATCCTAATTTTAAAAGCAAATTATTATTCCTGCTTATGTTATTCACATTATTGAATTGTTCAGCTATTCCCTTTCATTCATGATATATTGTTTCTTGTTCTTATTTAAACTTGTTGAGCAAACTAGTTGCTCACTCTTACTATATCATGAAACCTTATTGCAGTGCAACCCGAGACTTCAGAAAAGAACAAGGGTAAAGGAAAGATGAAGTAATAGACTTCGAGATGTAGCCCTGTAGTTAATTAAATTAATTGTTATGTAATATAAACCCTAAGTACTTTATTAAGGGTATTTGTGTACTTTTGTGTAAGGTTATCGTATCTTGGGACTAGTAACACCTTTTGAATGAACAACATATGTTTATTATTCCGCATTTAGTTATTGTATGTTGTTTAGAGGTGAATATTTGTATTGGATCGTGATGACCGGATCCGGGTATTTGGAACCCGAATTTGGGGGCGTCACAGTACAGTACCCAATAATACACAACTCAGTCTTTACAATTATTATTATTCTACAATACAGTGAAGACTACTGTAACAACTAACTCGGACAGCTACTTCATTCCCCTTTCTTCCCCGCTAGTCCCAACTAAGCTCTCATTTTCTAAACAATTGAACAAAAAAGAAAGGGTGAGCTTAAATAGCCTAGTAAGGAATATCATGACTAAGATAATGAAAAATAAATCATTCTAAGCCTTCAACAGTTGAGTTTTAAATTGAATATAATAGACAACAAGTTTTAAATCAACAGTTGTAATTGAGTTGTTAATAAAGTAATATAAACAGAATGATTTAAATCAACAATAGTTAAGTTTTTAAACAAAGTTCAATTGCAGTGAAATAACCACCACTAAGATAATCAAATAGATCATGATGTTTACTAGCCTCTCTTTTTAAGAAAATCATCATCAACTTTTATCATCTGAAATACCATTGGTCATGATCATACCAAACAATAGTTCTTCTTTGCCCCCGGCCAAAGAGAATATTCATCACTTGTCTTTGTCATCCGACCAAAGACACTCAACAATTATACCACATTTAATTTATCTTATATCATCTTTCACTTATATTGTCTTTAACTTATCATCTGTGTCCCAGGCCTCAAATATTTAGAACAACCTGATTCTTGATGATTGAAATAACAATAGAGATATAAATAATGAACAGAAGAAATAGGAAAAATAATAACATTATGAGTTAGCAAATTGTCCATATTCAAATAATGTCCAAAATGTCAACATGATGTAGAAAAAAAAGGTGTTCAAGTCCAAGAGTAATGTTCAAGATCCACAGGGAAAAAGTTCAACGGTAAGATTTACGGTACAAAGAATTAGTCTAAAATATTTACAGTTCAAATAAATGTCCACAGTTCAAAAGTTCAAGGTCCATAAGTTCACAATTCAAATATAACGATGGAAATTTAATAGTAATGATCTTGTTAAATAGTATTAGATGAAGTGGAAGCTATTAAGAGAATATTAATGAATTATTAATTCAATAATTTTCACCGTTTAATAATATTAGATATACAAATGAGATACTTTCTTACCATAGTAAGTTTAAGTGATAGAAGATGAAAAAGATGGTATCTCTTACAAGTAAGAAAGAAAATGATATCCCTTTATGATGATGAAAAGAATGATATCCCTTACCTTATCTCGTGACTAAATACAGCTTTTATGAGGTTGATCAACCTATATGTATATTCATAATTTAATTAATAAGTAACAAATATCAATTTTATGTATATAAAATCATCAAAGTGACTATAGTATAAATATACTTCAAAATAATTTTTGAAGAAAATAATTTTTCAAAGTAAAATCTTTCAAAAGAAGTTTTTCAAAATAAATCTTCTAATAGAAGAGTCTTCTAAAGGAAAAGTTATAAACTAATGTGTGTGTGAGTATTTAAATAACTTTTATAAGAAAAACTTGCTTAAACAATACTCGTACCCTTTCAGATCTTCAACGCTTAAGATAATTTTAATACATTCAGAGAGACACTTATACTAAGAAATATTTAGAGTGTGAAAAGAAGATTGAATGAGGAATGTATGAAATTTCTTATGTTAAGTCTCCTATTTATAGCCAGAGCTTTTCGACACACATGTTACACATTTTAATCTCATCTTTTAATCTAAATCATTTATCAATCAACACATGTTTCACTTTAATCAGCACTGTTCGTTGACTAACAATCGTTTCATGCCTACAAGCATTACACATTTACACGCATTACACATTCACGAAACGCTTACAAGCGTTTCACGCCTGCAAGCGTTACACATTTACACGTGTTACACACTTACATATTATTTTATTGATTTAATATCCCAATTATTGAATATACAATGTTTTTCAAATAATAAATCTGTTTAACTATTTAATACCCGTGATTACTACCGTAACAATTATTGGCCCAATAATACAAAATGATGTACATTATGACAATTATTAATTCAATAATATGGAACACTGTGCAATTCATAATGTAAAATATTGTGTAATGACAATTATTGATTCAATAATGTAAAATACTGTGTAATGACAATTATTGATGAAATACTGTGCAATAGCCACTTTATCAGTTTAATAATTTAAACATTGTGTAATATCGTGTGCTACTGTAAAATATCATATGCTACCATACTTTTATCATTAGATATTTTAACAGTTAAAAGTGATAATACCAGTGACCATTTTTATTTAAAAAGGCTACTGCTATCATTTTCTATATCCGATAATATTTCATTGTGGGGTCCACCCATAACTGAATATTTCAGCATCGTCGTACGAATATTTCCCGACCAATTGAATATTATCCGACATAAAATGTTTGCACATAACATCCTTAACTTTAATTTTTATTAATTTAACACCTTGCTGTTAGGCATAAAATTATGAGAAAAATTTTAAATCTATTTATTAAAATTCGGGGTCTTACATCCTCACCTCTTAATGAAATTTTGTCCCCGAAATTTACATACCTGACATTTCGAAGAGATCATGATACTTAGCTCTCATTTCGTATTCCAACTCCCAGGTCATTTCTTTAGAATCTTGGTTTTGTTTTATAAAATCTTGAATTGAGGTATAATCTTTTAGCGTAGGATCTGCTCCTTATCCAAGATCTTGACAGGTACCTCCTCATACGTTAAATCTTTCGCTATCTCATTTGGCTCCAACTCAATAATGTGATTGTGATTTGGGTCCTTCACATATTTACATAACATAGATATGTGAAAAACGTTATGAATGCGGGACATATTTAGTGGTAGAGCTAGTCTGTAGGCCATAGTTCCTATTCGGTCAAGGATTTCAAATGGGCCAATAAATCGAGGATTGATCTTTTCTCTCTTTTCAAAGCATGTAATTCCTTTTCATGGAGAAACACGTAAAAATACATGATCTCCAACATTGAAACTTTCGTCCTTTCGATGAAGATCAGCATAACTCTTTTGTCATTCTTGTGAAACTTGTATTCGTCGTCTGATTATTTGAATCTTTTCTGTTGTCATGCGCACTAATTCAGGTCTCAATAATTTTGCTTCTCCCACCTCATTCCAACATACTAGAGAGCGACACTTTCGTCCATATAAAGTCTCAAAGTGAGCCATTCATATACTTGCTTGATAACTGTTATTGTAGGAGAATTAAATCAATGATAAATACTTGTCCCCAACTTTCTTTAAATTCTAGTACACAAAGCCTCAATAAATCTTCAAAAATCTGAATTGTCCTTTCTGATTGTCCATCTGTTTAGGGATGATAGGCAGAACTAAATCGTAGTTCGGTGCCCATAGCTTTTTGTAGACTGATCCAAAATCATGAAGTGAATCTAGGGTTCCGATCATAAACTATGGATACTAGCATGCCACGCATTCTCACAATCTCACTTATGTACATATTAGCTAGACGCTCAAGTGAATAGTTTTCTCGTATAGGCAAGAAATGAGCGGACTTGGTCAATTTATCTACAATGACCCAAATCGCATCCAAGCCTTGAGAAACTTTGGGAAGACCAGTCACAAAATCCATATTGATGTGTTCCCACTTTCATTCGGGAACCTCAAGTGGTTGCAATGGACTCTTAAGAACTTGATGCTCTGCCTTGACACGTTGATATGTCAAACATCTCGAGACAACCTCAACGATCTCCTTCTATATGTTGCTCCATCAAAATGTATGTCGAAGGTCACGATACATTTTGCTACTTTCAGGATGAATTGCAAAATGTATGTGCCTCCATCATGATTTTATACTTCAATTCAGGGTCTTTAGGAGCACAGAGTCAAGAGTTAACTCGGAATATTCCTTTCTCATTGATTTTTTCTTCTGGAATAACACATTCTCGTACTTTTCTCATCATATTCATTAGTTCTGGATTAGTAGCTCGAGCAGCTTTGACTTTATCGATTAAAGTCGGTTCTACTTGTACGTCTCATATAGGTCCCTAGTGACTTTAGATGTATCTCCCTTTTTTGTAAATTGTACAAAATGCGCCTTTGTGTTGTTAGTATTGCATTCATGGTCGCATATGATCTTCTACTCAATGCATCAGCTACCACGTTCGCCTTTTCTAGTTAATATTGGATAGTGTGGTTATAATCCTTTAAAAACTCAAGCCAGCGTCGCTGTCGCATGTTGAATTCCTTCTGGGTGAAGAAATACTTGAGACTTTTATGATCTATAAAGATCTCCACCTTTTCCCCGTACAAGTAGTGTCTCTAGATCTTCAATGCGAAAATGACCGCTACTAACTCTAGATCATGAGTAGGGTAATTTTTCTCATAATCTTTGAGTTGTTGAGAGGAATAAGCTATAACTTTCCCGTGTTGCATAAGAATGCATACTAGACCACTACCTGAAGCATTGCTGTAAATAACAATTCCTCCTGATCCTAATGGTATAGTCAGAACAGGGGCTGAAACGAGTCTCCTCTTGAATTCTTAAAAGATTTTCTCGCATTCCTTACTCCATTCGAATTTTATGTTTTCCTGAGTCAACTGAGTTAGTGGAGTGGAAATTTGAGAAAAACTTTTTACAAATTTAAAATTGCTTCAATTTTCGCGGGATCAACCAATATTCCTTGTTTAGAAATCACATGCCCAAGGAATGTTACCTCCTCAAGCCAGAACTCGCATTTCTTCAACTTAGCATATAATTTATTTTCACGTAACTTTTGGAGTATTAATCGCAAGTGTCGCTCATGATCCTCACGACTCTTGGAGCATAATGATCCTCATGACTCTTGGAGTATATGAGGATGTCATCAATAAAGACAACCATAAAATGATCCAAATATTCTTTGAATATTCAGTTCATCATGTCTATGAAGGCTGCAGGAGCATTAGTTAGTCCAAAAGGCATGACTAAGAACTCGTAATGCCCATAGCGATTTCTGAAGGCAATCTTTGAAATGTCATCGGCTTTAATTTTCAACTGATGATAACCAGATCAGAGATCGATCTTTGAAAAATACTAAGCACCTTGTAATTGATCAAACAAGTCATCAATTCGAGGTAACGGATACGTCTTCTTGATGGTGACATGATTCAACTCTCGATAGTCAATGCACAATCTCATACTCCTATCCTTCTTTTTTTTAAATAGAATAGGGGCACCCCAAGGTGATGTACTTGGTCATATGAAATCGGTATCTAGGAGTTTTTAAAGTTGAACTTTTAACTCTTGAAGTTCTATGGGAGTCATTCGGTATGAGATTTTAAAAATAGGTTTAGTACCAAGTTCAAGGTCAATACAGAATTTAATTTAACGATCTAAGGGTAGGCCAGGAAGTTCTTCGGAAAATACATCAGGGAATTCATTAACAATAAAGATATTGTTCAAGTTTACCAAGTTTTTATTTAGAACAGTGATATGAGCTAGGAAGGCTTGACATCCATTTTTTAATAAACGAATAGCTTTATAGCGAGAAATAAAGGTTACATATTTTAAAGGTTTGGTTACTTGAATTTGCATGATAGGTTGGTCAAGAATATGAAAGCTAATAAGTTTATTGAAACAATCAATTTTAGCATGGTGGATAGTCAACCAGTCAATTTCTAAAATCACATCAAACTCATGCATTTTCAAAGAGATAAGGTCAATGGGTAGTGTAAGGTTATTGATTTGAACCAAATAAGATTTATAAACAGTAAATGTAACAGCTATTTCTCCTAATGGAGTTTCAACATGTAGGTCAAAGTTCTAATTTTTAGGAATCAAATTTTAACGTTGAGCGAATGCGGGTGAGATAAAAGAGTAGATAGAACCAGTATCTAATAAGGTATAGACTTCAAAAGAGTTTACGAATAGCTTACCGGTTATACCTCGTGCAGGTTTCGTGCCTTCTGAGACGTTCTAACAAAAGCTCTCTCTTGGACTGCAGATTTTCCCTTGTCATCACTGCTGGACTTGATTTTATAACAGGACAAAATCGAGTAATATGACCTTCTTTCCCACAATTATAACAAAACTTGGATTGCTAAGTACAGTTTTGACTAATGTGACCCTCCTGACCACACTTGTAGCATTTTAAGGGTGGTCGATCCCCTCCCCTTTAAACTATTACCAGTGTTGATATTGGGGTTGGTGCCTTTCCATGATCATTGTGGGATCTTTTTCTAGTGAAATTGTTCCCACTTGTTTCTCCCCTTCTGTTATCTGGACCGAAATTACCACCGAAGTAGTTATTATTTCTGAAATGGTGATTGCGCCCTCTATGATTCTCGTTCCGATAATTGTTATCGTTATTTCTTCCTCTTTGTTAATCATTAACTCTTGATTGTAATATTTCGTCTTCTTGTTCGACCCTTTGAGCCCTACCCACCACATCAGAATATAAACAAAGTTTGTGAGAGATGAAGTGTTGACGAATTTTGGGTCTCAAGCCTCGTAACAATATACGAGTCATTCGAGCTTCATTGTCTACCAAATGATGTGCAGAAGAAAGTTCATCTCTCAAAGAAGGATCGTAGAGTCTGTCAGGCGACTGCAGAATAAGGCTTGACAGATTAAAGTGTATTTTCCGAAGATCGTAGAGTTGTCTTCTCATCAAAAAGCTAACTCTCGATATCATAGAATCAACGCAGTCAGTCACTCTACGACTTTCAAAATCCAGTCTAGGAACCAAGCAGAGTCAAAAGGCAACCTTTACATGAGCAGTCAGAGTCATGACAACAATCCTTACAAAGTCCATCCAGAAAGTTGTCCTTGAGCTGACAAACAAGCTGAACAAAGATCTCTGAGTTCATCTAAAGCTTCTAGTCTTAACAGAGATCGTAGAGCAGCTCAAATCTTAACTCTACGATTGCACTTCAGGCAAGATCGTAAAGTAGCATAGCCAAGTCGTAGAGTAAGAAAGTAAGCTCAATAGTACAAAACTCATCAGAAGACAAAATTTGAGGAAAATTATTGATGAATGATCTCTACTGTCAACTATGTATCTTCAGAAGGCAAGCTGAAGGTAAATCTTATTCTTCAATGGACTACCTTTCTCATTCCAGTCACAAAGTCCCAAAACAATGTGATTGATGAACTAAATGCACTTATCTCTCCTGTCAAAATCTCAAAATTCTACAACTGATAACCATGCTAGCCTTATCATCCCAAATCGTAGAGTCACTTCCTGATCGTAGAACATATTGAGTCTACGTTTGCACTTCATACAAATTTCCTGCCCATAAACTCCTTCATAGCTATTTACCAGCCTACAATTCATGACATCAGTAATCAAGGTCATCTATTGAAAGGATGATGATTGAGTGACTAGCAGCCAACTCTACGAAATGTTCAAGTTTACTCTAACAGGGAAGGTGAACTTCACGCCCTCTAAACTTAAGTGGGTTAGAATACTTGATGTGCTTCAGTTATGTTAAATGCAAAAGTTAAGCCCACGTTCTACAAATGAGTATCTGACACGTGTCCTCTGCAAAAATAAGAGGGAACTAGCATAACTCAATTTTTAAAACTGACGGTGGTCATTTCTCATCAATTGTCAATACCCATTCTCCTAAAACTCATCAAAACCCTAGAAATCGAAAATTCTTCAAAAATCGAAATCTCTCCCTGTGTTATTCTCAAATCAGTTTAATCTTATGGCATCTCTTCAAGTTATTCCTGGAAATCTTGTTTGTTTTGAAAAATTTGGAGATGCAGAGCAGAAATTCAAAGATATTCTTCATCTGGTCAAGAATGCTGGATTCACCATGTGTTTGGAAACCAGCACCAGGATTTTCTCTACACTTGTAAAGAATTCTATTCAAACGCTGATTATCGAGGAAATACCCTCATCACAGAGGTTAAGGAAATCTCATTGCAAATAGGGGTTTCTGAAATCAATCTCAGTCTAGGTATTCCAATCGGAGGAATAACTTCTCTTGACAAGATTAATATTGAGCTTGGACTGGAGCTGATGGGCTATGAGAAGAAGTCTCCTCTAAAAGGAATCAAGAAGAAAGATTTCCCTCAGCAGTACGAGTTTCTGGCTGACATTATTGGGAAGAGCATTCTGTGCAAAGACACTGCATATGATACTATCAGTGAAGGCCAATTAAGGCTTATGATTGCTATTGGTCAAAGAAAGAAAATCAACTTCGGAGCAGTTCTCTTAGGATGGATAAAGAGATGGATAGATGATGCCAAGACAAGAGCTGAAGCAGGAAAGCCCACTCCCAAAATGCTTTATGGGAGATTCATAAGCATCATTTTGAAGAAATTGCTGGCAAATCCAATTGGGGAAGATGAAGGAGAAATCCTAAACTGCAACAAAAGAATTACTCCAAGATTGTTTGAAGATTGAAAAAAGAACCCTCATGCCAATAAGGGTAAGAAGGCACGAGGATCGAGAAGCATCAGCAAAAAGATGGAAGAGAAATCTAAAGGAAAAGAAAAAAGGGAAATGGAAGAAATATCTGAGGAAAAATTATAGGAGGCTAATGAGCAGTCAAGAAACAAAACTCTTGTGATCTATGATAGTCAGGAATCAAAGAAGAAAAGAAAATTCAATGAAGCAGAAAAGACTACAGAAGAGAAAGATGTCAGTACAGGGAAAGCTAAGAAGGAGAAGATAAATCCCAAATGGTCTAAAATTAAGAAGAAGAAGAAGAAGAAGAAGAAGACAGAAAATAAAATCACTCACACTGTTCCAAGGAGAAGTTGAAGAATTAGAGAACAGTTGAGAAGTTCAATCATTACAGGACCACCTTAGGTTATAGAAATTGATGATGATGAAGCAAATTCAGATTCTGGAGAAAGAACATCAGATAGTTCAAAAGAAGAAACTTTTATAGACTCTTCAGAGAAGAAATCAGAATGTCATAAAAACAGCATGTCTGAAAAAGAAGTCATATTGGGTTTTGATCAGGAAGCTGAACTAGTTGTAAAAGACTCAGCACCTGAGTTCAACGAAGATGATGATGTTGCTGAAGATGTTGCTATACCAGGGGAACAATTCTCAAAAAATTCTGATGCTGGAAAGGCTAAATCAGATGAGAAAAGAGACTGTCAAGAAACTGTGATGAAAGAAAATAAACACCTTCAAGAAGAGACCAGCACTTATGAATTAGAAGAATCAAAGATAGGTCAAGAAGGTCAAATAGAAGAAGAAGATTAAGTGGCTTTATGAAGAAAATAGGCAGGAGTTCAAGTACAAGTCATAAGGAAAGACAAATAAGGATGAAAGTTGAAAAAAAGCTGAAGAAAGTAAGTCTACTGAGGAAACTGGAAAAGCAGCAATATGAAGCATATCGACTGAAGCAGATCAAAAGGAGACGTAGAGAAAGAAGGAAGCATGCAAGCCAGATGGAAAAATGTTCTATTTCATGGGATCATGATCATCTATTCAGTTTCATTCCCATGCTACCACTTCTAAGGGCTATAGTCATGAATGATCAAAGGTCTATCAGTTATAGCTACTCAACATTTCCAAATCTTTCGTTAGTCGCTCAACATTTCTTAAAGGCAATGACCATTGCAACCACACTGATAAGCAGTGAGCCCTTCTATCCTCACTACCAAAGTTTCCAGGAAATATCCATCTGGAATCTGACCAGCTCTCAATCATCCAGCCAGTCTGTGGGGAATCAAAATGCAGAAATCAGAAAGTCCTCTTTTGTGACTTACTAAACTCTTAGTCACCCTGCACCACCTCCCTGTTCGTAGAGTCCCAAAACTTTGCAAACATTTTTCAAAATACCAATTTTCCAGTCATAGAGTCCCAACATTCTATGGACCATGAAAATGTACTTATGCTTAGTCTCATAGAGTCTCAAAACTCTGTATTAGACTTCAAGATATCTTTCTAAACCAGCATTGGCACAGTCAGCTCCATACAATATCTAAATTGATGATGTCAAAAAGGGGGAGAGAATATAAGGAACTAAGGGGGAGCAATATCAAGGAACTAAGGGGGAACAACATCTATGAAGAATGAGAATCAGCCAACTAAGGGGGAGACAGCAAACAGCCAGCAAACTGAGTCAAACTGAGTGAGAGAAAAGTGAAAAATGAAGAGCTGTAAGTATTATAACCTTTTTTGTAAAAATGCTCGTTTAATGAAATCATTCTTTTGCACTAGCCATACAGTATTTCACTGTATCGTAAGACATAATTTACCTGTCAAATAGATGCATTATATGAATGTCATATCAATAAGTCTATTAGTTTTGTCATCATCAAATAGGGGGAGATTGTTGAAGGTTGTTTGATTTGATGATGATGACTGTTGTGCAAAAATGATTGTGGTAAATGTGCTTACATGGTTGATTGTCAAATGTGCATCTGACAAAGTGCTTATATGTTAATGTGCTTATGTGCTTACTTGATTATGTGCGTAGATGTTAAAGTGCCTATATGGTTAATTGACAAAGTGATTATATGTTAATCAAATTATGTGCCTACATGATCATGTGTGTATGATATATTACCTATTTCAAATACTGTGATTTACACACTTGTATAACACAAATATGATCTTGTTGAAAACTATCTGATACTTATAAAAGAGAATTAAAGTTATCTGGTTCAAATGTTGTAAAGTCCTTTTAAAAGATATATGTGTACAAAGGACTTAGATTTTAAAGATCAGAAATGTTAGGTTGATCTTTCTGTAGGAGTCACTCTGCATAAAAGATGCATGATATAAGCAGAGTAGCATAAGAATGAATCATTGTTGTATTTGTGTATGATAGAGTCTGTAAAGTCCTTTTAATATATATAATGGTGTAATAATGTACGAAAGGACTTAGTTAGAAAAGATCAAATCTGTTAGGTTGATCTTATGTTAGATCTGATCAGTCTATATGATCGTAGAATGGATTCTACGATTCCAAGCAAAGAAGACTCAACGTTTTAGTATGATTCGTAGAGTGAAACATGCGACTCCTTATCAGGATAACTCTACGATCATCAAAGAGAGACAGATGAGCAAGAGGTCAACAGAATATACAAGCTAAATTAAAGAACTGATCAAGTACAAATCGTAGAGCTGAACTCTACGATCGTCGAACAGATAGCTAAGCAAGCCAGCAGTTAACGCAGAACCAGAGAAGAAATGTACTCTACGATATACACAATCGTAGAGTAAACTTGAAGAACAAGCACATACGAGAACTATACGATTTGCACAGTTAGAAGAAATCATAGAGTGAAACAGGATGTCAAGACAATGTAGAAAATTGTTCTACACATGGAATAATCGTTGAGTAGAAATAAAGGATGTGTCAACAAAGACAACAACTCAACGATTTCACTGAAAAGCACTGCAGTCAGCAACTTCACGACTTGCACAGATGGACAAGCTCGTAGAACGAAATCATAAAGCAAAGCACTGCAGACAAACTCTGTGATCTGAATAGAATAGCAAGATCGTAAAATTCAGAATGAACAGCCTATCACTCGACGAATTCACTGAGCAGTTCAGAACCAGTAAACGAACAGAACGACAATATAGTGCGAGAGAAAAGAGAATACTCTTTGCCCAAATTAAAGAAAGATTAAGTGCTGTTGAGAGTACAAATGCATGTCAGAGTCACAGAAGACTTTGTGCCTAAACGACTATAAGTCAGGACCCACTGCTCAGGAAAATGGTGAATAAAGTCAGACTAATGGGACATCTCTGAATGCATCAGAACAGCTGGTTCTAAAAGTCAAGGAAAGTATTTATTGATGGATCAGAAGATTAATTAGCAAAGAATATAATAATCTTTGCTGAACAACTCTGGGAGTGCAACGGCTATAAATTCAGAGAAAATCTGAGCTACAGTTTGATATATCAGAACATGTCAGAAAAGGGAAAAACAACTAACACAAGCAGCAAGAAGTCAACAACGAAGATCTTGAGGATCTGCACAAAGCCAAATGAAAGCAACGGGATTTCTTTCAACGGTAAAATATGCACAAAGATATAAAGGCTTTAATAATTCACAGAAAAGGGGGTTGTTGAAAATACAAGAAAGGATGGTGGACAACAACAGATCGTAGAGTGAAATAGAAAATGAATATACTGAAGAACTCCACGATCCATCAGAACACTAATACTGAATTGAGAGAGATATAGAGAGAAAGAACTCTATTACAAGAGAAGTGTTCAGAGCTGCTAGGCACGTGGTAAAGAGAAGCTTAAACACCAACTTGATACAGATATGGAAGCAACTGAGTACCAAAAGGAAGGAGCATTACAGTCATCTCAAAAGCCCATCTCGAG
This sequence comes from Hedera helix, assembly GCA_947179155.2. Lineage (NCBI taxonomy): Eukaryota > Viridiplantae > Streptophyta > Magnoliopsida > Apiales > Araliaceae > Hedera > Hedera helix. The sequence continues at coordinate 9,183,777 of OX359264.1, read as the reverse complement.
AAGCTACAAACGGTCTATGATAAGATGGAACAACTGAGTACCAAAAGGAAGGAGCTTCACAGTCATATCAGGAATTCGCCTCGAGAAATTATCAAGTACCAAAGGAGCTGAAGTACAAATGCCTAGCAGCACAATGGGTGATCACAAGAAGATATTGAGCATATAAAGAAGTCAATCATCATTGTCAAACTCAATATCATTTCAAGAATGATCACATCCTGCTACTGAGTATTTAAAGACAATGGAACTTAAAGTACAACTCAACAAGCAAGGAGCCAAGTCTGTTGAACTTGAAGAGGGCAGTTATGTCCTAGTCTTAGTGACTAAAGGAGTCAAGTTTGCTGAACTTGAAGAGGACAGTTATGTCCTTGTCTTAGTGACTAAACTAGCCAAACCTGTTGGGTTTGAAGGGTTCTTAGTGAACCAGAGTTTCCAGGCCTGATGTGCTTGAAAGGTTCTATATGAACCATTCTTAGTGGATTTCCTACTCGTTGTAGTAGAAGAGTGGAGTAGGAATTATTCAATCTCCGAACCACTTAAAACTCTCTGGTATCATTTACATTCAGTCATTTACATTCTGTCATATATATATATATATATATATATATATATATATATATATATATATATATATATATATATATAACTGCTAAAATTGGTTTACTTGACAAGTGGCTATCTTCAATACAGTCTTAACTCAACGAAGGAGTTTTACAAATCTTTAAGGGGAGTTTTCAAACTAATATTTCGTTGTTCAAATAAATCTTGATAAAATGAATTAATTGGTAATTAACTTTTGAAGTTAAGTAAAAAGTTTCTAAGAGATCTATTCAACCCCCCCCCCCTTCTAGATCACTTGTGTGCCTCTGGGAACTAACAATTATTATTCTACAATACAGTGAAAACTATTATAGCAACTAACTCGGACAGCTACTCCATTCCCCTTTTCTCTTCGCTAGTCCCGGCTGCACTCTCATTTCCTAAATAATTGAACAAAAAGGAAAGGGTGAGCTCAAATAGCTCAGTAAGGAATACCATGATTAAGATAATAAAAAATAAATTATTCTTAACCTTTAACAGTTGAGTTCTTAATTGAATATAATAGACAATAAGTTTTAAATCAATAGCTGCAGTTGAGTTGTTAATACAGTAATATAAACAGCAAGATTTAAATCAACAACAGCAATTATGTTCTTAAATAAAGTTCAACTGGAGTGAAATAACCACCACTAAGAGAATCAATTAGATCATAATGTCTACTAGCTTCTCTTTTGAAGAAAATCATCATCAACCTTTATCATCTGAAACACCACTAGTCATGAGCATGTCAAACAATAGTTCTTCTTTACCCCCCCCCCCGGCTAAAGAGAACATTCATCACATGTCATTATCATCCGACCAAAAACACCCAACAATTATATTGCCTTTAATTTATCCTATATCGTCTTTAACCTATCATATGTGCCCTAGGTCTCAGATATTCAGAACAACCTGATTCTTGATGATTGAAATAACAACAAAAATATAAATAATGAACATAAAAAATAAGATAAACAATAACATTAGGAGTTAACAAATTTTACTTTGTTCATATTCAAATAATGTCCAAATTGTTAACATGATGTAGAGAAAAAGGTATTCAAGTCTAAGAGTAATGTCCAAGATCCACAGGAAAAAAGTTCAACGGTAAGGTTTACGGTACAAGGAATTAGTCCAAAACGTTCACAGTTCAAATAAATGTCCACAGTTCAAAAGTTCAAGGTCCATAAGTTCACAGTTCAAATATGACGATGGAAATTTAATAGGAATGATCTTGTTAAAGGGTATTAGATGAAGTGCAAAATATTAAGGGAATATTAATGAATTATTAATTCAAGAATTTTTATCATTTAATAATATTAGAGGTATAAATGAGATAATTTCTTACCGTAGAAAGTATAAGTGATAGAAGATGATATCTTTTACAAGTAAGAAATAAAATGATATCCCTTTATGATGATGAAAAGAATGATACCCCTTACCTTATCTCATAACTAAATACAACTTTTATGAGATTGATCAACCTATATGTATATTCATAATTTAATTAGTAAGACATACCAATTTTATGTATAAAAAATTATCAAAATGATTATATAGTATAAATATACTTCAAAATAATTTTTAAAGAAAATAATTTTTCAAAATAAAATCTTTCAAATAAAATTTTTCAAAATAAATCTTCTAATAGAAGAATCTTTTAAATGAAGAGTTGTAAACTGATGTGTGTGTGAGTGTTTATATAACTTTTATAAAAAAAACTTACTTGAATAATACTCGTACCCTTTCAGATCTTCAACGCTTAAGATAATTTTAATACACTCAGAGAGACACTTATATTAAGAAATATTTAGAGAGTGGAAAGAAGATTGAGTGAGGAATGTATGAAACTCCTTATGCTAAGCCTCTTATTCATAGCCAGAGCCTAACCAACTTTTTTCACACATACGTTACACATTTTAATCTCAGCTTTTAATATAAATCATTCATTAACCAACATACGTTTCACTTTAATCTGCATCATTCGTTGACTAATACACGTTTCACACCTACACGTGTTTCACGTCTACACGCGTTACACATTTACATGTGTTACATACTTACTCGTGTTACACACTTACGCGCGTTACACACTTACATATTATTTTATTGATTTAATATCCTAATTATTTAATATACAGTGTTTTTCAAATAATAAATCTGTCTAACTGTTTAATACCAATGACTACTACCGTAACAATTATTAGTCCAATAATGCAACATGTTGTGCATTATGACAATTATTGATTCAATAATATGGACCACTGTGCAATTAATAATGTAAAATATTATGTAATGACAATTATTGATTCAATAATGTAAAATGATGTGTAATGATAATTATTGATGAAATACTATGAAATAGCCACTTTATCAGTTCAATAATTTAAACATTGTATAATACCGTGTGCTGCTGTAAAATACCATATACTACCATACTTTTATCATTGAGTATTTTAACAGTTAAAAGTGATAATACCGTATACCATTTTTATTTAAAAAGGCTACTGCTATCGTTTTCTACATCCGACAATATTTTATTTTGGGGTTCACCCATAACTGAATATTTCGGCGCCGTCATACGAATATTTTCCGACAGAACGAATATTTCCCGAACAATCGAATATTGTTCGACATAAAATTTTTGCATATTACATCCTTAACCCTAATTTTTATTAATTTAACACCTTACTATTAGGCATAAAATTATGAGAAAAAATTTAAATCTATTTATTAAAATTCAAGGTCTTACATCTCTTGCATTGTTATATATTACTGTTGATTAATTAAATTTTTACATATTTTCAGCATTATGATACAGGTGATAGATCAAATATGGTGAACAACTTAGCTAAATGTATCTATATTGTGAATAAGTTTCCTTTATTTTATTCTCTCTTATTTTCTCTAGGTGAAAGTTCTAACGTCCAAAACTTGAATATGGGGAGAGGCACTATCCTATTTTGAAGAGCTCTCCACCAGATTTTCTTATAATAAATTTTGAAATAAAAATTATTTATTAAAAAAATATAAAAGATAAAGTAAAAATTAATGACGAAGAACTTACGTGCAAATATATCATAGATGAAATATAAGGACCCCGAAAAATACAAAATTTGAAAAGTAAGTAAACAATTGTTGAATGACATTATATTATATAAATAACTTTTAATAAAATATACCAGCTTATTAGTTGTTAATAGAAAATTTATTTACAACTTAAATGAAATATGTTGAAACCTTCAATTAATTATATATTACATTTTAGTGCACAGAATTATTTGAAGAACAAACTACAAAACTAACACTTTAATTAATAATTTTATGATATATTTGCTTTTAATCTTTGTAAAAAGTTTATATACATTTCTGTCTAGCCCGTGCCTTATAGTTGTTCAATATTAATTAAGAAGGAATAATAAAGAAAATTGAATTCAAAATCTAACCAATTAAGTTAAAGGAGAAATAAATTTTATTTAAACAACATCTCTATCATCCAATATAAGAATAAATAATGGAGATTATAAGTGAATTTATGACATATGCTACTAGTAGTAGCGAACGACAGGTACATCCACTACTATTAATAGTGGATGAAAGAATGAAAAATTTTCAGTGTCCATTAAATAGTAGCGGATGTAACCCATCATTGTTTGCTACTATTAGTAGCGGATGACTTAGTCATCCACTACTATTAATTAGTAGCGACCAACGGGTTTCAAATTTGTAATATCGGTTGTTGATCCCTATAATGGATTGTATGTATTTTATTTGCCATATCTTGCTCCATAGCAAAAACTTGCTATGAATCAAAAATGGACAAAGACCATCTATATCATCCAATACAAGAATAAATTGTCAAAATTAGAAGTGAATTTAAGATATCCGTTACTAATAGTAGTGGATGACGAGTACATCCACTACTATTAGTAGCGGATGAGAGAATGAAAATTTTTCAATATCCGCTACTATTAGTAGCGGATGTAACCCATTTATTACTAATAGTAGCGGATGGCGAATTTTAAAATTTTAATCTTCGTCGTTAATCCTTATAATAGATTGTATAGATGTTATTTGTCCTATTTTGCTCCATAACAAATACTTGCTGCGGATCATTGCTCTATATATATATATATATATGTACATATATTATAAAGCCTGAGGTTTTTTTTTTTTAAACTATGTTTTTGGTGTAATTGGGTTTAAGGCTATAAATGATAATTGGAAATTTTGTATTTGTCTGCATTCGTATTTGAAAAATTTTGGATATTATTCGTATTCAAAACAAAACGGATATATCCATATCCGTAAATAAGGGAATATGAATACGGATAGAGGAGTATTCGTATTCGTTTAACATTCGACCGTAAATATATCAAACGAACGGTAGATATCCAGTATCCGATATTCGAATTCATATCCAAAATTCGTATCCGAATAACTTGCGTGTGTGTGTGTGTGTGTGTGTGTGTCTATGTATACTAACAATTTAATTATCAATAATCATATATTAAGTAAACATAATTTTTTCAAATAACCTTTCTTATATATATAATAATTAAATTTTACTATATACAATTTTTTTTAAATGTCATTTCACTTTTAGAAAATAGAAAATAACACTTTTAAATATAATACTAAAAATTGAAAGAAATTTATTTAATTTTAATTAATGTATTTTTACTATTATAAAGTGTAAAATGTCTAAAATATTTCATTTAAATAGAAAATTATATACTACAATAGCAAAATTATAATGATTAATTTGTTACAAATATTTTATTTTCAAAACTTACGTGTGAGAACAATAGTGAATGATAAACTTTCATTGAAAATACAATTATCTCTAAGATATTTAAATTTTGATTGATTTTTATGATCAACGATGGATGATAGCGTGTTTGACAAACTTTAAATAGTGATGAGTAATTATTCAATATAAATAATTTGAATAAATTGTTTACTAGGTATCTGATAAACAAATTCGGATACCCGCATATTTAAATAATTTGTTCATAAAAATAAAATAAACGAAAATATATATTATCCATATTCGGATATTATTTCGAATACCGAATATAAGTAATATTTTTAAAATCCGTTGTATATTGAATACGAATACAGAGAGGGTATTAGTTTTTTGAATACAGATACCACTGTATCTGAATTCATATATATCTATTTATAACCATAATATCTTATCCTAAAAAAAAATTTAACTTTTATCTATCTATCTATTTATCTTCTATTTTTCAAACTCAGGAATTACTTGGTGGTTACTTTTTAAAATACTTTAATTTTTATCTATTTGGTCTCTTAATCTGATTTGATTCATTCATGTCGATTACTTTATTTAGTTTCACAATTTTACAATCTATAATATAAAATAGAGCGGCTCAAATCCCAAAACTTCAACATCCAACGACCTCAAATCAATTTAGGCTTCAACATCTAACAGTCTAAAATCATTTGGGGTTTTAACATCTAACTATCACTAATCTATCTCTCATTTTTTCCTCCAATTCAACAAAAAAAAATTCAAAAATCTATCTACTCATATTTTTCACTCAAATCAAATTCACCACTACACTATAATAATAATAATAATAATAATAATAATAATAATAATAAAAATAAATATAATAATACTAATAATCATAATAATAGTAATAATAGTAGTAATAGTAATAGTAGTAGTAGTAGTAGTAGTAGTAATAACAACAACAACAATAATAATAATAATAATAATAATAATATTATTATTATTATTATTATTATTATTATTATTATTATTATTATAATAGTAATAATAATAATAATAATAGTAATAATAATAATAATAACAACTTATTATAATAATAATAATAATAATAATAATAATAATAATAATAATAATAATTATTATTATTATTATTATTATAAAAAAAAAATTGCACGTAAACAACATGGGTCACCCTTTTATTATTGACGCAATTTTCCTATTTTTCGGGTATTGCGATCGTTATGTTTCTACATACAAATTAATTTTGGCGGGAAATCACAGGGACAATTCAGATTCATTCTAATTGATTTGTAAGTTATTTTAGGTTGCAAAGAGTCTTTAGGTAATAGAGTATTTTTGAAATTTTAATATACGTCGTACCTTCAAGCACGGGCAATTACGTGTCATCTCTTTGGTGTTTTTGCGGGCTATATCAAGAACAAGTATTGTAGTAGGTTCTGACTCATGGTATGAGAATCTTTTGTCCAATTTCAAGAAAAAATATAGAGGAACAAATGTTAAAGTGATGCGATTTAGTTAATGTTATGACAATAATTTTTTGTTTGGACTTAGAAGGCTCATTTTATACTTTTTTGTATATATGCAAAAGTTTTTTTTTTGAATTTTTACATCTTTTTTTTCCCTCATTAGATCCCACCAAATGGCTTGCAGTACTATCATTTTTTTCATAGGAAATATTATTTATGGATCATATTAATCGATGGTTAGAGATACTTGAGGCAAATAAATGCTGTCAATCTTTTCATTCAGTTTTGTTAATAAAGGAAAGGTGTGTGAGATACTCGAAAACACTATATTACAAAATTTTGAGACCGTTATCGTCAATCAATTAATTGCTTAAACCTGTCAATAACTAATTTTAAGTTGGGAATGAATAGCACACTAATATTTGTCTAAAAAAAAACTATGACTGGATTGAATATTAATATTTTTGTATTAATGGTTGGACTCTCAGTTCTATTATGGAACTGAGAGTCCACAACAGTTTTAGATTTTTCAATTTAAAATTTTTTGATACAGTACTCAACTGTTATATTAGTTGTATCGTGTCTTCAGGCACGGGTTATCCCTAGTTTAGAATAAATCAAGACAGTTACTCCTCTCTCCCAATCCATTACCCTGATAAAACAAAATAACTTATCAAGTTGTAGAGAGTAAGTCTAAGAGCATCTCTAGTAATGACTTCCTAGACTATATTTAGTCTAAGATTTATTTTTCCGCTCCAGCAGATGGACTAAATATAGTCTATGACTATATTTGATCTCCTCAAAAGACTATATCTATGAATGAGATAGTCCATGGACTATAAATTTACTAATATTTAAATAGAAAAGTAGAAAGATGATATGAGTTTTGTTGAATTTATTAATTATTTTAATCTTTTTATATTATAGTTCATGGGATAGTCCATCTGCTGGAATGATGGAAGACTAAAGGACATTTGCTGATGTCATATGGACTAAGTATAGTCCATCTGTTGGAGATGGCCTAAGTACACAAATTTTGTACACAAATTTCATCTAAACCATCCAAAAGTGGGTTATGGCACGAAAATTCGTGTCAAGCCCCACTTTTTAATGGTGTAAATAAAATTTGTGTAAAAAATTTATATTTATAAACTTATCCAGTCAAAAGTTTTTAAAAAATATTCGTTGCAATCTTTGTTTGCAACCAACCCTCTTTTTTATTTTTTTCTCTTCCTCTATAAACTTGTGGAGATTGTAAGATTTTATTGGTGATCCCTTTAACGGAAGGGAAAGTTCGAATGTTCATTCCCCTCGTTTCAAAACTTTTTATTTATTTATATATATATATATATATATATATATTATCAAATTTAAAATTATAATATATGTCAACAATCCAAAACTAAATAAATAAATAAATTTGTAGATATAAATAGATATAAATGTGTAGTCATATGTTGCAAAACTAAAAAAATAAAATGAGACATAATTCAGTAAATCTTATCCAATTAGGAACAATCTAATTGTCCTAATATGATTGTGATAATCTCCGATTAATGTTGATAAAGTTTATTTAAGCTTCAATAATTAAAATTTTATAATAATATAATTATGATTATCTTCAATAATTAAAATCTTTAGGTTAAGGTGCTAATACACACACTAAAATGATAATTGCACTCTCGAATGGTATCTTATTGTAGCGTGTAATCCTAAAATCTATTTAATGGGCTTTCAAGTATTATTTATGATGTTTTTATATCATAACTCGGGCAAATCTACGGAATTGATATTTTCAAGTATCATTTATGATTTTATATTATAAATCGGGCAAATCTAGAGAATTGATATTTCCACAATGGATGAATACTTAACTTACTAAGCACTAAAAACATGAGATCGACTCAAATCTAATCTCAGCATTAGATCTAAAATAGAGTTCCAACAACATTAAGGCTATTTCAAACCAAATAGTATCCAAAAAATCCAATAAAGATTAAATCGATCATGACAACACCTTCATTAATACTATTTACTTTCAAACACAATTTTAAAGAATTTGACTTATTTTTTCTCAATATGTTTAAACAATAAATTATTACCAAATGTAGTATAAAACTACACATAATAAAAAAATTTATAATAATTTTTTTTTGATATTTTCACAAGATATTCTTCCCATTAATAAAAAATGGGCCCACATTTTTAATAGAAAATATCAACAACAAAAAAAACGTAAATATATCAATTCACATAATCAGATACGAACTCATGTGCTTGAGGTTCATTCGCTAAAAGTTAAATTTATTGGACATCTCAATCTCCAAAAAAATAAAAATACATGAATATCAATAAATATATTTGAGTTAATTATATTTAATATCATCATTTTATAAATAATTAAATACCTTAATTTATCGGACGATCCAATAATCGGAATTCTAAACCTAGAAAAGATCTATAAATCAACGGTCTACCTAAGTACACTCCCTTGTAGAAATATATATTAGGGAATGCTTTCATTTCATATGTTATATCTCATTTGTTCTTTTGACATGATCAGAAAGTTTGTCACAAACCCTCAATCCCAATTCTTCTGGTGAGTTTCTAAAAATCATTGAACAACTGTTGATATTTCTATTTCTCTTTCCCTATGCCCATCATATATATAATAGATGATATATAGATTTATGTAAATCGTCATTATATTTTTATGTTATGTATTTGGATTTACAAAAATATATAGGAAAAAGAAAATAAGAAACTTTTATTTTTACTGGGTGGCTACGTATCTTTTTAGCACCTGTCTTCTCCATTTTGTGCTGTCGAAAGAAATGACCACTTTGTTCAGCATATGAAATCACGCCCCTCAAAAACCTTAATTCTTCTGGGTTTTTCTCATTCACAATTTTTCCTTTTCTATGTGCAGAAAAAGTTGCTGGGTCTTCAAGCAAAAGAAAGAAAAGGGCTGAACCAAAACATACGCAAGGTAAAAATATCTACAAATCAAAACAAAGTATAAAAAAAAAAATCATAGCTGTAGTTTGTGTATTTGTTTTAATTCTTTTTCGCTGAATGTTTATGAACCCTATCTAAATTAATTGTTTTTTTTTTCTTTTTGTATTTGTTGATTTTCATTTCATGCGTCAAAGAAAAGGGAAAATTTAGGAAAAAATGGCTGGATGGTCAAAATCAAAACATGGGTTGGAATTAAAAACTAGTAAAATTGATCAAGGTTATGAGAGCAATAATGTGTTGTGTTTTGATCTTGATTTTACTTCAAATGATGGTGTTTTTGATGAATGTAAGGATAGACTGAGAGGTTTGTTTGATCAAGTTATTCCGATTTTTCTGAGGGAGGTATCAGTGGAAAAATATTTTCGACCTCTTCCGGCATTGCTTGCTGATGGGCAGCCGGTGGATTTGTTTCAACTGTTCTGTGTAGTGAAAAAAAGAGGTGGTTTTGATACTGTTTCCAGGAAGGGATTGTGGGGTTTGGTTGCAGAGGAATGTGAGTTGAGTGTTGGATTAGTGGCATCTGTTAAATTAATTTATATTAAGTACTTGAAGGAGTTGGATGAGTGGTTACGGAAAGTCTTTAGGGATACGAGGTCAGAGAATGGAGAGATTGAACTTTTTAAGAAATTAGATTTGTTAATTGCAAAGTCGGAGGAGCTTAGAAGTTTGGTATTGAGTGGCAAAGAAAAGAGAAGGAATGGTTTGAAATCCAATGCAACTGAAAGTTATGTTGATATTTATATTGGTAAGAGTGAATCACATTTATCAGATGGAGGAGACTCCAATAAGGTGCTTGATCATGTGGAAAGTAGTATGGAAGATGGTACACTTGAATTGAAATTCAATGAAATTGGAGGTTACGTTGATCTTGATATTGGTAAGAGTGAATTTCTTTTGACAGATGGCAGTTTCAATAAATTGCATGATAATGTAGATAGTGATGATGACGAGAAATATTTTTGTATCCAAGGCGACAAAAATATCATGTTATCAGCCAAGTGTGTTGTGGATAAAGTAATTAGCTCTCAGAAGATTGAATGTTGTTCAGGGGTCGAAGGAGACAAAGTGCAAGACGATATAAAAACAAGTAGAATTGATGACGACGAAAAACTTGGTGTCCAGGACGATTATGATATCCTGTTATCAGCTAAAAGTGTTGTTGACAAAGTAGTTAGTTGTAAGAGTGGATCGTGTTCATGGGCCGAAGGAGACAATATAGCAAGTGCAAATGATGATGATGAAAATCTAACTGACGATTATGATTTCCTGTTATCTGCCAGAAGTTTTACTGATAAAGTCGTTACTTCTGAGAAGAGAGAATTGAATACATGGGGTGGCCGAGTTATTAATGAAGCTGTCGACAAAATAATTAGTTCTCTTCCTCGGAAGAGGAAACGAGAATCTATCTCTGTATCAGGAATGCTAAATTGGCTTACTCAAGTCGCGAAGCACCCTGATGATCCTGAAATTGGGGTAATTCCGGCACCTTCCAAATGGAAGGTGCATGGAGTAGAGGAGTTCTGGATGCAGGCTTTATTGGCACGCGAGGCGCTCTTGATAAAAAGGCCAAATGATGCAGACAGTGAAGAGTCTTCCGTCCAGGTATAAATTCTTGCATTTAAACTTTCAAATTATAGAATTAATCAGTCCCTTTAGTCTTTACTGTGCACTCTAGATCCTGGTTTTGGTTTTTCCGCCACTGCTAAATATTATAATCTTACTTATGCCATATAGGTCAGGCATCTACAGTCCTTGCTAGAAATACCAATCCATGATGAATTTGCATTTCATCTTTCTCATTTTAACTATCGTCTTCAATTGGATTTATAATCAATTATAGAATGTGGTTTTCCTATTTATAATGCATCATTGATCTTTACTTTCTATATGTAATGTCAAGAATCACAGAATCAACTTCCTATAAACATGTTCAACTTAATAAATTATTACGGCCATTTTTAGCACAAAATTATCCATTCTGCCGCAGTTAAAATGGTATAAAGCTGTCATATAAGACTTTGGAAACAGTCATTTGTTGTGAAGCTCTCAGCATAGGGAATATCCATGATTATTGGTTTCAATGAGATTATAGAACCGTTGATAACTGACGTAATTAATCTAGAGTTTTGTGTGGCATCAATTAATTACCTTGCATCTTTGTGCATATGTTAATTTGGTAACCTTTGGTGTCATTTCTATTATTTCATATTTCTGCTGATTAATGACTCAGGAGTTTGGTTTGATAGGATGTCTATATTTTTTAGGAAGTTGACTGTACACTCTTGTTGATTTCAGCTCCAGTTTATATAAAATTAACCTCCGAAAAGCCTCTTCTTGTTATGGTTTACCATTATCAGTTTATCAATTAGTCAAATATGGCATGAGAATCAAATATAGGTATATACCTTTATAGATAAATTTTTTGTTATGTAATTAGCATGATATGAATGATTCTCAAAGTATTAATTAAAGACAAAATGCTAGTCAATGCAATGATCGCAATTGTAGGTCATTGCTTCGATTTTTTCCTCTAGCTTGCATTTGTTTGCCTCTTCACTGATGTTTTTGATTCAAGTCCAGTTTTTTTTCTCCAAGTTTGTAGTTAAATTGCCCAAATCTCCTGTCAGCCATGCTTAGTTTACAGACACTTTAGTAAAACCATCAACATGTTTGTATGTCTTACTAATTGCCGTAAATTTTCATGGCACAGCACAATTAATGGATCCTTTGTATTACCTCCTTCCTGCAAAGATGATGCCCTTTATGTATTTATTGGTACTGATTTTAAGACTTGCTGAAAGTCTGAAACATACTTGTACATTTTATTTTCTATACAATAAATATGAAATTTTGAAAATAATAATAATACTCCTTTGGTTTCCAAATATAAGACCAATATTGACTTTTTGAAGTCAATTTGACATTTTTTTCAATTTCATAATTGTTAACTTTTGAAAAATCCTGGAATTAGTAGTTCTTTTTATATAGTTTGCAATTTTCATATTGAATTAATCTAAAACTTAATAAAATTATATGGATTTTATATTTGAAAATATATCAAGTTGACTTTTAAAGGTCAATTATGATCTTATATTTTAGAATGGAGGGAATATTAAGAACTTGAGAATACAACAATATATTTTGGAAAATGGAAAGATGTGTTTTCTGGCCGTCTTTTTTAATGAAAGTACTTTATGAAGTAAATTCATGCCAAAACCCCCCATAACAAATGTGCTTGTCTATCTTTGCATATGGAGGGAGCATTCCATTATTGGACAACTTTACTACACAGGTACTTGTGTACTACTGAACCAAAGGCTTAAACCGAGTCAGTTATTCAATTAGTCCACTATGTTGCACGTATCTTTCTGCTACAATCCAGTTCAAAAGCTCTATGCTTTGGTCTACATTTTTCTGTTCATTATTCATGAAGGGGGCCTTATTCTTATAACCCAACTCATTTGTTTTACCACCTTTTCTCTCATGTTGCATCTTGGAGTTTTTGGGAATATCTCATTTTATATTTGGAAGTTTGCTTCGTATTTGACATACGTATTTTCTTAGACTACTGAATGGTGAACCACTTTACAATTTAATGTTGGTCTTTGTGAGTGCTGCTTTTATCTTGCAATTTTATTTAGTTATTTCTGACTTTGTGATCCCGTTCTAACTACGGCTAGCGATCAGCAACATTTAATATACTACTTACTTGTCTTGCCTTACGGATTTACATTATTAGGAGTAATAGAAGGCCTTAGGATTATGGGTTAAGTAAATGAATGTATTTAAGATAGAGTTGCTTGAAGAATTGTATAGTCTAACCTCGTCAATCACTTCAATTGTATATCAAAACAATTTTGTATAAAAATTTTGGCTGATATAAAAAATGTTCTAGTAGGTTATGGATTATGTGCCAGATTTGTGCGGATATACATCTTCTCCAAAGATTCCAGGGTTGAGAGAATTTGTTCTCATACATGTAAACCTTTGTTACATGAACTCTTCAATTGAGGCTGACGTACCATGTCCAGACTAGTGGGCATGAGTGTGCGTATGGGATCTGAGTCATATCCTTCATCTGTCAGTTGGACACTTCGAGTCATTGACAATTGGTTGTGTACCCCACAAACCTTATGGTAATTTTGAAATTGAACCCATAAACATTACTTTTTTCCACTAAATCTGTCATATTTAAATATTCACTTAAAAATACGCCACTAGTTATCTTTTATATCAAATAAACCCCAAATGTTCAACATTCCTATTTAGCAAAAAAATGAGTTTGACATTCTCACACTAAATATCACATGCATTAATTGTATCAACATTACATGTAGTACCCATGCAGCCATATCTAAAAATTGGATCATTTTATGTCATGTCTGTGTATCCTATTATATTAGAAATAAACAAGTACACTACCAACCCCTGATTCCCATATCCAAGTCCATGTAACATAGATGTACACCGATTGGTAACTTGTAAAATCATGACTAGTTTTCTTAGCAAGACTACATCTTTTTGAGCAGTTTTGTTCTTCTTCTTTATTGCTGTTTTTTATTTATTTAGTATTGTTATTATTAAAATTATTATTTTCTTCTTCTTCTTTTTTTTTTTTTTGGATTAACTTTTATTTATTTATTTATTTTGTCTTATCTCTTTCTTTTTTTCTTATTTGTTTTCTTTTTAGCAGTTTTTCAATATGCATATGTATGTATTTTTCTATATGTGGTTATTTTTATTCTATTTATAACTTTGCACTTCTAATCTTTAAGTTCAAACTATCTTATGTAATCCTTTGCCAGTTTTTGTTTTATATTGTTCTTTTCTCTTTCCTCTCTGCCCTACATTTACATATGGGATCCATTTTCAGCCAACCCTAACTATTTTGGGATAAAAGGAACTGTTAAATGAGTTGAGTGTTATTCTTCTTCAGTTCCGCTTTCTGTTGGAAGACTTGAGGATTTTTAAAATGATGTGTCCTCCGTAACCCTGTAACACTATTCGTTACATAATTTTGTTTTTGGATCGTAAGAGAATGGTTAGGCTCTCTGTTTGTTTACCGATTACAGTAGTATGTTAGGTTGTTTAAGTAGGTAATTTAGGTTTAGTTGATATTTTGGAGTTATATACGAAGTCCAAATAGGCTGTTGATCTGTTATGCCTTGGTGCTAATCTAAGTAGGTTAGCTAGTTGGATCTCCCATGAACAAGCTGATTTTTATAAATTTATTACAACCCTTGATTTGTAGTTTTACGTATGGTTTCTTATAACACTGATGTGTGTGTGTGTGTGTGTGTGTATTTCAAAATTAATTTAATAAAAACATAGAATACTGATGGGTGTGTGTGTGTGTTAGCTTTCAGCTTGTGAAGAGTGGGCAGCCTCCCTAGGCTCTAGCTAAGGCCTAAGATTTGAAGCTATGCTAAAGTAGATATTGTATTATTCCTAAATCTTCAAATTCATTGACTTGCTCCGTAAATTATTTTTAAACTCTTATGGTCTCTCCTCCGATCTATAGTTCTCTTAAATTCTTCAACCAAACCGTACTTTCTTAGTTGGTGGTATACTTCATCTTCGCAAAATAATATTTAAATTGGGGTGATTTGTTTTTATCTGAAATATATATATTGGGAAAATATTGTATAAGGCATGCCTTAGCCAATCTTGGCTAGGCTACTTAATAAAACAGCTTAGTTTTGTATAGATAGATGGGTGATTTGCAATTTTAATTAGTGGGTTTCTATTGGCTTCTGCTTAGGCCAAATATATGATTATACATTTCGAGTCGTAAAATTATCTTATCATGTTCTATTATTTGTTGTTATTGCTCTTGTATGTGATTAGGATCTATCCTTTTACATGCTTTAGTGCGTTGTATAGCAATTGATAGTCAATTCATTTCTCTTGTTATTTTTCCTGGATTCCTTGTTTGAGAGTCATGGCCAGTGAAATTGTTGGTTGAACTTGTATAATCTCTTTGAAGTATGTAATTAACTCTACTTTTCCAAAAAAAAAAAAAGAGAGAAAAGAAAGAAAAAAGAAGGCATTTTCGACTCCTTTAGCCTCATATTTCATTTTTGTTTCCTCAAGTCCAATTATTGTGTTTAGGACCTTCTATAGAATCTTAATTATCATTGCATGATCATTTTTTTTAATTAATACGTCAAATCCTGAAGAGGGACCAACAGTATCGTGCTTTAACCAGGTCATATTAGAGTTAAAACTAATTATGATTTTGTTTAGTTTCCTGGTGAATGCCTCAATACTAACGTTTTTGAACTGGATCCGTATCTTTCTATTTAGCCGCCTATTTTGAGCTTAGCATTAGATTATGCTTATAAAATATAATTTCTTGACATTTCCAGGCATTTATTACTGTGAGCTATATACTTGCCTTATGTATATATATATATATATATATTCAGAGAAACAGAAGATTCTGAGTAGTTGTTTTAAACCCCAACAAAGGATTAGTTGACGGTGTTGTCTGTTGGCCTCTACTCTTTTTCTATGTTGTAAGTTTGCTTGCACTAGAATCAAGTCTAATTCAAGCTTTCGTCAAACAAGTATTAACATAAGAGTAATCAAGTCATTTACTAATAATTAGGCGGTTCTAGACTATTATTTTTTGGTATTTAATTTCTCCTACGTGCATAGACTAGCATTTCATTTTGAGATGATTATCTGTGAATATAAACTTTTATATAAATGATTTATTCTTTCTAATCTATGGGAGATATAATGATTAGAGGCTTGTTATTGAAAATTTGTGTTCAGGAGTTTAAATTTTCCCCAACATAAGAAAGAAAATGTGTAATTGGAGTCCACTGGCAAAAATTGGTATCTTTCCCCATACAAAAATAAAGGAGACATCTAGTTGTTTTGATATTCTTTTAGAAAGCAGAGTAGACATAAGTTACAAATTTGCATTTTGTGGAGTTCCGTGTTTCAGGCTTGATGTATTAAATGCAACAAAATGTGTATTCTTTTACTGCATCTCAATCCCAATTTTTAAAAACCCGAAACGAAGAACAGAAGTGCCCATAAGATATGGGAACTCCTACTGTGTATACTGTACTACAGGAAATTTGTTTACCAAAGAACAAAAAGGACAGAAACATAAAGAAATTATTGTAGTAAGAGGCACTTCTACAATTATACCATTTATTGATCTGTCCCCCATATTTGTTTGCTTTTCAATTAAAAAAACTAAGTATAGTATAACATAACTTCTTAGCTACATTAGTTAACTTTAATTCTGCTTTTTAGTTGCCTTCAATAATAATAACATGAAGATGTTTATTATAAAATAAGGGAAAGGATCCTCAAGGGAAACTTAATGAGCTTCTCGTTTATGCTAAAATAATTAAGGCTATTCTAACATGTAATTAAGTTTACGTGTATATATTATTTGCTATATATATTGCTCACAATTAATAGCTTTGAATATACGTAACTATAAACCATATTATATGTTCGCAATAGTTTCTAGATTAGCATTACTCATTACAGTTGATGTCGCTATGAGCCACAAATTCAGGAACTTAAAATACAGGAACTTAAAATACAGTGGTCAATAAATGTTTCTTATATATTAAATGACAACGGAGTCTGCATTTGAAATTGAATTGCGAATATTTATCCATTTTCAAAGAACATATTATGGTGTGAGTTTGCAGAAGAAGCTGAAGATGCATCCTTCCATGTACGAGGATAAGAATGCCCTCCGCCAATCTACAGACCGAGTAAGATGCAGTAAAAGGTTTCCTTTGACAAAATCTCACTTCTGTTCATGTTGTAACCCTGGCCCCACTGCTTCAAGTAAACTGACAAGTCCTCACAAGGCAGAAGTGGGGAATGACTCGAGGATGCCAGCTCCTAGGACGTTGGAGGTACCAAACGTACATACAACACATGATATGTCTACAGATGAGCCCTTTGTGAAGCAAGTTTCTGTTGGACCTGATTTTCAAGCTGATGTTCCTGAATGGACGGGCGTGGTTTTAGAGAGTGATTCAAAGTGGCTAGGCGTACGGATGTGGCCTCCTGAAGATAGAAAAAACAAAACCCTTGCTGAAAAGCATCGGGGCAAAGGAAGACAAAATTCATGTGATTGTCTACTTCCAGGTTCTTCTGGATGTGTTAGGTTTCACATTGCAGAGAAGAGTATGAAACTGAAGCTTGAATTGGGCCCATTATTCTACCGTTGGAGATTTAATCGCATGGGCGAAGAAGTTTCACTTTCCTGGACAACACAAGAAGAAAAGAGATTCAAGATTATGGTGCGACAAGATTCTGCAGCCCATAACAAGTTTTGGAGCAAGGCTTTCAGGCTCTTTCCTACTAGAACAAGAGAAGCGTTGGTGGGCTATTACTTCAATGTCCTTGTTCTCCGGCGAAGAATTTATCAGAACCGCGTGACACCTAGAAATATCGACAGTGATGATGATGAAACAGAGTTTGGGTCAGTTGGTGATAATGCTAATAACAATGGATCTAATTTACCGATATGCTTAATGAATATGCAATGTATTGATTTGGAGTAGTCGATTTAGCGTTTGCTACACAACTTTGTCTGCACAGTTATCCCATCTATCACTCCTCTTGACAATTTTGATGAACAGAGAGAATCACAGTTGAGAGAGATTTTGAAGACGCAGCAGTATCATGGTAGCAGAGTATGACTAATGGTTTTTGATGATCCTAAAGGTTTCTTTTGTCGAACATGCAAAAGTTTTGAATGGAACTATTGAAGTAGCTTTTCAGTTTACAAAGTTTTGGATTACTTTCAACAAAGTATAGACTACAGTTTAGTTTTAGAAAAGTTTATTTGGTATATGGAACTAATAATTTCTTGAGGGTTTTGGCTTTTATTTCTGTAACTTAAGTCTCTTTATAACATATGTTGATATGTTTCGGGAGTATATGCAAGAATCATGAGATGTCTCAACTCTGGCCAGTCCATTGGGTTTGTTCGGTTTGCGGCAATAGTGTTTGGATGCCAAACTATTTTTTGTGTATTGTGTTTGAGTATTAAACGCTGATTATGAGTTAAATAAGTTGTACTTGAAATAAATTATTTATAGGCAAATTGCGTTTCCAAGTAATGTGTATCCAAACATGCATATTAAGCATGTACGCGAAACTTGGGATGCTTTTGATAGCTAGCTGTGTATGTTGTGTTAGCATACAGCCAACTAGACAAAAATGTCACCCGCTAAATATCAACAACTTTAATTTCTAGTTATATATACACTGACTCACCAACTTAGGCATATGAAGCATTTTTCTTTGTACTACGTTTGCATTAAAAGAATAAAATTGATGAATAAATAGAATAGAAGGTAGATTGATTAATTCCATTCTTAACTAGAATGTGTCAATCCAAAGTCTCCCCCACATAATAGAATTCACAAATTTGATAGAAATATGAATGGTTTATTTCATTTTAATAAAACAACCAAACAATTTTTCTTTTCATTCCATACGATAATTATTTTATTCTCACATTCATTTAAACAATCTAATCAAACGTAGCATTAATGGTTTATGCCCTATTAATTTCTGCATAGGATGAGAGTAGTTTCTTATGGGCCATGGCTCTCTTAATTAGTACCCTACTATTAGTACTAATATAAGTATGCATATTTGGTAATACCTGAAGTGCTGCACTTTCACCTCCCCTCTTTTGGGTGAATGACACGGTCCGCAAAGGAAGGTAAAGAAGAAGATCCAAGTGCAAGAGGAGCTGACACTGTTTTTTTTATAATCATAATTGTTGATTCTTTTAGAGTTACGGTACCTATAATATATCAAATCGAAACTAACAACTAGTCTTGCAAGATTTATCACCTTTGGCCACGATGGACACTGTTTAAGCCCAACAAAGTCTGAGAAAGATGTGTTTAGGCCTTCCGAAGTTTTTAGAAGTTTTTGGACTTATTTGATTTTTTCGTAATTTTGCTATTCTTTTTTTAATTAGGGGTTTCAACATATTGTTTGGTATTTAAAGGATGTTTTTGTGTGTTTTTAGGGTTAACTTTTATTATTCAGATATTATAAAATTATTGTGGCTGCTTAGTCAAGTCATCCATCTTTGTGAATTCGTGTGATTGCAAAGTTATATAAATTCAAGTCCTGTGATTATTTATATTCTCCCTTTTTTAGTCTTTTGCTGTGTAAGTTAGCATCAGAGCAAGGATTCTAGCTTGTGAATTGATGGCTACCAAGACAACCCACCTCCTTCTAACGACAAAAGGATGACGGTCATCTGGACTATATTGCAGAATCTAGAGGCCACAATTGGGACCCTAGTTGGTAGAGTAAATGGTTGGACATTAGTATTGATGATCTAAAAGTAGCAGTCAATGCTCTAACCGAAAGGCTTGGACTCGTTAGGGTCAACATGTGTCAAGATGATGATTGTAGTACTAGCTGGGGAATCATAGGCTATGTATCAACCGTCGGGGGCATGGGCAGGAACATAAGAGAGAGGATTTTGATGAGGAGAATGAGGAGTTTGGTGCAAATAAAGAGTTTGGTCAACATGTTATGGTAATTAATAACCAATTCCGGGTTAAAGACGATCTTAGAGGCGAAAATCAGGATTTTCGAATTCAAGTGGATCTTCCTACTTTTGATGAAGCTTTTGATAGTAAGTCATTTTTGAATTGGTTTTATGAAGTAGAGAGGTTCTTTGATTTTGCTTCAACCCCATAGGATAAATAGGTGAAGTTAGTGGCTTACAAGCTAAAGGGGGCTGCTGGAATTTGGTGGGAGAACATGCAAACCACCCGAAAGAGACAAGAAAGGCTACCAGTGACAACATGGGGTCAGATGAAAATGATGCTGAGGGAACAATTTTTACCATTGAATTATGGACAAATCATGTTTCAAAAATTAAATGGTGTCCCCAAAACGATAAATCTGTCCATGAGTACACGTCAAAGTTTTAGAGATTAACGGAATGAACTTGGTTATAGGAGTCCAAAATTTTAAAGGCTTCCAGGTATTTTAAGGGACTGAGCTGTGAGATTAAAGAGAAAATCGGAGTGCAAACCGTACTTAGTGTTGATGAAGCCAAGAATTTGGCCTTGAAGGCTGAAACTATATTACAGGAGAAACCTCGGCCTAAACTGGCTCATAAAAATTATTTAGAAGGACAAAATTTCGGGGATAGGAATTATGGTTGGAATAATCGGCAAAACCCTATTTTTCAAACTCCTCAAATTATAAGGGACGACAAGATCGACGTGGTGATCAGGCTATGACTAAAAAGGCCCAAGGAAAGTAGCCAATAATGTAGGAGAAAACACCTAATCGCTATTCCAAAAATTATGGGGATAAGTGTAATAATTGTAGCTGATTAGGACATACATTAGCAGATTTTTGGAGGTGTAATGTGAATATCGTCAACCATGATGATGAGAATGAGGATTTTGAGGAGTATGAAAACATCTGTGAAGCTGAAGAGGAAGATGACGAGTATGACGTAAAAGGACAAGTGTACGTGGTGAGGAAGTTATTTTCGTATCCAAAACTAACAGAAGAAAGCCAGTGCTATAAACAGTTCCAAACTAGGTGTGCCATTTTTTGGTAAGGTATTTAATTTGATCATTGATAGTGGTAGCCAATAAAATATTATTGGTAGGGAGGTAGTTGAGAAATTGCATTTACATGTGGAGAAGCATCCTAGTACTTACTCAATAGTATGGATTAAATATGTTGGTGAATTTAAAGTAACTAACTGTTGCAAAGTCCTGTTTTCAATTGGCAAGTATATATATGCTATTTATTGTGATATTATAGACATGGATGTTTGTCATATTTTATTTGATAGGCCATGGCAATATGACACTAATGCACATCATTCGGGAAGAGAAAATATTTATCAGATTGAGAAAGATACAATATGATATACTTTGCTACCATTGAAAAAAGATACCCAGCCCAAAGCTTCTAAAGTGGAGGGAAAGACATTCTTGACAGTAGCACACACTTACAAGGAATTTTTGGCAGATATGATAGAGTCGATAAATGTATTTTGTATAGTTGTAAAGGATGTATGAAGGGGAAGTTGAAGGAGGCTGTTGTACCTAATGTAGTTAAGCCTTTATTAGCTAAATTTAGTGATCTTATGTCGGAAGAACTACCAAATGAACTCCCCCCAATAAGAGACATACAACACCGGATAGACTTAATTTCTGGAGCTAGTTTGCCAAATCTGCCTCATTATAGGATGAGTCCAAAAGAGAATAAGATACTACGAGAAAAGGTGAAAGAATTATTGAAAAAATGACAGATACAGGAGAACATGAGCCCATGTACAGTTCCTGCTTTATTGGTACCAAAGGTTGACGGTAGTTGGCGAATGTATGTAGATAGTAGAGCGATCAACAAAATTATAATGGGGTACAAGTTTCCAATTTCGAAGTTATATGACATACTCGATTAGTTGTATGGTTTAGTGGTCCTCTCCAAAATTGACTTGCGCAGTGGCTACCATCAAATTTGTATACGACCAAAAGATGAGTGAAAAATAGCTTTCAAGACCAAAGATGGGTTGTTTGAGTGGCTGGTTATGTCGTTTGAATTAAGTAATGCGCCTAGCACCTTTATGCATGTTATGAATAAAGTATTGAGACCATTTATTAGACAATTTGTTATTGTTTACTTTGATGATAACCTGATTTATAGTAAATCTGAAGAGGAATATCTTATGCATTTGCGTGAGGTACTAATAGTCTATAGCAGAATAAGCTTTTAGTGAACCTTAAAAAGTGCAGATTCATGATAAATAAATTACTCTTTCTGAGTTTTATAGTTAGCTCCGAGGGGATACAAGTGAATGAAGAGAAAATGAAGGCCATTTGAGATTGGCCAAGCCCACGGGCAGTTAGTGAAGTCTATAGTTTCCATGGATTAGCAACCTTATATAGTCAGTTCATTAGAAATTTCAGTAGCATTACAATGCCTATTATAGAGTGTTTAAAGAATGGAAGGAAAATAATTGGGATGAAGCGGTTGAAAATAATTTTGCACTAATAAAGAAGAAATTAAGCACTACCCCTGTGCTTGCGTTACCAAACTTTGGTAACCTATTTGAAGTGCACTGTGATGCTAGTGGTGTGGGCGTTGGTTCTGTTTTATCCCAAGAAAAGAGACCTATAGCATTTTTCAGTGAGAAATTATGTGAGTTTTAACAAAAATGGACAACTTTTTGACAAGGAATTCTTTGTAGTTGTGAAAACATTGAAGCATTAGGAACACTAATTGATTGGAAAATAATTCATGTTATATTCATATTATAAGGCTTTGAAGTATATGAAAAGTCAAAAACGAATTACTTTACCTTTCTTCAAAAAATTTCTTTATATTTGGTGCATAAATTTGGGGTGTAGAATAAGGTGGCAGATGCTTTAAGTCGTCATATATCTTTACTCTCTACTCTTAGTTATGAGATAACTGACTTTTTGTACTTGAATGAGTTGTACGAGCACGATCCTAATTTTTCTGAAATTTGGCGACAATGTGTTTTAGGAGTGCCTGTTTTGGGGTTCTACTTACAAATGAATTGTTAATGAAGAATAAGTTGTGTGTTCCAGTTTCATCCTTACGGGAGAAGGTAATTCGTGACTTGCATGGTGGTGGACTTGCTGGACATTTGGGACAAGATAAAACTATATCTGCTGTATAAAATCGATATTATTGGCCTAAAGTACGGCGAGATGTGGAGAAATTCATGGGGCAGTATTATATGTGCTACACAAGTAAACGACAATCCTTCAATGTTGGCCTTTACACACCTTTACCAATTCCCAACAATATTTGGGAAGATTTATCGATGTATTTGTGGTTCGATTATCGAGAACTTAAAGAGGTGTCAATTATGCTTTTTTGGTAATTGATCGGTATTTTAAGATTGCGCATTTTATACCATGTAAGAAAACTTCTGATGTTTTTGAGATGGCAAAATTGTTCTTTATGGAGATTGCAAGATTGCATGGTGTGCCCAAGTTCATCACTTCTGATCGAGACACTAATTTTTTGAGTAATTTTTTGAAAACTTTATGGAAGAAGTTTGATTCTTCTTTGAATTTTAGCAGTACAACTCATCCACAAGCTAATGGGCAAATTGAGTCGCTAAATTGAACTTTGGAAAATTTAATTTGTAGTATATGTGGAGAAAAGCCTCGATTTGATTTAGCACAAGAAGAGTTTGCTTGTAACAGTGTCAAACATAGCACTACAGGGAAGTCTCTGTTTTCTATTGTTTATACTAAATGTCCTCACCATACTATTGATTTGGTCAGTTTACCTAAGGGACCTGGCATTAGTGAGGTAGCTGCTAACATGTAGCTGCTAACATGGCCTAACATGGCGGATGAGGTTCAAGTTATGCATATAGAGGTGAATCAAAAGATTGAACAAACTAATGCATGTTACAAGAAGCTTGCTGACAAACATCACCGGAAGCTGACTTTTGAGAAAGGGGATCAAGTGATGGTGTACTTACACAAGGAAAAGTTTTCTGTTAGTACTTATGACAAGTTACAACAAAAGAAATATGGTCCTTATACCATTATGTTGAAAATCAATGGCAATGCTTATGTGGTGGCCTTGCCAAAAAGTATGGGGATCTTGAAAACTTTTAATGTGGTTGATCTTTATCCATACCATGTTGTTGATGGTCTGATGTATTCAGACACAATTGTAGAGTATACAGATGAGAGTTTTGTGGCACCAGGTGACAACTCAGAGGCGAGTTTTCCTCGAGTGGAGGAGAATGACACGGTCCGCAAAGAAAGGAAGGGAAGAAAACTCAAGTCTAAGAGGGGCTGGCATTATTTTTATCATAACTTTTGATCTGATTAAAGTTATGGGTCACATAATATATCAAACCAAAGCTAACAATGAGCCCTACAAGATTCATACTTTTGGTAATGGCGGACATAGTTTTAAATCCAAAAATGTTTGGAAAAGATGTGGTTAGGCATTTTGAAGGTTTTACCAATTTTTGGACTTCTTTGATTTTTTTGTAATTTTGCTATTCTTTTCGTAATTAAGGTTTCTCACCCTATTGTTTAGTAAAGGATGTTTTCATGTATTTTAGGATTAAATTTCATTATTCATATTTTATAAAATTATTGAAACTATTTAGTTAATTTATCCAACTTTATGAATTCGTGTAATTGCAAAGTTATATAGATTGATTCTATTCATTTGATTATTTTTATTCCCTTTTTTTTAGTCTTTCGTGGTGTTAATAAAGACTATATTTAGGGATCTATAAATAATTCATAATCAACTTTCAGGTAGCCTTGTTTTTGAGATTTTAGAACTAGGTCTCAAGTAAACACATGCTAAAAGATAAAGAACCCATTAGTTATCACTTGATTTTGGTTCCAAATTCTTTTGATTTGAATTGAATTTTATTTATTCTTTATCTATTTTCTTTTCAACCTTGACAAGTCATTGAAAAATGTGTAACAAAGTATTTGAACATAAATCAAAATTACAGTTTGATTTTATGCAAAGTTTTTGGTGATGATTTGCTAGTTTACTACTATGAAACTTTATGATTTATTCACTCAAAGCTAAACCCCAAGATAAAGGAATCAGGCTCCCCTCCAAACTTTCAATTCCCTTCAGACTTGTCCAGATTATAAATTTCAACCATTCATTTAATATAGATTGAGGGTTAAAATAAAAAATCAAGAAAAGTAGAGTTTTATTTTTATTTTGGGTCATTGTTACAAATATTTAGCTAGGGAGTACAATGCACCCTTTCGACTTTTTTTAAAAACAAACTTTTTAGCTAAGTATGCATATTAAAAAATAATTTTAAAAAATTAAATATATGAGCGAAGTATGTCATCATCTCCAGCCGTATACATAGTAGGACTACTAAATATTGGAGCCATAATTGATATATATATATATATATATATATATATATATATATATATATAAACAAAATTATATGAAACAATGATTTAGGTTGTCGCTTGAAGTATGAGTGAACAATGAGAAGTATGATGCCACTGTATAGCGCATGTGTAGTTTAGAGGGTTTGGAGTTTAAATGCATTTGAAAATTTTACTCGTTTAAACGCAATTTATTTCGAACTCAATTTTTTCAATTCACAAACCTGAATTTTAAATTTCTAGCGCACTACTATAAACAAGCTCATAATGCCTTTGGGAGAGGGAGATACAAGCTCATATTAGGAGAAAATAAAAAGTATTTCTAGGTAGTTATACTGACTGTCACATTTTAATAGAATCAAACTATGCAATTATTTTTCTTTTCTTTACTTAAAAAGAATGATGTTTCCATTCCAACCCAGTAGAACTCCAAAAGTTGATACAAGCCAAAGCCTTATCACTTTTTCTTTCCAAATAAACAGAAAGTAAGAACATTAAAATGAATCTTTGAAAAGTGCTTGTTACTATATATATATATATATATATATATATATATATATATATCCAAGTCTAAAGTTATACCGGAGCATCGATCCGTCCAACCCAATCTAATCCGTCCGTTTTGAGATCAAAAGGTCGAGAAAAAAAGGCTACCATATAACAGTTATTAAGGGCCTAACAAACTGTTATGCAGTGTCCGACCCATATAACAAATTACCTTATTTCCCTCGGATAAGAAAAAAATGGTACTACATAATAGTCATACAACAGTTAGTGTAGTTGCATAATAGTTGTGCGTTCGTTATTGGCGTCGCATAACTTTTACGCGGTAGGAATAGTTTCGCCCAAAAATACATATCTCATACTAAATCCCTCATTCTTTCAAATTTGCTAGTATTGTGGAGTGATAACTTATCTCAAGAACAAAGTTTGGGCTAAGAACAATCTTTCTCAAATTTAATATTTATTGTTTATAATCCACAAGATTGATAAGTAAGATATCTTATTTATTATCTTTAAATCTTATATATAGATTGTTGAATACAAAACAAAAATATGCAGAGAAGCAATATTGATAAGAACTCACAACACTTTGAATATATTTTTTAAGAGAGATAATTTATTTGGTGCAAATAAACTGCCTTATATAGGCATACGAAGAACATAAAAAAAAAAGAGGTCGTGTTGCCTTATCTTCTCCTACAATATCTACAACCACTAACAGCTAGAGACTAGGAAGCAATCACTTAACTACTTGCAAAAGACTGGGAAATTAGCATAACTAACAGACCCACTAACTTCAGACTTAAGCTAACAATTATTAAACTAAAAAACAGCAATAACTCGGTCAACCCATCATGTGCTGGTGTTGTAATTCCAACACTCCCCCTCAACACCAGCTTTTGTTCTTTTAATCATGCTCAAGTGATAACGAAACTTCTCAAACTTGCCGATGCTCTAACCTTTTATGAACAAATCTGCAACTTGGTCGTCTGTTTTAATCTGCTTTAGTTTAACATCTTCTTCTAGAACTTTTTCCCTGATAAAATGATAATGCACTCCCACATGTTTAGTTCTTACGTGAAGAACTGGATTATCTGCCAAACGTATTGCCGACTGGTTGTCGTAATACAAAGGAATTGCATAATTTGTTGATTGACACAGATCCTTCAACAATTGCAGAAGCCAAATGCTCTCTTGAGCTGCTAATGCTGCAGCTCAGTACTTCGATTCTGTTGTTGACAGAGACACAGTTGGTTGCCTTTTGCTGCACCAAGAAATTGCACTTAACCCAAGCATAAAAACATACCCTATAGTTGAATGTCAGGTATCATGATCCCCTGCATAGGCAGCATCACAATAACCAACTAACTTGTAATCTCCACCTTTTTTATACAAAACACCATAGCCAAGTGTACTCTTCACGTATCTCAGAATTCGTTGAACTGCTTCTAATTGAGGCTTCTTCGGATTCTGCATGTACCGACTCATCACACCAACTGCATAAGAGATATCGGGTCTAGTTAAAGTTAAGTAGAATAAACTACCCATTAATTGTCGATACATCGTTGCATCTTCCAAATCTCTCCCTTCATGAGCACACATTTTGGCAATTGGCTCCACTGGAGTCGAAATTGGTTTGCACTCAAGCATTCCAAATTTCTTTGACAAATCTGTGGAACATTTTTATTGATGGAGAAAAATTCCTTCTTAAGTATGATCAACCTTTAGACCAAGAAAGTTTTTGAGCTATCCAAATTCTTTCATGTGGAAATGAACTGATAAATTCTTCTTCGTTCGGTGGATTTCTTCTTCAAAATCACCTATTATGATTAAATCATCCACATACACGAGCACGATAGCTAGCTTTCCTCCATTGGCTTTGACAAACAAACTAGAATCTGTAGGTGTCACCGAATAACCACTTTGAATAAAAAATTCAGCAATCTTAACATACCAAGCTCTTGGTGCTTTCTTTAAACTGTAAAGTGCCTTCCTTAGCTTGCCCAACACATACTCGGGATGATTTTGATTCTGAAATCCCACTGGTTGAATCATGTAGATCTTTATATCTAACTCCCCGTGCAAAAATGCATTCTTCACATCCATCTGTCATAAGTTCCAATCTTTGCTAGTGTCAAATACCAACAAGACTCGCACAGTTGTAAGCTTCTCTACTGGACTAAACGTATCATCATATTCAAGTCCATATTGTTGAGTAAATCCACGAGCTACCAGA
This sequence comes from Hedera helix, assembly GCA_947179155.2. NCBI lineage: Eukaryota > Viridiplantae > Streptophyta > Magnoliopsida > Apiales > Araliaceae > Hedera > Hedera helix. Next base: position 9,155,262 of record OX359264.1, on the reverse strand, counting down.
CGAGCTTTGTGCCTCTCAATTAATCCATTTGTGCGATGCTTTATCTTATAAACCCATTTGCAGGAAATAGGTTTCACATCTTTTGGCTTTGGCACAAGTTCCTAAGTTTGATTTCATTTTAATGCAGCAATTTCTTCTTCCATGGCTTTAGTCCACTCTGGTTTTTGAGATGCTTCCTCAAATGTCTCAGTTTCTTTTGCTACTAATTCTTCTACTATAACAACATTGGTATATTTGAGATTTGGCTTCCAATCTCTTGTTGATCTTCTAATTTGAGATTGCGGAGTTGGTACTTTTGCTTCTCCAGGTTGGCCTTCATCACTTGGTTGTTGGTAGACACCTGTTTGCCAAGGACTTTGAGTTACGCATTGGTCAAAATCATCATCAACATCTAAATTTTCAACTCCACCTAAACTTAATTGGATCTGAGCAGGTTTCATTTCATATTTAAACAAATCTGAATCTGGCAATATCTCCTTTTCTGACGACCACCATGAAGACGCTTCATCAAACACCACATTCCGGGATGTGTGGCATCTTCCAGTTGTAGGATCATAACATTTCCATCCTTTTCTTTAGCTGTCATATCTCACAAAGATACACCTAACAACTTTTTTGTCAATCTTGCTACATAAATGATTAGGTACAAATACATAACATACACATCCGAAAACCCAAAAATAACTAACTGTAGGTTTCATATTCCACAATTTCTCGAAGGGTGAAAGAAAGAATAACCTTTGTTGAGGAAGTCTATTGATCACATAGGTTGTAATCCTCATTGCTTCTGCCCAAAATCTTCCCTGTACATTATTTGCATGAAGCATGCTTCGATAAAATTTTACAAAATGTCTATTCTTCCTTTCTGCCACACTGTTTTGTTGCAGGGTATTGGCACAGGTGAATTGATGGTGTATTCAGCATTCCCGGAGAAAGTTGAAAAACTTGTCTGAGGTATACTCTCCCACATTATCGGTACGCAGGCAACGAACTCTCTTACCAATTTTTGCTTCAGCTGCCTTCTTGAACTTTTTAAACTTTGAAAAAGTATTAAATTTTTCCTTCATAAAATAAACCCACACATGCCTAGAAAATCATCAATAAAGGTCACCATATACTTCATCCGGCTAATTGAAAGCTGCTTAATAGGTCCAAACACATCAGAGTGTATTAACTCTAATGGTTCATTTGCTTTAAACTTAGACTCTTCATACGACAGTTAATGCTCTTTACCATACTAACATCCTGCACAGATTGTGTCTGTTCTTACCTCAAGTTTTGGTAGACTTTTTAGCATCGACCTTTTCATCATCACGATTAGCTTGGAGTAATTAATGTGACTCAATCATATGTGCCACAAATCTGCTGTCTCATTCCTTCTGGTCTTGTTTATATATGCAGACTCTACTGACATCATATAGATTGACTCTAATCTTTGTCCCTTCATCATTGGCTTTTCTAATATCTTGAGATTACGATACACCTTTACATCTTGCGGACCAAACAAAACAAAGTGGCCTGAAGATGTTAATTGCACTACTGAAAGCAGATTTTTCTTCATACCTGGGACATGGTAGACATCTTGAAGCGACATTTGGTTAGCATTACATTGAGGAGAAACTATCGTCTTACCAATATGAGCTATTGGTAACTTTGAGTTGTCGACCGTCACAACCACACGATATCCCTTGTACTCTAACAAATTCTGTAACTTCTCTTTATCATATATCATATGATTTGAGCAACCCGAGTCAACAACTCAATCATTCTCATAATCAATCTGTTTAGAAGTTATCACTGTAAAAGCTGACTCCTCCTCTTTTGCGACAAAGAATGCTTCAGTATCCTAATCATCTTCACTTTTATCTTTTATATTAGAAGTGGTAGCATTGCTTTTCACAGGATTTTTCTTGAACCAACAATCTTTTTCCATGTAACCCTTCTTCCCACAATTGTGACACTTCCCTTCAAACCTTTTACTGTTTCCATGATTCTTTGAAGCTCTGCCTGAATGAAAGTTCCCCTCTCCTTGATGACTCTTTGCCCTACCATCATTTCTTTTAGATCCACCAACAGCGTGTTGCTTAGAGTTTCCTCTGCTTTTATTGGCGTAGAATGCTTCCTCCTTACCCTTCATCAAAATTTCTCCCATTTACTTAGCCATGGCTTCTTAACCCGCAAGCAAATTCTTAAAGTCAACAAGTGATGGTTGATTTGGCCATCCCTGTACTGCAGCAATGAAGCTTCTGAATTTAGGCCTCAAACCATGGATGATTATTCTTTTCATCCTGATTTCCCCAATTGGAGTTGGTGGATCCAATTCTGAAACTCACAGCATATCAACTTCACCTTGTGAAAATATTATGCAATCATCATGTCACATTACGCTACCAAGAACAACTCGTTCTTTAGAAGTTGCAGTCGTGTGTCATTCTTCTTTGAGAAAAGTGTGGCCAATGTATCCCAGGATTCTTTCGGTGTGATAGTATCCCGGATGTACTCCAACACATCTTCTTCGATTATTGTCTTCAAAGCAAATAATGCTTTGCTTGCTTTGATCTTCCACTTCCATAAGGTACCATTTGCATCCTCTGTCTCTGGTCTCGTGACTTTGTTGCCGTTGACAACCTCCCAAAGATCTTGGCCTTGCATGTAAGATGACATATATCTCATCCATGAATTGTAGTTCTGGTTGTTGAGCTTTTTGATTCCTCCAACTACTTGAAGATCGTTTATCGTGTCGACAGTAAGCTTACACCAAATTACTAGCAGATGACGTCCCATAACCAACTTGGCTCTGATACCACAGTGTTGAATACAAAACAAAAATATGCAGAGAAGCAATATGGATAAGAACTCACAACACTCAGAATATATTTTTTAAGAGAGATAATTTATTTGGTGTAAATAAACTGCCTTATATAGGCATACAAAGAACATGAAAAAGGCCATGTTGCCTTATCTTCTCCTACAATATTTACAGCCACTGACAGCTAGAGACTAGGAAGCAATCACTCAACTACTTGCAAAAGACTAGGAAATTAACATAACTAATAGACCCACTAACTTACGACTTAAGTTAACAATTATTAAACTGAAAAATAACAATAACTCGGTCCATCATGTGCTGGTGTTTTAATTTTATACAGATTTATTTGATATCGAATCTCGATATTCCATATCACTTGTTGGTAAAAATATATGTGATAAAAATGATGATGTTACTAGTGTTGCTCGAGATGATACTCCATATATTGGACAAGTTTTTGCTAAATTAGAAAAAGTTAAGAATTTTTATAGAAGATATGCCCAACATGTTTGTTATTCCCAGATGGCATAAAAAAGATCTATAATAGGGGGTTGAATAGATTCTTTTATAAACTTTGACTTTTAAATTATTTAGCAAATAATTCAAGTATGTAACTTATTTGTTGTGCATAGCGGAATATTATTTTATTTATAAAACCCTTCAAAGAATGTTGAAGTTTATAGCTCTGAGTTAAGTTTATAGTGTGGAAGTAAATCTCAATTTATATTTTAGTTTGTATTGCAGATATAATAATTTATCACAGTATATGGAAAGTAATAAATGACAAAGATATTTTAAAGAGGTTCAAACTCTAAACTACTCCTAGTCCTCTCTTTCACTCCATTGAGTAGGATATCCTCTATAGTATAAAGGTCACTAAGACCAATTACAACTGGACACTTAGTCCACTTTCCCACTAAGGGTATGATTCCTCTTAATCAGGCGAGTTACCAAAACTTGTCTTGTTGATCCCACACAGGGTTTGATTTCTCCGAATCAAGTGAGTTACCAAAACTCGTCTTGTTGGTCCCACACATGATCTGATTCCTCTGAAGTAGACGAGTTGCCAAAACTCGTCTTGTTGGTAGTTTATGTTTGAAGTGCTGCTAAGGATCTTTAAGCTCTTATTCAAATGACTTAGAAGCAATTATCGAAGTCACATAAATCGTAGTGTGGTTTCTGGATCGTAGAGTTGCAGCATGATCATAGAGTTGACTTTGAGGATCAGATGCTTATTTATTCTTTTTGGCTTGATCACTTCTTTTTTTCAGTTTGTCGATGCTTTGAAATCTACAACCTGAACTCTTATTTATGGATCTTCTTCAGACAAATGCCCATTTGAAAGTCCTGTGGATGAACCTCAAAAGTCTTCAGTCAATCCTGCTATAGTCGCCTGATGAGTTCTAACGGTATCAGGTCTGACTTTAGAAAATATAACTATTAGAGTTTTGACTGATTTGACATTTCTCTTTTTGTCATCACATTCTTGGGATCTTCATTGAAAGTGTGTTGAGGAAGATTTGTGTATAACGGTAACTTTCCAAGTTGTACTATACTATATGAGGGTCCGGGATCGTAGAGATAAGCTTCAAGTATTCCACTCGATGATCTTAACTAGCTCTACGATCTGGCTATTTGACGTCATTCTACAATTTCCTGGAGTCGTTTTATGAACTTGGCTTGACCTTTGGTCACTAGACGAACTTTTAGTCTTTTGCATTCAACTTTATGACTTTTCCTGCTGGCATAGTTCACTCTACAGTCACAGAGTAACTAATTACAACTCTATGAACTTAGACTTTCTAGTCTATTACTAGTTCTAACTTTATCCACTGGATCAACCTAACAATATTTGATTCTTAAGTCCTTTTATAATATATTACAACATTTTTAATCATAAAGACTGTACATAATTTATCTTTGGATCAACCTAATAATTTTGATCCCTAAGTCATTTTACAATGATTATCTCAGAAGGACGGTATAATATTACTTCTTTTCTTTTCTTGAACAAATATACATTAATTTCATCATTTAAAATAATCATCATTAAATTCAATAGGGCTTAAATATAAATATGTCTAACAATCTCCCCTTATTTGATATTGACAAAATTAAGTAATTCTCAACAATTACTCTAATATTAGAAAATAAATAAATATGATCTTATATAAAGTGAGAGTTTGTATTATCTAAAATGATGTTTGAATGTATGTTTTGATTTTTACAAAGAATAAAAGTAAATATCACAAAAACTTATAACTTATCTCCTCAGATGGACACTCGATGATCCTCTATGTTCTTACTCAATCCTTCAAAGATATAATATACTTCCTTCTTCTTCTCTCTGTCTCATTTCATCTAAGAATTCTATTGGCCTTAGAGAATGAAGGAAAGGAAGTTGATATTCCCTTACAACATGAACCAATTGAGATGTATATTTACGTTCATTGGATCATATGTCGGGACCCTTTTTCCAGTGTGAGTGACTTGACTTGATGTTCCTGGCTGGTCAGAAGATCGTGTTGGGATTGCAACTGCAACTAGAGGATGAGTTTGATGATTTTGTTAACTTTGGCTTGTCTCCCCCTTCTTGGCAACATCTTTCTGAAGTTGGGCTACTTCTTTAGTTAGCCCCTCAATAGTCTCTACTAGTGCCACAAGTTGTTATTTTGATAATGTGATTTTGGTGTCTAATCTAGTGATTCGCTTAATTGCTTTCTCTCTATCGAGTTGCACTAAAGTTAATGCTTTATCAAATCGTTGGAAGGATAAGTTGACTGAGTTCTTTAGCTCATTTGTAGTCGTACTCCTGTCAAAAACTTAAGTTCTGAGAACATCAATTGATTTTTCATTCATGTCATGTAGCATCTTCACTACTCTCTAATGCTTGATTATTTGTTTGATGTAGTAGTCACTTCTTTTATCTACATGTTCTACAACTAAGTCAATTATATCATTTACTTGTTCACTCAACTTTTATATCATTTACTGAGAAAGCTTAGATGCTTCTTTGACAACGTATATTAGACTCCTTTTCACCCCATCTGCTGTGGTTTTAAAGTTTTTTTAATGCATTATTTGACCACATCCCTAAGCATCGGATCAATTTGGGCTTTGATGGGAACAAGGGTTATTCTTTGGTGGAGTCTGTCTAGAGTGTCATGTAATTGTTTATTATCATCGTCGTTGATTTCTTGACAAATTTGATCAAGGTCGGGAATAATAAGTTGTGTGCTGGTATTTGGGATAAATAGAGGTTGAGGGTATTTATGTACAAGTATCTGGTTCGGGGTTAATGAGTACGTCGATCGGTGAGTTTATTAGGGAAAGGTTGTTAGGTTCAGTTGACTCGATCGTAGAGTTTTGGGACTCAACGACTGTGGGTTGATATTTTTTTTTAATGTTAAGGAAGTTCTAATAAGAAATAAAGGGTCAAAGTAGACATACCTTTGGAAAGTGTTGCAGATAGATCGGTTTCACTTCCATTGGTGATCTTGTTCTTAGGAAATGGTAAATTTATATGCCTAGGGTAGTGTTCTCCTAACATAAGGATGTTGGTGACTTTAGTGTAAACCCAAGTGATCCATGAATGGTCTTCTTCTTGGATAGTTCTAGGGAGAGGAATGGAAGGAAGGAAATAGAACAAGTCTTCATCTACTTCACTATCTTCATCTTGAGAGTCATCCACAATGAATTCGACTACTGGATCATCATCATCCCCCTGAATTTTAGGCTCCCCATTAGTGATTTCCCTTTGATTTGGTTTCGGTATTGTAACCATCACAACCCTCACTACATCATTCTCTGGCTCAGGTATATGATCATTCCCAGCTATCTTATTTGTATCTTTCCCTTTATTTGGCTCTTGCATACTTGCCATTTCAGCCATTTTTTCAACTTCATTGTCAACTTCAATTGGCTTTTGTATAACAGCCATCCCAACCATCATCTCAACAAATTTTGGCGATAATTTTTAGTCATATCTTCAAAATTTTCAATAAGTTATTTTTTCTGGATGTCATCTTCCTTGACTTCTTAGATTAAATAATTAGAAATATGGTGAAAGGATTATTGTGATCAATTGAGAAAATTGATATATTAAGCTTTTTAATATTTGATAGTCAATTCTTTGTAGTTACATTTAATTTAGCTTTTAATTCTAGATATTTCATAAACAAATTTGGTAATCGTTTAAATTAAGTTGAATTAATAGAAAATTGATAATTATAGTAATTATTATTCGTTCCCTGTGAGTTCGACACTCAACTTACTTCTTTATTACTTGATTGTCCGTTTATACTTGCGCGTATTTGTCAATATATAAATCGAACAAGTTTTTGGCGCCATTATTGAGGAACGGTTCTAATAATTATTTTGTTATTACTTTTTTTTTTTCAATTTAGTTTTAATTTAAACGTTTTTAATTTCTTTGTTTTTCCTTTATTTTTGTAGGCTTCCATCTGTTCGAGTCTGCCTGTGCTGTTTGCAAATGAGTGATCTTAGTATAAGTGTATGTACACGTGGTCTAAAGGCTCGGAACTAGAGCCATATGAGGACATAAAACGAAGGTTATGTAGGATTCGTAGCTTTATTCAGGCTACTATAAAAAATCAAGACATAATAGCTGAAGAAGAACAGAAATCACTGCGGGATTATGCCATGCCGCAAGTAACAAAAATTCAAACCAACATCACTAGGCCTGCCATCACAACCGCTAGTTTTGAGATCAAACCAGGAACTATTCAGATGATCCAGAACTCGGTTCAGTTTGGGGGTTTACTAAACGATGACCCCAACGACCATATTGTCAGTTTCTTGGAGATATGAGATACTTTTAAATATAATGGGTTGACGAAGGACACTATTAGACTGAGGATTTTCCCATTTACATTGAGAGATAAAGCCAAGAGTTGATTACACTCACTGCCTGCAGGGTTGATTACAACGTGGAATGATTTGGCACAAAAGTTCCTCGGCAAATTCTTTTCACCAACAAAGACGGCAAATATGCTGAACGATAGCACTTCTTTCGTTCAATATGATTCTGAGTCACTTTACGATCCACTTAACTCTACAATCCATCACTAAACAATCGCATTCTACGATCTTCTACTATATGGTTAGTTTCATAAGTTAGTATAATATATAAAATCAAGTTAAGTTTAACATGCCTAATTCACTTATTAACTTATTAAACCTAGAATCATCTAAAGATTTTGTAAATACATTAGCAAGTTGATCATCTGTTGAGATATCATGTAAAGTGATAGCATTATTTAACATATGGTCCCTAATAAAGTAGCGCCTTATATCTATATGTTTAGTTTTAAAATGCAAAATAGGGTTATGAATTATAGCAATTGTACTAGTGCTATCACAATAAATGGGGATAGTTTTAAACTCAAACCCATAATCGCTAGTTGATTTTTCATCCATAATATTTTAGCACAACAGCTTCCAGCAACTATGTATTCAGCTTTTACAGTTGAGCTTGAAACTGAATTCTGCTTCTTGTTGAACCATGAGACAAGTCTATTTCCCATAAGTTGGCAAGTCCCACTAGTACTTTTCCTGTCTATTTTGCATCCTGTAAAGTCAGCATCTGAATATTCAATTAGATTAAAAAAAAGACTCCTTGGAATACCACAGTCCCAAATCAAGAGTGCCCTTGAGATATCTAAATATTCTTTTAACAGAGACCAAATGTGATTCCTTAGGATTAACCTGAAATCTAGCACATATGCATGTTGAAAATATAATGTCAGGCCTACTAGCAATAAGATATAAGAGAGAACCAATCATACCTCTATACTGAGTAATATTAATACTTTTATCATTTTAATCTTTGTCTAGCTTAGTAGTAGAGGCCATTGGAGTCTTCATGGGAGATGTTGATTCCAAACCATACTTTTTTAATAGATCTTTAATGTACTTAGCTTAGTTAATGAAGATGCCTTCATCAGATTGCCTCACTTGGTGTCCAAGAAAGAAGTTCAACTCACCCATCATACTCATCTCATATTTACTCTGCATAAGCTTAACAAATCTCTCACATAGCTTTGTGTTAGTAGAACCAAAGATTATATCATATATATAAATTTGTACTAACAATATTTTATCATTGCGCTTTCTAAGAAACAGTGTTGTGTCTACTCTACCTCTAGTAAATCTTTGTTCATTGAGAAAATTAGTTAATATTTCGTACAATGCTCTAGGTACTTGTTTAAGACCATATAATGCTTTATCTAATCTATAAACATAATTTGAATGAGTTAGATCAACAAAATCTGGAAGTTACTCAACAGACACCTTTTCTTGAAGTTTTCCATTCAAAAAAGCACTTTTTGACGTCTATTTGAATGACTTTAAATTTCATGTGGGATGCAAAGGTAAGGAACATTTTGATTGCTTCTAATCTAGCTACTGGTGCATAGGTTTCTTATAGCCAATTCCTTCTCCTTAAGAGTAATCATTTGCTACCAATCTGGCTTTATTCCTTGTGATCACACCATCTTCATCCTTCTTTGTTTCTGAAGACCCACTTGGTGCTAATGATTGGGTGATTCCTTAGTCGAGGAACCAATCTCCAAACCTTGCTCCTTTTAAACTGGTTTAATTCTTCTTGCATTACTTCAATCCAGCTTGAATCTAGTAGAGCCTCATTCATCTGCTTTGATTCTATTTGAGAAAGAAAGCTTAAATAGGTGCATTCTGAGTTGTAGATATTATTCTGACTCTAGCCGTTGGATCTCCAATGATTAGATGTTATGTGTGATCACTTGCCCATCTGCTTTCAGGGGGAACATCTATCCTTATTCCATCTTGTCTGAAAACTTTTAGATTTGTTTATGTTGTTTTTTATGTTGATAGTTCATTATTTCGTAGAATGCCTAGGTCAGGCTCCATTGGCTTTATGAATTCTCCATCTGACTCTACAGTCTATAGGTTGAAGATTGTAGGATTATTCTGTTATACATTTACAACATCTAGCTCTATGATTGCATATTTATCGATCGCGAGATTTTCCTGTTCTATATGATCATAGGAAATAATAGCTTCAATAGACTTATTAGTGTTAGTTTCATTGAAAGTTATATGAACTGAAATTTCAACAGTTGGTAATTTTTTATTAAGAATACAGTAAGCTTTGCTGGAATCTGAATAACTAAGAAAAATACATTCAACCGACTTAGGTTGGAACTTAGTCATATACCTTTTACCATTGTTGAGGATATAACATGTACAACTGAAGACGAATAGGTATCCAAGATTTGTTTTTCTTTCTTTCCTAAGTTCATAGGGTGTCTTTTTAAGTGTAAAGTAAATTAGAGAACGATTCTAAGTATAGCATGTATTGTTGACTACTTTAGCCTAGAAGTATTCAAGTAACATTGTAGCTGCCAGAAGTGCCCTTTCTGCCTCGATCAAAGTTTTGTTCTTCCATTTAGCTACACCATTTTGTTATGGAGTTCTTAGAGCTGAGAAGTTGTGATTGATTCCATTATCTTCACAAAACTTGTTTATTACTTCAAAAAAGTCAAATTCTTTGTCATGATCACTCCTAATTGACTTGATCTTCTCACCCTTCTCATTATCAACCAGCTCAAAGAATCTGATTAAATTAAAGCTGATTTTATCTTTGGAGGCTAGAAAGAATACCCATGTAAATCTGATGTGATCATCCACTATGACCAAGGTGTATTTCTTCCCTCCAAGACTAAGAGTTGGAATAGGCCCAAAAATATCCATGTGAAGTAATTGTAGAGGCTTATTATTGGAGTTGATTGATGCTTATCAAGTTGTGTTTCAATCCTTCAACAAAGCCTACTTTCTTAAATGTGATAACACAATTCCCTATGGTGTCATAACCACTTGTCTTCCTAAAGTTGTTATATTCAAAGATAATTGTTGGACCATCTTTTTCTCTGAAACTTGACAAGAGAACTCGGTTTTCTGTCATGTGTCTTGAGCATCCACTGTCTAAAAACCATATGGACTCAGTGGAGCTCTGTCCCTGAATTTTAAGAATTATGCTTCATTTTGGTACCGATATTTGTTTAAGTCCATGAGGGTTAGTGTTCTTTGGAACCTAGATATATCTAATTTGGGTCTTGGTGTCACAGGATAGTTATTAAAATTACATAAAATAGCAATGTGTCCAAATTTATGACAATTATAACATTGTTTATATTTGATGCTTGTATGTGTGTTTGAAAACCTTCTAATCCTATACACATATGGGGCAATTAGATTTACAGCCTTTCTTCTAGGCTCATACCTTTTTTGTTGCCATACTGTTCTACGATTTTGAGAGTTCGTAGAGTGAAAGGTAGCTCTATAATTGTTACCAAGATGGTTCGTAGAGTGAGTTATCACTAACTCTACGATCTTTCTTAGTTTAATCGTAGTGTTAATTTTACTTTGTGGTTTCTTAAAACCCAGACCAGTACGAGATCTATTGTTATTAAGAACAACAATAAGATCATCAAAAAGAGTGGAGCTTTGAATAATTGGCTCAGCAGCCTATTTTGATTTCACAAACACAATGCTTCAATGGGATGTAGAAGCAATGTTGTTGTTAGTCTTAATACATGTGTCCATACTCGGACTTAAGGAGGATTCCTTAAATCCTAAACCTGATCTGTCAGAAATTGATCTCTAACTGGTGATCAGGGAGTCCATGCAGGTCGAAGGCCTATTCTATTGCGAGATTATTTTCTCTAACTCCTCAATCTTGGAGATTAGAGCTGACTCTCTCTGTGCAGACTGCTCAACCATAGATTTCAAAAAGTTATTATCTGCTTTAAGCTTTGACAAGGAAGAAGTATTTCCTTGAATTATTTTTGGCTCAAGTTGTACGTATTCCTTCCCTGCTTAAAGTAGAGAATGATCTTTCGAATGTACCCTAAACCACTTCATATATTTATACAAATCAGAAGTAATATTATATAAAGCAGTTCTAAGATCATATATATCAATAACAGGAGAGTTGAAGTCAAATACCTCACTAACATCAAAATTTTGAATATCAGTGTTTGTGGTTTCAACAGCCATTAGGCAGAGGGTTGCCTTATGGGGTCCTTCATCTTCACTTGACTCAGAAGCTGAGTTACTTTAAGTTTCACTCCAGGAACCCTTAGCTTCTAAACCTTTGTCCTTCTTTTGAAATTTTCTTAGATATTCCTTTATATATTTTCTGATAAATTCCTTCTTTCTTTGTTCTTCTCATATGAGTTTACTAGTGTCAGCAATGAAGTCTTCTGGTTTCTTGTAGTTAAAACATGGTTCTTTTACATATTCTTTCTTGTTGCTGTTATAGTTATTGAATCTCTTAATGTTGTTGTTCCAGCCTTTCTTTATGAACTTTCTTAATCTCTTAGGCAGGAAATAAATGTCTTCATCATCTTCTTCAGAATCGTTCTCCTCTTCCGTAGAAGTCTTTGATGGATTTTCAGTAGCTTTCAGAGGAACACCTTTGTCTTTTCTTCTTCCTTCTGATGCGGATGTTATCTTATCTCTTTGGTTAAGTTTAAGCTCATATGTGAGTAAGTTTCCATAAAATTACCACAGAGTCATTTCATAAAGATTTTTGGATTCTCTGATTGCAGTTTTCTTAGCTTCCCATTTGCTTGGAAGGGATCGCATGAACTTAATGTTCACATCTTTCCTTGGATAGATCTTTCCAAAAGCTTTTAAACCATTGAGAAGAACACTGAATCTTTCATAAGTGGATGTAATGGTCTCACTTAGAATGTTGAGAACATTTTATATTGCTGGGTGAGGAGAGATTGCTTATTTTCCCTTACTTCTTCTATTCCTTCCTGCATGATCAAGAGAGTTTCCCATATTTCCTTGGCAATTATGCAATTTACTACATTTTCAAATAGCCCATTCTCTAAAGTCATGACGATCTTGAGAGCCTCTACATTTTCAAATATTTCCACTCGACAATCTTGACTGGCTCTACGATTTGGCTATCTAGCGTCATTCTAAAATTTACTGGAGTCGCTTTATGAACTTGCCTTGACCTTTAGTCACTCGACGAATTCTCAGTCTTTTGCATTCAACTCTACGACTTTGCCAGTTGGCCTAATTCACTCTGCGATCTCAGAGTGACTAGTTACAGGTCTTCAAACTTGGACTTTCTAGTCTATTTTAAGTACTAACTCTATCCACTGGATCAACCTAACATTATTTGATCCCTAAGTCCTTTTACAATATATTATAATTTTATTTTTTATCATAAGGACTGTACATAATTTATCTTTGGATCAATCTAACAATTTTGATCCCTAAATTCTTTTACATTAATTATCTCGGAAGGACTGTAGAATATTACTTGTTTTCTTTTCTTGAACACATATACAGTAATTTCATCATTTAAAATAATCATCATTAAATCCAATAGGATTTGCATATAAATATACTTAACAATGTTGGATTTGAAATTAGAATTATAACTAGTAGGAAACATGTAAACTCAAATGAGTATTGTTCTTAGTTATACCAATGTAGAAAAACCAGATATCAAGTCATTAAAAAAATAAAATAAAAATTATGGATCCTGGTGATGATGATGGTGATGATGATAAGAAAGTAAAGATGAGGAATTCCGTAAATAAAATTGAATGCAAAGTAAAATTATACGTTTTTCATAATAAAAAGACAGATAATTGGTATATATCTACACTTGAGCTAAATCATAACCATAAATTTATGTCACCAAGTAAAACATCTCAAGCACAAACACATAAAAATATAAGTGGAGTGGCTAGAAATCTTATTAAAATGTTAAACAATGCCAAAATTGGGGCAAATCGAACGTTGAATATTTTTAATTCAATTAGTGATGGAATGAGACCAATGACATATTTGTATGGTTGTTTGAGAATTGCTTAGAAGCAATGACTAACAAGTTTCCAATAACTATCATCACAGGTTAAGATCAAGCAATGTCAAATGCAATAGTTAGGGTTTTTTCTAATACTCACCTGTAAGACCTCGAATTTTATGAAATATAAAATTTAATTTTTCTTCATATATATTTCATGAAACAATAAGTGGTTAAATTGATAAAGTTAAAAGTTAAGGATGTTATGTGTAAATTATATTATGTCAGACAATATTCGTTTGGTCGGGGAATATTCGTTTTGTCAGGGAATATTCGTACGACGGCGCCGTACGAACCAATCATTGGTGGACCCCACAACGAATAATTGTCGGATATAGAAAACGACATAAACAATTTTTAATGGTCAATGGTACTATCACTTTTAATTGTTAAAATACCCAATGGTAAAAGAATAGTAACATACGGTATTACACAGTAGCACACGGTATTGCACAGTAGCACACAACATTACACAGTGTTTCGTATTATTAAACTGATAAAGTAGTTATTGTACAATATTTGACTTTATTGTCACATGCACAATAATTCATAATATTAAACTGATAATTGTCACAGTAGCATATGCACAGTAATTCACATTATTGAATCAATAATTGTCATTAAACAGTAAGTATTCTTTCTTTTACATACTTTCTGCATTATTGTTATCTCTATTATGATGTTATTTAAACAGTTGTATTTCATTAATTAATTGACTTGATATCTAACTCAGAGAGCCAACTACACTGTATTTATAACAATTAGTTATAATAATGAATAAGTGTGAATTATTGTTGAATAATTGAATTGATAGAGTTATTTGTTTATAATATAAAGTTATGTGATATAAAATGAATGGTATATATTATAGAATTTCAAATGAATGGTTTAGATTAAAAGATGATCTTTAAATGAATGGTTTAGATTAAAGAAATCTTAAAGGATGAAATGAATGGTATAGATTAAAGATAATATAGAATTTGAAATTTATGATGTAGATTAAAAGATAATCTTTAAATGAATGGTTTAGATTAAATAAATCTTAAAAGATGATATGAATGGTATGGATTAAACATTATCTTGAAATGAACGGTTTGGATTAAATTAGAAAATCTTGGTTATGATAAGATTTTTGGCTATAAATAGAGGCCTTAACTTAAGGATTTTTCATAAACTTTCTTACTTGTTCTTTCTTTCACTCTCTAAATACTTCTTTGTGTAAGTTCTCTCTAAGTGTGCTTAAGTCATCTTGAGTATTTGTGAAGATCTATAAGTGTACGAGTACTGTTCAAGTTAATCAACCTCATTTAAATCAATATCCAGTCACGTGTTAAGATAAAGAATATCATCTTCTTTCATATTCTATTATTTAAACTTACCATGGTAAGGGGTATCATTCTTCTCATCATCATAAATGGATATTATTTTCTTTCTTACGGTAAGGGATTATCATTCTTTGATTCTCAAAAATAATATTGTTTCTTTCTTACTCATAAGATGTGTCATTTATTTTCATGTATTAATTTGTGGAAATAACCTTACGGCGCGGATTACCGCCTGTTGGTGAATAACCTTTGGTATTCATTCCTTATTAATCTCTGAGAATAACCTTACGGTGCGGATTACCGCCTGTTTGGTGAATAACTCTTCGTATTCAAATTTTATTAAAATGTGGGAATAACCTTATTGTGCGGACTACCGCCTGTTGGTGAATAACCCTTTGTATTTATTTTTTATTTGTCTCTTGTGGAAATAATTTGTCTACACGAATTATCACATGACACTTTTATTCCACATTCGTTTGTAATATCATTTTATTTCATATTCGTAAGTGATATTATTTTCCTTTATACTCATAAGGGATACCATTTTTTTCATCTTCTATTATTCAAACTTACTATGGTAAGAGATATTAATTTCCTTCACCTTTTGTTAATTAAACCTGCTACGGTAAGGAATATTATTTTCTTTCATACACCTAAATCGAAACTTATTATGGAACTATTGCTTCTATAATTCCTGAAAATATTATATGTTCCATAATAGTTACACTTCATCATTTCAATTGAACCTTCCTATTTACGTGAACCTTCTTATTGAACTGTAACCGTTATTCTGAACTATAGATCTTGAATATCATTTTTGAATTTCACTCCACATCATGTTGACAATTTGGACATTATTTGAATATGCACAAAGTAAACTTCTGATACTTATTGTTCATCATGTTTCTTCTGTTCATCATTTATATCATTCTAATCATCCAAAATCAAGTTGTTATGAATATCTATGGCCAGGGGCACAGATGCGATGTAATGGTTGAACAAATGATAGGTTAAAGGCGATACATTTGTTCGGTGTCTTTTATGGCACGTAGTGAATGTTCTCTTTGGCCCATAGTGCAAAGATGAACTGTTGTTTGGTATGATTATGACCAAAGGCTGAATCTGGTATAATCATGACCGTTGGTGTTATATTGAATATCTTTGGCCCGTAGTGCAAAGATGAACTGTTGTTTGGTATGATTATGACCAAAGGCTAAATCTGGTATAATCATGACCGTTGGTGTTATGTTGAATATCTTTGGCCCGTAGTGCAAAGATGAACTGTTGTTTGGTATGATTATGACCAAAGGTTGAATACTGGTATAATCATGACCGTTGGTGTTATATTGAATATATTTGGCCCGTTGTGCAAAGATGAACTGTTGATTTGCATGATTATAACCAGGAACTGTGAGTTTGTATTCTCATGGTCAGCGGTATTTCAGATGATAAAAGTTGATGATATTTTTCCTAAAACGAGAAGCGAGTGGACACTATAGTCTGCATTATTCTTCTAATAAATTGCTCATTCCGCTGCTATTATTAATCTGAACGTTGTTCAAGAATTTAATTGCAGTTTTTTGATATAAACCTTGTAGTCTATTGTATTCTATCAAGAACTCAACTGTTGAAGGCTAATGATAATTTATTCGTCATTATCTTAGTCATGATATTCTTTACTGGGCTATTTGAGCTCACCCTTTCTTTTGTTCCATTGTTTTTCAACAGGAGATGAGAACGTAGCTAGGTCTAGCCGGGGAATGGAGTGAGAGTCTGAGGGATAGCTATCGTAGTATTCACGTGTTGTAAAATAGTGTGATAATAATAGTGAAAACTTAGTTGTGTATTATTATACACTATATTGTTGAATGTTGTTGTACCTTGTAATAATTTTGTTGTAGTTTTTTGACAACTCAAGTTTGGGTTGTGTGGGCCCAGATTTGGGGGTGTCACATCACCACTTTCTTTGCATTTGGCATATAAACAATAAAAATTTGAATAATTAAGACAAATATATTCTTTATACCTGCATTTAAGGTCGATTTTAAATTTTGTGTGTATAAATCTTTGAGTATATAAGAGTTTAAGGGTCGTTGAAAATTGTTAATGAAGGATTACGATTTGCGTGGTCACAAATGGTTGATTGATCTTTATGCCATTTAAGAAAATGGGGTTTAGGCATATACAAAAAGATTTTTTACAGCTGGAATGACTACAACCTCAAGTAGTGAAGGTATGAATAGCTTTTTTGATGAATACTATAGCAATATGACAGGTATTAAGGACTTTATCATCAATTCTCAAGAAACACGTGATAAACAGTACATGAGGGATAAGGACTGTGATTATATCATTGCGAATAGGAGGAGGAAATTGGTTTTCGAACAAAACTTGAAGCTTTTTTGCAGCAAAAATTTATACAAAAAAATATTTAAGCATTTTCAAGTCGAGTTGATTAAATCTTTGAAGTTAAGTACACACAAAAATACCACCAACGCCGAGTGTAAAACTTACCACGTTTACAAATCTGTTGTCCTAGAAAATTGTAAGAGATATTTCACCATCAACTACTTTATGGAATCATAGTTCATTAAATGTAGCTATAAAATGTTTGAACACTCTGGCATGATTTGTTGTCATATTTTGCAGTTTATGATTTCAAAGTTTGTAATGGAAATTCCAAGTGAAATGATAGTGAAAAGATAGACCATAGATGCAAACAAATCAAAGGTCGGAGCTCCATATTCTCCCATAACATGGACTGACTATCGAGACATTCAGCTAAGTTGTTACGCTCACCTAGCTAAGCTTCTTATCGGGTTTACTGTGGAGGCATCATGTTCTCGAGGTGCTTCAGATTATATTGAAGAGATGATAGAAAGGGAGAGGATCGTAATTGCATGGTACAAACCAGATAGAAACAATCAAACAGGGTTCTTAGACAAAATACCCGTTGCAGCTGATAAGAGGTCCAACATAGAGGTTGAAGTTAATGATGATACCGTATTTAAACCAATACATTTTAATACAAAAGAACATAAAAAGAGCACACGAATCAAAAGTGGAATAGAGCAATCAACTTTACGAAAGTCATTGAGAAAGTGTGCCATATGTGAAAGACTAACAAATCATGACAAGAGAAATCATTAGAAAACATTGGGTTTATATGAGCCATGATAATTTGTAATAGTTACTATTCAGTTTTACTGTAATATTTGGTTGTTTACAGTGCTTGTAATTGTGGAATTTATTTTATTATTTTGTTTTCAGTTGAAATGTCTCATTAGTTTGGATTCATTGAGGGTGATTCATTAACTAGTTGTGATTTCTCTTCCAAAAATGGGAAGATGCAATCTTATGGATTACTTGTGGTAGTTGGTTATTTTTCAAATATTGTTAAATTTGATATCTATGATTAAGCAGTGCTTGATGAATGTTATAGTCATAAATTCAAAAAATTAAAATCGAACTATAGCAGTACAAAGAAATACTTCCTTGTAACTCTTAAAAATTGTCAAAATCTAAAAGAAGTGAAACAACTAAAGTCTGATGCAGCACATACTGTCACACATATCACTGATTTTTTTAACAACTGTTAACAAATGTACTCGTTGTCCAAACACTTTTTGGATAACTCTCCAAGATACAACAGATTCAATACGTGGTGATGGAACAATTGATGGTTTACTTAACACATTACTAAGTAAGGACATAACTGAGGGTTCTGTTATTATGTTGCGCAACGCTTTAGTATCTCCCCAACGAACACCTCGTACTACCTGCGTTCGAGAATTCTAGACGTAGTTACTTTATTTAATTAACCTGTATTATATTGAATATCCGAATTACGATGTATTTTAAATTATGTACAACTGTTGTATTCTAAATTTAAATTATATGTAATTGGTAATTAAATTATTCTAGCATAAATTAAATAAAATTAAATTAAAAATTGACTTTGCACAAGATTTATAAAGTAATTCGTATGGATGACTAAGTTAGAACATGTGTTTAAAATGTAAACGATATGGGGACAATTATAAAATGGAATGTAATATATGAGTATTATTTAGGAGCTTGTGTAACTTTCTGATGACAATTTGAGGATACCGCGGAACAATCTTGTGGTAGGGTCCAAAAACAAGGCAAACTTTCTAATCTAAATATGAGTGCACGGTAGAATAATTGTTTGGTAGGGTCCAAAATAAGCCAATCTTTCTGATATAAATATGTGTCAACTACATAACTATTGTACGATAGGGCCAAAATAGGAACAAGTTTTTATGGGTGATTTGAGGGCACCACATAATTATTATGCAGTAAGCTAGAATACAGGGTCATTATTATGCTTGTTTTTGAACCTATATGCACAACATAAGTTTTGTGCATATCAATTTTTCACCAAAACCTATAAATCAACCACACTTGCAAATAAATTCCACAACTCAACCATAATAATCTCATGATAAATATCAACCTACAATATTGAACTCCAACTAATAATATTACCAATATATACAAATTTAAACTTCTATGTTGGATCTTGGATATCTAAATGGGACGCCCATGGAGGGTCCGACACATTTAGTTGTTAGTCAGATGGCTATTGAGACTCAGTCTTTAACATTATAATTATAACGTTATAATTATAACGTTAAGTTGACTGAGTGGTTGGAGGTTTTATAGGGAGTGGGTTAAACCACTACGCTTATAAAACCCACGATCTCAGTTCATCTAAGGATCATCCCATCATCAGTTATCAATATACAGTATATTGATTAAGCTAAAAAATAGATACAGAGCTCAAAACATAACAACTGAATTCCCAAATTGTGACGGATCGTGAATTTGTTCTCCGTTCTCATTCTGTAGTTCGGAGACGACTGTTTGGGTTTGGGTTTGGCATTTCAACCGTACAAGTTCTTCCGCACCAAAAGATCACGCTTCGAGGGTATGATTTTATTTGTGTAAACTTGTGATAACATACATATTATTAAAATCCTTCATTGGTATCAGAGCATGGTTGTATGATCATATGTATGTACTGTTTACACAATATGCCATGACAGCATGTATAAAAATCAAAACCGCATGCTTTAATTTGCCATAACTTTTTGGGTAATAATCCGTTTCATGTGATTTTGGCATGTATGCGTAGAATATTTCATGGGCTTTCCGTAGATATATTATATGCATGATTTGGATAAGAAATGACCAAGTTATGGCCACTGTAAGCAAAAATCGCGATCTGAGGCTGGAGGTTGAAGATGAAGTGCAATAACCACTCTCAGTGGCTTGCACGTTCATTACAACACTATCATGGGAGCTCCCAAAATGGTGGTTGAGCATACCATTGAACTTAGCTTATCCAAACGATCACAACAGAAAAAAAAAAAAAACAACGTTGCGAACGGAGGTCAGGAAGGCGGCGCGTGTACTACACGCGCCTCAAGCGACCGCGGTAAACCACGTGCCCGCGCAATGCGCGGACGCCCTTCAGCAACTGGCGCGTGTTATACACGCACCTGACGGTTGA
This sequence comes from Hedera helix, assembly GCA_947179155.2. Taxonomy (NCBI): domain Eukaryota; kingdom Viridiplantae; phylum Streptophyta; class Magnoliopsida; order Apiales; family Araliaceae; genus Hedera; species Hedera helix. The sequence continues at coordinate 9,134,698 of OX359264.1, read as the reverse complement.
CCCGCACCCTGACCCGGTTCCGACCCGCGGTTCTTGACCGGCCCAGTTCTTGACCCAGCCGGTTAATTAATTTCAGAAAATATTTTTATTAATTATTTTATACAAGAAAATGATCTATAAATACTAAATGAAATTAATAAATTCTGAAAATTTTACAGAAATTAATTATTTGCATATAATTGATGTTCCCACTATTTGTTTTGGAAAAGTAATATATTTGGATATTTTTGTTAATTTACAACTTAATTGTGCAATGATTAATTAATTATGATAATTAGCATAATTATCAGAAAAATCCCAAAAAATCACAGTAACCTTTTATGATGGTGATACACTGTTAAAAAATGTTGGGAAGTTTTTTGATGTGTTTATAATATACTTGGTATATTAAATTGTGTAATATTGCTTATTATTTAATTCCTTTGTTAATATTTTGAAATATTAATTGTTTGATACATGGAATTAAATTGTTATACTGTAATTGCACATGCACATATGTTTCTAGTGGGAGTGATTTAGGTGGTAGTAATTTAATTAAAATTATTCCCTAAATTAAATGTCTTAAGCGCCGAAAAATTAAGTTTAAATAATTGGACATTTATATGAATTGTGATTCCTAAGCTTGGCGAAGTCTCCCTTCTATATTTATGTCCTAATTATTTTTATGTTGATTTGATTCGTGCGGCTAAGATATAATTATACTGTGGTGAACTATGAATATCTCTAATCATTTTTTTTCGAAACAGAAATGGCTTCAAAACACATAATCGCAGATCTTAATCAAGGAAACAAGTTAGACGGAGATAATTACTATGTATGGCACCGTAAGGTTAGGATGGTCTTGGAGGAGCAAGAGGTTGAAGAAACCCTGCTATCCAAAATGACAAAACTAGACGGTGAAGATGCAAAGGATCCGGTCAAGGTTGTAGCCTTCGAAAGTTGGCGCAAAAAGGACCGAATCGCTCGCATAACGTTGCTGAGCTGCATGAACAACGACTTCCTGTTTGAGTATGAACAATACTCAACGGCACATGAGATGTGGGAAGCTCTCAAGACGAAGTTTGGCGGCACCTCGCTGACAAGGCTGAGAGAGTTAGCCATAAGATTCGATGGTTATAAAAAACGTGATAACCACACAATGAAACAACACCTTCGAATCATGGCTAACATGATCCGGGAATTAAAATCCGGTGGGACTCAGCTGTCAGACGAGCAGCAGATTTCAGCAGTGGTTCGCTCTCTTCCCGACAGTTGGGAACATATGCGGGTCAACATGACCCATAACGAGAATATCAGAAATTTTGATGATATTCGTCGCCACCTGGAGCTCGAGGCTGAGCGCCTTAACATTGTCAAGTCCTCTGGGGCATATTTAACTGAATTGAGCTCTTATAAAGGGTTCAAGCCAAAGAAGGGCAAGAAATCTGCTAATCCTACTGCGCCTAAGATGGCTGCGAGTGGTGGTGTCAGCAAACAGAAAAGAGGCAAGCGAGGTGCTGGCAAAAAGGACAAGGCCAAGATGACATGCTACAATTGTGGCAAGGCGGGACATTTCGCTCGTGAATGCACTGAGCCGAAGAAGGTAATTCCTAGTCCTAATCTATCTATGTACTTAGTATCAAGTACTGTTATGGTTGCTCATTCTCTCCATATGTGGATTGTAGATTCAGGAGCAACGGACCACATAGCTAGAGATCGGAGTGGATTCGTGGAATACCGCCGCATTCCGGCTGGCAGAAAAGTATTCATGGGGAATGATTCCAGTGTGGACGTGCTAGGCACTGACACTTACAAACTGGAAATGCGAGGAGGCTCTGCATTGACCCTACATGATGTACTTTATGCGCCGGATGTCCGGCATAATTTATTTTCTGTTTTGTCAGTACTTCGTTTAGGCTATTCTGTTAGTTTTGAGAACAACGTTGTAATAATTTAGCATGGGATGAATATTTTTGGATATGGTTTTATTAATAATGGTTTTATGGTTTTGGATACTGTTGATTCTGGCATTAATAGTAATGATTCCTATTCCTTGCTTGTTGAGAATGATAATGTTAGTTCAATTCAATGGCATGCTAGATTAGGCCATATTGGACAGGATAGAATGACTAGGTTAGCTCGAGCAGGTCTTTTAGGCCCACTCGCTAAAGTCAATCTACCCACTTGTGAACATTGTCTAGCAGGAAAGTCAACTAGAAAACCATTTGGTAAAGTCACTAGGGCAGAAACGCCATTGCAACTCATTCACTCAGACATCTGTGGCCCTATGAATGTGAAAGAAAGGCATGGACGTTCCTACTTTCTCACAATGATAGATGACTATACGCGTTTCGGATATACTTTTTCGATCTCTCATAAGTCTGAGGCATTAGAATGCTTTAGACGTTATTTGATTGAGGTCGAGAAACAGTTGGATAAAAGTGTTAAGGCACTTCGACATATATACTTAATCGTGTACCTTCAAAATCCGCTCAGTCCACCCCATATGAATTGTGGACCGGCAGAAAGCCTGAATTGGGCCATATGCGGCCTTGGGGATCAGCAGCTTATGTGCACAACACTTCTCATGCACATGGGAAGTTGGGCCCGAGGGGTAAGAAGTGTATCTTTGTAAGATATTCTGAACACTCCAAAGGCTATGTGTTCGTTGGAGAGCAAACTGATGGGACTGTATCGGCGATAAAGTCACGAGATGCAGATTTCCTTGAGATGGATTTCCCTAACAGAGGTGATATGAGCAAAGAGATGAACTTTTATGAGATAGAGGAAGATTTGAGCGCCCCCAACTCATACAGTAGAGTCCAATGAGGCAATTCCTCAGGCTCCTGTAGATAGTGGGAGTGACATGCCTTCAAGCAGTACTCTTCCATCGAATGAAGAGTCTCTTGTTCCTCAAATGCTTAAAAGTCAAAGGGGTAACATTCCACGTCGTCTCTTTGAGATTGAGGGGAATGCCTTTCTGGCCGATATGCATGAAGATGAGGAACCTCGATCTTATCGAGATGCTCTATCATCTACTGCTAGTGATAAGTGGATGACTGCAATGATAGATGAGATGGAATCCATGAGGACTAATCAAGTCTGGGACTTAGTTAACCTTCCACCAAGGCGAAAGGCTATTGGGAACAAATGGGTTCTTAAAGTCAAACGCAAGGCAGACGGTTCCATCGATCGATACAAAGCTCATCTTGTAGCCAAGGGCTACACCCAGCAAGAGGGAATTGATTACGAGGAAACCTTCTCACCAGTTGTGAGGTTTGCCTCAATTCGCCTCATCTTAGCGATTGTCGCACATTTGGATCTAGAGTTATATCAAATGGACGTTAAGACAGCTTTTCTCAATGGAGATTTAGCTGAGGAGATATACATGGATCAACCTGAGGGTTTCTTCATAGAAGGACAAGAGCGCAAAGTCTGCAAGCTCAAACGTTCTATCTATGGTTTGAAACAGGCATCTAGGCAATGGTATCTGAGATTCCATCGAGCCGTCATTAGTAATGGGTTTACGATGATCGAGGAAGACCATTGTGTGTTTATTAAATGATCCAAAGATAAATTCCTTATCCTATCGATGTATGTCGACGACATCCTACTAGCTGGGAACGATAAGGAGATGATTGTTACCACCAAAGGGTGGTTGTCCTCTAACTTTGAGATGAAGGACATGGGAGAAGCAGCTTATGTTCTTGGAGTTAAGATCTATAGAGATCGCTCAAAAAAGCTTCTTGGTTTGTCTCAAGAGACTTACCTTAAGAAGGTTCTGAAGCAATTCCAAATGAGCAACTACAAACCCATAGACACTCCTATCGTTAAAGGCGATGCCATTGGACCCGAGCAATGCCCTAGTTCTCCCGAGAAAATTGAGAAAATGTCCCACTACCCGTATGCCAGTGCTATAGGAAAGCTAATGTATGCAGTTGTGTGTACTCGGCCTGACATAGCATATGCAATCGGTTATCTCGGTCGTTATCAGTCAAACCCTGGAATTGCTCATTGGAGGGCAATCAAGAGGATCTTGCGATATTTGAAAGGTACTTTGGAATACATGTTGTGCTATGGAGGACCGGACCTGCGATTGATTGGTTACTCTGATGCTAGTTTGGGAGGTAACCAAGGGGTGCGCAAGTCGACCTCAGGATATGCATTCTTGCTACATGGTGGTGCCATCACTTGGTGTAGCAAGAAACAAACTTGCGTTGCTCTTTCAACGATGAAGTCGGAGTTTGTAGCATGTACGTCAGCTGTGCAGGAAGCCATGTGGTTGAGGAGATTTTTCGAGGATCTTGGAGTCATCCCTCATGCTTCAGATCCTGTGACTGTTTACTGTGATAGCACAGCAGCCCTAGGTTACACTAAGGACCCTAAGTATCATGGCAGGATGAAGCACATTGACTTGAGGATGAACTTCATTAGAGAGAACATAGCAAATAATGAGGTGATATTGGAGTACATGTCGACTGACCTTATGGTAGCAGATCCCTTGACGAAACCGATACCAATAGATGCTTTTTGTAGGCATGTTAGTTCGTTAGGGCTTCGTAGGGTTTGATGTACTTTCTTATTTTATTGTATATCACTCATTATTTGGCTTGTATTAAAGATATTCATTGTTGTATCGAGATATTTATCGTTTATGCGAGATTCATTTGTTCTTACTCATGATTGTGTTATTTTAGCGCATAGGATAAATATTAATGGTTCACACAGTTATTATACATATTGGATATGCACACACTAAATATATGTTAACAGGTTGATTGGCTCACTCACACGAGCAATCACCCTTGGCGTTTTGAAGAGCGAGCAAGATTGAGACAGTTCATATTGGCGCTTTTGAGTAGCGAACTTTGATGTTTTGGATAACAATCAATTGGCACTTGATAGCGAGCAATATGAAATATTATGTCGTCTTGGCATGAGCCAAGATGAGGTTAATTTGGATTAACTAAATATAGAATGCCCCACCATCTATATTAACCTGTATTGATAGTCGGATGCGAAATTTCAGAGTTAGCGCTTGGGAAAGCGAGCAATCTAGAAATTTGAGTTAGGCACTTGTGGAGCGACTGAACTAAGATCCATACGGTATGACCATATAACATATACTCATATAGATGAGATTGTCTGCCATAACATGATAACTGGACGCGAAATTTTAAATGTGGCGCTTTGATAAGCGAGCATTTTTGAAATGTTCGAGTTAGACATTCTAGGAGTGACTAGACTAAGGTCTGCACAACAAGGCTATAGAATAGTATGTTATGAGAGTGTTACATGTGCTTAACGACCATGTAAAGGAGGTGAGTGAATGGATCCATGTTTCCTCACCGTGTGAGTCCTGTAGGACAAAATCTTTATTCCTACATCAAGTGCTCTTTGTGATCTTTGACTATACTACAAAGACATGGATTAGTGTTGCTACTTTGGTTTCGATTCCTAAGGTCAAGATTGATGAGACTCTAAGGACCGATTCTGGGAAAGCAGTTGATTCATATCTAAATAGTATTAGGGCAAAGGGAAGATAATTTGATTTCACCTCCTCCTGCACTTATTGTCGACAACTATAGCGCTTCGATAGCGATATAGTAATAAGTGAGATACGAAATGGACTTGGGCCCAAAGGTGGTTAAGTATGACTATCTGAGGGATTAGAGATACTTAACCTAGTGAAATTCAAATGTGTCTGGGGTACTATAAGTTTATAGGTTGTAGTCTCTACGTGAACTAATTGAGTTTGACGTGAGAGCTCCCGCACTGTTTTCTTGAAAGGGTAGATGCCTTTATGTTGGCCCTAACAGGTTTGGTGTAGAGCTCCCACATTACAGGTGAACTCAACGGTCGCACGATCCGGCAAATATAGATACATGTTATTTTGGTTTGAGCTAATTTTTTGGCAGTTGTGATGATTACATCGTCCCCGCCATGGGCGAGTGGGAGATGTTGGATCTTGGATATCTAAATGGGACACCCATAGAGGGTCCGACCCATTTGGTTGTTAGTCAGATGGCTATTGAGACTCGGTCTTTAACATTATAATTATAACGTTAAGTTGACTGAGTGGTTGGAGGTTTTATAGGGAGTGGGTTAAACCACTACGCTTATAAAATCCACGACCTCAGTTCATCTGAGGATCATCCCATCATCATTATCAATATACAGTATATTGATTAAGCCAAAAAATAGAGACAGAGCTCAAAACATAACAACTGAATTCCTAAATTGTGACGGATCGTGAATTTGTTCTCCGTTCTCATTCTGTAGTTCGGAGACTACTGTTTGGGTTTGGGTTTGGCATTTCAACCGTACGAGTTCTTCCGCACCAAAAGATCACGCTTCAAGGGTATGATTTTGGTTCTCGTTAATGTATTTGTGTAAACTTGTGATAACATACATATTATTAAAATCCTGCACTTCTAATTCTTAATAACAACATAATTAATAAATAGAATAATTATATTATAAAATCCTCAAATTACATTAGAAATTAACCTTTGCTTCATATTCACTAAATGACATATCACGAGAGTTACGTCTATGGATCTTGTGTGTTATACTATTTCTAAATAATATTGCATCTTCTTCACTACAATTCAAGTTTGCTAGACTTTTTCATGAATGGTGTAGTTGTAATATTTCATGACATAGATGGCATAATTTGTTCTACTCTTTTGCTCGGAGCTATCTTTCATGATTGCGCAAGATATGGGTTTGTTTAGAAAATTCCTATCCAGTCGATATATGCGCAGAGCATTGCAAATAAATTTCTGCTATATAATAAAAGAAAAAATTATTAGTAAACCTCAAACCATCTAATATTAAGATTTTGTGGATAAATTAATACACATAACACACTTACCACATGTTATCTCCATCCTGTATCTCGTAGTCGACTTAAGTCCTCGAATGTCATCAAATGTTGGATCAATGAGGATGAATCTTCATTGTTTATTAAGGACCACAAAGAGGGGAAAAAATGACTTACTAAACAAACTGGAAAGAAAGCAATATAGCTATCAACGAAATTACATTTGATCCCCTTGATTTGAAAAGTAAGACACGACGTGATCTATATTAAGAGTCCTATTTGCATTGGATTTTAGGGCAATGTAATCCGACCACCACAAGGTCAAAAGCTGAAACAACATGCACGACATGAAAATGAACTTGTTTCACTCTGTGTTATCGTCTTGAATATCTCATTCCCTTAACTTCAGTAAGTTGAGGTAAGCGTTGACGATAACATTGTACACATCATGCCTTAGTCATACAGTATAGACCAAATTGTGCATCAAGGTATATACTTGCTCCAGATGAACTATTGAATAAGGAGTTTGATCCACAATCTTAAAGAACACGTTGCAGTGGAACCACAAAACCTTCTAACGTTTTAGAGGTCAAAGTGGATCGTAACTAAACTTTAAATCACAGTTAACAGATAGGAAAAAGGGGAGCTCAATGAATTCTCCTGGTCTCGGTTCCTCCTCCAACGACACTTAGCAGGGTTTCTTCTAGAATAGGAGTTAATTGCATCAACCACTCCATATAAGTTTCATACCCTTGAGGAATGGGTGTTCTATACGAATATAGTGTATATGGACTATCTTCCATTGTTTCATTCGTCATCACCGGTGAATCAGGTCGATACCGAGACTATGTGTTCAGATCAAAGAGTGAAAATGGAATCTTCTGGCTGAACTCAAATTCGGGAGCCACTGGCGGCTGCTGTAAAGTTTTGTAGGGAGAAGGAGGTGCATATATGCTCTGAGTGTCAAAGTTTCCCCTAGTTTATTGGTCAAACTCCATAGCTTCATACCAATCCAAGTAAGCTACCCTATTCTCATACACAGGTGGAGATTGTAGTAATTTTTCTACGAAGTCCACGACATAGTGAATCTAGAAAAAACAAAAATACAAAAAAAATCAATAGCTATGTGTAGATAATTTAACCAACTAAAATGACTAATTGAATCAAAATACTTACAAAGTTCATGGCATTGTTTTGTGAAAATAGTCCACGTACTGCATATTTCTCATCTTGTACGAGACGCAGACGTTGAATCCTTAGTCTAGTTACCCTCTTATACCACTGAAGATATTGTGATATAGGGATAACTTGTCTTGTAGCAATCACTAAGATAACCAATAGATCTTACCACTGATTCCAAAGATCTATATATAATCGTCTTAGTTGGATGAAGTCCATCGTTTTAATATTCTAATGTGGAGCATACAATTATTCCATGTCTTTCGCATGCATTGAGATATCTTGTACATCTCCAAACTATACGATCTGGCATCTGGAACTCCATAACATCGAACTATATAAGCAAAATTCTAGATGCCCCCCCATAAATGACTTGTTCGTACTCAGGCCCAATCTAGTCCTCATACGGCTCATATGGAAACTAGGTGGTCATTGCATTATTCATGGCACTAAGTTTTATTCTATACACCATGATGTTGTGGTGGGGGGTACTTGAATCTTCCACTCAGGCCTTTATCTGATGATATTCCCAACCACAAACCCATGGTAAGAAAAAATTTCGACCATTAGAATGAATTGGGCGCCCAATGGTAATACATCCGCATGCCCATACCTGAAAAGAAATAAAATGTTTTTGAATAAATTAAATTTAAATGTAATTATAATTCAATTTACTTGTAATAGAGTAACATAGCCACAAATTGCACTTGCACCAATCCTTGTTGCTTTGTGTAAATTACGGTATAGGAAAATCAACACGGCAGTACCCCATGCGTACTCGACAATCTTTGTGACATCATCCAAAAATAACAAATACTGAGAACAGTGTTCTAAAAATCCCCGCCTAGGTTTGATTAATCACTGTCTAGGCGCTAAGCCCCCCTTGGCGTCCTGCCTAGGCGCTAGGCCCTCCTAGCCCCAAAACGGAAAAAATATCCCTCCAGAAAATTATACAGGACTAGGCGGACAAGACGGAGAATTTAGAGTTGCAATTATTTTTTTTTATTTCAATAACTAAGCTACAAAACAACATCGTGGGAGTGGATGATGAAGTTGAGGGTTGTTCGGGCCTTACTTGGGAGGCGATTGGTGATGCATCCGAAGCAGATAGCGTGCTAGAGTTTAGGAGAAATAGTAAAAATGTTGGAGTAAGAGAACTTCATGAATAATATTTTTTGTTTAATGATGACATGGAGGAAGAGGGAGATGAGTAGTATGAGTGTGAGTCCGATTGGGACATTATCTTAGAGGGATATGAAAAAAAAAAGTTAGAGATATAGAGGGATATGGAGATGAGAACTATTAATTTGTATTTTTTATTATTTGTTTATGTTTGAACTTTGAACATTGCATGTTTGTGTTTGAACTTTGATATTGATAATATGGATATGTGTTTTAACTTTAAGCAAATGCTTTTATTATCTTTATTATAGATTATTTTTCTTTATATTATTGTTTTATTTGAATAAATATAAGATAAAATATTAAAATTGGCTTAAAATAAAAAAAAATCGCCTAAGCCCCCTAGGCGCTAGGCCCCCCCTGCCTCCCGCCTAGCGCCTTTTAGAATATTGATCGAGAATGGCATATGTTCTAATATGAATTTACAAATAAAATTATCCCAATAACATACAAAATATATATCTTGGTGTATATCCTAACAAGTCAGGAAGTGACACATCGGGGTAATTTTCCAAATCTAAGAGCTAAGCAACTAACGTTTATACCACCACGGTCGTAAGCCTTATCCCCCTTTTGTACAAATGAAAATAATTCAGATGTTTCCTATAACTCTTTTTTTCCAGATGTGCATGAAACCCTCAAGTAATAGGCTTTCTTAGCACAAGTAATTCTCTTAAATAAAACACGTCTTCTAATGTTATAGTCATCTCGCTGATGGGAAAATGAAAAGTAATCGTCTCACGTCTCTATTGTTCTACTAATGTGGATATTAAAGACGCATCCATCTTATTGATTATCCTAAGTTCATTACACTCCAAAACTCCATTCTTTTAATAAATCTATTTAGGTTTGGGTTAACTTAAATACGTCAAGTGATATCTCACCCTCATCACTACGCAACCAACTAGTACTATTCTCCTCATTATTTCATACTTCCTTATAGCGATGTTCTTTGATCCTAAAGTACAGAAGGATCATGTGGTCGAAGATGTCCATTCTATGTTAAGATAAACAATATATAAATTATTCATCAACATACAATTTATCAAACCAATATTATTAGTATATAAGTTACTTTATTAACAATAATTTAACTCATTATTAATCAACATTTATAATATATATCAATTACAATAATTACAACCAATATTAATTACAATAAATACCCAAAAATAGATTATAAATTATCAACATAGACAATGTATAACATTATAATGCCACAAATTACCAACAATATTCATCACAACAATTTTTCAATAAAATATTATAATTTATCAACATTTTACATAATATATCTCGAAATTCAATAAAATACCATAGACTATCGACGACATTCATGAAAATTTAATTTCAAAAATATTACAAACTATGAACATTCTACAATAATATATCTCCAAATTCACTTTTAAATTTTCTTATCAATTTTAAAATTAATTATAGGCATCAAACATTTGGAACCAACGTTGGATGGACATACAAATCCAACGTTGGCTCCAACCATATCCATATATATATATATATATATATATATATATATATATATATATTCATCCCCAAATTAATAGAAAGAACCATGTTAGTGAGAGAATTTTAATTTTTTTGAGTTGAATCTCGTAGAAATATTTGTAAACAGTTGATCGGATCCTGGACTTTGTAGAGGTGGTTATAGTGCGTCGAATTTGTGGATCGAATATAGAATTGCTTAGAGTTGAAAACTTTTGTGTGATAGAAATAGAGTTTGGGATAACAAAAGAAAAGAACTAGTGCACTGTTGCTGCTGTTCGTTATCTGCTAAGGGATAAAGACCTACCGCCCATTAATTTGTCAGGTAGATATTTTACTAACAGCTTGACTATTATGCGGTAGAAATTTTAATTATTACACTACTATTATGCAGTACCAATTTTTTCTTACCTGAGACAGACATTTGTTATATGGATCAGACACCGACAATAATTCGTTAGACAACTAATAACTATAATGTGATACTTTTTTTTTCTCAATCTTTTAATCTTGAAATAAACGGACTAAATTAAATTTGATGAATCGATACTCTGATTCAACTTTAGACTTAAATCATCTCATATATATATATATATATATATATAAAGTGGCACAATATTTTTAATTTGCCATAACTTTTCTATTATAATTTATAACATCACACCACCGATACTAAATTCTCAGCTATTATTAGGAGTTCATTTAGAAACATAAACTCATCCTTAAAAATGATAGCTTTAAAAATATATCTTTAATTTTAAAATGGAATAAATAATTTAGTTCTTAAAACTTTCAAATTTAATTTATAACTTGGGGTTAATTCTGGAGTTTTCAACATCCCTAATCAAATGTTTGGCTCACAACTTTTGGGACTTATGAGATTTTTGAAGGCTAAACGCATTTAAGAATCTTGTTCGTCTAAACCTAATTGATTCCAAACAAAACTCACAAACACGGCTTATTTGGTCCAAATGCACATCATTTTTTGTACAGTGCATTTTAACCAAATAAAGAAACCTCAAATGCACAAGCCCAACGCCACAAGACGAAGAAACCTAAATAACTAAGAATTAACAAAAGTAATCCTCAAAGAAACAGTCATTGTTTCTAAATATGAACTGGGAAGTTAAGGCAAGTACTCATATTATACATAATGCAGCATATGTCTATAATAAAACATGGGATTTTCTACCTAGTCCGCCTCTCTCCTGTTACTAGACAAGGAAGAACTTTGTTTACCACTCTACTACAGCCCTGCTATTCCAGGGGAAGCAATGATTTAGCCAGTGCATACCAAGAAGAAAACGTAAGTTTAAAACCAACCGATTGCAGCCTAACTGCTAAATGGAAGCTCCAAATACAGAACCTTGGCAAGGATCCCCTCGTGCTATGCTGATGGTAAGAGTGGCGATTGAGAGACTGAGAGGTAATCTGAAAGTGTTCATAACAAAGGAACTTTTTATCAGCTATGTGAGATTGAGAAGTTCAGCTAGAACTAGAAGAGACAATCAGAAGTATGAAATTAATGGATTTAAGCAATAATATATAGAATTTAAATTTGAAATTGATGTAATTCATTTAAATTTTGAAACCAACAAGTCTTTAAATTAGAAATATTAGTTATATAGTTCACAATTTTCATACTTGTATTGTCTAAAAGTGATGTATATCAATTTTGAATTTGAAAATATCTCAAATTGACTTCAAAGAGTCGATATTGATCCCATGTTATAGAACAGAACGACTACTAATTTCTAATTCCAAAGTTTCTGGTACACCAAAATAGTTGAGTGTTCTAGGGAGGCAAAAGAATATCGGTGCTATGCAACTGTCCTGTTTTGCAGAAAATGGGGGTGAAGTGGGGGTGGGTTGGGGGAGGGGAGCAGTGTTGGAGACTGTATTAAATGATATTTATACGCATGTGAGGGATCAGTTCCACATGAATTACATTAGTGCATCAGTAACAAGACTTCATAATAATTGCCTACCAAATATACCAGTCTTAAAACTAATAGTTTCAGTTAGGAAGAAAAGGTCAAAACCTCCAGATGCCCTAATAGTTTCAGTTAGGAAGAAAAGGTCAGTAAATTTATATTTGCTCATCTAACTTGAAACATCCTCTTACTTTTTCATAAACAGAGTCAGAAACAAGGACAAGGAAATCCATAGGCTTTCTCATTATTCCTTTTGGGTCCTACAAATAGAGATTTAGCATGCTTTCCACTAATTTGTTTTCCTCAAATGTTAACTGACCATACCCCATGGACTTTCCCTCCATCTCCTATTCAAGTTATCCAACAACCTTAATAAAAGAATTGGAAAACTAAAGCATGCTGTCCTTTTTGTTCATCAATACTCTGTATGCATGACAAATTTTAATAACGCTCCCAAAACTAAATACATCAACGTACACCAAGATTTGGATAATTTTTATGATGTAATTGTCAGGGTGTACTTGTCATTTGTCGATACAAACATGCAAAGTCTTACGATTAAGACCTTCAATGAGTAACAATATTAAACAGTGTAGCTTGGATGCTAATAATACCAAGAAAGGGTACATATCCAACAAGTGTTTCACACCGGCAATTCTCAAAAATAGTAATAATAATAAATAAATAATTAAATAAAGTGGGTAACTTTCTTCATTAATGATCATCTATCAGACCATAAGCTATTCCAAAATAATTTGTTTTACTTGAATTAAAACATACAAAAACGAATACAAATATATATCTATATTAGTATATATACTAATATACTAAAAATAAACTAAAATTGATATGAATTCTAGTAATTACAATGATTAATATTGTAAACTATCTCAAAAAAACTTTCATAATCTTTAATGAATCATCTCAATTTTGAGTTTAAAAATATATAAAATTGACTTTCAAAAGTCAATAATAATCTTATAATTTAGAACGGAGGAAGTACATAATAGTAAACATAATATTTTGCTAAAATGGATTTCCTGGGTAGGGTAAGTCTAGGTATCAGTATATTATAATTAGCCACACAATAGATATGATGATGATGATGATGATGAACATGTTCAGCAGATAGTCAGTTCAACATAAGAATATTTTTTTTAAATCTCAAACAGAAAAGAAAAAGATTTTTATTTGTCAGAATAAAACTAAAGCAATTTTAGGTCAAGTTTAGCTCGTTTCTGAAGCATTTGAATACATGAAGAGGAGGTAAATGGGGTCCATATAAAAATACCTCTTTCAACCTTCTTACCCATGACTCCTCCCACTTGGACATCAAAATGATCGAACTTAAATAAAACAAATGCCAAAACTTTATAGAATCCACATTTCAGCTTGACATCTTGAAATGGTGCGTCCTGAAAGAGAGATTACTGAAACTGAAGGCTGCCTATATGCCAGAATATTTTGAAGCCTGTGAATGTTACATCAGAAATCCATCATAGCTAATGAACATAGTTATCAAAAAAAAAATTAAAATTGTAATAATAGCAATAATATTAATATTTAAAATTTATTAAAAATAATAGTTAATGAACATATAAATGGAGGAAGTTTCATAAATAAACCTGCCTTGAAAGAATCCTTCAAAGATAAGATTCCCTATTATATTCAAATTTCTTCTCAACTTCAAAATCTAAGTGGAATCTTTGACAATACTAATCGAAAATCCATTTCCTATAAATTTTAGAAGAAAAACTGCATAAACATGATCAACAGAGAAGGAGGATTCATCAAATGTACTAATTAAACCAATTGAAAAAAAAAACTAATCAATAGACAAACAAAACAAAATAAACCGACAAAAAAGAGAAACGCAACAGATAAAAACAAAGATTTCTTCTTGAAGAAGTAAAAATAAACATAGATGCCAAGTCCACCGAATTTGTGTACCAAATACAACTTTTGTCTATACAAATGCAGCTCCTATATAAATGAAAAATGCAACTTATTACTATAGAAAGAGTTACATTTGTATAGGAAAATGTTGCATTTGATGCCTTATTCAGTGCATAACTTAGGTGGACAAAGCAGTGCTCAAAAAAACCCCCCAAAAAAAGAACTCAAAATAAATTAGTAACAACAATAGGAGCCTTGAGCGAAATTCCTTAGTTTCTTCTAATTGATACGAGTTCAAGGCTGACATATATGGTCAAGTAGTATGCATTCTTGTGAAGTATACTGAGAAATGTAATGTAGAAGTTTACAACATGACAGATATTTCAGAAGACAAAGAACAACTTCATAAGGGAAAAAAATCCTCTTTAAGGGTTATATAGCACATTTATTCTCTGACGTTTGTATAATTCTAACTGAACTCTGCTTACAAGAAGCTTTTTGAATCTATGGTGAAGTATGAGTTTGAGCATTAGCAAGGAGCCTAGTAATTTTGCTGAGCGTTTCTTGAGCAGATTTTGTATCTGGGTGATCCTCACCACAGATTGAAGTTCTAATAAAAATAGTCTTCCTAATTAGATCATCCCCTATATCAAACTGTCCCCCTTTGAGCATTAGCTTAGCCCTAATTTCTAAAATAGTGGCTCTTGATAGGGCAAGCTCTTGCCAAAGGCAAGGATTCAACTGGGCATTTGTCTGGATGGGTCTCCAACACAGTGATTTATCCAACCACTTCTCAACAGGTGCAACAAATGCTTCCTCCGCCGCTTCTAACCTATCTGTAAAGAGACGAAGGAGTTCTAGAGAAGCTTTGCACCGCGAAAATGTAATGAATGTCCTGATAGCAAGCGGTAAAATCACTTCCTTTACAAGATATAACATTTCTGAAACCTTCAGTTCAACTACTATGGTGTCAGTCCCAAATCCTAAGATCAAGAAACATGCTGCCCATATGTGTTCCGAGTGCTGAAGAATAGACCCCCAACTAATAACAGATTGTACCATGGCCTGTGCACCTCCAGAGTCTCCTCTCTTTCGGGCGTAAAGCTTGGTAAGCTGGTTGAACTGGATATAACCTTCCTTGGTAGAACTTCTTACGATATTAAATCTTGTTAACAATGAGGAGGCTTCGGCTTCTGATTTTCTAGAGTATGAAGATGTAAAGCCACAAGTTAAGGCATGCAGAATCTTTTTCCATAACTGCGTACCATGGTGTTTTTCAGGTAGCTTGTGAGCTGCTAGAGCTAAAAGAGAAACCGGAATTGCTGATGGTGCAAACCAACCACTTGCCAAAACCATTCTAGTTGTCAGGCTCCTTTCACCGTCTGCATGATCAAATATTGAGAAACAAGCCTCAAAGAGTTGCAAGAGAAATTTATTTCGTCTCAATGAATTACACTCCCTGCCAGACCATGTCATGTCCCTTGGGGGTATTCGGTTGATGGTGTCCAACAGCCTACTTGGATTTATGGGAAGCTCGGAAAGAATAGCTCCAACAACTGCAAGGCCTAGGGGTAGTCGTCCAAGTTTTTCCTCAATAACCCGAAGAGCATCTATTTCTGCAATTTGGTGATCTTTGACTGTTCCCTGCATTAAAGACATCCCCTCAACTCCTGATAAGTAAGAAAGTCTCAAGGGTTCCAAGTTCATTACACGAGATAGACGTGTGGATATAATAACATGGGTTTCTCCGCCAAAACGAGGAAGAAGATCCATTATTAGTTTGTGATTCCACCAATCCTTCTCACTCTCTAAGTTATCAATCACCACCAGAAATGGTATATTTCGCATAAGCTCCTTCCGTACCCTAGCCAGGGCAGCCTCTTCCTGCTCTTCAAAGCTCTTTGTCCTGCTTTTTTGCAGGCCACTCTCAACCCCCACATCAACTTCTAAATATGACCACAGGTTCAAATAATTTTGGCAGATGTATCTGCTTTCCCCTCCAATCCATAAGACCATCTTATACCTCTGATGAAATCTGTACGCATACTCAAGAAGCAGCTCTGTCTTGCCAATTCCCGATTCTCCTGACACGCAACCAATCCCCTTTCCATACACAACTTTCATGGATCTCTTTATCCTTCCATGCTTTCCACTATTTTTAAATATTGATGCTTGGTGATGCATCTGAGGAACTTCAGCACCTTCCATCTCAATTTCCTTTTCAGACTCTGTCCATACAACTGGTTCTTTTCCCTTCCTCTTGCTACTCTCAGGTTGCTGCTCCTTCCCTTTTTCATCTATTGAACTACTCTTACCCCTACCTGTCATTAAATTCTTTCGTCTAGGTCTGGCCTTAAGCTCAAAATATATTTTCTCTGCGCCTCCACTAACGTCACCAAAAAGCATGAATTCAAGCTCAGATAGTTCCTTCTTCCTTCCTACAAAGTTTTCGTTTCGAGGGAAAGGGAACTCTTCTTTCTCCGCCTTCTCCCTCCACTTGCTTAGTCTATCCACCACATTTCTCCTCCCCAACCTCAATGCCAAGAGAGTGACAGCCTTTAGTATGCATTCTCTCCACTTTCCATCATGAGCCTGTAATTTCCATTCATCAACACGAGAGAAAACATTCACAGCTTCTCTCCATTCATCCTCTAAACCACCATACAGAAGCCAGAGCTCTCCCCCATGCCTTTCCCACAGCTCACCTCTTTTCTCAACTATATCCCTAACGAGGCAATCATCTGGACCCAAATCAAAGTATACTGGAACCAAGTTCTTCTTGCTAGAAAAGAACCGCAGCTCTTTAATAGTATATGGATTCCTGAAGGATTTCCTGGTTAAGATTACAACTCCAAACGTACAAGCGTCCATTACCTCCTCAACAATATCATGTTTTCGAGAATTCCTACATCGAGCTCTGTCTGTTACAAAGCAACTCACTCCTTGAACTTCTAGTTCAGCACGGAGCCAATTCGTGAATCTTAGCAGTAAAGGTTTACGACCATGAAAGCCGATATACACATCACAACTCCTCAGTCTGTTCGAGGCAAAAGAAGTTGAAGCTGGAACGAATGAGGTCATTTGTCTTCTCCCAATATTTTTCTGCTTTTCTCTATGCCATGAATGATCATTTCCATGGCCAACGCTGTGAATAGATAGGTTGCTGTTGGAGATGCCAGTTGAGGAAGAAATGAGATCAAACTTCTGAGAATCACTTGATGCACAAGCTACAGAGACTGAAGAGACAGATGAAAAGGCAAACCTAACATTTATCAGATTTGTGATCAAAAGACCAAAAATGAAACAATAAAATTTAATATTTGCATTATTACCATCACAAAGAATGTCAGAGCGAGTAGATGATTGACAGGATGATCTTGGAGAGAAGAAGGGCGACTGATTTGCTGAATAGAATGCTGAGGAAGATGACGACAAATTCCTTGCAGTCATGTTGGATAATGACCCAAATCTTGAGCTTTCTTCCCGAAGATCCATATTTATTTATCATTTATAGTCGTTATATATGAGGTCACGTGCACTCTAGATAAAGCCAGCTACTCTGAAATGGAGAGAATCATGGGGGGGGGGAACTTTCAGTTACTAATGTACCTACCCAACATGGAAATTAATAATCACAAAAATATCAGCGAGCAGAATTTTCAATTTAATGTAATTATCTTAAGTAGTTGGGAAACCAACATCAAACATTCTAGCAAAGCAAGCACCTCAATTTCTTAATGAGGTAATCAGAGAAATTAAACTTCAAACCCTCCAAGTAAGAGGAGCAGATATGGCAACCACAGTTCAATTCTTAATTCCACATATGCTTTTCTAAAATCATCTCAATTTCTTGTGCATTACAAATGCTTAACATTTATGGCTACAAAATCATACTTTTTTTATATAGAAAAAAGGGAGACACAAAAATTAGATTATGTAAAGTGTAAACTGATGCATCAAATACCATGTCTAGCCATCAAATGCACCCTACTTTTAGAAACAAAAGATTCCAACTTCAAAAATTGCATAAAATCCTATGTAGGCCAGCCATAAAGTTTGAAACTAGGGGCAGTTTTAAATCTAAAAAAGCACTTTAAAACACAAAGAAACTCTTAATCAGGAAACCCATTTCCCAATTTAGAAGAATAAACCATAACAACATTAGAATTTAGATCTGAAATCATACTTGCTGCAAAGCCATGTATATCAATCTTCAAAGATTTGAATAATCAAGCCACTTCTCAGAATCAATAAGAGTCCAAGAAAATCACAAATCAAGAGAACCCGAATCTCTTAGAACTCCCTACAATCAACAAAACAGACTTCATTAACCGGGAAATCAAATATAAATACATATGACATATAATGTCGATATATACATACACCAACGTATCTGAAAAGAACTAAAATATGAACAAATCATCTTATATAGATGGAAAGATTTGAAGAAAAAAATTGAAAAATCATTAGGAATTATGGGGATCAAGCAAGTACACAAATTTTTACCATTTTTGATTGATTTGAGATATACTCTCAAAAGAGTAAAGATTTGATTGAAAATGACAAATGAAAGGGATTTTACCTTTTGGGAAAAAGGGTTTACAGAGCATCAAGCTGTTTCTACTGAGTTCACACTACAACGCTCAACTTTCTCGGCTCTCTAGAAACTCTGTATTTATAGGTCTGAGAAAATGGGAATTTGGGCTGACAACGGGGAAAAACACTATTGGGACCCAGCAGAGGAGGACATTGTCTTATGAAAACTATATGAAGATGTTGTCATTGACCAAACGACTATTGCATTAAAATATTAAGCAAAATTTAAGGAACATATTCACGTTCTCAACATCTTTTGAGAATTTATTTTTTAAAAATTTTATATCCCTTAACTCAGTTATTATATTAGACTTTAAATCAAAAAATTTATAAATTTTACTATTTTTAGCATATCCAATAAATATATTTTTAATAGTTCTAGCCCCTAACTTAGTTCTTTTAGAATCAGGAACTCGAAAATAAGTTATACACTCCCACACTTTTAAAATAATTTATGTTAGGTCTCTTACATTTTCATATTTCATAAGGACTAGTTTTTACAACAGTGCTAGATATTCTGTTTAAAATATGACAAGCAGAAAAAAGTGCATCACCCCATAAATTATTTGGCAAATAAGCATGATTTAACATACAATTAATTATATCATGAAATGTACGATTTTTTCTTTCTGCTAAACCATTTTGTTGTGGTGTATATGCTAAACTTGCTTGATGTATAATACAATTTTCTTCACAAAATACATCAACTATCAGAACGTAGAATTTTAATCTTCTTCTCAAGTTGATTTTTTACTTCTAATTTATATTTTTTAAATGAGTTAAATGTCTCATCTTTTGTTTTCAACAAATACACATAACAATATCTGCTAGCATCATCTATAAAAGTAATAAAATATCGTTTTCCACCCTATGTCAATATTTTATTTAACTCATAGATATTAATGTGTATTAAATCTAATAATTGTAATTCTCTTCGCACATTTGAAAATGGTTTTCTCACAATTTTTTATTTAACACAAACTTCACATTTCTCAAGTTTACTATTGTCAATATCAATTAATTTTATTACATGCATATATTTTTAAATTCTTTGAATTTATATGTCCTAAACGACTATGCCACAAAGAAATTGTACAAGTAAAATAAACAGAAAACATAATTAATTTTATTAACAAATAATTTGTACATTCAATTACAAGTATAACCATTTCCAATAAAAATATCATTCTTTGAAAGAATGATTTTATCAGACTCAACAGAAAGTTTAAAGCCTTTTCCTATCAAAAAGATCAACATAAATTAATTTTTTTCTAATTTCTGACACAAACGGCACATTAAGTAAGGCCAGCTTCTTTCTGGAGGTGAAGTTAATTTTCACAGTTCATTTGCCATCAACTTTGGCTTTTGAACTATTTTCCATCTAAACTTCCTATTCAACTACTTCTTCAAATGTTTTAAACATCATCTCTTTGTTATTGCGAATATGGACAGGCTCACTCGCCATGTTAACATCAGAAATTATAGTCATATCAAGACTAAGATCAGAAACCATGGCAACAAGGTTTTTCTAAACCATGTTTGTAGAACCACTTTTGCGTTGTTTATATTCTCTAGCATAGTGTTCAGTTTCTCCACAGACATGACACTTGCCCTTTCTTTTATTAGGATTAGGTTTTTTATTTTTCTGTCCAGAGTTCTTGAACTTATTATTATCCTTTTTAACATAAGGTCCTTTCCTTTTAAATGAGACTGCCTCCAAATAGTTGACACTAGATTGTCCTTGATTCAAATTCTTAGCATCACATTTTCGGGCCTCCTCCTCAATACACAAATGTTTTTGAATTTGATCTAAGGAAAAATCGTCAAACTTGTGCATCAACTCTTTAGCAAAATTCTTCCAAGATGGAGATAATTTTGCAATTATTGCTCCAACTTGAAAGGTTTCAAGTAAAATAATTTTAAGAATCCTTAATTTGTTAACAATAACCTGGAGCTCGTGCACTTGCTCCAAAATAGGTTTATTGTCAACTATCTTAAAATCAAAATATTTCGAAACTAAATATTTATTTGTACCTTCTTCCTCAACTTTGTACTTAAACTCTGAAGCCTTCCACAACTCCTTTGGTGACTAAATATTGCTGTAAAAATTATAGAGACGATTCGACAACTTGTTGAGAATATGACCACGAGCAAGCTCCTAATCTTTAGTCCTCTTCTTTCTCTACTCCTTTAGCGTTTTAATTACTTCAGTGTCTGGCTATTGATCTTTTGCTGGTTTGGGATCTTCTGTAATAGGCTAAAGGTTTGGGTTCAGTACATATGCAATTTTAAGAACTGTCAATAGAAACTTCAGCTTATCTTGCCATCGACTAAAATTATTTTCGTCAAAGCGTTCAAGCTTGACAAAATCCTAGTTCATGATTATGAACGATTTTATATCCATCTCAAATGTAAACACCTTATGATTGAAAGAAAAATAAGCACAATTGAAAATTGGAACAGAATAGTTTGACACAGGTTGTCTCTGTCCTTAAGGTGTTGCCCCTTATCACTAAGGTTTGCTAAAGGCTGGTGGCAATATACCTCTAGGATATATGTCAAGCGTATATTTTTCAATGTAATAGCAACTCACAATTGAAAACTCAGTATATGTTTCTCTATAAAGGTTGAAAATATATAGAATGAAAAAGAAGGAATAGAGAACTCATGATTTTCTAAAACTGAAAACTGCTATCAATTCAAAGTAACTTTTACAGAGTTAATTCTGTAATATAAATTAAATTGATCACAAATTAGTTTCAGTTGTTGCACACATTCACTTTATTTGCAGTTAATGTTTGAATTATGTGAATTAAACTGACTGAGCTAAGTGCAAAGTGCGCCTAAAGCGCCAATGCCAATGCGACCGCCCCCGCACCCGGCCCCGGGTCCCGGGTTGTGAGCATGGGTGGGTGGTGTTTTGCATTACGTCATTGTGACCGATCCAAGCCTTTCCTTTAGTACCATAAGTAAATTAAATTATTTCACTCATACTTATAAAACATTAAATAATTTTACTTCTTATCGATGTGGTACTTAAAGAAATTAGTTTTACAAACAATAATGTACCTTTTCATATACTTCACTTTGAATATGATTAAAATATAATATATAATTTCTACTTAAATTATATTTTATTCACTCTTAATCTCCTTTTAGTATACAATAAATATACTTATAATTTAATTTAAATTCAATCAACTAATGAATTTAAATTAAACCCAAAAATTGATCAAAATTCATAAAATAAAAGGTGCAATTTAAGAGTCTTTGTCTTAACTAGAATGAGAGTTAATATGCCTTGAATAAATCTATTTGCTCATATGAAGTAAATTATGGCTGATGATTATATAATTGATGGTTTAAAGTGAAGTAATAAGAGTTGACTAGTGATGCTCAAGTTATGGTAGACAACAACCATTATTAATGCATTTGTTATGGTTCATTATTTTGATGTAATTGAATTCTAGTTATTATAGCCTAACAACAGAATGTGACCGTGGACACCCCACCATTCCGAAAGTGGTATTAAATTCTGGTGGGTATAGTATGTTGTGATAAATTAAATGAAACACTTATAAATATAAAAGTGTCTAGTTATACAAATATAAGACTGATTTTTAGAGTTAGAGTCAAGCTTAGTAAGCATGTGGTATAAGATTTTCATATTTTTAACAATTTAAAAATAAATTTGTACTTTATATTTCCTCAATAAGTGTTTCAACAAAAAAAAAATGCTTTGCAATTACAAGTGCTTTTCGAGGGTCACAAAATACTAAATATAATATAATTTAATTTATAAATACTTTTAGTCCGTAAACTGACTATTAATGAAGAGATAAAGAGACTCTTAATCAACATAAATGTTAATGTTTGAATTTATTTGCATGTTCAATTATCGGTTTGGACGTGAACTTACATAGATAAAACAATCGAAAAGTGTTTGATGGCTTGGGCCGCAGAAGATACATTCGGTGTGAGAGTAAGTACAAGTTTCAAAATATGTTAATAATAGAGATAACAAGTATTTAGTAGGTTAGAATATTGTGTCTGTACTTCTACTGTTTACCTTATATTTATAATAATCATATTATTTTGTATAGTAAAATCTTATTGAAAAATGTAACTGTCATACCAATTAGTATTGAATATAGTAACCAGTTAGCATTCGAAGTGATAAGTCAACTAATCCAAATCTATTAATCTTGAGAGTCCTCATGTGCCCTAGGCCTAATAAAATGTGAGAATAAGGCCTAATATATACAGCCTATTTGAGTGAGTAAATACGCAATCCAACAATAAATATTTAAAACCACAACAGACGTTTGGTAGCTGCCCATTTTTAGTTCGTGCTAAGTTCGCTGAGTTGTGTGCAATTTATAAATAGTTTTAGTCCCTAAACAGACTATTATGCTACGTTTGAATTGGAAGAATAAATGTGAGAAATGACTCATTTTTATAGAATAACAAAAATTGTGCTTGATAATTTCATTGAATTAGAATGAACCATTTTTATCCCTCCTAAATTTATAAATTTTATTCTTTGAGTGAAGATATAGAATGTACGTACGTACATTCATGTGTAACGAACTCGGAATTTTTTTAATCTAATTTTATCATTTGTCACTTAAAAATAGTGAAATACACTTTGTAGTATTTATTCAATATTATTATTTGTATTTTAAATTTTTGTTTTTTCATGTAAAACTTTGAATTGGCTGTTTCCTTTAAATTTTATATACTTCGTAATTTGTTTATAGCACGGGTATGATACTTGTAATAATAATAATGAATTAGATCTCTGTCTAAAAATTAAAATTGGGTTCCAACATTTATATTCCTTTTGTCCCAAAAAAACAAAATCAAAAATAAATTATTTTTTTTAAATATGTCTAAATATACAATTTAAATTATAAAATGGGGGATTATTAATGTCTGTCCTTGAGAAATCATTGATGAATAAGAGAACATAACATCACTCTTCCTATAAGTTTGTGTTATGCTTTATTTTGGCTTTTACAACGTGTGTCCAAAATAGTCTTTTTTTGGTAAAACACAAATGGACGGCTATGATACATTCACAAGCATGCTAGAGATGGTTAAAAACGTTCCCACTCTAAAATATAGAGGGCCAATAATTTACTTGGGGGATAATCAAAGATAATTTATTACCTACTTATATTATAAAATTAATAAATATTAAAGATATAATTACTTTATGTTTATTTTTAAAAATAATAACTTTTTAGTTTAATAACTAACGATGATCTGAAATTATAATGTTAAACCTCTGAAATTATAACTTTTTTGAAATGCATCTAAGAAACTACAAATGAAAATAGGTTAGTTAAAAATAATAAGTTTCATGGTAAATAAATATTATCAACTAATAAATACTGTATATAAAAAAATGTCTAAATAATTTAAAATATTTATTATTATATTAATTAAAATTTTAAAAAATTATGTTAATTTTAAATTTAAAACTTAATTAAATTAATTTTAAAAAAATAGCAACAATCAAATAATATAGAATACAAGCAGTATAATTTATTTAATATAGGTAACTAATGAGGTATTATGAATTGTTTAGCCCACCAACACAAAATATTTTTTCAGTTGAGAATAACAATACTCATTTTTTGTTATTATATATGTCGTTTAAGACATAATCACACATATTAAATTTTTTTATTAATATTAAGTAATTAATATTAGTTTGAAATTTAATTACTATTCATACACTAATTAATTATTTCTTCTCTCTTTCTCTCTTAATTACTTCATTTTAAAAATAAAATAAAGAATAATTTTTTTTAAATATATATAAAACATTTTATATTTTAAAAAAAAACTTTTAAAGTATTTACTACTACACTTATCCCCATAGTGGTGCACAAATGGCTTGCGGCCTGGGCTTGATCCAGCCTAGGCCTGGTCTAGTCAAGGTCTGGCCTGGCCTGGCCTGGCCTAAAGGCCAGGAATAGGTCACATTTTTTTGGCTCAAATCCGGCCTAGTCTGGCCTGCTAATAAGCCTGCCCTGACCCAGCCCGGCCCAGCCTGAGGTCTGGCCTAGTTCACCCAAAACTCAGTCCGACCTGTCAATTTTCTTTATTCGCTACTTCAATTCTCTCATTGCAGAAGAAAACTTCATCTTTGTGACAACTCATTCAATAAACAAAATAAAATTGATGTCTTTTAATACGTTCATTCATATATATTTGTTTATATACGAATAAAGAAATTCATGAAAATACATTGACTAATGTAATATATAATAATTTTTTTTACCTAGCTAGTAACCTACATTTCTTACAGATCTTTCATTGCATCTTTATTTTAATAAATGCTTAGCGTAACAACTACAAAGTCATTTGTAAAATAATAATAATAATAAAAAAGATATTTTTTATTATTGTAATTTGAAAGTTGTAACTTGTAATACATTACTTTTAATTAATATATCAATTAAGTTTAAAATTTTAATTGGTGTTTTAATAATATTTAAAATTACTAAAAAAAATATTTGAATAGATCGAATCGGACTGGTCTGGCCTGATCCATGGACTGGCCTGGCCTGGCTTGCAAGCCTCAACAGGCCCCTTTTTTAAGAGCCAAGCCCGACCTGGTCTGACTTGCAGGCCAAAAGTCAAAATCCCGACCTAATCTGATCAACGACCAAGGCCTGACAAACCCAAATTGGGTCAGACCAGGCTGACCTGTTGTGCATACTTATATCCCTACAAAAGTATCTTTTCCGTTGAGAACAACAATATTCAGTACCACACCTATCCCTAGACCATTGTAACCTAGATATAGACAAGTTAAGACAAAGGGCAAGTACAAGTGTGGAAAAACTACAAACTTGTTCTTAATTTACTGTTTAAAATAAAATATTGTTTAAGTACACGTTGTGGTGAAGTTCCTATCCAAAACTGAGCTTATTTCGACTCCAGATGAACGAGTTACGGCTCGGTAAAGATTTTGATTTTTAAAAAACGAAATTGTAATAACTTAAGATCCATAGCTCAGAATATTATAAAATTGTTATTGGAAGCAATGTGTGATGTAAGGAAGCTGCTGTATAAATTTCGGATTTTTTGAGAAAAAGGATAATTTTTAATAAATGATGCAATTCTGGGCAGTAACGACTTATTTAAAAACAGGAAATGAAGTTAAAAAATTAAAAGAAAATTATGTAAAATGAAATATACTAAATATACCCAGAAGATTTAAAAATAATAATTCAAGCAGGAGGTTTTAATAAATACAATTGAGTTGAGAAAAATTAAAGAATTTAAGTCAAAAATTTTATAATATAATTTTACTGACCGGTAAGTGTTAAAATGATTTAATAAGACTAAATAAGGAAAATTTGGTCATTTCTTATATAAAAATATTTTAATGACATGATGTGGTGGTTAATTGAATTAATTAAGTAAGTAATAATAATTAAACAATTAAATTAAATTGTCGAATATTATTATTTGAATAAAGGTTTAATATTACATAAGAGAGTGAGATTAAATAATAAATTGATTAACTTGAAATCAATTTAAATGTTTATGATGATTGAATAATATTTTACTTAATTAATTTATATAAGTGATATTAAAATGATTTAATCATTTGTGTGGTGCTGCTACAAGGACAAATTAGGTTCTAAATTATTACTCACTTCGTTTAAAATATAATCAAAAGTATTAAGAATTTTTATTAATATTAATATTAATTTAAAATTTTATTATTATTTAATTATTTTTGTCTTTCTTAATTACTCTATTTTTATAGATAAAATAAAAAATGTTTTTTTTTAAATATATAAAAAATATTTTATATTATAAAAAAAATAAAAATTTATAAAACAATTTATATAATAAAAAAGAGAAAGTTATCTGTTTTTTTAATTATTTTAATCTAGACGGACAGCAATTAGATATCCATATAGATTTGCTTGTTTTTTTTTTTCATATATAAAATCCAAAGTGATTGCACCCCTCAAAAACCAATTATCACCGTCTTATATATATGTATGTGAGGAAAAAAAATCAAGGAGTGAAAAGGAAGAAAGAAATATGCTGCTTTTCCTCGACAAATTCCTCCGTTACAAGTTGTAAAATTATTATTGATTTTTGAAATATTAATTTAAGATATTTTTTAATTTAAAATTAAATAATTTATTGAGAATTTTGAATTATACAATTTTATAATGAGTAATGGGTTTTATATAGTTTATAATTTTCATCATTCTATTGAATAAAATTAAAATAATTTATGCCAATTTTTAAATTTAATAAAATATTTTAATTTGATTTTAAAAATTCAACAATGTTCTTCTATTTTAGAATGGAATAAATATTTTATATGCTACTTTTCATGGCTAAACAACCCATACAATCTTTTTCCAGCAGTGAGCCATTTTTTTGTTTTACTAACCCTATTATTTTAAAATAAAAAATCATTCGGTCAGAAATATAGGAATTACATATATGATAAAATTGGGAAGATATCTATCGAATCAAAAAAAATTATAATCTAAACAGAAAATAAATAATAATTATAAAATAACTGTCGTAAACATCTCGCATTTCACATCGTGTATCCAATTATATAATTTGTGTTCAATGATCCCTTACTTTTACACATTGTTTTAAAACCCGGAGCGGAACAGAAGTCCGACTAGAACCGGTTGACATGCCGGTCCGATTTAGTAAAAAATATTATTTTTTATTGACCAGGTCAAAACCTGATTGACCACTGGTACAACCAATAAAATTGGTTAGTTGACCCGGTTTATTTTTTATTTTTTTGTGCAAAAATATTTTTACTTTTTAAAATTAGATACTTTTATTAATATTATAACATTATTTCACTATATTTTAACTTATAAAAAATTAGATGTTTTAAATTTTTATTAATTATTAATAATATTTTTTTTTTATGTACTTACGATATTATCGGTTCAATAACCGTTTAACTACTAGTTGAACTAGTAAAACACATCCATCTGATATCATTTTTAGTTCAATAACCTGTCTGAATCTAAAAATATTGCTTTAACGTATTTGTAGTTTTAACGTTTTGTTAGATTTCTAAGCTAAAAGGTTAATTTGTTCGGTTGCAACAAAAAGTTTATCGGAGCAAGTTAAAGAATTCAACATGGACAAGCCAAAAATGATATTTTCTAGCGAGAAACTAAAACTCGCCTCATGACGGACTATACTGATACGGTGTGTACGTTATACACGTGTTCTTCCCTGAACTTAATGTATAAGTCAAATCGGATACACAACATGTGAACTCATGGGTGGGTATATGTGTCATTATAACAGGGTGTGTGTGTACTCCAAAACAAACGAGAATTTTTTGGAGTTAAGGCATATTTTTAATTTATTTTGTTTTCTAACTTTGTAACAAATATAATATCATCTATATATATCTATATATAATAATAAATAACACATTTTTATTATCATAATTATCTACCTACAGCTATCTCTTATTTTTATAATTTTCTGGCGGACTTCTATATTAAATGGCAGCATGACTTCCTCGTCTATGCAAATGTAGTCTTAATGCATTACTTAAGTGAAACTTTTCATGTGCATTAGGATTTTTTTATATTATTATTTAAACAAGTATATGAACTTCTCAGAACATTTGACTAATCTCTCAGATACGTGACTTAATCCCCATGTACTAGGAAAGCCCATATATAAATATGCGGTACAATGGTGGGATTAGCTTATTCTTTAAGGGCTCCGAATTACAATAGTCACCGTGGTAAGATAGTTCAAGATTTTGTTATATATGACGACAAATTCATGTAAATATTAAATAGCGACTTATGTGAATACATGAGATATGAGGGTATAAAGAATGAATTAGATATTATTATTTTATTTTATCGTTTACATGTTATTTAACATAAAATTAGTTAACATATAAATTATTTTTCATATAATTGTATTAAAATTCTGAAAATATAAGATTAATATTAATTTTTAAAAAATTAATTTTAAATATTTTTAAATTTAAAATTAAGATAATTCACTCTATTTATGTCAATACAATTAAGAATATTATTAGCTATTTGAAAAATACTAATAGTTATAAATTTTATTATTTTAAAAACTTAAATAAATTATGTCAATTTTAAATTTAAAAATGTACAAATTGACTTTTAAAAGTCAATATTATACTTTTTTGAACTAAATGTTCTCTTTTTTTTTTTGAACCCCTGTAAGTAAAGATAGATGATCTGGATTAGATGTTTTTGATTTAGTTATTGAAGCATATGCTCTAAGGATTTATAATAGAAGTAGTTTTTCTCTTGAATACTGATTGATGTGTGATGTAAAATACCATTTTTCTCCCAATGGTTTAAAGGCAATAAAGAATTAATGAGCATTTATATTACATGCACACACGTGTGTGGAAAAAAAAAATTGATTTAAAAGGAGATGAAGTTTCGAGAGAGGGGGAGAGTAAAAATAGGAATGAATGAATAAAATAGAAGGATAAAAAATAGTGACGCGGACAGGTATTTTTTTTTTCTCCCTTAATAATATAAATATAGATAAATAAATAACTAAAATACAGATTGCATTCAAGAGTTTATCTATTAGAGATCTGTTGAACTCCGAACATAAAAATGTGTCTACTGTGATAGATACGTAATTATGCTTTTTAATATTCCTATGGTTATTATTTTATATGTTTATTTTATTTAATTAATACATTTTATTTTGTTTTATAGGAAATAAATAAATAATTAAAGTTGAGTTGGAAAAGAATTCTAAAAATTTTCAAGTTGATTTTTATTTGGACTTTAATATTACCATGTAGAAGTTAAAATCAAGAAAGAAAGAAGAGTCCAAACTATTCCAAATTAGATTAGGATTTAATTTATTTTCTCTATAAATAAGAGTCTTATTTTAGAGGAAAGGGTGTGTCGTATTTTATTTTCTTTTTCACTTTTGGTTTCGGTAGAAGCAAAGTGGTAGTCAGGAGTTTTTCTTTTGATTTTCAATTCCGCAGTAGCTTTTTCTTTTGTCTTTGAATTCTCATATGTTGCACGGATTTTGAGAAGGGAGTTTTCATTAATTATCTTGCACTTTTCTTTATTAGTTTAATAAAAGTTTCTTTTTAATTTATTCTATTAGTTTTATTTTATTTCATGCAATTATTATTATTATTATTAGTATTAATTATTAATTACATGGCTAACTAAATTTTAATATCTAGGATGATGATGAAGCTATATATTGCATATTAATATATTCTTTTCCGTTCCGATATTAATGTCTAATTGTTGTTAAATTTTACCTTCGCGCATAATTTGTTCTGGTTCTATATTAATTGCGAGGTTTTGATAGGTTATTGTTAAGATATGAGTTTTTCATAATTCATGCTTGCTCAATGAAGTTTTGATGAGTTATAGTTAATACTTAAATTTTCATAATCTATGCTTGCCCATATTAATTATATTAATCGCTATTTTTAAATGGAAGGAAAAATAATTAGAAATTAATTAAGGAAATGAAGAATTTAATTATTATGTTAGTATTTAGTGGATTCGGATTCCTAGGTAGTTTTTCTCATTATTAATTTTCGTTATTAATTTTTAATTTGCATTATTTAGTTAATTAATCATCTCCACCACTTTTTATTTCTAATTTGTTTGGAATATAAATTAAGGGAACATAAAAATTATTTTTCTTCAATTTGATGTTGTGCACTTGCAGTTACTATTTTTTATCACATCAAGTTTTTGGCGCCGTTGCCGGGGACTAGATTTAATTTCTTATTCCTTAATTTTTATTTCTTCGAATTAGTTTTTACCACTAATATTTTTTATTTTTATTTTTCAGGATTACCGAAGCGGATCGAAGGAGCAAAAACATAGATATTTTGTTGCTGCGCTTTCTTGGTACTTCGTATCTTCATAATTTTTCTTATTTTTTTTATATAAAATAAAAAAAAAACAAAAAAAAAATATAGTAGTTTAGTTTAAAAACTAATTGCCGCATTCATGCATTCACTCACGTAGAGCACATCCTGCTTAGGTTTTTATTTTTATTTTATTTTTGTTAAATATAAACTGTGGTGATTGCTAGAGAATTGAGGTACGTCAAAATTCTCATTCTTTCGTAATTTACATAGTTTTAAGACATTTTATTTGTTTACAGTTTTTATTTTATTTGTTTATTCTTATTTTTAATTTGACTTTAAGGGCACAAACCCTAACAAGATAAGGTGGGGATTTCATCACCCTTCTTTGGCCCATAAACAACCTAACTTTGCATAACCGATTTAATAAAATCAAGTAAACGTTGGCCCTTAAGACTCTCGAGCTCAATTAGGACAAGAAATTCTGAGAGGAGTCTGAATTCCTAATTAATCATATTACTGGTGTCTAGGCAAGTGGTTTAAAAAGTAAACGCCTAAAGGACGCGCGGTTATTTAATTAGTCACCGTACCCACGGAGAGACTCCCACCGTTCTTACACTTATCTGGCTAGCGGTGTGATTAATTTTGAATTTGGTGGACCTTAAAGAGTAACTTGGAACAGTTAGGAGCTGTCTAGATTTTATTTAGGTTGACCTTAGAATTAGTTTTTATTTTATTTTATTTTCCTTATTCATTTTTGTGTGCTTATTTGTTTACGTGCTTATCTGCTAAGTAGTATATGCAAAAAGTGTGGGTTAGGGATAAAACATCTTGGTTAGTGAGAAGAATTGATTTTTCAGATTTCACTTTAAAAAACCTCACTTCTAAAAACATGGAAGTTGCACAAACTGTTTCTTTGAGAGATCGATGTTATCCTGCCCGCTCTACCCAACCTTCATGCATCAGTTTACCACCAGTAAATGGTAATAATTTTGAACTAAAACCACACTTTATAAGTATGTTACCTAGGTTTACTGGAATAGAAGATCCATATTTATTCATTCAGGAATTTGAGAAAGTCTGTGCTTTAATGAAAATTCAACAATTGTCTGAAGACTCGATTAGGCTAAGATTTATCACATTTGCTTTAAAAGATAATGCTAAAAAGTGGTTATATAGCCTAGCGAATAATTCCATAACAACCTGGAAGGGATTTTTTGTTACATTTCTAAATAAATATTTTCCAAGTCACAAAACTTCCGAGATTAGGACTGCAATTCATAAATTTTACCAACTTGAAAATGAGTCGTTTTGGAAATATTTTGATAGATTTAAAAATTTGTTATCCCAGTGTTCACACCATAGAATTGAAAAATGGAGATTGTGTCAAATTGCCTACGAAGGTTTAGATTTTTCCACTAAAACGATGTTAGAGTCAATGTGTCAAGGGGATTTTCTAAAAAATGATGAGGAAAGGGCTTTGGAGTTTTTAGAAGACTTGGCAGAAAAAATTA
This sequence comes from Hedera helix, assembly GCA_947179155.2. NCBI lineage: Eukaryota > Viridiplantae > Streptophyta > Magnoliopsida > Apiales > Araliaceae > Hedera > Hedera helix. Next base: position 9,102,196 of record OX359264.1, on the reverse strand, counting down.
TGCAATGGGAAACCACCCGAAAAACCGATAAATCTAGCTCATTTAGGGGTGTTCATACAATTGACAATTCAATTGCTACCGAAGCTAAGTTGGCGAGTGTACTTAAAAGACTTGAAACTTTAGAAACTAGGGATACATCACATGTAAACCAACTTAAAGAATTTGACCAAGTCAATGTAATGTCTCAAAAACCTAGGAACGACCCATTTGCACCCACTTATAATCCAAGTTGGAGAAATCATCCTAATTTTAAATGGAACCAAGGATCATACCCAAATAACTCTTCAAATAAGGTTAATCGGTCTCAAAATCAAACTTTTCAACCCTATCAAAAGCTGAATCCTGGTCCGTACCAAAATTCAAATTCAGCAACTCAATGTCCACCAGGTTTCCCTAATGAAAGTGAAAAGAGACTTAGCAATTTAGAGAAAAGCATGGAATCTTTAATGAAATCTTAGGAAACTTTAATGAACTCTCAAACTAATTTCATGCAAAACAGTAACCGAGCCATATCTCGGTTAGAGATTCAAATGAGTCAATTGGCCACTATAGTTAGTGAAAGAGAGAAGGGAAAGTTTCCTAGCCAACCCGAGACCAACCCAAAATTTTTAGTCCCTAATCAAAAACCTTATCATGCCAGCAACTCAATGTCCACCAGGTTTCCCTAATGAAAGTGAAAAGAGACTTAGCAATTTAGAGAAAAACATGAAATCTTTAATGAAATCTTAGGAAACTTTAATGAACTCTCAAACTAATTTCATGCAAAACAGTAACCGAGCCATATCTCGGTTAGAGATTCAAATGAGTCAATTGGCCACTATAGTTAGTGAAAGAGAGAAGGGAAAGTTTCCTAGCCAACCCGAGACCAACCCAAAATTTTTAGTCCCTAATCAAAAACCTTATCATGCTAATTCACTTGAAAACAACCAAAACCAAGTCAATCATGTGAATTCTGTAATCACTTTAAGGTCTGAAAATCATTTTAACAATCGTGCTGGTATTAATAATGAAGAAGAGGAAAATTTAATTGATAAATCTAATAATCCATCTTCACAGTTAGCCCAGCCTGAAAAGCCCACCACTTCTGAGTCAGTAGGCCCATCTAACAAACAATTGTTAAAAAATGATCAAACCATATTTTCGGAGTCTAATGAAAAAGTCTTTAAACCAAAAGCTCCATTCCCCCAAAGACTAATTTCAAACAAGCAGTCAGCCCAGTTAGACAAAATTCTAGAAGTGTTCAAACAAGTAAAAATTAATATCCCTCTTCTAGATGTTATTCAACAAGTTCCCTCATATGCTAAATGTCTAAAAGATTTGTGCACACACAAAAGAACCACTCATGTTCCTAAGAAAGCTTTTCTAACAGCCCATGTTAGTTCTATCCTATCATGCCAAGTCCCTGTGAAGTATAAAGACCCCATTTGTCCTACTATTTCATGCATCATAGGAGACACCTTAATTGAAAAAGCTTTGCTTGATTTATGAGCGAGTGTTAACCTTCTACCATTTTCTGTGTACCAAACCTTGAGCTTAGGGGAGTTGAAAAAGACAAGAGTCACACTCCAGCTAGATGACCGTTCTATCAAAGTGCCAAAGGGAATAGTTGAAGATGTACTCATTAAGGTTGACGATTTTGTGTTCCCTGTCAATTTTGTTGTTCTTGAAACCCAACCTGTTGTCAATCCCAACGGTCAAATTCCTGTCATTTTAGGTAGGCCATTTCCAGCAACCTCTAATGCGTTAATCAATTGTAGAAATAGACTAATGAAATTGACATTTGGGAACATGATAATTGATTTAAATGTGTTTAATTTGGGAAAACAACCTAGTGATTTTTCTGACCAACCCGTTGAAACAAACATGATTCAAGAAATGTCTAAAAATAAACTTAATGGGGAAGATGAAATTCTTAACTTTTGTTTAAATCACTTTGGTAAAAATTGGGATGATAAAGAATATGTACATAAGGTGAATGAAATGTTATAGCCCTCTACATCAATGCATTCTAAATGAGAACCTGAGATCGAGCCAATTTTACAATCTTCAGAACCGAGTCCACCAGAGTTAGAACTCAAACCTCTTCGTGATGATATTAAATATGCCTATTTAGGTCCTTCCAAAACTCTTCCTATGATCATTGCTTCTGATTTAACAAACCCACAAGAGGAAGAATTATTGACCATCCTTAGACAGAACAAAAAAGCCATATGATGGAGCATAACAAATATTAAGGGGATCAGTCCTGCCATTGTCCAACATAGGATCCATTTAATAGATGATGCTAAACCCGTGAGAGACCCACAGAGGCGGTTGAACCCAGTTTTAAAAGAGGTTGTTAGAAAGGAAATTCTTAAATGTCTAGATAATGGGATCATCTATCCCATTTCTGATAGCTCTTGGGTAAGTCCTGTTCAGGTGGTGCCTAAAAAGTCTGGCTTAACTGTAGTTCCAAATGAAGATAATGAGTTAATCCCCACTCGTGTCCAATCTGGTTGGAGGGTTTGTATAGACTATAGAAAACTCAATGAGGCCACAAGGAAGGATCATTTTCCTTTACCCTTCATAGACCAAATCCTAGAAATGTTAGCTGGTCATGCTTACTATTGTTTCCTTGATGGATACTCGGCTTACTTTCAAATTCCCATAGCCCTAGAAGACCAAGAAAAGACCACATTCACTTGTCTTTATAGAAGTTTCGCATATCGCCGTCTACCCTTTGGGCTATGTAGTGCCCCTTCCACCTTTCAAAGATGCATGATGAGCATTTTTTATGACATGATAGACAAATTCCTAGAGATTTTCATAGATGATTTTTCCATATTTGGATCTACATTTCCTGAGTGTCTTCACTACCTCGACTTAGTTTTAAGAAGATGTAAGGACACTAACTTAATCTTAAATTGGAAAAAATGTCATTTCATGGTTAAAAAAGGAATTGTTCTTGGTCATATCATATATGAAAAGGGAATTGAAGTAGATAAAGCCAAAATTGACCTCATTTCCAATCTCCCACCACCTCGGACAGTCAAAGAAATTCGTTCATTTCTAGGACATGCAGGCTTTTATAGGCGATTCATCAAAAATTTCAGTAAGAAAGCAAGACCCTTAACCAATCTTCTAGGTAAAGATGCAAAATTTGAATTTAATGACAAATGTTTCCAATCATTTGAACAACTTAAAAAGGAGTTGACTTCAGCTCCTATCATCAAATCATCCGATTGGAATCAACCATTTGAGTTAATGTGTGATGCATCTGACTATGTAGTTGGTGCTGTTCTAGGGCAACGAATTAATAAGATTTCCCATGTTATATACTATGCTAGTAGGACTTTGAATGATGCACAATTGAATTATTCAACTACTGAAAAAGAACTTCTAGTTGTAGTTTTTGCCCTAGAAAAGTTTTCGATCTTATCTTATTGGGTCTAAAATCATCGTTTACATTGATCATGCAGCCCTTAGACACCTTCTTTCCAAAAAAGACTCAAAAGTCCGATTAATTCTATGGGTCTTATTGCTCCAAGAATTTGACCTAGAAATAAAGGATAAAAAAGGGTCTGAAAATACGGTAGCTGATCATTTGTCTCGTTTAGTTGTGGAGTCTAACTCTGAACTGCCTTTAAATGATTCTTTCCCTGATGAGTGACTTTTCTCCATATCCACTACACCTTGGTTTGCTGATATTGTGAACTACCTAGTTACTAGTGACATTCCTTCCCATTGGTCCAAACAAGACCGATCAAAATTTCTTTCACAAGTCAAATATTTTTATTGGGATGACCCCTATTTGTTTAAATATTGCCCTGATCAAATCATTAAGAGATGTATACCCAACTATGAGTTTAGGAGTGTCATATCATTTTATCATGACTAAACTTGTGGAGGACATTTTGGAGGTAAAAAGACGTCTGCCAAAGTTCTCCAGTGTGGTTTTTATTGGCCTAGTCTATTCAAGGATGCTACAAAATTTTGTGCCCATTGCAATAGGTGTCAACAATTTGGAAGGATTACTAGGAGGAATATGATTCCAATGTAACTCATTCTAGTCATTGAGTTGTTTGATGTGTGGGGGATAGATTTCATGGGTCCATTTCCAAATTCTTTTGGCAATCTGTACATTTTACTTGCGGTTGATTACGTGTCTAAGTGGGTAAAAGCTATACCAACCAAGACTAATGACAATAAGGTTGTTGTCAAATTTCTGAAAGATAATATTTTTTCTCGCTTTGGTACCCCTAGGGCTATAATCAGTGATCAAGGAAAACATTTTCGCAATCAGCCTTTTGAATCCTTGTTGAAAAAATATTCCATCACCCACAAGCTTGCCACACCATATCACCCTCAGACAAGTGATCAAGTAGAAGTCGCGAATAGGCAAATCAAATAAATCTTGAAAAAAACGGTGAGTTCTAATAGAAAAGACTGGTCTCTTAAATTGTTAGATGCATTGTGGGCTTACCGTACTGTCTTTAAGACTAACTTAGGAATGTCACCAAATAGGCTTGTGTTTGGAAAAACTTGTCACTTACCCGTGGAACTTGAACATTGTGCTTTATGGGCTATAAAACAGTTAAATTTTGATATGTCCACTTGTGGGAATCATAGACAATTGCAATTGAATGAGTTGGACGAGATTAGGAATGATGCTTACGAAAATTCTAAAATTTACAAGGAAAGAACAAAAAGTATTTCATGATAAATCAATTTTGAGAAAATCATTTTCACCTGATCAAAAAGTTCTCTTGTATAACTCTAGGCTGCATCTATTTCCTGGCAAATTACGTTCTCGATGGGATGGACTTTTGTAGTAAAGGTAGTTTACCCTCATGGGGCAGTTGATATTGAAAACCCAAAAAGTGGTGACATTTTCAAAGTTAATGGTCAACGACTCAAACCCTTTTTCGAAATGCCGAACGAACCAGAGGAGGTGTTGGACCTTGTTGACCCACACTAATCCGAATGACTGACACTACACTTGTAATTATAAGTTTTGTATATATATATATTTCTTTTGTAGTGTATTTTCATCATGTTCCTACCCACCATACGAGGTACAATTCTTTTATTTCTTTGTTCTCTATTATTTATTTGCATACATTGAGGACAATGTCTGATTTAGGTATGAGGGGGAATTTAGCATTTATGTATTTTATTTTATTAGGAAATTAATTCTTTTTACATTAAAAAAAATGAAAAAATTTGTTTGACTTTTTATGAGTTAGATTAATTCTAATAAGTATTTGTGGAGTAAAAAAACTTTGAGTAGGATTAAAAGATTTAGAACGCTAGAACCTTTGATAAGATACAAAGTCTTAGTTTGTAATGTCATCTTGAATAAAATTAAAATTCATATGCATTTTTGCACTTCACGTTCGCACTAATTCTTAGTTGTGGGGTATAAACTATGAGTCAAGTAATTTCAAGAAAAAAATTAGAAATAAAAAATAATAATGCAACGAGATGGAGCGTAAAACGCACTCATGATAAATAAAAATAGGAAAGAGAATCAACGAGATGGAGCATAAAATGCACTCGTTGTAAGAAAAGAAAAAAAGAGTTGAAAGATAATAAATACTGCTTCAATATCCATTGAATAAAAGAAAAATCACACTGAAAAGTATGATGGATATAAGCTGTTTGACTAGTCTGATTTTTGTGGCCTTTGTTACTCGAGTTAGTAAGCACTTAGGGGTGTCTTTACACCTAGTGCCTTAAAGCCAACTGGTTTGGGAGTCATTGGTCAAACGCTCGTTAAATGTGTAACTCTGAAAAGCCTAAGAAAAATAGACATTGTACAAGTCAATAATGAAAAAAAAAAGAGAAAAAGAAAAAATTTGAGTTTACTTGATTTTCATAGTAAAAGTCTCTACTAAGAGTTACATCACATACACATGCATTCATACACATGGAATTAATTTTATGAAGGATGATATTTAGAATGAAGATGGAGTATTTTTGATAAGTTAAAAGTGTGATTTTGAATTTGATCTTATTTATATGTAATGCCCATGAATACGTAGAAGTTTTCTTTCGATTTCATAATTGGTTAAACTAAAAAAGATTTTTATTTTATTTTGAATTTTGTGGGTATATTCACTGCAAACCCTCACGAGACACAACTCGTCCACTTGGGTTAACCTTGGGGTTTAAAGGCTTATTGCACATGCTAAGTGCAATCGTGTTTCCTACGAAAATGGGGTAGTTTAGATTTTGTTTTATTTTTATTTTCTTTTTTGTTTTGTTCGAGGACGAGTAAAAGCTAGGTATGGGGGTATTTGATAGATACGTAATTATGCTTTTTAATATTTCCATGGTTATTATTTTATATGTTTATTTTATTTAATTAATACATTTTATTTTATTTTGCAGGAAATAAATAAATAATTGAAGTTGAGTTGGAAAAGGATTCTAAAAGCTTTCAAGTTGATTTTTATTTGGACTCTAATATTACCATGTAGAAGTTGAAATCAAGAAGGAAAGAAGAGTTCAAACTATTCCAAATTAGATTAGAGTTTAATTTATTTTCTCTATAAATAGGAGTCTTATTTTAGAGGAAATGGTGTGTCATATTTTATTTTCTTTTTCACTTTTGGTTTCAGTAGAAGCAAAGTGGTAGTCAGGAGTTTTTCTTTTGATTTTCAATTCCGCAGTAGCTTTTTCTTTTGTCTTTGAATTCTCATATGTTGCACGGATTTTGAGAAGGGAGTTTTCATTAATTATCTTGCACTTTTCTTTATTAGTTTAATAAAAGTTTCTTTTTAATTTATTCTATTAGTTTTATTTTATTTCATGCAATTATTATTATTATTAGTATTAGTTATTAATTACATGGCTAACTAAATTTTAATATCTAGGATGATGATGAAGCTATATATTGCATATTAATATATTCTTTCCGTTCCGATATTAATGTCTAATTGTTGTTAAATTTTACCTTCGCGCATAATTTGTTTTGGTTCTATATTAATTGTGAGGTTTTGATAGGTTATTGTTAAGATATGAGTTTTTCATAATTCATGCTTGCTCAATGAAGTTTTGATGAATTATAGTTAATCCTTAAATTTTCATAATCTATGCTTGCCCATATTAATTATATTAATCGCTATTTTTAAATGGAAGGAAAAATAATTAGAAATTAATTAAGGAAATGAAGAATTTAATTATTATGTTAGTATTTAGTGGATTCGGATTCCTAGGTAGTTTTTCTCATTATTAATTTTTAATTTGCATTACTTAGTTAATTAATCATCTCCACCACTTTTTATTTCTAATTTGTTTGGAATATAAATTAAGGGAACATAAAAATTAATTTAGTCTATGTGGTTCGATCTGTACTTGCCCGTTCTTCAATTTGATGCTGTGCACTTGCAGTTACTATTTTTTATCACATCATACTGCATCCCAAAATTACCAATAAAGTGTTAAATGGCACTCTTTGAGTTTTTATCCTGTAAAAAATGGTTGCCTACACCAATTTCTTTATTTTTTAAGGGTAAAATTGTCATTACATTGAAAAATAAATTTGAATGGATTTAAAGGATAAAATCATTAATTAACATTAACATTTTAAAATTAAATAAACACAAAACCTAACCCCTAACCTTAACCATAGCTTTTAACCTAACTCCGTCCGTCCTAATTCTTTTACACCCGTAAAGCCCTAACCAGAGTATAATAGTAGTACAAGCAACCAACGAAGGTGATCAGCACATGGTGGTGAAGACTTCGATGTGGGGGGCTATCGAGAAATATTTGATTTTCGTCCTTGCCAACCTGAAATTGAACTGTCTCCATTTATGGCTATACGAATCATATCCTTGTTGTCGTTCAACAACAAGCCCTTAATAGTACGACATTTCTCTCAGTCACATCCCTGTGGATAGTCTCCCTCTCTCTAAACAATTCACTTATTTATTTGAAATTTGAACCCATCACCGACATTGATTAGGGTTTTCATTTGGCTTTTGAGGAGGCTGATAATGGTGAATTTTGTCTTGTAAAGTTTTTTAGGGGATTTTCTTGTTAGGGGAATGCATTGACATATGTATATGATTAGTGTAGGTAATGAAGATGACATAGACTAAGATGTACAATACTGTAAATCCTCCTTCATTTTTGTGATGATGAAGATGACACGGATGTTTTGGGTAAAGTTTTATTCTAACTTTTGTCTTTATTATTTTGGTTAAGGTTGCGTTTGGTTAATTTAGTTTATTTAAGTTCATCTAATTTCATTTTTTTATACGATAACAATTTTATCCTTTAAAAAATGAATAAACCGATACAAGCAATTATTTTTGACCAAATAAAAACTCAAAGAGTGCCATTTTATCAATAACTTTAGAATGCATGTAAATATATTTTTAAGTTTGAAGTGTAACAAATTTCTAACAACTAAATTTTGGAATACAATTTATGCTTTAGTCTAGAAAGAGAGATTACAGGACCAACTTAACAATGGGGTTTATATCTTATACTTCATTCGTCCGAAAATAAAAGTTTTGGTTAACTTTTTGCGTATATTAAGAAAGAGGATAAAATGATAAAATTATTATTTAATTGAATAGTTTTCTACACATGACTAATCATACTTTATAAATATGTATAGAAAATAGAAACATGACAATTAATATTAAGGATAATATAGGTAAATTATTGTAAAAAAATAAATTATTTGAGATAAGTAGACATTTAATAATGATGACTGTAGTTAAAATATTCCTGAGGTTATCTTTGTATTTTCACTTTCCTTTCATGAGGTTATTTTTGTAATAGCTACAATCAGGTTATTATGCTTGTAAGCCTATATACATATTCCTATTAGTGTAATAAGAAAGTAGATGCATTTTCTGAAATGTTCATCTTTTCTAGCATAGTATCAGAGCCTCTTCGTAATTCTATGGCTTTGTCATCTTCCTTTCTCACTGATCTTAACTTTTGATATGTTATTACGTTTCAAATAAACCAAACTTTAATTCAATTTTACTTTTCTCTGTTTATTTGTTTAATGATTGATTTCTAAAGGCTCAATCTTATTCTGTTGCTATTGTTGGATCGAATCCAACTGGTTCATCTTCACCCATGGTTCCAATTGATCCTTTTCATTCTTATTACTTGCATATATAACTCCGATAATCCAGGAATGTTACTGGTAAATCAAACTTTAAGTGACCTCAATTATAATCAATGGCATAGATCTATGGTGATTGCTTTGTCTGCTAAAATAAAAATAGGAATGGTTGATGGTATTTTGACTCCACTTCCAGCTTCATCTCCATATCTTCCTCATTGGACTAGATGCAATAACATGGTAATATCTTGGTTACTGAACTCTGTCTCTCTTGAAATAAGGGATAGTATTGTTTACTTGCTTACTGCTAAAGCTATCTGGGATGATCTAGTAGTTCGTTATACATAGAGTAATGTTCCCAAATTATTTTCTCCGCGTAAGGATTTTACTTCATTAACACAAAATACTCTATCCATTTCAACCTGTTTCACTAAATTTCGTAATTTAATTGATGAATTAGAATCATACACTGATGTCCCAAAATGCTCATGTTGTGTTTGTACTGTGGTGCTGCTAAGACACTTGAAAAGTATGATAATACTTTAAAGCTAAGCCAATTTCTGATAGGACTTAATGATCAATACACCTTTATTAGAGGTCAGTTGTTAATGATGCATCCATTACTAACCTTAAATCAGGCATATTCCCTTTTACTTCAGGAAAAAACATAGAGAGATTGTACTTATCCATCTGTTACAAATTATGAACAATCTATCATGCTGGTTAAGCAACAGTTTTCCAAATTTGCAAAAGGTTCCAAAAGTGTCAAGAAACCTAAGGGACAGGATACATGGGTGTAGTGTGAGTACTGTGATCAATCTTGACATACCAAGGAAAAATGCTTCATCTTACACGGTTATCCACCGTGGCATAGGCTATATGGTACGCAACCTATGTAATGACCATAAATTTCATTAGACATTGTAATTATGATTATTAAATAATTGGCATTGAATTAAAAGTTTTGAACTAATTAATTGTACATTAGATAATTGAATGAATACACTTGTGTATGTGTATATTTATTTAAGGCAATGAAGCAAGATGTTATAATTAACTAAATCAAATCTAATTGGATTATATTTTAAATCCCAATGAGTTATTAAACTAGGTCAATTAAATTTACCTAGTAGTCCATATGACTAATTAAACCCTAACTCAATGCTTGATTTAATTAAATGTAACATAGGTAAATGAATGTTAGCCCAATAGAACATTTAAATTGAGCCAAACCAAATTAAATGGATGAGCCCAATATATTTAATTCCTAAATCCAATATGGAGCCCAATAGAAAGTCAAACTATGGTCAATATATATATATATATATATATATATATATATATATATATATATATATAGATGTATATATGTATATATAAGTAATAAAATTAAACCAAAAATGGGGGGAAAATACCCCATTTGGCCGGTCATGGTCAGCCCCACAAGGGGGTGGCTTGTTTGCTCACATTTCTTCTAACACACACTAGGTCATAGTTGTTCAACCACCCATGTCATTCAACTTGTCAATCAACTTGTCCATCCATGCAATAGTAATCCAAATTAAGTTTTAATTTGACTATGTTAGTGGATTAGGAGGATTAATGAAGTGTTAGTAGATTGCTATAAATAGAGTACTCCACTCATGTGTTATGTTGGTCAGTTCATTTGTAAGCATTCTAGAGAGAAGAAAATAGAGAACATTTGAGAGAAAATAGAGAATACACTTGGGTGTTGTGCGAAAAAGTTAGAGGAAGGTCTTGGTGAATGTTCACAAGCATCATCACATACTTTGATAGGAGAAGAAGAAGAGCACACAAGTCTCAAAGGTTTAAAAGTGCTCTAACCTTCTTAAATTCTATTTTTTGTAGTTTAGATAGTTTTTGAACGGTTAAAATCTATTTTTAACCGATCAAAACTTTTTTTGATGATCTAGAAGTCTTTAACTATGTAATATATGTAGATTCATAGTTTGGTGTGTTTATATCATGATTTGGAATGTGTGTTAAGCATAAAAATAGAAGAAATGTTCATAACAATCTTTATCGGTAAAACCCTAATGAAACATGTAATGTTTAATATTGTATTTTAAAATGTACAAGTTGAAAAATGGATTTTTATAGCTAGAAAGTTAGATATATGAGTTTTAAAGAAACCCAACTTGAAGCTTTCAAAAATATTGAAAAATAAAGAAGTTATAGCTTTTACCGCAAATGATGTCAATTTTAAACCCTAGGTGGTTCGATTTGTAAATTTCGTGTAGAACGTTTTCAAAAATGCGATCGAACCATGAAATATTGTAAAATAAGAAATTAGGAACACATCAACACTGATTTTGTGTCATTTGGATTTGTAAATTTCATTTTATCAATGTTTGAATTAAAAGTGTCAAAACTGTCAAAAATCTGAAAATAAGAATTTCATTCTGCAGTACAGCGCCGAGGAGCAGTGTTGTAGTATAAAACACTGTACCGGGGCACCGTACACTGTTACAAAAAAAAAAATCCGAACCGGGTCGGGTCAGGTCAGTCCAGGTCAGAAAATGAAAAATATTCCAAAAATTATTTTAGTATCTTTGGATTTAATAAATGTATTTTGAAAAGTTGTAGATAATTGATTTAATAATTAAAAAGGGGTAAATATTATTAACGGATTAATAATATAATTAAGTTAATAAAATATTATTAAATAAATAATATTATTATAAGGTCAATAAAATATTATTAATAATATTAATAAAAAGATAGAATATTATTAATTGAATAACAATATTAGAATAAGAATAAAATGTTATTAAATGATTAATAATATTAGATAATAAAATATTATTAAGTAATTAATAATATTAGATAATTACTAAAATATTATAAAATAATTAATAATATTAGATAATAATTAAAATATTATTAAATATCTAATAATATTAAATAATGAATAAAATATTATTAAACTATTAATAATATTATAAGATTAAGAAAATATTATTAAATGACTAATAATATTAACTAATGAATAAAATATTATTAAACTATTAATAATATTATAAGATTAAGAAAATATTATTAAATGATTAATAATATTACAAGGATAATAAAATATTATTAAATAATTAATAATATTAGATAATGAATAAAATATTATTAAATAATAATATTATAAATTTAATAAAATATTATTAAATGATGAATAATATTAGATATTGAATAAAATATTATTAAATAATAATATTTTAAGTAAAATATTATTTAAATAATTAATAATATTATAAGGATAATGAATATTATTGAATGATTAATAATATTATACGACTAGTTAAATATTATTAAATTGTTAATAATATTAGATAGGTATATGATCTATATTAGATATTTAATATAGGTTTTATGTGAATATTATCAAGTAATGATAATATTTCCCTAAGTGTTTATATACCCGCAATTATATAGGTATGTGGTTAAGTAAATGTTATAGAGATTATTATATAAATGTGTTATGATACTAATCAAAGATCAACTTGATTAATTGTTAGGTTTATCTAAAGAGAATTAAATTGAATTGATTAGCAGTAGACTACGCACGAGACAAGTTTCCTTACTCAACTTTATATTGAACAAAGTTTTCTATACCTGCACTAGTATTTATTTTTGCAAGAGCTTTAGGTGGTTTAATTATTTAAAGTTATTCCACATTCTTATTATTTTCGTACTCGCACATAGTGCATTTGCAAAACTTAAGCTTTATTTAAATCAAGAGTTTTTAAGGCAGTCTAGGCTAATTGTTTCAGCTAGACCTTGCATGAATAAATTCTTCAATGTGAATATTTTTCTAAAAAAAAGGGCTTATCCAAACCATTGGTTGGTACGGATTTTTGTAGTAAGACTGAGAATGAACAACCCTAAATAAGGGGATTTTTGTCGGACAACCGACTTTGGCACCAGATGACTAAATGTAATTTATATACAGCGGGTTGAATAGGATGATCCCCTTGAAAACCAACTACTGAAAGGGTCAGAGAAAACTCTATTATACCTCGTTAGTTCAGGGTCCTTAGTGACCACTCAGCATTTAAGACTCGAGTATTCTTATTCAAATGAGACTTGAGCCTTGTTTCTTCCATTGTTATATCTAATGTTGAAATCTTTGATGTTATTTCTCATTCATTCATAATATATTAATTCTCTATGATTGTTCTTAACTTGCTGAGCAAGCTAGTTGCTCACCCTTGCTATATCATGAACCATTTTCAGCTAGACCCGAATGCTCCAAGAAGGACAAGGGAAAAGGGAAAACCAAGGCTTAATTATGCATGTTAATTAAATGTTTAATATGTAATTACTATTGGTAAAACTTTTATAATTCCTTAAGATAGGGACTGTTGATGTTAAGATTAATCGACCTTGGGTATTGTAGCCTTTTTATAAGGATTTTTTTGTATTATTCCGCAATGTTATGTAAAGACTATGTATTTAGTGTTGATTATGTTTTGGATAGTGAGAACTAAAGCCGAGGTTATGGAATCCGGATTTAGGGTCGTCACAGGTTGGTATCAAAGTTGTAGGTTAGAAACGTTAGGATTGCGAAACCTAATATATAACCTTAGTACTAAACTCATATCAAGTGTGTTAGGAGATGAATCGGGGAGATTCATCATGTTGTGTATTTTTGGAGGTGGACTGAGAAAATCCATCAAGCCAAGATGTACATGATAAAATATCATTTCATTTCATCAATGAATATATTTTATTGTTGTACTAACATGTGTTATTTGTATGATTGTAGGATGCCTGAGATTGGACAGTCGAGTCATACTGTTGAGGAGGTGATTTACACTGATATCCACATGGATATGGCACAGTCGCTGGTGGCTACACTGATAGAGGAGCCTTAGTCTGATCCAGAGGAGGGAGACCGTGAGGAGCCCGTCTGGGGCGGAGTTATGAGGCCATACAGTGAGGATGAGGCCGAGTCTGAGGAGTCTGAGGACTAGGAGCCAGCTGAGTATGCTGATGACATGACCACTACTGCCAATGACATCATCGAGGGGTTGACTACGAGGAATGAGGAGCTGGAGGCAAGAGTCCAACATTTAGAGGAGCAGAATATGAACCATCAGCATATGGAGGATTAGTATAAAGATACAGCTTATCAGTTCTCTGGCGAGAACACGGAGCTGAAGGACATGATTGTAGGACTGGAGGATCAGGTACAGGAGTACGAGGATTCAGTGGAGCACTTTGGGGTGCTAACTCGTCAGCTAGTAGATCAGGACGTCGAGCTGCAGGCCAAGTTGGCAGTGATTGAGACTAGGTTAGCCGAAGCTGAATTGAAGGTTCAACAGGTTTAGGCAGAGAAGGCTGCCATCCGTGCTCATTGGTAGGAGGCAATAGGGATAGGATAGAGATGGAGACTCAGCAGGATGCCGCACATGGCCAGATGCTAGAGGTGGAAGAAGAGGTTCGTGAGAAGTGGGTGAGGACGGATATGCTTAGCTATGTCTATCGATCATCATTTCAGAGTAGGGTGCACTACTACCCAGCTGAGGAGGGTCAGTCTATGCACACCATCAGCAGGAACATGGTGATGGTCATCGGGGATGAAGAGTATGACGATGCGATCCGTAGGAGGATGCGCAGTCAGTAGTATTAGTTATTTTTATGATGATGTATGTATATAGATGTAGTATAACCCAAACGTTTGTATGATTAGAGGGTTAATAAGTCGGTAAATCCTAACTCTAGAAAGTTGTAGGATATGTTGGTAAAGATCCCATCTTTTGTAGCTTCTCAGGGATAGAAGCATTTATAGCAGTATACTTACGATGTAAAGTATTATGTACTACTGTTTTAGCATATGAATATAAATGCAGTCAAGTTTATGTTTATATGTGTATTGAGATAATTAGTTGTATTTTAGCTAAACATTTCCTAAGATACAAAACAAAGAGGCGAAAAGTTGAAACAAATATAATAATGTAAATTTTTGCTTATAACAGAAAATGCCACCATGTAGACAACCACCAAGGAACTAAGGGGTAGAAGAATCAGTTAACAACGACGAAGGGGGACATAACGTAGACCCAATGCAGAACTTCGTCGACATGCTAGCTGAAGCAATGTAAAACCGACACCCGGTAGTAGCAAATCCGCCACCACCACCAAACTAGTTGGCAAATTTCAAGGATTTTAAAGCTGTGGGACCGCCAGAGTTTAGGGGAACGACAGACCCGATAGAAGCCCAGTCATGGGTAAAGGAAATAGAGAAAGCGTTTGTTATTTCAAGAGTAGCTGAGGAGCAAAAGACAAATTTTTCTACCTATATGATGAAAGGAGAAGCAAATTTCTGGTAGGAGGCTAATCAGAATAGGGCTGGAGAAGGGGTGATGTCTTGGGCACGATTTAAGGAAATATTTGATGAGAATTATTTTTCGAAGAGTATGAAAAGTAGAATGGTGGTAAAATTTCTAGAATTGAACAAGAAAATATGTCGATACCCGAGTACGCGGCAAAATTTAATGAATTTGACAGATTCGCTCCGCATCAGGTAGACACGGAGGAACGCAATGCCAGAAGGTTTGAAAATGGATTGAGACCTTGGATATTTAACAAGGTAGTGGTATTGCAGATTGACTCATTCTCAACTTTGCTGGAGAAGTCAATCACTGTTGAAGGAGGAAATGTTGCATTAACCAAGTATAATTAAGAGAGGAATAAGAAGAGAAACGAAGGGGGAAGCAAGAGCAGTAACAGTGGGGGTAATAACAATAACAACAATAAGTGCAAATGGGACAACAGCAACGACAAGAGCTCAGGAAATTAATAACGAAATTTTCAGAAGAAGAATGCATGTAACAAATGCGGGAAGAATCACTCCGGAGTATGTATGAAAGGCAATAATACATGCTACAACTGCGGACAGGAAGGACACATTTCTCCAAATTGTCCCCTCCCAAAGAAAATAAAATGCTACACTTGTGGAGCCAATGATCATATGATAAAGGATTGTCCCCACAAGAAGAATGATTGAGGAAGTGGGTACAAAGACAATAATAGCAGATTAGCTATCGGGGGACCGGTATAGCAGAACAAGCCAATAGTACGGACTTTCAACATGGCAGTGCAAGACGCTATGGAGTCAAAAGATGTGGTGTCAGGTATTATTCCGATCAATTATATAAATGCATATGTATTGTTTGATTCGGGCGCTACGTGTTCATTTGTGTCTGATGATTTCGCTAGACGGTTAGAATTGCCTAGAGAAAAACTAGATAACCCAATGAACATAGAAGTTGCTAATAAAGAAGTGATTCCTGTAGAGTATATACATAGAAATTATTGTGCTGAAATCAGGGGTCAGAAGTTGAATGTGAACTTAATTCCTATACGGTTGGGGGAGTTTGACGTTATTCTTGGAATGGATTGGTTGTTTAACCACGGAGCGATAATTGATTGCTAGAAGAAGTGTATACACCTTAAGACACCAAACAAGTCTAAGGTCGTATTTTATGGCAGCAAGTCGTCAAGACAATCTTCTTGTCTGACGATAATGCAGGCCAATAAACTGTTGAAGAAAGGTTGTGTAGGGTATTTGGCTCATGTGATGGATACACAAATGGTGAATCTCGAGATGGAACAAATATCAGTAGTTAAGGAGTTTATGGATGTTTTTTCATATGAATTGCCAGGTCTACCGCCAGATAGAGAGATAGAATTTGTGATCGATTAAGTACCGGGGACAACACCGATATCAAAAACACCATATAGGATGACTCTGGTAGAAATGAAGGAGTTGATGGTTCAATTGCAGGAATTGTTGGATAGGAAGTACATTCAGCCGAATGTTTCTCCATGGGGAGCACCTGGGTTGTTTGTAAAGAAGAAGGATGGATCGATGAGACTTTGTATGGACTATAGAGAGTTAAACAAAGTAACAATTAAGAATAAGTACCTGTTACCAAGAATTGACGATCTTTTTGATCAATTAAAAGGGCGAAGTACTTTTCAAAGATTGACTTAAGGACTGGTTATCATCAGTTGAAAGTCAGGAAGGAGGATGTACCCAAGACGGCATTCAGAACTTGATATGATCATTATGAGTTTATGGTGATGTCGTTTGGACTAACGAATGCGCCAGCCGCATTTATGGACATGATGAACAGAATATTCAAGCAGTACTTGGATAAATTTGTAGTTGTGTTCATTGATGATATTTTGGTTTATTCCAAAACAGAGGAGGAGCATGCAGAACATCTAAGATTGGTGTTAGAAATATTAAGGAAGGAACAGTTGTATGCAAAATTTTCAAAGTGTAAATTCTGTTTAGAGAGAGTTCAATTTTTAGGTCACGTTATCGACAAGGAGGGAGTTTCAGTAGATACAACAAAAGTAGAAGCGGTGATAAATTAGGGACAACCAAGGATGCCGACGGAGGTTAGGAGTTTCTTAGGTTTAGCTGGTTACTATCGGAGATTCATCAAAGATTTTTCGAAGATAGCAACGCCATTAACCAATTTGACAAGAAAGACAGTGAAATATGTATGGACGGATAAATGCAAGGAGAGTTTTCAGGAGCTAAAGAAAATACTTAGTGAAGCACTTGTGTTGACTTTACCAGACGATACAGGAGATTTTACGGTCTACAGTGATGCATCGCACAAAGGACTAGGCTGTGTGCTTATGCAACACGGCAAAGCCGTTGCGTATGCATCAAGACAATTGAAGGATTATGAAAAGGGATACCCTACCCATAATTTAGAGTTAGCAGTGGTAGTGTTTGCCCTTAAGATTTGGAGACATTATTTATACGAGGAAAAATATGAGATATTCACAGATCATAAAAGTCTGAAGTATATCTGCATACAGAAGGAGTTGAATATGAGGCAGCGGAGATGGTTGGAGTTGATAAAAAACTACAATTGTGAAATTCTATATTATCCCGGCAAAGCCAACGTAGTAGCAGATGCTCTAAGTAGAAAGAGCAGGGAGAAGTTGTTTGTATTAACAGAACAGGAAGAATTGGTGAAAGATATGGCTCGAACGGAGTTGGAGGTGAAAAACCCAAATGAGTCAATAGAAGTGGAAGCAAGACCAACCTTGTTAGATAAGGTGAAAGAGGCTCAAGACAAAGATGAAGAGTGTGACAGAATAAGTAAGAGGATGACCGAAGGGGAAGAGGTCAAGTTCAAGGTTGATAGCATGGGATTGCTAAGGTTCAAAAATCGTGTTTGGGTACCGTTAATGCCTGAATTACGTGAAGAGATATTGCAAAAGGCTCACAGTGCGAGATGCTCAATATATCCGGGGAGTACAAAAATGTATCAAGATCTACGTCAGCATTTTTGGTGGTCGAATATGGAAAGGGAGGTTGCAGAATGTGTCAGTCGATGCCTAACTTGTCAGAGGGTAAAGGCCGAACATCAAAGACCAAGTGAATTGCTACAGCCGTTAGAAATTCTTGAGTGGAAATGGGAGCATATCACGATGGATTTTGTGGTAGGACTTCTAGCAACACAGAAGGGATACGATGTTATATGGGTGATTGTAGATCGACTAACAAAGTCAGCGCACTTTTTTCCGATCAAGATCAAGTTCAGTTTAGATCAGTTGGCTGAACTGTACATCAAGGATATAGTATCGAGACATGGAGTGCTGGTATCGATTGTGTCAGATAGAGATCCGTGCTTCACGTCAAAATTTTGGATGAGTCTTCATGAAAGATTGGGGACACAATTAAGAATGAGTACCGCGTATCATCCGCAGACTAATGGGCAAAGCGGAAGAACAATTTAGACATTGGAAGACATGCTCAGAGCCTGTGTGATGGATTTCAAGGGCAGTTGGGAAGACCATCTACCATTAGTTAAGTTCGCATATAATAATAGTTATCATGCGAGCATAGGCATGCCGCCTTACGAAGCATTATATGGGAGAAAATGTGGAACACCTCTTTGTTGGGATGAGGTAGGAGAACGTCGACTGTTGGGGCCAGAATTGGTACAACAGAATGTAGAAATTATCAAAATAATAAGAGCTCGGCTAGTAGCAGCTCAAAACCGTCAGAAGAAATATGCAGACCTACATCGTCAGAAGCGAGATTTCGAAGTAGGGAGTTTTGTGTTCATGAGAGTATCTACCTAAAAAGGGAAGATCAGATTTTAAAAGAAAGGGAAGCTGTGTCCGAAGTTCATAGGACCGTTCGAGATATTAAAGAGAGTGGGTGAAATGGCATACGAGGTAGCTCTACCTCCTGAGTTGGACATATTCACAATGTGTTTCACGTGTCAGTGTTACGACCATACAAGCCATATTACAAGCACGTCATATCCTATGAGCCAATTCAAGTCGAGAAAGACTTATCATATAAAGAGATTCCTGTCCAGATACTAGACAGGAAAAAGCAAAAATTGAGAAATAAGGTTATACATTCTGTCAAAGTATTTTGGAGGGACCACAACACTGAGGAAGCTACGTGAAAACTTGAAGAAAAGATGATGAATGATTATCCGCATCTTTTTGAGTAGTTTTAAATTTGTAATTTCGGGGACAGAATTCTTATAGGGGGGGGGGGGAGAATGTAATGGCCACGAATTTCATTAAACATTGTAATTATGATTATTAAATAATTGGCAATGAATTAATTTTTTTTAACTAATTAATTATGCATTAGATAATTGAATGAATATACTTGTGTACGTGTATATTTATTTAAGGCAATGAAGCAAGATGCTATAATTAACTAAAGCAAATTTAATTGGATTATATTTTAAATCCCAATAAGTTATTAAACTAGGTTAAATAAATTTACCTAGTAGTCCATGTAACTAATTAAACCCTATCCCAATGCTTGATTTAATTAAATCTAAGATAAGTAAATGAATGTTAGCCCAATAGAACATTTAAATTGAGTCCAACCAAATTAAATGGATGAGCCTAATATATTTAATTCCTAAATCCAATATAGAGCCCAATAGAAAGTTAAACTTTGGTCAATATATATATATATATATATATATATATATATATATATATATATATATGTGTGTGTGTGTGTGTGTGTATATATATAAGTAATAAAATTAAACCAAAAATGGGGGGAAAATACCCCATTTGGCCGGTCATGGTGGGCCCCACAAGGGGGTGGCTTGTTTGCTCACATTGCTTTTAACACACACTAGGTCATAGTTGTTCAACCACCCATGTCATTCAACTTGTCAATCAACTTGTTCATCCATGCAATAGTAATCCCAATTAAACTTTAATTTGACTATGTTGGTGGATTAGGATGATTAATAAAGTGTTAGTAGATTGCTATAAATAGAGTACTCCACACATGTGTTATGTTGGTTAGTTCATTTGTAAGCATTCTAGAGAGAAGAAAGTAGAGAACATTTTAGAGAAAATAGAGAATACACTTGGGTGTTGTGTGAAAAAGCTAGAGGAAGGTCTTGGTGAATGTCCACAAGCATCATCACATACTTTGATCAGAGAAGAAGAAGAACACATAAGTCTCAAAGGTTTAAAAGTGCTTTAACCTTCTTAAATTCCATTTTTTGTAGTCTAGATAGTTTTGAACGGTTAAAATCTATTTTTAACCGATCAAAACTTTTTTTAATGATCTAGAAGTTTTTAACTATGTAATATATGTAGATTCATAGTTTGATGTGTTTATATCATGATTTGAAATGCGTGTTAAGCATAAAAATAGAAGAAATATTCATAATAATCTTTACCGGTAAAACTCTAACGAAACATGTAATGTTTAATGTTGTATTTTGAAATGTACAACTTGAAAAATGGATTTTTATGGCTAGAAAGTTAGATATATGAGTTTTAAAGAAAACTCAACTTGAAGCTTTCAAAAATATTGAAAAACAAAGAAGTTATAGCTTTTACCGTAAATGATGTCATTTTTATACCCTAGGTGGTTCGATCCATAAATTTCATGTAGAACGTTTTCAAAAATGCGATCAAACCATGAAATATTGTAAAACGAGAAATTAGGAACACCAACACTGATTTTGTGTCATTTGGATGTGTAGATTTCATTTTATCAAGCTTTGAATTAAAAGTGTCAAAATTTTCAAAAATCTGAAAATTAGAATTTCATTCTACAGTACAGCACCGGGGCGTAGTGTTGTAGTATAAAACACTGCGCCGGGGCGCCGTGCACTATTCAAAAAAAAAATCTGAACCGGGTTGGGCCGGGTCAGTCCGGCTAAGAAAATGAAAAATGTTCCAAAAATCATTTTAGTATTTTTGGATTTAATAAATGTATTTTGAAAAGATGTAGATAAATGATTTAATAATTAAAAAGATGTAAATATTATTAAAGGATTAATAATATAATTAAGTTAATAAAATATTATTAAATAAATAATAATATTAGAAATTTTTTAAAATATTATTAAAAGCATAATAATATTATAAGGTCAATAAAATATTGTTAATAATATTAATAAAAAGTTAAAATATTATTAATTGAATGACAATATTAGAATATGAATAAAATGTTATTAAATGATTAATAATATTAGATAATAAAATATTATTAAATAATTAATAATATTAGATAATTACTAAAATATTATTAAATAATTAATAATATTAGATAATGATTAAAATATTATTAAATGACTAATAATATTAAATAATGAATAAAATATTATTAAACGATTAATAATATTATAAGATTAAGAAAATATTATTAAATGATTAATAATATTACAAGGATAATAAAATATTATTAAATAATAATATTATAAGTTTAATAAAATATTATTAAATGATGAATAATATTAAATAATGAATGAAATATTATTAAATAATAATATTATGAATAGAATATTATTAAATAATTAATAATATTATAAGGATAATGAATATTATTGAATGATTAATAATATTATAAGACTAGTTAAATATTATTAAATTGTTAATAATATTAGATAGGTGTATGATCTATATTAGATATTTAATATAGATTTTATGTGATTGAAATATTATCAAGTAATGATAATATTCTCCTAAGTGTTTATATACTCGCAATTATATAGGTATGTGGTTAAGTAAAGGTTATAGAGATTATTATAAAATGTGTTATGATACTAATCAAAGATCAACTTGATTAATTGTTAGGTTTATCTAAAGAGAATTAAATTGAATTGATTAGCAGTAGACTACGCACGAGACAAGTTTCCTTACTCAACTTTATATTGAACAAAGTTTTCTATACCTGCACTAGTATTTATTTTTGCAAGAGCTTTAGGTGGTTTAATTATTTAAAGTTATTCCACATCCTTATTATTATCGTACTCGTACATAGTGCATTTGCAAAACTCAAGCTTTATTTAAATCAAGAGCTGTTAAGGTGGTCTAATCTAATTGTTTCAGCTAGACCTTGCATGAATAAATTCTTCAATGTGAATATATATTTTTCTAAAAAGAGCTTATCCAAACCATTGGTTGGTACGAATTCTTATAGTAGGATTGAGAATGAACAACCCTAAATAAGGGGATTTTTGTCGGACAACCGACTTTGGCGCCAGATGACTAAATATAATGCATATACAGCGGGTTGAATAGGTTGATCCCCTTGAAAACCAACTACTAAAAGGGTCGGAGAAAACTCTATTATACCCTCGTTAGTTCAGGGTCCTTAGTGACCACTCAGCATTTAAGACTCGAGTATTCTTATTCAAATGAGACTTGAGCCTTGTTTCTTCCATTGTTATATCTAATGTTGAAATCTTTGATGTTATTTCCCATTCATTCATGATATATTAATTCTCTATGATTGTTCTTAACTTGCTGAGCAAGCTAGTTGTTCACCCTTGCTATATCATGAACCATTTTCAGCTAGACTCGGATGCTCTAAGAAGGACAAGGGAAAAGAAAAAACCAGAGCTTTATTATGCATGTTAATTAAATGTTTAATATGTAATTACTGTTGGTAAAACTTTTGTAATTCCTTAAGATAGGAACTGTTGATGTTAAGGTTAATCGACCTTGGGTATTGTAGCCTTTTTATAAGGAACTTTTTGTATTATTTCGCAATGTTACGTAAAGACTATGTATTTAGTGTTGATTATGTTTTGGATAGTGAGAACCAAAGTCGAGATTATGGAACTCGGATTTGGGGTCGTCACAACGTAAGCCTTCGGTGAAGGTGCTTCATCACAAACTAAAACAATTGCTAATATCAGTGTAACTGACTCTGTTTCTACTATTGATACTACTGGCACTTGTAGTTGTTCTGAATAATTTTCTTTCACACCTGCTCAATGTCAACAATTGTTACAGCTACTTCAAAACAATCTCAAAATGCCTCAAGTTCAGTCACAATCTCATATTAACTCAGTTACTTCCAATCTAGCTGGTACGTCTATTTTCACTGTTTGTTTCAATCATGCCACTTGTCTTAATTGTAATGACAACGAATTTCATTAGTCATTGTAAATATACTTAATAAATATTTAGCAATGAATTTAAACTTTTTGTACTAATTAATTGTACTTTAAATAATTAAATAAATGCACTTGTGTATGCGTATATTTATTTAAAGAATTAAAGCAAGGTGTATAATTAATTAAAGCAAATCTAATTGAGTTATATTTTTAATCCAAATGAGTTGCTAAACTAGGTCAAAGATATTAACCTAGTAGCCCATATAATTAATTTAATTACTAGTCCATATAATTAATTAAACAAGCCCAACACTTATTTTAATTAAAGGTAGCATAGTTATTTAAATGCTAGCCCAATGTGTTAATTAAATTGAGCCAAAACTAATTAAATGGATGAACCCAATATATTTAATCCTAGAGTCCAAAGTGGAGCCCAATAGGAAGTCAAATTTGGTCAAAATTGCTACATATATGAATATACATATATAGATGTATATATGTATAATTAAAGTAGAAAAATTAAAGAAAACATGGCTTGGAAAATGCCATTTTGCTGAGATTTGAAGGGGGGCCCACATGGGTTGCTTGATTTCCTTGTTGCTTCATTTTCACACAAGTCCAAAGTGGTTCAACAACCCTAGTCATTCCATATGTCCATCATGTAGTCATTCCATCTATAGTAAGCTCACTTAAGCCTTAATTTCACCAACATTGGTGAATTAGAAAACTTAAAGAAGTGTTAGTAGAGTGCTATAAATAAGACACTCCACACTTGAGCCAAGTGTGCTAGCTCATTTCCTAGAGAAGACAAGAGAGAAAATAGAGAGCATTTGAGAGAAAACACTTGTGAGTGTGAGAAATAGCAAGAGGAAGGTCTTGGTGGATGTCAAGTAGCATCATTACATACTTTTGTAGGAGAAGAAGAAGAGCACACAAGTCACAAAGGTTTAAAAGTGCTCTAACTTCTCTTTATTTTATTTTTGTAGTCTAGAATAATTTTAAACGGTTAAAATCTATTTTTAACCGATCAAAACTTGTTTTGATGGTCTAGAAGTATTTAACTATGTAATGTATGTGTATTCATAGCTTGATGTGGTTATATCATGTTTTGGTATGTGTAGATTGCATAAAATTGCAAGAAATGCTCATATTGATTCTTACCGGTAAAACCTAACTAATTATGTTGTGTTTAATGTTGTATTTTGAAATGTACAAGTTAGAAATTTGATTTTTATGGCTAGAAAGTTAGATACATGAGTTTTAAAGAAAAACCCAACTTGAAGCTTTAAAAAATATGGAATAACAAAGAAGTTATAACTTTTACCGCAAATGATGTCGTTTTTAAACCCTAGATGGTTCGATCTTTAAATTTCGTGTAAAACTTTTTCAAAAATGTGATTGAACCATGGAATATTGTAAAACAAGAAGTTAGAAAGACTAAGTTGGTGTCATTTTAATGTGTAGAGTTTATTTATTTCAAGTTTGAACCATTAAAACCAAGGATTTATGAAACAAGTTTTCATTATGTCATTGTGAGCGATTTTACTGATACTTGCGTTTGGAATTTTGATTTATGATCTAAAGAGAAATTGTAGATCATGAAATTCTTATGAGAATGGACTCAAGAATCACCCCAAAATGTTTTAAAATGAAAATGTTATGACTGTCGGAGCGTCGGGGGGTCGAGCAATCCAAAAATTGATTTTTCAAAAGTAGGTCAAGCGCGTACCAAACGCCTACCAAGCGCCTAGGCGCTTGAACCCGCTGTTCCTGAGAGCAGATTCGGTCCCGGTCGGGTCGGGTCGATCCGGGTCGGATTTTTTTATGGAAATTTAAGTTGAAATATTTATAAAATGAATGTGTTTGAATATTAAACCAATACATGGAGTTTATTAATAACTAATTGGTAGCTAAATGTTTAAAATTAAGATTAATGTTAACACAATTAAAAAGTTAACTATTAGTATTGTTTATAATAAAATATTATTAAGAGGTTAATAATATTAATATGTGATTAGAATGTTATTAAATTATTATAACATTTGTAAATGATTAAATTATTATTAAATGGATAATAATATTAATAAGTCAATAAAATATTATTAAATAAATAATAATATTTGTGACGATCCCAAATCCGGGTTATTTAACCTCGGGTTTAGTTCTCACTGTACAATACTTAACAACAATGAAATATATAAATTGTATTCAAACTACGCGGAATAATACAAAAGGTTCCTTTTCAAAGGCTACACTTCCCAATGTCTATTAACCTTAATCTTAACATTACATATCTTAAGGGAAATACAAAAGATTTACAACAGTAATTACATAATAGTAATTTAAACTAGCATGCATATACTAAAACTAAGCATTCGCTTTCCCCTTGCCTTTGTCCGATTTAGAGCTTTCGGGATTGGCTGAGATATAGTCATGATATAGCAAGAATGAACAACTAAATGGCTCAGCAAGTTTATAAACAACAATTATAAGATATATCATGATGAAGGGAAATAACTTCAGAGTTTTCAACAATAACAATTGCGAAAGTTACCAAGAATCAATGTTCAATAAAAGATTGGATTGACTCTTTACTGCTGAGTGGTTTTTAATGACCGTGAACTGCTACTAAGGTAAAATAGACATACAATGTCTGACTCCTTGTTAAAAATAACGGGACACTTGAGGGGATCAGTCCTCTCATATCCTATGTATATGCATCACATTTAGATTTCTTGCGCGCTTTCGGTTTCCCGACAAATAAAAATCCCCCTTTAACTAGGGTTGTTCTTTCTCAGTCTTACGGTAAGAATCTGCACCAGCCAATAGTTTGGATAAGCTTTTATAATATTTAATTTAATGAATTTAAACATGCATTTGTCTAGCCAAAACAATTAGCTTAGACATTTCTTAAACAATTGTAAAAGCATTATGTGCGAATACAATAATCAATAACGATGTGAAGTAATTTTTTATAATTAGTTCACTCAAAGGTCTGTCAAATAACTACGAGTGTAGAATACTTACTCAACAATAATTGAAATGTATATATGGTTGAAGAATATCTGCAATAGTAAATACAAGTTAAGGGGTAGAAAACTTGCCTCGTGTAATTTAACAATCCTTGAAAGGACCTAACAATTAAATCAGTTTGATCTTAAATTAGTATCATATACTTGTAAGTATAATGACCTTTATAAACCTTACGAACCACCTAATTGATTAATTATGGGTAATCAACACTTAGGAAATATTATCAATTCTTGATAATATTTCAAACACAAATAACTTATATTAACTATTTAATATAGTTCTTGCAATTGTCTAATATTATTAACAATTTAATAATATTTTATTAACTATCTAATATTATTAATCACTTAATAATATTTTATTAGACTTATAATATTATTAATCATTTAATAATATTTTATTAAGTATCTAATATTATTAATTATTTAATAATATTTTAATCATTTAATAATAGTTTATTTGAATTCTAATATTATTAATCATTTAATAATAATTTATTGACTTTATAATGTTATTATACACTTAATAATATTTTAATAATTTTCTAATATTATTATTTATTTAATAATATTTTATTACCTTCATTATATTATTATTTCAATAATAATATTTATACACCTTTAAATCATTAAATCAATTATATATATACTTAAAAATATATTTATTAAGTCCAAAAATACTAAAATGACTTTTGGAACATTTTTCATTTTCTGACCCGAACCTGACCCGACCCGACCCGGCTGACCCAGCCCGACCCGACCCAGTTCGAAGTTATTATTTTTTTCAAACAGAATGCTTCACCGCTGCGGCGGTAGTGCAAAATTTTTCGTTACAGTGTGTTTCACCGCTGCGGCGGTGACACTGATTTTTAAAACCCTAATTTTCTTATTTTGATTTTTTTGGTTCTAACATTGATAAAATGATATCTACACATCCAAATGACACCAAATCAGTGTTGATGTGTTCCTAACCTCTTGTTTTACAATATTTTATGGTTCGATCGTCTTTATGAAAATATTATACACGAAATTTGCAGATCGAACCACTTAGAGTTTTAAAAACAACATCATTTGCGGTAAAATCCATAACTTCTTCGTTATTCCATATTTTTGTGAAATTCAAGTTGTGTTGGCTTTATAACTCACTCATAAAACTTTCTAGCCATATAAATCAAGTATTTAACTTGTACATTTCAAAATAAAACATTAAACATAACATGTATCGTTAGGGTTTTACCGGTAAATCGTATTATGAACTTTTCTACAACTTTTATGCATTTCTCACATACCAAATCATGTTATAAACACATAGATCTATGAATATACATATATTACATAGATAAATACATCTAGACCATCAAAACGAGTTTTGATCGGTTAAAAATAGATTTTAACTGATCAAAAGCTATCTAGACTACAAAAATGAAAGAAGAAGATGTTTAGAGCACTTTTAAACCTTTGGATTTTGTTTGCTCTTCTTCTCCTTCTACCGAAGTATGTTGTGTAGCTTGAGGACATTCACCAAGACCTTCTCTAGCTTTTTTTTCCTCACTACTCACAAGTGTATTCTCTAACAAATGCTCTCTCTCTTTTTCTCTAGAAAATAACTAAGAAATGAACTAACAACCAAAACAAGTGTATAGAGCATTCTATTTATAGTCATCTACTAATCTAGCATCAATTCACTAATCAAGCTATGTTGGTGAAATTAAAGCCTTAAACTAGATTACTATAACATGATTGACTAGTTGATAGACACATGGAATGACTAGGGTAGTTGAACAACTTATGACAAGGAGTGATTTCTAAGCAACATGAAGCTCACAAGTCACCCCCCATGGGCCCCACTTTGGCTGGCCACTTCCCCCTCATTTTGTCCCATTTTTGATTTATTTTAAATGCTAAATTGTGCATATATACATATATATATATATATATATATACATATATATATATATATATATATATACATATATATATATATATATATATATATATATATATATATATTGACCAAAGTTTTGACCTTAATTGGACTTCACATTGGGCTTGGGAATAACTTCTATTGGGCTCATTCAATTAAATTTTTTGGGCTCAATTTATAACACACATTGGGCTAGCGTTTAAATAACTATGTTATCTTTAATTAAAATAAGCATTGGGCTTATTTAATTAATTATATGGGCTAGTAATTAAATCAATTACAATGGCTACTAGGTTAATATCTTTGACCTAGTTTATGAACTCATTTGGATTAAAAATATAATCCAATTAGATTTGTTTTAATTAATTATACACCTTGCTTTAATTCTTTAAATAAATATACAAGCACATAAGTACATTTATTTAATTATCTAATGCACAATTAATTAATACAAAAAGTTTAAATTCATTGCTAAATATTTATTAATTATATTTACAATGACCAATGAAATTCGTGGTCATTACAATATTAGTAAATGAATAAAATATTATTAAATGATTAATAATATTAGATACTTAATAAAATATTATTAACTGATTAATAATATTAGGTACTTAATAAAATATTATTAAATGATTAATAATATTAGATAATGAATAAAATATTATTAAATGATTAATAATATTAGATACTTAATAAAATATTATTAAATAATTAATAATATTAGATAACTAATAAAATATTATTAAATTATTAATAATATTAGGTAATGAATAAAATATTATTAAATGATTAATAATATTAGTTAATTTTAGAAGATTTATAAAGTATTATTAAGTGTTGAATAATATTACAATATTAATAAAAATGCTATTAAATTGTTAATAATATTAGATAATAGTTTGAACTATATTAAATAGTTAATATAAGTTCTTTGTGTATGAAATAATATCAAGAAGCAATAATATTTTCTAAGTGTTTAAATACCCATAATTATTAAATTATGTGGTTCTTAAGAGCTATAAAGGTTATCATACCTATGTGTATATGATACTAATTTAAAGATCAACGTGATTAAATTGTTAGGTCTATTCAAAAGAGAATTAGTTGAATTGTTAGGTCTATTTAAAGAATTCGTGACGGGTCTTCCAAAAGTTTCTCAAGGCTTAGATGCAATTTGGGTGATTGTAGATAGATTGACCAAATCTGCTCATTTCTTGCCTATACGAGAAAACTTTTCACTTGAACGTCTTGTCGGTATGTACATAAATGAGATCGTGAGATTGCATGGCATGCCAGTTTCCATAGTTTCTGATCGAGATCCTAGATTCACTTCACGCTTTTGGATCAGTCTACAAAAAGCTATGGGCACTGAACTACGTTTTAGTTCTGCATACTGTCGACGCCGGGATTTTCGTCGTCTCGCTTTTTTATTATTAAAAATGTCCCTTTCCAATTTTAACCTTTTGATTTAAATGTGATTTTGAAAAGGGTCGGCTTAATGTCGACGGGGTTTTGAAATGTCGAATTTTTATGAGCCAATTGACCAGAGTCGCCAGTTGGTATATTTGAAATGGATGTACCAACTCATCCGAATTTTGTTTTCGTAATCGATGGCTCATATGTGACTCCGATTTAATTGGTCCGCAAACCGAGATTCATAGAGTTCGGGGGCTTGCTTAAGCGAGGGGAAGGTGTTAGGCACCCCCCGACTTCCGTGAAACACGGTTACCGCAATCTCGATGTTTTCCTATCCTTTTAAATCCTAAAAATGTGTGAGTTGCGTGTGTGTGCGTGTGTGCCTAGGTGAATGCTTGTGGTGAATTTTGTTTGGATTTTGTATGGCAAATGTGCTTTATCTGGAAAGCGTTTAGGCGTCTCTTGACCCAAATGACGAGGTTTTGCTTTTTTATAAGAAAGATTGATTTTAATTTTGAAAACGTTGAGGATTTTTTATTAGATGTCATTTTAGAAAACAATAGTTTTAAACTTTTGTCAAATAGGAATCGAGACTATACATTGCCTTCTAACAGTTAATATAAATAAAATGAGGGCAACTTCTAAAACTCTTTAACCCTATGCACAAAGTTTAATGAAAACGTTTATTTATTTTTTACGCAAACATCTTTTATGACATTTTTAAAAAAAAACCCAAATGGAGCATTTTCGTCAAACATGGATTTAAGTTCGCCAAAACTCTTAATTTTAATCCTCGTGGATCTAATATCCTAATTTGCTTGATTTTATAAAAATCTTTATCATTTCATTCCAAAATCGTTTTTCTCGTGTCAAAAGGGAAAACCAAGCATCAAAATAACGTTGCGGCTATTCACGGGCATGTAAGCCATCCGAATAACCCCAAACGCCCACAATCGCACATTTCATTATTACGGGGCCTTAAACCCGATTTTCGATCCGACATCGCTTTAAGGCCCGAAAATTACATATTTACAATACAAATGCATCGTCATCGCTACATGCGTAAAAAATATAAAATAAACTAAAGGGATATCATCGGGAGGTTAGGAGGAGATTCCATCCGCCATAAATCCTCTCTAACCGTCCCTAATCCATAGATCTACAATATATTGACTACATTGGATCTAACTTCAAAATACACCGAATCAAACTACTTAAATAGCAATGCACCAAATATTTTCGGATCTAACAGTAGATCCACCCAACAAATGCACAAATACACAAATATTTATCGATTACACTACTAAAGCAAGATGAAATATTACATCTAATAGATCTACAAAACGAGCACCACACTAAGAAAGATATCGAAATTTTGCCTTGATATTGATAGAAATCACGCACTAGCACTCAAATTCAATGTAGAATACAATGTATAGCATGAAGATTGAACGAAAGGAGATGAATCCTCACATTTTTTGGCTAACCCGAAGGCTTTCTCTCTCTATTTCCGCCATTTTCTCTCTCTAAAACCTTCCAAATTTCCTCTCTTTTCCAGCTCTCGGGTGGAAATGGCGATCTATAGCCATTTCCAGGCTGGGCGGCACGCCGCTTCCTCGGCTGCCGTGTGCCGTCTCCTCGAGCCGTGCGAACCTCGAAAGTCGTTTGGCCGCAGATGCATCCGCGGCTGTCTGGCTTGCTTTTCTCAATTTTCGTGCCACGCGGTCTTAATTCGCCAATTTCTGCGGTATTATTTTGGAAGGCTGTATTTTTGCAATCCGGAAATCCTTGGGAAACGTGCCACATTGTTCTGGGAGGCTAGTTCGGAGGGCTGCGACTTGATATAGAATTTAATAATTGTGCTTGGCTTCCAGGGGGCGCTGCCCCCTTTCCACCCCCGAACATCGTAAGCGGAGTGGTCATCAGTCGTCTTTTGTGGTCGGCTCAGGTTTTTCTGGATCAACTGTTCGCCTTGCCTCAAGTGACCGGATGTTCGTTGTCCGTTGTGGCGGCTTTGACCGTAAATCGCTGGGGTGGCTTGATGTTGGGGTCCACCTTCCTTTTCGCTCGTCGGGTCAAATGACGATTCTGCCCTCCTGTCAGGGTTAGTGCAAAAGTGCAAAATTTGGGTGTCTACACATACCATCCTCAAACGGACGGACAATCGGAAAGGACGATCCAGACCCTCGAAGATCTTTTGAGACTTTGTGTATTAGACTTCAAAGGAAGTTGGGATTAGTACTTGCCGTTGGTGGAATTTTCTTACAACAACAGTTACCAAGCAAGCATAGGCATGGCTCCATTCGAGGCATTGTATGGAAGGAAGTGTCGCTCTCCAATATGTTGGAATGAGGTAGGAGAAGCAAAATTGTTGGGACCCGAGTTGGTACGCTTGACGACCAAAAAGATCCAAATGATCCGACAACGAATACAGACCGCACAAGAACGACAAAAGAGTTATGCTGATCTTCATCGGAGAGACGAAAGTTTCAACGTCGGAGATCATGTATTTTTACGTGTTTCTCCATGGAAAGGGGTTACGAGATTCGGAAAGAGAGGAAAGCTCAACCCTCGATTTATTGGCCCATTTGAAATCCTCGATCGAATAGGAACCGTAGCCTACAGACTAGCCCTACCACCAAGTATGTCTCGCATCCATAACGTTTTTCACATATCTATGTTACGTAAATATGTGAAGGACCCAAACCACGTCATTGAGTTAGAACCAGACGTTATAGCAGAGGATTTAACATACGAGGAGGTACCTGTTAAGATCCTGGATAAGAAGGAGCAGATCCTATGCTCAAAGTTTATACCTCAAGTTAAGGTTTTATGGAGGAACCAAGATACTGAGGAAATGACCTGGGAGCTAGAATCTGAGATGAAATCTAAGTATCCTTACCTCTTCGATATGTCAGGTACGTCAATTTCGGGGACGAAATTTCATAAGGAGGGGAGGTTGTAAGACCCCGAATTTTATGAAATACAAAATTTAATTTTTCTTCATATATATATTTTTTTGAAACAGTAAGTGGTTAAATCGATAAAGTTAAAAGTTAAGGATGTTATGTGCAAATTTTATTTTGTCGGACAATATTCGCTTTGTCGGGGAATATTCGTTTGGTCGGGGAATATTCGTTTGGTCCGACGGCGTCGAAATAACAAATTATTGGTGGACCCCACAACGGAATATTTGTCGGATATAGAAAACGACAGAAATAACCTTTTTAAATAAAAATAATCAACGGAACTGTTAAAATACCGGTGATAAAAGAATAGTAGCATACGGTAGTTATTGGTATTTTCTGTAGCACTTGGTACTCTACAGTAACACACGGTATTGCATAGTGTCTCATATTATTGGTCTGATAATTGACACCGTAACTGTTACGCATCATTTCATCGATAATTGCCACTGCATAATATTTTATATTATCAATTCAATAATTGTTGTTACACAGTATTTTGCATTATTGATTTAATAATTGTCATTACACTGTATTTTATATCATTGAGTCAATAATTGTTGTTGCACTGTTTTTAAAATTATTGAACCTAATAATTGTCACAGTAACATATGGACAGTAATTCACATTATTGAATCAATAATTGTCATTACACAGTAACGTATGCTTTATTTTACATTATTGTTATCTCTATTATGATGTTATTTAAACAGTTGTATTTCATTAATTTATTGACTTGATATCTAAGAACTAACTATACTGTATTTATAACAATTAGTCATAATAATTGAATTGATAAAGTTATTTGTTTATAATATAAAGTTAGGTGATTATTAGGTGATATGAAATGAATGGTGTAGATTAAAGTGTGAATTATTGTTGAATAATTGAATTGATTTGTTTATAATATAAAGTTAGGTGATTATTAGGTGATATGAAATGAATGGTGTAGATTAAAGTGTGAATTATTGTTGAATAATTAAATTGATTTGTTTATAATATAAAGTTAGGTGATTATTAGGTGATATGAAATGAATGGTGTAGATTAAAGATAATATAATATTTGAAATGGATGGTGTAGATTAAAAGATGATCTTTAAATGAATGGTTTAGATTAAATGAATGATAAGATTTTTGGCTATAAATAGAAGCCTTAACTTAAGGATTTTTCATAAACTTCCTTACTTGTTCTTTCTTTCTCTCTCTAAATACTTCTTGTGAAAGTTCTCTCTAAGTGTGCTTAAGTCATCTTGAGTATTTGTGAAGATCTATAAGTATACGTGTACTGTTCAAGTTAATCAAACCTGCTACGGTAAGGGATACCATCTTTTTCATCTTCCATTATTCAAACGTACTATGGTAAGGGATACCATCTTTTTCATCTTCCATTATTCAAACGTACTATGGTAAGGGATTATCATTATTTGATTCTCGATAATAATATTGTTTCTTCCTTACTCATAAGACGTGCCTTTTATTTCCATGTATTAAATTGTGGGAATAACCTTACGGAGCGGATTGCCGCCTGTTGGTGAATAACCTTTCGTATTCATTTATTATTAATCTCTGAGAATAACCTTACGGAGCGGATTATCGCCTGTTTGGTGAATAACTCTTTGTACTCAAATTCTATTAAATTGTGGGAATAACCTTACGGAGCGGATTGCCGCCTGTTGGTGAATAACCCTTTGTATTAATTTCCTTCACATTTTGTTAATCAAACCTGCTACGGTAAGGGATATTATTTTCTTTCATACTCCTAAATCGAAATTTATTATGGAACTATTGCTTCTATAATTCCTGAAAATATTATATGTTCCATAATAGTTGAACTTCATTATTTCAACTGAACCTTCCTATTTACGTGAACCTTTCTATTGAATTGTAACCGTTATTCTGAACTGTGGATCTTGAATATCATTTTTAAATTTCACTCCACATCATGTTGACAATTTGGACATTATTTGAATCTGTACAAAGTAAACTTCCGATACTTATTGTTATCCTATTTCTTCTGTTCATCATTTATATCATTCTAATCATTCAAAAATCAAGCTGTTGTGAATATCTGTGGCCGGGGGCACAGATGTGATATATTTGTTGAACAGATGATAGGTTAAAGGCGATATAATAGGTTAAAGGCGATACATCTGTTCGGTGTCTTTTATGGCACGTGGTGAAAGTTCTCTTTGGCCCGTAGTGTATAGATGAACTGTTGTTTGGTATGATTATCACCAAAGGCTGAATCTGGTATAATCATGACCGCTGGTGCTAAATTAAATATCTTTGGCCCGTAGTGCAAAGATGAACTATTGATCTGCATGATTATGATCAGGAACTGTGAATTTTTATTATCATGACTAATGGTATTTCAGATGATAAAAGTTGATGATGTTTTTACGAAAAAGAGAAGCGAGTGGACATTATAATCTGCATTATTCTTCTAATAGATTGCTCATTCCGCTGCTATTATTGATCTGAACATTGTTTAAGAATTTAACTGCAGTTTTTGATATAAACCTTGTATTCTATTGTATTCTATCAAGAACTCAACTGTTGAAGGCTAATGATAATTTATTCGTCATTATCTTAGTCATGATATTTCTTACTGGGCTATTTGAGCTCACCCTTTCTTTTGTTCCATTGTTTTTCAACAGGGTCTAGCCGGGGAATGGAGTGAGGGTCCGAGGAATAGTTATCATAGTCTTCACGTTTTGTAAAATAGTGTGGCAATAATAGTGAAGACTTAGTTGTGTATTATTATACACTGTATCGTAGTACGTTGTGCTTTGTTGTAATAATTTTGTTGTAGTCTTTTGACGACTCAAGTTTGGGCTGTGCGGGCCCAGATTTGGGGGCATCACAGGTTAGCAGTACGTCGCAAACAAGGCAAGTTCTCTAAACCTACTCAATTATTGTTGAACAAGTTTCTATACTTGTATTTATTGTCAAAGCTTGAAGTGGTTTAATTATTTAAGATTATCCCACATCCATATTGTTTATGAAATCGCACATGGTACATTTGAGCTTAATAATCCTTGATTCATGAACTGTATTAAAGATGTCTTAAGCTAATAGTTCAGCTAGACATTGCGTTTATAAATTCAATAACTTGAATACTTTTAAAAGCATATTCAAACCATTGTTGGGTGCGGATTTCTTATGTTAAGTCTGAGAATTGAACAACCCTAAATTAGGGGATTTTATGTCGGGAAACCGACTTTGGTGCCAGTTGACTAAATGTAATGCATATACAGCGGGTTGAATAGGCTGATCCCCTTGAAAACCAAAACTACTCAAAGGGTCAGAGGAAACTCTATTATACCCTCGTTAGTTCAGGGTCCTTAGTGACCACTTAGCATTTACGATTCGAATATTCTTGTTCAATGAAATTTGAGTCTTGTTTATTTCACAATTGTTTTATCCATTGTTGAAACCCTTGATGTTATTTTCCATTCATTCATGATATATTAAATCTCTATGATTGTTCTTAACTTGCTGAGCAAACTAGTTGATCATCCTTGCTATATCATGAACCATTTTTCAAATAGACCTGACTGCTCCAAGAAGGATAAGGAAAAAGGAAAAGCCAGAAATTAAGTTAAATTATGCTTGTTAAAGAATGTTTAGAAATGTATTTACTGTTGGTAAATCTTTTGTAATTCCTTATACTAGGAACTGTTTATGTTATGGTTAATAGACCCAGGTATTGTAACCTTTTGTAATGAACCAATATGTATTATTCCGCTAAGTTTAAATGCAATGTATGTATTTAATTACTAGTAATGTATTGATCAGTAAGAACCAAACCCGAGATTATGGAACCCGGATTTGGGGTCGTCACATTAATAACTTTACAAATCATGCCTAGTGGATCCTTGACTCAGGAACAACAGATCATATCACTCCTTTTGTTCAATTACTGATTTCTACTAAACCCATAAGATCTCAAATCCATCTACCAATTGGTCACACAACTAATATTACACATACAGGAACTATTATGCTACATCCAAATCTCATTCTCAATAATGTTTTATGTTCGTGCCTGAATTTTCTTACAATCTCTTGTCCATTAACAAACTAACAGTTGATACTCATTGTTAGATCTTATTTTCTTCTCATCAATGTATATTGCAGGACCTTACTCAGCAAAAGAAGATTTGGATTGGTAGATTGGATGGACCTTTACAAACTTCACACCTCAGATATTGTTCCTTTATCAAAATCTTCATCTTGTTCAGTTTTTAATTTATGTAATAAACCAGTTCATGTTGCTACTGTTTCTACTGCCAATGAGTGACATGCTAGATTAGGTCATGTTCCTAACAAAATTTTGAAACAACTTTCTCTTAATTGTAACTACTCACATTGTGATGTTTTCCCCTAGCTAAACAAGCTAGATTTCTATTTCAATTAAGTACTTCAGTTTCAAATGCTATTTTTCGGTTATTACATTGTGATATATGAGGTCCATACAAGACTAAAACTCAAGGTGACTGTAGTTACTTTCTTACTCTTATGGATGACTATTCTAGATCTACTTGGACTTTTTTATTTCAACATAAGTCTCAAATGTTTCAATTATTCAAAAACTTTTTTACTTATGTTCAAACTCAGTTTACTTGTTCAGTAAAAATTATAATAACTGATAATAGGACAGAATTTTTCAATAAGGATATTGCTTCCTTCTTTGAGTCTCTAGGAATAGAGCATCAATCTAGCTATGTAGATACCCCACAATAAAATGGAGTGATGGAGAGAAAACACATGCATCTTCTGCAAATAGTTAGAGCTCTAAAATTTTAATCTCACATTCCTACCTCATTTTGGAGGAGACTGTTTGTCAACAGCTACTTATCTTATTAATAGAATTCCTTCTTCAATTCTTAAAGGTTGTACACCTTATGAAATCTTATTTGGCAAATTTCCTTCCTATGATCGTTTAAATTTTTTTGGCTACTTGTGCTATGCTTCTACTTTGGCTCATGGCAGAGATAAGTTTAGTCCTAGAGCTGTCAAATGTGTTTTTTTAGGATATCCTTATACCAAGAAAGGATATAAACTATATGACTTACAAAACAAAAAGTTTTTGATCAGTAGAGATGTTCAATTTTTGAGCACATTTTTCCTTTTGCAGCTGAAACCAGCACTACTTCTGCATTATTATTTCCTACTCACACCTCTGCATCTAATTCTGATCCTTTATATACACATGCTCCTAGTTTTGATTCTTCAGATATTTCACATTCAGAAAGTCCAAATCATGTCAGCACTTCACCACCAATCATCTATTCTAATTTACCAATCACTTATACTTCTTCTCCAATTGTTTTACCAGCCAAGCCTCACAGACAAAGACAACTCTTCATCAAACTTCAATCTTATGAAGCCTCACAGACAAAGACAACTCTTCATCAAACTTCAATCTTATGCAGGGCTTCCCACCAATCTTCCCAATACTATCCCAGCTTCTTCTAGTGATTCAGGAACTTCTGATATATCTTTTTCTACCTATCCCCTTGCAAACTATATCTCTTATTCTCAGTTTTCTCCTTCTTATGTAAGATATTTAGCTGCTACAGCTATTATATCTGAGCCTACCTCCTATTCACAAGCTGTTTTGGACCTTCAA
Source organism: Hedera helix (assembly GCA_947179155.2). Lineage (NCBI taxonomy): Eukaryota > Viridiplantae > Streptophyta > Magnoliopsida > Apiales > Araliaceae > Hedera > Hedera helix. The sequence continues at coordinate 9,063,751 of OX359264.1, read as the reverse complement.
TGGTGTGAAGATATGGTGACTGAAATCATAGCCTTAGAGGCTAATAACACTTGGAAAATTGTTCATTTACCACCTGGAAAAAAAGTGATTGGTTGTAAGTGGATTTATATAATCAAGTATCACCCTGATGGGTCTATTGAAAGACTTAAAGCACGCTTGGTTGCTAAAGGTTTCACTCAAACTGAAGGATTGAACTATTTTGACACATTTGGTCATGTTGAAAAAATGACAATTGTTAGAACATTTATAGCCATTTTTGCTATTCGAGGATGGACATTAGACCAACTAGATGTCATCAATGCTTTCTTACATGGTGATCTCTATAAAGAGATTTACATGCATCATCCTTCTGGTTTTTTTGATTCATCTGTATCCAATACCTCTTTAGCTCCCTTGGTTTGCAAACTACTTAAGTTCCTCTATGGCCTTAAACAGGCTCCTAGATAGTGGTTCCTAAAATTTTCTACTATTTTTCAGCAATTTGGTTTCATTCAATCCTACAGTGATCGTTCCCTATTCACTTTTAATCACTCTTCTGGTTTTGTAGCCTTACTTGTCTATATGGATGACATCTTAATCATTGGTTCTAGTATTTCTTTGCTTAAACAAGTCAAGCATTATCTCAGTACTTAATTACAACTTAAAGATCTAGGATCTTTAAAGTACTTCCTAGGCATTGAAGTGGCAAGGTCCTCTAAAGGAATTTATCTTCATCAAAGGAAATATACTCTTGAAATCCTGCAAGATACTGGACTCATTGGTGCTAAACCTTCCAAAATAGCAATGGAACAAAATCACAATTGACTTAGAGCTGCAGATTTGACTTGTCCAATGATAATGCATATAGAAGGCTGGTTGGCAGGTTAATCTACTTAACTGTCACCAGACCTGATATAGCTTATTCAATGCATGTTTTATCACAGTTTTTGGCTGCACCAAAAACTTCTCACATAGAGGCTGCTTTGAAATTGGTTAGATATCTTAAACAATCTCCTGGACAAGGTATTTTGCTCTCTTCTTCCAGCTCTTTCTTTCTCTATACATACTGCGATGCCGATTGGGGAGGTTGTAAAACAACTAGAAAATCATTAACTGGTTATTGCATCATGTTGGGTAATTCTCTTATTTCTTGGAAAAGCAAGAAACAATCCACATTATCTTGCTCTTTTGCTGAAGCAAAATATAAAGTTATGGCAGACACATGTTGTGACATTACTTGGTTATTAGCTCTGTTGTTGGACTTTGGTCTCTCTAACCTTACTCTAGTTTCATTATATTATGATAATCAATCAGCTCTATACATTGCATCCAATCCTGTCTTTCATGAACGCACCAAACATATAAAAATTGATTGTCATATTGTTCGAGAAAAACTTCTTAAAGGCATCATTCGTACTACTCACTTGCCATCTGACCAACAACCTGCAGATTTGCCCACAAAAGCTCTTGCCTCAGACCATATTAACAGATTGAGTTCTAAGTTGCATCTTTGGAATTTGTTCCAGATTCACAACTTAAGGGGGGTGATAATGATGACTGTAGTTAAACTATTCCTGAGGTTATCTTTGTATTTTCACTTTCCTCTCATGAAGTTATATCTGTAATAGCTACAATCAGATTATTATGCTTGTAAGCCTATATACACATTCCTATTAGTGTAATAAGAAAGTAGATGCGTTTTCTGCAATGTTCATTTTTTCTAGCAACATTCAATTTGTAATTATTTAAAATAGTAATAAGGACTTTTATTTTGTGACGAATGGATTATTAGTTAAAATTCTCTTTGAAAATCCACCATCGGAGGTTCTTTTATGTTTTTTTTTTTTTAATTTATAAATATCATGCAGAGGTCAACACAAGCGTATAATGTATTTGCCCCACTTGTGTGGTGTTTATTTGAGTACTGCATCATAGATAAACACAAACCTAGAAAATACTCTTTAAAGTATCAAATGGCCAAACCAAGTTGACTTAGTTTCTCGTATCATATGTTATTATTACTGAATTATTTATTCCATCCGTTAGACAAATAGGGTCTCTTTTTTTACTTTTGAAAATTAATTTACAAAAAATTCAGATTTAATGAGACTGGTTTATTTTTTTAAATAATAAATTTATGATTAATAATATTTTTAGTATCTCTACTAATAAAACTTCCAACTTTTATAACTATTTATAGTATTTAGCTTTTTGTGTTTTAGGCCTTAATTTGTATAAAGTTTATTATACTTTTTTTTTCCACCTGCGGGGGAGATGAGGAGCCATAACTATTTGGCTTTGATTTGGGTTAACTTATAGTATTAATAATAGTTAATATAGTTTTAGTTTTAAATTAACCCATAAAAATATTTTTTAACCAATATCTAATTCAAAACTAAATTTTGTCAGGTCTAATTTCTACTATCCTTTCTTACATAATTACAACACCTCTTTTCTCACTATCTCTTAATTTTATTTTAAGCGCAATTTATTTTTAATTTTTTTGTTTTCTTAAAATATGTTTATAATACAATAAAAATAATTAAATCACATATTGCGCGTGTCAAATGACTAGTTATAATAATTATGATTGTAATAATTAAAATTAAATGATGAATTTTAGTAATTGACTTGAAAAGGTTAACATGAGACCCTTTGTGAAACTCAGGGTGACAGCATAAACTAAAATCAAAATTTCCTTGACTTCCGGTAAAGGGTTATTTTTATTTCCTTCATTACACATTTTACCTAATTTTTTTAATTCTTAGTAAAAATATAATTTTCTTTGCGATACAATGATATTCGTGTAATAATTGTGACGTTGGTACGATCACTAAAAAATAATATTTGTGAAGTTAATTATATATTAAAAGAAATTAGATAAAAGGTATAGTAGAGGAGAAATTAAGTCATATTTTTGATAAAATTGTTAATAATGTCAGAGTAATATTATAAGCATATCTATGGGGAGTTTGTTAAGGATAGTATAATTATTATACATTGTTGCTTTAATAAGTCTTAATGTTGCATTTTGAGTGAAAGTAAGTGCCTAAATGGTATTAACTAATAGAAAGTTGGAAGCTTACCACCTTGTTTGGGGCCAAGTAAAGGATAAAGTGAATTATTGGACCATAAATAAAATCATAATAATCATCAGTTGCCTAACTTAGGTCCAAGTTCTTATCATCATAACTTGTAAAACTTGTTTAGTAGCTCCAAAACTAGACTTTTTTTCCTTGTGGTTGACCGCCTAATTCACCAACGTCCATACAGTTTGACAACCACCATTTTTAAAAGAAAAATGGAGTAAAATACCACGTGTAATGTTAGAGATTTTAATTTTTATTTGTTTTAAATGTATTTCAAATTATATAATATCGAATAAGATAAATTATATTTTATAATATAATTAATCGCAAGAGATGTACTAAAAAAATAATTAGGAGAAATTTATTTTTGTTATGTAGTTTATTTTTATACAGCAAAAATTGTCGAATAAACTCAAAGACGTGATCGTGTGCGTGTGCAGTGAAGAAAAAAAATAGTGTTAGAGTTTTTTTTTTTAAATGTATTCCAAATGATATAATACATAAAAAAAATTTATATTTTATGATATAACTAATTGCAAGATGCACAAGGGAAAGGAAATTATGAGAAATTTATCTTTTGTTATGTAGCTTATATGCTGAAATTGTCATCGGATAAACTCAAAGATGTGATCCTATGCGGTAAAAAAAATAAATTACCCCTAAGTTATCAACTCTGATTCTTAACGGAACATGGTTAGAATCAAAATATATTTGTTTTCATAATAAATGGTGTTGTTATATATGAAAATCAATTTATGTTGATACTAAATTATAATAGTATGTAAATACGTGAGATAGAATTTTTTTTACTATTCTATCTTATCAATTATACTTACATATTAGTTGCAACTCAAATTATTCATAAATTAGTCGATATATAAATTATTTCCCTCATAATAAATGCACATTCATCCGTTTTAAAATATAAAATTATTATTAATTTTTTAAAAATCAATTTAAGGTATTTTCGAGCTTAAAATTGAGATAATTTCTTTTAATTTTAGTTAATAAAATAATAAAATTTATAAACTTTCTAAAAAGTATCACTCATCATATGATTTATTATTTTATAATTTTTAATAAATTATCTCAATTTTGAGTTTAAAACTTTAAAAAATCATCAATAATCTTATAATTTAAGCCGAAGATACTATTAAATTTAAATTATTTATACTATGTCATTTAGATCTACTCAAACTACCATAATTAGTTGGTGCAGAAATAGGAGATGATAGCCAAATTGAAAGCCACCATCATGGTAAAAAGTGTAGGAGAACTGATATGGAGCAATAGCTTTAGCCTTTTGGCTCCTGTAAAAGCTGGATTTTATAGGAGAGCATAAAGCAGCTGTAAAATTTTCATTAGCCCCACGATGAAACACATGAAATAAAAGAGTTGAAAAAGTAAAAAGGGTTAAAAAGTTGGGGGGGGGGGGGGGGGGGGGGGGGTGTCGGTCATTTCAAAAAAGTACAAAAAAAATTATAAAAAAAATAAAAATGAAGAGGCGTATAAGTTAGTTTAAAGTGGCGGGTAAAGGGGGAGAATTTTGAGCGTGGGCCCCAATAGCACCAAAGCCATCGAGAAGTGAGGTGGTTGGAGGCGCACCACACACACGTGCACACCTTTGACAATATAACTACTACTAGTATTCTCTTCCGCGTTCATTGCAATAAATAGTACTTAGAACATATTTGGACTAATTATAATAAAAAATAGTTATGGACAAAATTGCCCTTGGATTTCAACATAATATTGCTCAAGCACAATTACAAATTCTTTTTATTAATAATGTTACATTGTACACAATATTTATGTAATTTAACATTTTAAAATTATTAGTCACCCTGCTTTATTCTTTTTTGAAAATTATTTGCAATATTTTAGAGTTGGTTAAAACTTTATCAGTATATTTATAAATATTATAAGTAATCTAAAAATTTCACTTATTATAAAGTTATGTACAAAGCTTAAATGACTATAAATTGATTTTTAATTTAAATGATTTATTAAATGAATGTTAAAGATAAAGTGTGACACTTTTTAAAATGGGGGTAGTATTCTTTTAATAGGAATCCCAAGTTCATAAGTATAAATATGATATTTCTCTCTTTGTTATTTTTTTATAAAAAAAAGTCTCATTTATTAATTCTTCTGAATTATAAAACAATTCTCATTTCTTTTGTTAGCATAAAATGATAATATTTTTAAGTGTGTTTCATCAAAATACTTTATTATGTCATCACTATTAAAATAAATATTGTATAAATTAGAGGTAATATAAAATAATATTATTTTATTTGTTCATCTTTAACTTTTTGAAATTAATTTAAGATATTTTAAAATTTAAATCAATAAATTTACTTAATTATAAATAATATATGTAGTTATATACAAATATAAACTATTTAAAACATTATACAAAGTAATATTTAAAAATTAAATTTAAAATTTAAAAATATCTCAACTCCGAAAAGTAAACTTAATTTTGTATATGACAGAAGGTGTTATGGAATGTTTTAAAAATCGGACTGGACCAGCGGTCTGATTGGTAAAACTCAAAATCGATCAACATTTCAATCCGATTTGGCTTAGAAACCCGATTTGACAGTGAACTAGTAAAACCCTGTTGATAACCGATGATAACTCAGTTGACCACCGATTGAACCGGTAAATCAGGTTAATTAACCTAGTAAATCGGTTTTAAATTATTTGTAAATATTTTTTTGATACAAAATATTTTTATTTTTAAAATTAGATATTTTTAATAATATTGTAATATAATTTCACTATTTTTTATCTTAAAAAAATAGATATTTTAAAATTTTATTAATTATTAATAATATATTTTTTATATATTTATGAAGTCACTGGTTCAACAACGATTCCATCATTGATTAAATCAGTGATCCATCAACCGAGTATCTTTTTTTTGTTTAATAACCGGTCTAGTCCGAAAACATTGGTGTTATGTCAAAAAATGTCAAGGAAATTTCTAACTAAAGTCATTTAATTTTTGCACGAGGCTATTAAAGTCATTCTACTTCTCCACTAAACTTTAAAACGGCCTTGAGCTGGTCTCTCCGATAATCAGATTAGTGTAATAATATTACTAAAATCAAGTCATTGCCGTGTTTGACCTCAAAACAGATACTTACATGATATAGATATAGAGGGAGATAAAATTTGAGATATACATATTACAGAGGAGAGAAGAAGGATTTTATTTTACAGTTATAGTTATAAATCAGTTTACCTCAGTTTCTTCTTCTTCTCCAATCTCGGTAGGTTTCTCTGATTCTCTCTTTGATTTCATGAATTAGAATTTCAATCTCTCGAGAAATTTGGAAGCGAGATTTGATTTAGTCGGAGAAAAATCAGATTTAGCGGTTAATTTGATTGACTGATTGTTTATTTGTTGGATCGGTAAAATGAATGAAGAAATTAGAGGAGTTAACAACGCTTTAGAGACTATAAACGCAGCTGCAAATGCGATCGCATCAGCTGAGAATCGTTTGCCTCAATCTTCTTCTGTTCAGGTGAATCATTTTGATTAAATACCTATTTTAGTTGTTTATTTATTATGATTTCATTTTGTTACATATAAATTTTGAATTTGAAGTGTTCGTTCTTGTTTATGAGCTTTAAGATCGGTTGATTGATAAATTTGCTCTGCCCAAATTTTACTTGTGTTGTGTTTTCTGGATCTATGATCTTGGAATTGTTTTTTGATTGTCATTTTGTGTGAATTGTGCTGTTTATTATTTAAAGTGACTTGTGTATTTGAGAAAATTAATGGCTTTGGCTTGTGATGGATTAGAGTTGCAGTGTTTTTCTTTAGAAGTCACTGAGTTTTACATAACGTTTGCAGCACTTCCAAATGTGTTATACTTAAAATTTTCTGAGAATTTGAATTGGTGATTGAGTAAGGTGATTGAACTTCTTAGTTTCTCTAGGAAAGAAGCTAACTTCGCCATATTGTATCCCATAACAAATATCTGTTGCACATGACATCACGAGCTGATTGTTACTTGAGATTATCTTTCAAGTTTTTCTTGGCACTAAAAGGAGGCATGTTAGTGTTGGTATGTGTGACAGTCCCCTTTTTTTCCTTTAGTGAGTTCATAGTTCAATGACAAGATGTGGAGGAGCAAAATGGCTTATGTCTGATCACTGTCATCCTGAACCTCTGGGTCTATCTTGAGTCCGGGGCTTGACAAACTGACAATATCTGTCGTGTCTGTGTCCTATTTTTTCAATTTCTAGTTGTTTTTGCCTGCTAAAATGGTCATGATTATAATTGTGAGTATGCAGGTTATTTGGAGTGAACAGGCCTATTCTGCACACACCTATATACTTGTAGTGAGAACTGAGAAACAGCAGTATAATCTTTAATTTTGATAATGTGGGTGGATATTTGTGACCATTGCATTTCTTATTCATCAGTATTTTTTTTATATGATGTTCTGATAAAGTTAAAATCTATTATTACAAATCATGGTTTTAATAAAAGCCTCATCAACCAAAAAAATTGATGATGACAACAAAAAAATCAAGGGTGATGCATACTCTGAAGGTGCTCATTAACTTAGCCACCTCTTTCTTTATCAAATTCAGACTGGCAATTTGTTGTTCCCACTTGTAGAAAAGGTTGCATTGAGATGTCCAATAGTTTCACACTAATTTCTTCAGCCCATAAAATAGATCATTTCAAGTCTGACTATTCATGAAATTGAACACTATTGACTAGGAATAGTTTGCTTTCACTATACTGAATTGTTTGTGAAAGTCTTGTCACCCAACTAAAACTCGGAAAGGTGAGGATTTCATTCTGATCCTAAAGTCCCATATGGGATTGAAAAAGTTAACTGGAGTGATTACAAAAAGAGAAACCTTCAAATCGCATAAGTTTTTTTTTTGTTGTTGTTTTTTTGTCTTCCCTACACTCCTAGGATTGTATGAATTTCTTAGCCTACCATACCATAGGAACAATTTTCGAAGGTAGGTGTTGTAAATTTCTGAAACTTTTTTGAGATCTTCAGACTATGGGTTTTCTTGTTGTTGGGGGTTGAGTGGGTGGTGCCAAGGCTGGTGATGGATTTTTGTTATGCATGGATAGGTTTGAGAGTTCCTAAGAGGAGGCGAGCTAGATGGGACATGATACCACATTGTCTTTGGTGGGCGTGCCTTGGAGGAAGTGGAACAATCTAGTAGGTGATTTTGGATTAGCTCCTGGGCTTTCGGGTTGTTTTAATCTCTTTCAAACATTAGACTTTTCAACATTTTTGCTCGTTCTAGTGCCAGTCGATATTTTGAGGAGAAGAAGAGCACTTTTGTTCATATAAGATATTTGTTTTGACCTTACCTTTTGCCAAAATGAAGTTTATCCAGATTCTAGGGTCGTTTGTTTCTTTTGTTGATTTCTTGACGGAGTTTTGCCTAGGGACTTGATGTAGTAGTTGAATATCTTGGAATATACAAAAAGACACCAAAAGGTAGAGAGTATACAAACAAGCACAAAAGTATTAGTTTGTGGGAAAATCACTGACTATGTCCATTGACAGAATAGTCCATAAAAAAAGAGAGAGAGAGAGAAATGGCTTCAGATTCACTCTAGGGCTGCATTTACTAACTCATCTTATTACATGCCATTTTCTGGCTTTATGTTCCCAAAAGTTTCCTGCACTCGATTATAACTGGAATATCAAAGAGTTTTTTAATGTGAATTTCACTACCTCTTTTTCTGTGTTTGAGAAGTAGAAGTATGATTTTCTTTTTAGTTTTCTCCTATTTTTTCGGGCTTCGTCAAGTTAATGGCAAAACTGTAGCCAAATTATGATAATTTTTCTTAAATACTGATATTTTGTTGTAAATGTTCTTTTGTTTTATTGCACCTATTGGTAATAGAGATGGAACTACAATTTGATATAATTCATAAGATTCTCATGATATCACTTAACATAAGAAGTTCAATAAGTATACTGCTAGAGCTTATGTGAAATTAATAATGGAATATATTGTAAAAAAGAATTTGCGCTATACCATAGTTGTATGGTTAGTTCACTGTGCATTTTGCTCCTATGCTGTTAAGATGTGCAGGGGAATTGTTTAATTGTTAGTTTCTCTATGAATAACAGGATTGCCAGATATTCAATCTTTCAAGTGTAGAGTATGGTTGAAATATTTAGCAGATACTTGATTGCATTTGTTTGGCCCTGTAACTTAATTTTACTCAAGTAGCTCAGATACGGTTAGACGGTTTAATAGCTGGGCATTGGATCTCTGAAATGCCATTTCCATAATTGCTCAGCATATACTTTCTCGCATATCGCCTAAGCCTTGCTGGGATCACCACCACTTTGTTCTCTCATATGATGCACAATAAATCTGAGTGCCGAATAGCTGATAGTGATTTTTTCAGGGCATTGTGTACATACTTAAAGACTGACTTTTAGTTTGACCAGCTCACTTGTAGTTTCATTTTGGTAATTTGGTTCCAGAATAATCTTTTCCTGTTCTATATTACAAACTTAACTCTTGTCGCTGTATGTGATCAAATGCAGAAAAGAAGATGGGGAAGCTGCTGGAGCATACCATGGTGTTTTGGGTATAACAGACAAAAGAAGCAGATTGGACATGCTGTCCTCGTTCCTGAAACAACATCAAGAACAGAGGTTCCTGCAGCTCAAAATTCAAACCAAGCACCTGACATAGTACTTCCTTTCATTGCACCTCCATCCTCTCCCGCATCTTTCCTTCAGTCAGAACCTCCTTCTGTCACCCAATCACCAGCTGGATTAGTCTTCCTATCTGCCAACATGTACTCCCCTGGTGGGCCAGCCTCCATGTTTGCTATCGGTCCATATGCACACGAGACCCAATTAGTATCGCCCCCTGTGTTCTCAACCTTCACCACCGAACCATCTACAGCTCCTTTTACTCCCCCTCCTGAATCTCTTCAGTTAACTACACCTTCCTCACCTGAGGTACCATTTGCTCGGCTTCTTGAACCTAACTACCAAAATGGGGAATCTGGTCAAAAATTTCCTCTCTCCCATTATGAATTTCAATCTTACCAGCTTTACCCTGGAAGCCCAGTGGGCCAACTAATCTCACCCAATTCAGGCATCTCTGCTTCAGGAACCTCATCTCCGTTCCCTGACCCTGACTTTGCTCCTGGACATCACCACTTCCTTGAATTCCATACTGGCAACTCTCCTAAGCTCTTGAACCTTGAAAAGCTATCTCCCCATGAATGGAGATCACAACAAGAATCTGGTTCTTTGACCCCAGATGCTGCGGGGCCCAGAACTCGTCATGGTTTCATGCTGGATCGTCAAAATTCTGACATTGCTCCACTCACAAATGCGTTCAGTGGATGGAGAAATGATGAAACTGCGATCGACCATAGAGTTTCATTCGAGATAACTGCAGAAGAAGTTGTTAGATGCGTGGAAAAAAAGCCAGCTACATTGCCTAATTGTGTATTAGCATCTGCAAAGAGTGTAGAAAATTCAACGGAGTTGGCGAATGATCACGAGTGTCATGCAGATGTAACATCTGATGTCGCACAGGAGAGAGCTTCTGGAGATGGTGAAGATGGACAGAGGCATCAGAAGCATCGGTCAATTACTCTTGGGTCTTCTAAGGAATTTAACTTTGATAGTGCTGATGGGGTAAATTCTGATAAGCCTACTAGCATTGGCTCCGACTGGTGGGCAAATGAAAAGGTTATTGGAAAGGAGGTTGTGCCGAGTAAGAACTGGTCATTCTTTCCTGTGATGCAGCCAAGTGTCAGCTAACTAATGCACATCCGCTGACTCCTTCAGTTCCGTGCAGCGTGGGCGCAAGTTGTCGCTGAATTTGAATAATCTGAAGGGAGCAAGCGATGAATATCTCTGATATTGTAAACGGGTAGCGAATTTTGTGGTTCTGGATTAAAGGGTTGTCTTGCAGGATTGACAAGTGCATGAAGGCTATTTTTTTTGGCACTTCGCAACTTAAAACCAGAACACTGGGAGGATATTTTCGTAGGATTAAAGGATAAAGTATTCTTCTAATTCTCTATATATTCAGTGCAGTGACATATAAACTAACTCCGGTCTTCATATCTGCTTTTTTCTTCCCAATATGTAATATAAATAATGGAATTTTTTAGATTAATCTTTTTAGCTGTTTAAAGCAAGTCAACTGCTATTTTTGACCAAATATGGAAGACTTTTGTTGTTTAGACAGCATCACTAGACAATTAACCATTCTATATATTATTCCCTGTGTTATTAAAAACAAATAGGTCTATTCGCAAAATTTGCTAATACTAAGGATATAATTTTGTTCCATTTATACGTGTAAAAGTAATAATTTGTTCGCTTAGTAGTCTAATATGATAATTAAATAATGATGGTAAACTTGACTACGAAGTGAACTCATTTTGTGATTTTTTTATTTTGACAAATGAGGCTCTTTTTACAAGACGGATAAGAGAAGGAACTTGAACTTGTGCAGTCATGAGCTTGTTTAATGGGCAATCAATTTAGACCATTTATTAAAATAAAATATATTTTATAAAAAATATTGAATTTCAGATAATTTTGTTTATACAAATATTATATAAATCTAATTCCCTACTATATAAAATATAACTTATTTTTACAGACTATTTAAGTGGAGTGCTAATTTGAACTATTTGAAATCAGAATTCTTGGTACACAGTGTACGGACACAGGCAGCATATTTTCACTTGCTCAGGTTTATACGTGTATATGATATATCTGTACGTGGGTTATATAAATGCATGTATAGTTTTGCATATGCTGAAAAGTTCCGAGTACTTCCCTCCAATACAATTAGAGAATTAATGTTTTTATAAAAAAATTTGATATTTTTATAAGAAAATCATCGTTATAAACATACACTGACAGTTAAAAACGTTGGTATAAACCTTAACGATAATTTTATTATGAAAGTATCAATTCCCTATAATTATTTATCTTGGGTTATATTGGCTATATGAATAATTTTTTACTTATAAATATTTTAAATTAAATAAATTATATTAAAATAAAATATAATTAAGATACAATATACTGCTTCCATTCCAAGGATTGACCTATACTTTAAAAATGAGGACTTTTAATAATTTTATGCTCTCAAATGTAATATTAATATTAACTAGGAATTTAATAATGAGGGTGTGATGCTAGAAATGATAGTAAATTATAGTGTTTATAAGTTTTAAAACAGACAAGGAAAGGAAAAAAATGAATAAAAAATTGTTAAAGGTTTCTGCCTATTTATCTTGTTTGTTAAGGGGAGGAAAAAGAAAAGAAATAGATTAAAAAAAAAAAATTGACCACTTTTCTTATCAAAATTTTATTTCCCAAAATAAACAGATTTGAAACAAAAAGAATTTTTTTTAATAAATCTATTGTACTCTACATTACTTTTTATATGAAAATAAATAAAAATTTAATATAAGGATAAAATAGTAATTTATACTTAAAAGTTAAGTTTTTTTTTTCTTTTATAAAGTATTCACAAACAAAACAAACACAAAAGAAGAGATAAGTTTTCTATTATTTATTTTCCATCTTATTTTAAGTTTTTTATTATATATTTTTTTTAATTCAAAACTCACAAATATAGTGTAAAAATTCCTATTTTTTTCTTATCAAATTATTTTTATAAACTTTTATCTAAATTATAAATTATATAATATAAAATATTAAAATAACCCTTAAAAAATTTATTTTTCAAAAAATCAATGTAAATAATTACCGGCTGAGTAGACATGCACAAAAAGCCTCATGTCTGAGCCCGGTCTGGTGAAAGTCCGGTTTGGTCAAGGCCTGACTTGTTCAGGCCCCGCTTGTAGGCTTCAAAAATGCCACTGTTTGAACACTAAAGCCTGCCCCGCCTGGCTTGAAAAAAAGCCTAGCCCGAGCTGGCCTGCAGGCTGCTGTTATAAAATAATTTTTAATTAATATGTTATTATTATAAATATTACTTTTGTCTTAGAAATGTTTGTCTATATTCAGCTAATAATAAAATAGTTATCCACTTACTCTGTTATATATTTAAGATATTAAAAAGATAGTTCACCTACCTATAGTTGTCTCCCACTGTAATTAAAATGAGTGAGGGAGAGCAAAACAAAACGAAAAATTAAGATATAATAATGTACCTTTTAAAAAACTAATAAATTATATTTATTTTCGAGGGGACTTGTTCGTAGTTTGTTTCTTCAAAAAATGTTGCTCCACTTTCAAGTTTATACATAATTATAAATTACTCTATAGGCCTAGTTATATAGAATTACAAAAAATGACCTGGACCAAGGCCTGGCCTGCAAGTCTCAAAAGGCTAAATTTTAGTTGAGAAGTCCGGGACTGTAATATCCTGAATATTTATAGCACTTATAAATATGATATTAAATGACTAAAGTAATTGTAAAGTTAATTTCGAGGACGAAATTCCTGTAAGTTGGGTTGAATGTAATATCCCAAATATTTCTAAATTGATCTAACAAGATCTAAGCAAGGTTGTCAATTCAAAACCTAAGATCGATTGCTCAAGCATACCTTGAGCTATCTTAAAGAATATATACGACTCGAAACTACGATCGTATACAACTAAGAGGTTAAATTATTTAACCTAAACTATGTGTTATGTGATTAGTAAAGCTTGAATTGAGCTTTTAAATGTGTTGTATGAAATATCTATGTGTAGGATTTTGTGTTTTGGTTCAAGTAGTTAACCTTAACACTTATTAAAAATCAGAAGTCAATTTAGGGCAAAAACCTAAATTGGAAAAAGAGTTAAAACCTAAACCCTAACCCTAGGGTCTAAACCCTAGAAAATAACATAGGCCCTTGAGCAAAATGTGAAGGTTAAATTGACATTATGTTTCAAGATTCAACCTTCCCACGCTTTAAAAACACGTAATAGTCAGTAAAAGTTTTTCTCGAAAAACGTGTAAAAAGCACTATTCACGAAGAAACGTTTTTCATTCGTTTGATCGTTTCTTTCATCTGTAGGACTTCTTGTATTTCACGACATAGTGATAATATGAGGTTTAGATGCCAGGGAATCAATAAAATTTTCTTGGGAAAAAGACGAAAAAGACACGATTTACGAGAAAACGTTTGTCGTCTTTTTGAACGTTCTTTTCAACGTTTGGACTTTTTCTATTTCACGATATAGCATTTATACGGGGAATAGATACCAGGGAGCCACTGATATTTTTCCATAAATAAAACGTAAATCGCTCTTCAAACGAAAACGCTTTCCGTTTTTGATCAAACCGTTGATGGATACAGTGTTTGTATGCAACACCGGTGCGTAATAAGCAATAAAAGATTTTCTCGAAAAGTGTGTCGGGAATAAGACGAAATAGGGAAAAGACAAAAATAAATATTATTTTTGACTTTTTGGTCTTCTAACCATTTTCTGAGAAATGGTCGTCAAAAACACTATTCACCGAAAAACGTGCCAAGTCTTTTGGACTTTTCACTTTACAGAAAAGTGTTCATTCGGAACAAAACTCAGTAATATCAAATTTTTAAATCAGTAGAAGTTAACCAAATTAGTTGGAATCAGACAGTTATATAATTAACTGCTAATTCATCCGTATTGTTTTCATCAAACGGATCATGAGATAGGTTAACATTAAATTTGAATAATCAAATTTATCAGATTAATACCTAATTATATTATTCAATCATAATTAGTGTCTAGAATGAAAGAAATTTATCAATCGCGTCGCCCGGTAGGTGTATTTGAGAAAAATACACGGAAGGTTATCCGAGATTAATTCAAGAAAAACTTTGAGGGTCAGACGAGACATCATATTAATACTGTATGATGTATTTTATGAATAAAATATGTATAACTAATTAAAACTTAAATTACTAATGCGAAATATTTTAAATTAATCGCACGCGATTTATCCGATATACAGAAGTCGGAAGAAAGAGCTCACCAAGCTTGCTTTGGAAGCTAATAAGAAGTGTATTGGAGAAGCTTTGTTAAGCTTGTTCAAGAAGCTTGGTCATAATGACCAAAATATCATAACTTTGAAAGTCCTATAAATAGAAGGCTTAAGTTCATTAGTTTTTTACCATTTTTGAAAGCTAAAGAGCAAATATAGAGAGTTCTTGTGAGACAAGAATCGATTGCAAAGAAATAGTTAAAGCTTGCAATAATAAAAGGTACGATTCTTAATCGTTATTATGCTTAAAGTTTTATTTTATCGATGAGGCTCAAGAACATAAGTCGTAGCCATGTACGATTTTTCGTTCTCCGTGTTCCTTATGACTTGAGCAAGTCGTTGTTATGTCAAATTTCATTTCATAGTTTAAAGTTCAAGAGCATATGTCGTATCCATGTACGATTTATCCGTTCTCCGTGTTCTTCGTATGTTCTGGAGTATTATTATAAATTGTTATATTTAAGTAAACAAGTCGTTATAATGACCAAATTTTGTCAATTATAAAGTGTTATAATCGCATATGTAAGTAGTTATAATGCTCAAATTATTTCAAGTATGAAATCCAAAAGCTCAAGAACATAAGTCGTTACCATGTACGATTTTTCGTTCTTCGTGTTCTTCGTGTGTTCTTGAGCAAAAGTCATAATTTCTACATAAGTAGGTTTATGATTTGGTAATTTAGTGTTATGGGATGATGAAACATGATGGCCTTGCTAAATAATGCTTGTGGCATCAACTTTTAGTAGTCGAAACGAAGAACGATGAAACTTTGTTCTTCGTGTTCTTCATGTTCTTCGATTCGTTCTTCGTGTTCTTGCGAAAAAGTCATGAAATCTTATATAAGTAGGTTTATGATTTTGTTATTTTTATGTTATGAAGTGGTACGATGTGTTAGAACATGTTATCTTAGCAAATTAATGCTTGAGGTATCATGTTTTACCAATCGGATCAAAGAAAGTTAAGTATAATATAGTCGCATAATATTTTTGCTAAAATCCGAAATTTTAAAGTCTGAATATGCCTTAGCAACCTAAATGAAAGTTGTAGATCATGAAATTCTAAGCAATTTAGACTCAAGAATCACTCAAAAATGTTTATGTATGACAAAGCTATGGCTGTCGCAATAAAATAGGTCGAAGCTGAATTTTTTTAAGGACCATTCGGATCCTAGCACTAAAAAATAAAATTTTGAGTTCGCCACTTAACGAAATGATTCCACCTATGGAAATAGTCTAGTTAAGTTATTCTAAGACTTATTCAAAAGGAAAATTTGATAAACTAACGTTCGGGGTCGCGTAATCCTTTTTGTAGGCGTTTAACGATTTCCCGGGAAACCCTAACATGGTTTCAAGGCAAGTCTTCTAACTCTTGCTATGTGCTACTTGTGTAGTATTGTTAAAATGTTAAATGAGATGTGTAATGTCATGTTATTATGCAATAGATGATATGTGAAGTCTTTAACTGATGTTTACAAGCCTTCTAACTGTTATGTTTTATGTTTACGATTTACGAACATGATTTATACACTTTGTTTGTCAATGTGATATAAATTGTTGGAACGTGAGTTATATGTGATATTAAATGGAGAATTATGTTCAGTCAATGCATGTTAAAGTTTATATGAAAGCATAAACTGCGTATGTGTTGTATGTTAGACTTGCTGAGCCGTCGTGCTCATTCTTGCGAATAAAACCTTATTTGCAGATTAAAGATGAACGTTAAGAAGATCATGAACTTAAAGATGCAGTATAGATTAGGTTTTCATGTAAATTGATTGTATTTGTATATGTCATAATGACTGTTGTAATACGAACAAACAAACATGTAACCGAATATTGAATGAATGATATAAATAATTATCATCAGAATGTTGTTATGTCTTTATTTTGATATAACCTAGAATTGTTAAAAATTTAACATGGTATTGATAATGATCTATTTATCTGGATGAGGATCGGTAAATAACTTGTGAGTGCTGTACATCTGAGACAGAACTAAGCGATGTTGACTGGTCAAATCCATCGTTAAGGTTCCTCGGACCCAGGTATAACTCGTTATTACTATTCTGAATACCATATAAGTAGGATTATTGATATGAAGAGATATCTTTGTATATTGATACTTGTAGTACGAATGAGACCGTTACAAGTGGACGTATATAGAATATTTAAATCCTAAGGTTAAAGTTAAACCGTTATATATGGTTTTATCCATTTATACGGATGAAATACAAGTTGATACTTGTATACTTATGAGACTGAGATCAAGTTAAGATCCAGGGACAAAGTTAAGAGAAATTTTTAATGTATAGTCTAAATTAAGACTAATTTAACCAATATGATTATGGGATCTTTGGTTAAGTCAATAGATGTATGAAATTAACGCACAAGGTCCGCCGCATCGAAAGCGCGGGGATTTTTGGGGGCGTTACAGTTGGTATCAGAGCAGTGGATTATAGTTTCGAGGTAACAAGTACCTTGGAGTATAATCTGATGGATTAAGAAGAAATGGACTTGTGAAGAGTCCGTAAATAATTAAAAGATATGCATAAATCTTATTAAATCTTAATACATAAAAATTATTATGTGAAAAGAATATAATGAATAAAGATAAACTCTTTACGAGAATATCTGAAGATAAATGGACTCTTAAAGAGTTCTCAAAGCAAGCAATAAGATAAAATAATCTTATTAGTTTTTGTGTGAAACTGTTTCATAAAAATGAAATGGTATGTTTGGTATTATGTGTAATTATACCTAAGAAAAGAGATGAGTAAACTCATAAGGAATGTAAATGATGAAGGAATGAATTTAGAAAAGAAAGTGACTAAGATAGTTATAGAACGATTAGGGATTTCAATTGAAAACTCAAATTAGTAAAACTGAGTAGAACGACTCTCTTGTATGGGAAAGAGTTTAATATGCTTCAGAGAACCGATCTAACTACACTGTTGGTATGAATGATTCATGGTCAGTGTTCTCAAAGCGGGTTACACACTGAATGAAATCATTTGAGGATAGTGTTGATGAGACGGGGAACTGATTCATTAGTTCTTGGGTGGAGGAATAACTCAGTTTGCTATATTGATAAGTAAATTAAAATCTTGTGTCAAACTCTTCTTTGTGTATATTTTGAGAAGGTGATTCTTTTCTCATATGTATATTGACTAGTTAGTAGTTGTTACGTCATAACTATAGTTTTAAAAATATTTGTATGTTAGTTACTGAGCGAATGAACCCTTGTTATGGACTTGGGCTATGATATGTTAGTCGAACCGACTTGTGAGATGTGGCTACGATTTGTCCATTCAGTGCAATATTGATCAGTACCAATGTGCGCTGAGACATTTCAATCCCGTGTTGATGAGAAGGGGAACTAATATATTTGTTTGTGCTTGGTTTAATACAACCAATCAGTTTACTATATTACTATATATTTGCAAAACTTGTGTTATGGTAGGAGAATAATGGAAAAGATAGAGAATTGATGGTATTTCAAAAATCTTCTAGCTATGCTAGATCTTCATGGTTATATTCGCACTTGTGTGCCTTTGAAAAGAGTGGTTCACTAGTTGAACTGGAAAATTTTGTTAGTTCTTCACTAGCTATGTTATTCATATGTCTATGCTAATTGTTTTGGCTAGACGGATTTAATGTGAAGAATAAAAATGATTTATTCATCAACACCCCATTTAGCCTGGCGTGAAGATGATACATGATGAGTCATCAACGCACTTTGCAAGGTGCGGTATACAGTCATAAAATTGCTTTTCAAAAGTTTGAATGGTTTAAATATGAGTCAATGCCAATTGTTTCGGCTAGACACCTTTGGTTATGAAAAAAGAACGGACGTAGGAATTCGATAGATGCAATAAACCGCGTCTTTAAAGATAATATGGTACGACAGGCTGATCACCTAAAGTACAACGTATGTGTGTTCTCAATCTTAATTGATTGTTACACAATGTATGGTGTTCTCAATCTTAATTGATTGCTACACAAAGTATGAAGTGTTCTCAATCTTAATTGATTGCTACACAAGATATGGTTTTCCAGTCCGGATCATGATTTAAAAAAAAATTATGGGTTATATAGTATTCATAGTTTTTGAATAAGGTAAATGTCTTGATTGACCGCTGTATAAGTGAGAAGAATCCAAGATAAAGGAAGAATGAGACTGAATGTCAAGTATGAAAATAGGTTTAAAACCTAGAGTTATGAAAGGAAATATGTAGAGATAAGTGAACATTGTTCAGACCTAATCAAAGTATTGGAGGTTTAATGTGAGTAAAAGATGAATTTAGAAAATTCATATTGAAGAAGATGATTATATTATAATTTCGAGGACGAAATTTTTATAAGAAGGAGAGAATGTAATATCCTGAATATTTATAGCACTTATAAATATGATATTAAATGACTAAAGTAATTGTAAAGTTAATTTCGAGGACGAAATTCCTGTAAGTTGGGTTGAATGTAATATCCCAAATATTTCTAAATTGATCTAACAAGATCTAAGCAAGGTTGTCAATTCAAAACCTAAGATCGATTGCTCAAGCATACCTTGAGCTATCTTAAAGAATATATACGACTCGAAACTACGATCGTATACAACTAAGAGGTTAAATTCTTTAACCTAAACTATGTGTTATGTGATTAGTAAAGCTTGAATTGAGCTTTTAAATGTGTTGTATGAAATATCTATGTGTAGGATTTTGTGTTTTGGTTCAAGTAGTTAACCTTAACACTTATTAAAAATCAGAAGTCAATTTAGGGCAAAAACCTAAATTGGAAAAAGAGTTAAAACCTAAACCCTAACCCTAGGGTCTAAACCCTAGAAAATAACATAGGCCCTTGAGCAAAATGTGAAGGTTAAATTGACATTATGTTTCAAGATTCAACCTTCCCACGCTTTAAAAACACGTAATAGTCAGTAAAAGTTTTTCTCGAAAAACGTGTAAAAAGCACTATTCACGAAGAAACGTTTTTCATTCGTTTGATCGTTTCTTTCATCTGTAGGACTTCTTGTATTTCACGACATAGTGATAATATGAGGTTTAGATGCCAGGGAATCAATAAAATTTTCTTGGGAAAAAGACGAAAAAGACACGATTTACGAGAAAACGTTTGTCGTCTTTTTGAACGTTCTTTTCAACGTTTGGACTTTTTCTATTTCACGATATAGCATTTATACGGGGAATAGATACCAGGGAGCCACTGATATTTTTCCATAAATAAAACGTAAATCGCTCTTCAAACGAAAACGCTTTCCGTTTTTGATCAAACCGTTGATGGATACAGTGTTTGTATGCAACACCGGTGCGTAATAAGCAATAAAAGATTTTCCCGAAAAGTGTGTCGGGAATAAGACGAAATAGGGAAAAGACAAAAATAAATATTATTTTTGACTTTTTGGTCTTCTAACCATTTTCTGAGAAATGGTCGTCAAAAACACTATTCACCGAAAAACGTGCCAAGTCTTTTGGACTTTTCACTTTACAGAAAAGTGTTCATTCGGAACAAAACTCAGTAATATCAAATTTTTAAATCAGTAGAAGTTAACCAAATTAGTTGGAATCAGACAGTTATATAATTAACTGCTAATTCATCCGTATTGTTTTCATCAAACGGATCATGAGATAGGTTAACATTAAATTTGAATAATCAAATTTATCAGATTAATACCTAATTATATTATTCAATCATAATTAGTGTCTAGAATGAAAGAAATTTATCAATCGCGTCGCCCGGTAGGTGTATTTGAGAAAAATACACGGAAGGTTATCCGAGATTAATTCAAGAAAAACTTTGAGGGTCAGACGAGACATCATATTAATACTGTATGATGTATTTTATGAATAAAATATGTATAACTAATTAAAACTTAAATTACTAATGCGAAATATTTTAAATTAATCGCACGCGATTTATCCGATATACAGAAGTCGGAAGAAAGAGCTCACCAAGCTTGCTTTGGAAGCTAATAAGAAGTGTATTGGAGAAGCTTTGTTAAGCTTGTTCAAGAAGCTTGGTCCTAATGACCAAAATACCCTAACTTTGAAAGTCCTATAAATAGAAGGCTTAAGTTCATTAGTTTTTTACCATTTTTGAAAGCTAAAGAGCAAATATAGAGACTTCTTGTGAGACAAGAATCGATTGCAAAGAAATAGTTAAAGCTTGCAATAATAAAAGGTACGATTCTTAATCGTTATTATGCTTAAAGTTTTATTTTATCGATGAGGCTCAAGAACATAAGTCGTAGCCATGTACGATTTTTCGTTCTCCGTGTTCCTTATGACTTGAGCAAATCGTTGTTATGTCAAATTTCATTTCATAGTTTAAAGTTCAAGAGCATACGTCGTATCCATGTACGGTTTATCCGTTCTCCGTGTTCTTCGTATGTTCTGGAGTATTATTATAAATTGTTATATTTAAGTAAACAAGTCGTTATAATGACCAAATTTTGTCAATTATAAAGTGTTATAATCGCATATGTAAGTAGTTATAATGCTCAAATTATTTCAAGTATGAAATCCAAAAGCTCAAGAACATAAGTCGTTACCATGTACGATTTTTCGTTCTTCGTGTGTTCTTGAGCAAAAGTCATAATTTCTACATAAGTAGGTTTATGATTTGGTAATTTAGTGTTATGGGATGATGAAACATGATGGCCTTGCTAAATAATTCTTGTGGCATCAAGTTTTAGTAGTCGAAACGAAGAACGATGAAACTTTGTTCTTTGTGTTCTTCGTGTTCTTCGATTCGTTCTTCGTGTTCTTGGGAAAAAGTCATGAAATCTTATATAAGTAGGTTTATAATTTTGTTATTTTTATGTTATGAAGTGGTACGATGTGTTAGAACATGTTATCTTAGCAAATTAATGCTTGAGGTATCATGTTTTACCAATCGGATCAAAGAAAGTTAAGTATAATATAGTCGCATAATATTTTTGCTAAAATCCGAAATTTTAAAGTCTGAATATGCCTTAGCAACCTAAATGAAAGTTGTAGATCATGAAATTCTAATCAATTTAGACTCAAGAATCACTCAAAAATGTTTATGTATGACAAAGTTATGGCTGTCGCAATAAAATAGGTCGAAGTTGAATTTTTTTAAGGACCATTCGGATCCTAGCACTAAAAAATAAAATTTTGAGTTCGCCACTTAACGAAATGATTCCACCTATGGAAATAGTCTAGTTAAGTTATTCTAAGACTTATTCAAAAGGAAAATTTGATAAACTAACGTTCGGGGTCGCGTAATCCTTTTTGTAGGCGTTTAACGATTTCCCGGGAAACCCTAACATGGTTTCAAGGCAAGTCTTCTAACTCTTGCTATGTGCTATTTGTGTAGTATTGTTAAAATGTTAAATGAGATGTGTAATGTCATGTTATTATGCAATAGATGATATGTGAAGTCTTTAACTGATGTTTACAAGCCTTCTAACTGTTATGTTTTATGTTTACGATTTACGAACATGATTTATACACTTTGTGTGGCAATGTGATATAAATTGTTGGAACGTGAGTTATATGTGATATTAAATGGAGAATTATGTTCAGTCAATGCATGTTAAAGTTTATATGAAAGCATAAACTGCGTATGTGCTGTATGTTAGACTTGCTGAGCCGTCGTGCTCATTCTTGCGAATAAAACCTTATTTGCAGATTAAAGATGAACGTTAAGAAGATCATGAACTTAAAGATGCAGTATAGATTAGGTTTTCATGTAAATTGATTGTATTTGTATATGTCATAATGACTGTTGTAATACGAACAAACAAACATGTAACCGAATATTGAATGAATGATATAAATAATTATCATCAGAATGTTGTTATGTCTTTATTTTGATATAACCTAGAATTGTTAAAAATTTAACATAGTATTGATAATGATCTATTTATCTGGATGAGGATCGGTAAATAACTTGTGAGTGCTGTACATCTGAGACAGAACTAAGCGATGTTGACTGGTCAAATCCATCGTTAAGGTTCCTCGGACCCAGGTATAACTCGTTATTACTATTCTGAATACCATATAAGTAGGATTATTGATATGAAGAGATATCTTTGTATATTGATACTTGTAGTACGAATGAGACCGTTACAAGTGGACGTATATAGAATATTTAAATCCTAAGGTTAAAATTAAACCGTTATATATGGTTTTATCCATTTATACGGATGAAATACAAGTTGATACTTGTATACTTATGAGACTGAGATCAAGTTAAGATCCAGGGACAAAGTTAAGAGAAATTTTTAATGTATAGTCTAAATTAAGACTAATTTAACCAATATGATTATGGGATCATTGGTTAAGTCAATAGATGTATGAAATTAACGCACAAGGTCCGCCGCATCGAAAGCGCGGGGATTTTTGGGGGCGTTACAGGGACGGCCTGGCTTGTAGATCTAAAAATCAAAGTCTGACCTAACCTGATTAACGATTAAGGTCTGTCAAACCTAGGCCAAACTAACCTATTGTGTTGCCTGCGTAATTATGAGTTATTAGTAAAGAACTGTAGATGATGAGAATAAACTTGACTTGTACTTTGTAAAGTAGCCCAACCACAACCTTATAATTTGGATTTTGGAGGTAGACTAGTCGGCTTAGGTCAACTTTCAAGGATTCCAACAAAGTATCGACAAAAAAATGGATATAAAATTATTTAATGTTGGTGCTTAGTGATTTATTAGTCATACGTGACTGCGATACTTGTAACCAATTGCATTGGTCACACACATATATATATATATATATATATATATATATATATATATATATATATATATATATATATTTGGTAAGACATTCATAACAATCGAGTATTAAAAGTATTAGTCTAGTAACTACAAATTGGCTTGAAAAAATATTTGTCACTAGAGGCTCTAGCGACAACAACTTTTAAAACCAATTTGCCCATGTATTGATTGTTATAACAGTACTTCTAATAACCGATTACTATAGATGTGACCCCCTATATGTGTGTGTGTGTGTGTATAATGGAAACTAAGGAATCTTAAGGGGAATATATCTTTTTAACGAGTAAACTTTAACTTGTGATTTTATATAATATAAAAAAAGTCTCTACTATTAGACTATATTCTTTAATTTGTGTTTGGAATATGCATGTGAATGATATTTCTCAAATATAAGATTTGATGATGTGTTTTAAAAGATAAATGAATTAATATGCAAATCTGTCTGCATTGATGAAATATGTAAAGTCCTTAATAGTTAATAGACATTATGTTCTAAGGACTTAGATTGACAAGATCAAATCTGTTAAGTTGATCTCATATGAGTTAATAGCATTGTAAAGTCCTTCAAAAGATCACTATGTACAAGGACTATATATAGAAAGATCAAACTTGTTAGGCTGATCTTAAAATGTAATAGATAGGCCTGATCGATCAAAAAGAACAGCAATCTGGCAAGAGAGTTAAAGCAAGAATCGTTGACTACACTTGATCGTAGGGTCTGCAAGTCATCAGCATAACCAGTCATACGCTCATATTTCCAAAGCAGAATCATAGAGTGTTTACTTAAAGATCATCAGTATGAAGACCCTGAATGACCGGCAAGCAAACAGAAGATCCAAGCACCAACTCCATCAGCAAGACTGATTGAGAAGTGAAGTGTCATTCAGATAGAAGTCTTATGAAATCACTCAAAGGAAGATCGTAGAGTCTGCTTGGTAAACGCAGAATAAGGCTCGAAAAATCGTAGAGTCCTCTCGGCAGATCGTAGAGTTGTCTCGGCATCGTAGAGCTGACTCTCGGGATCGTAGAGTCCATATAGACAGTCACTCTACGATTCTCCTAATCTTGTCTACGAACCAAGCAGAGTCAAAGTTCAGAATCATGACAACAATCCTCATAAAGATTATTCAGTAGGCTGTCCTTGGACTGTTAAACAAACTGAATGAAGATCTCGTACATCTACAGCATCTAGTCTGAATTGAGATCGCAGAGCAGTTCAAATCATAACTCTACGATTACACTACGACTTACACCACAAGTCAGATAAGTCGTGAAATGATAAAGCAAGTTCAGATGTACAACGTTCAAAGCAATCAAGCTGAAGATATTCAAATGCTACCTGTCATAAACAGCCTTTGATTGTACAGCAGAGAATGAAACTGAAAATTCGAAGAGCAGTCCTCTACAATAAAGATCTGGCACCTGAAGGTTCATAGAGCAGTCTTCCATGACATATAGAACCAAGCAGTTCGAGCAAGCCTGAAGTTCATAGAGCAATCCTCTATGATAAGAAATCATCTGTTAAAGCTTAAAGCAGATCACAGACTTATGCTCTATATACATAAAGCACAATGAAGATCACGAAGCATGAGAAGCATATAAGCAGAACCAGCAGATGACTCAACGATCAGAAGCCTACGACAGACAAGATCGTAGAGCTACATAGCAGAACCAGCAGATGACTCAACGATCAGAAGCAAGAAGCTACAACTGGATTGATCGTTGAGTACTTAAGTGCCAACTAGGATTGAAGACATCTAAGCACTTAAGACAGTAGTCTCAAAATGAGTTGCTAATTACTTCAGAAACATCCACGTCAACACTTCTAAGGCTTCTGCTATAGAAGAAGTCAGAAATGTCAGAATACTGACTTATGCGTGCTGAGTGTCAGAGCAAAGACTTTTAGTATCATGTATCAGACTCAAGAAATCAGAAGACTATGTCCCAACGATCATATTCTCTAAGACCTGTTCACTCCAAAGACTGGGAAGAACACGAGACTGACATCTCTACAGTGATAAAGAAGACAAGTCAACAAGTCAGAGCCTGCAGAGCAGCTGATTCTTAAAGTCAAGGAAAACATTTATTGATGAATCAGAAGATTAACTAGCGAAGAATATAATAATCTTTGATGAACAACTCTGAGAAGAGCAACGACTATAAATTCAGAGAAAGCAGAGCTACAGGTTAACATATCCGAACACGTCAGAAAAGCACCGACACACGCGGCAAGAAAGTCAACATTAAAGATATTGAGGATCTGCACAAAGCCAAATGAAACCAACGGGATTTCATTCAACGGTAATATTTGCTCAGAGATATAAAGGCTTACAGAATGAACAAAAAAAAGAGAGTTGTTGCAGTTGAAAAATATATACACGAGAGAGATGATGGTAGACAACAACCGATCGTAGAGTGAAACAGAAAATGAAGATGCTGAAGGACTCTACGATCCATCAGAACACTAACACTGAATTGAGAAAGACATAGAGATAAATAACTCTATTACAGAAGAAGTGTTCAGAGCTGCTAGGCACATGGAAGAGAGAAGCTTAAACGCCAACTTGATACATACATGGTAGCAACTGAGTACCAAAAGGAAGGAGCATCACAGTCATCTCAGAAGCCCATCTCGAGAAGTAATAAACTGTCTATGATAAGAAGGAACAACTGAGTACCAAAAAGAAGAAGCATCACAGTCATCTCAGGAGTTCATCTCGAGGAGCTATCAAGTACCAAAAGAGCTGAAGTGCAAAAGCCTAGCAGCACATTTGATGATCTTGAGTATTTGCTGAATATCAGAAAGAAGGAGAATATCAACGACAAACATCAGCAGCATTCAATGATGGATCATAAGCAGCTGTTAAGTACCAGAAGATAAAGAAGATCAAAATTCATCTTAGCAGCACAACCCAACAAGCATCCAACACACAAAAGAGGGTCAAATGATCATTGCCCAAGTGGCTAAAAAGAAATCAAGTCTGCTGGACTTGTTGAGTACCAAAGGGTACAAGAGATTCTAAGTCTGCTGGACTTAGTCTACAGTCCAAAGCTGCTAGCTTTGATGAGGGCAAGAGTGTCCTAGTCTTAATGTGACTAAAGGAACCAAAGCTGCTAGCTTTGATGATGGCGAGAGTGTCCTAGTCCAGAGGACTAAATCTTAGTGGATTTCCTACTGTCAAGTAGAAGAGTGGAGTAGGAGTTATTCAGTCTCCGAACCACTATAAATCTCTTGTGTCATTTACTTTATGTCTTTTATATTCTGCACAATATCTGCTTTCACCCATACTAGATTAACACACTAAAATGAAATGGCTCATATTTCTTTAAGGGGTTTATTAAAAGTAAAATCCGATGTGCTTGAATTGATTCTATCATTAATAACTAATATGCTTTCGTTACAAAAGTAAAAAGTTTTTTAAAGATCTATTCAACCCCCCCTTCTAGATCTCTATTGTGTCCACGGGAACTAACAATTTGTATTACTGATATATTAATACTTTCATCTCTTTACAAAAACAGTCTTATTTTGACTTTTTTAATAAATTAATTCACAAAATCTTTAATTTTTTTAATAAGATTTGAAAAGACCAGATTCTATAAGTAGTAATACTTCAAAAAATTTACATTATTCATAATTTTATTAACTAAAATACCTTTTTTACATCAATGTTGAATTTAAAAATATTATATAAACTTTAAAAATCAGATTGAAACTCCTTTTGTAGTGGCGTACTAATAATATACATGCTAAATTTGTTTTTTTTATTGGTTTGAAATTAGGGGAGAAGCTCAAGGCCATCCAATTAAAATTTTTGTTTCTTAGTTCATAAAGTTTCTTAGTGCGCTTATTACATCCTCTCAGGTTTAAAATGATTAAGCCACCATAGAATTAATTACCGAGACTATAAAATATTATAAATATTTAAGTCAGTAGATGATTACAACTTTCATAATCCACCTAATGATTGATTTGAAATTTGTAATTAGTATTATTTATCAATATTTAAAAAATCAGATCGGATCGATAGTCTGATCAGAATCGATCGATTTTTCGGTCTGATTAGAGCAAAAAACCAATTTGACAGCGACTCGGTCAAAAATCGATTGACCACCGGTAAAATCGATTAGTTGAACCGGTTGACCCGATTTTCAAGTATTTTTTTTTTACAAAAATATTTTTACTAATATTATAACATTATTTTACTATAT
Organism: Hedera helix; assembly: GCA_947179155.2. NCBI lineage: Eukaryota > Viridiplantae > Streptophyta > Magnoliopsida > Apiales > Araliaceae > Hedera > Hedera helix. Next base: position 9,035,719 of record OX359264.1, on the reverse strand, counting down.
TTTAGCTTATAAAAATTAGATATTTTAAAATTTTATTAATTATTAATAATATATTTTTTATGGATTTATGACGTCACTGGTTCAATAATGGTTCGACCACTGGTTGGACCAATGATCCATCCACTCGGTAATTTTTTTGGTTCGATGACCAATTTGATTTTCTAAACATTATTATTTACATGCAATTTTATTTTCATTCAATTAGTTGGTTCATTAATTTTTTTTTAATCATTTAATGTATTAATTTATTATAGAGGGTGAGTTCTAAGTGAAGGTGAGAGAATGAATAACTTATTGTCTTCAATCTTTCTTGTATTAGACGTATTATTGTCTTCTAGAGTGTCTTTGTTGAACTTTGTTATTAATAAAATTCAAATCAGTATTCTCAGACCCGGACCGGTCATCGAATCGAAAAAGGTACCAGGTGGATGGGTCACTGGTCCAACCAATGGACGGACCGTTATTGAATCAGTGACGTCATTAATATGTAATAAATAATAAATAATTAAATCTATTAATTATTATTATATATTATATATAATATTTAGTAAATATTTAAAATTATTCAATTTATCGCACAAAAAAAAAATTAAACCTATTTATATAATGTTTACTTTATACAATTCAAATAAATACTAAATTTATATAAAAAAAATATTAAATCATGATCATAACTCAAAATTCAAGATTCGAGAGTGACAAAATCAAATACAAATGAATATAAACATATCTAGGATGTATTCAATCAAATTCGGTAAAAATAAATAAATCTATTTGTACAATATTTACTTTATGCAATTCAAATAAATACTAAATTTATATGAAAAAAAAGATATTAAATCATGATCATAACTCAAAACTCAATCAATGATATATTTAATTAAGTTCAAATGCTTAAATTTTATTTAAAAAAAAAAAAAGAAAAAAAAAATAAAGAATCGATAAAACTGGTGATCGGGTCACTAGGTTGACCGGTCTGACCATCGGTCACCGAGTTTGACCAAAACTAGTTTTTTTGTTTAAATCGGATCAGAGAGCCAACTAATTTAGCTTTTTTTCGATCAAATTGATAGTTCGATCTGAATTTAAAAATTATAATTCAAACTCTTAATAATTATATTAATAAAAATAAATTATATCAATAGATTAAATAATCACCGATATTCAGTGTGGGCATCTGTTGTTAACTTATTAAAGTTAAATATCAAGACAAAGTTGACTCCAAAAAATAAATTACAGTAACTTTCTAGAATCTGGTCAAAATTTGACCGGTCCCAGGTTGATTTCAATTCGGCAATTGCCGAAAAAGTACGCTTTGCTTACGAGATGCTCCTCCTCCTCCTGCATTTACTTTCCATTGGTGTCCGTCAGCCAATGCGTAACTCTGAAGTGGTACGTACACATTACATACATTGAATGAGATAAAAAAGCAGTTAGTTTCGAGAAGGATCTCTGCGCTAGTTGCCGTCACGTAGAATGTGACACAATATCAGCTATTTGATTTGTCCAATCAACTTTATTCTTCTCGTTTTATGACTTTAGATTTCTCCTGTCTAATACTATATTTTCGCATGTCAAAAATATAATGTCAAGTGTTTCTCGTATAAATAATAAATAAATTTTATATTTATGTAAATTTTTAATAAAAATATAGTACTTTTTATATAATTTTTAAAAAATAATAATAAAAAATTTTATTTTATTTATAATAGACCCTATTCAGGCACACTATTTTTTCCTCTGTCTTCTAACAAATGGTCTAAGATATAATTTTTTTTATTTCTTTTGTGCTAAAAAAGGTGGCGGTAAGTACATAAATTAAAAGTCAAATATGTCGTTTATTGAAATTTATTAATATATAAAAACAATTTTTTTTATTATTTTATATAATTTTGTAGAACTATTAAAGATCAAGTTTAAACTTTTTATATATATATTTTTTATTTTATTTTTCTTAATTTCTATTCAAAATATATTTTGAATATTTTTTAAAAGTAATTTTACCACCGCTCATAAATAAAATAATTGTGTATGCAAGAACTATATTTTTTTATGTCCCATTTTAGTTCTTTTATTTGATTTTTCAGGTTTAAAACTTGGTTTGACAACTAAAACATACTATTCCTCTCATGTCCCCCGGACCCCCTAAAAAAAATAAATCAAATAATAAAAAATAAAAATCCTGCCTGAATAATGAATTTAAAGAGCATCATCATCTCCCACTCACCAGGAATCTTCTTCTTCTGGTCCAAGTTGGACTAGTCAACAACGCCGCCAGCCTACAACCAAAAAAACATTAATTTTGTCCTTTATTTTATTTGATCCCCATTACAAAACCACCACGTTTGACCTTGTAGAAGAGGTATAAACCCAATCTCTCTCCTTCCTCTCCTTTATAAACGTAACCCTTTAGGCATTTCCCATAGAACTCCATCAAGCTCCATTTCCAACTTCAAGATTTAGCAAATTTTAAGGTTCCAATTCCATAACTCTGTTCATCTGAAAACAAAAGATGCCGCCTTTTGCAGTTTCAAGGCCTCCCTCAAATGGGTTTCGTATAAAAAAGCCAGATTCTTCGAACTCCAACATATTCACCATTGATGTGGGTGGTCACCTTTTTCAAACCACCAAACAGACCCTATCTCAAGCTGGCCCCAAATCCCTCTTTTCAATTGCTTGCGATTCTGATCAATCTGTCCCATTTATTGACAGAGACCCAGAATTGTTCTCAATCCTTTTATCTCTCCTAAGAACCGGTCATCTTCCATCTAAAGCCAAGGCCTTTGATCTTCAAGACCTAATTTCTGAAGCTCAATTTTATGGAATTGAAGACCTTCTTGTTGCTTCGCAGTCAAACCCATCTCAATTCGAAGCTTTTAACCTAGAAAAATCTTTGATTTTGCCCTTGAGTGGCAGGGATTCTCCTTCTTCCATCTCAACGACGCCGTATGGATCTGTTCATGTAGCACACGGCAGCAAAATCACGTCTTTTGATTGGTCCTTGCGCAGAAAATCCACAATTTTGACCCAATTCACAGCTGTGGATTCTTTGTTATCCATAACACAATCCCTTGTTGCAGCAGGTGCCACGGATTTTTCTGGGTTACAAATTATTGATCTTGATAAGGGTTTTGTTAGGGAAACTTTGAATTGGGAAAATGTGACTAGGTCTAGCTCAACAGTACAGGCAATTGGGTCATCCCCTGAGTTTTTATTCACTAGTTTCGAATCGGGTCGGAGAAATTCGAGCTCAATAATGGTTTATGATCTGCAGGGTAGTTTTCGCCCCATTGCGGAAATTGGGCATTGTGAAATATTTGGCGCTGACCTTGATTCTGCTATTCCGGCTACAAAATTGAGTTGGGTTCCCAGTTATAATTTGTTAATGGCTTCCGGGTCTCATAGTGGACCTCATGGAGTATTGGGTAATATTAAGTTTTGGGATATTAGGTCTGGTAATGTTGTTTGGGAATTGAAGGAAAAAGTTGATTGTTTTGCGGATGTTACTGTTATGGATAATCTTTCGGCAATATTCAAAGTTGGTGTGAATTCGGGAGAAGTTTTCTTCTCAGATATGAGGAATATTGGTGCTGAAAATTCATGGGATTGTCTCGGTGATAGAGGAAAGGCGATTAACGGGAAGAAGGAAGGTGTTGGGAGTAAGATTCAATCCCATGGCGATCAAGTGTTTTGCAGTAAAGGAGGAGATTTAGAGTTGTGGTCGGAAGTCATGACAGGGTCCTTGAGGAAGAATGATAATGGCACGGAGAGCAGGACTTTTAGGAAGAACTTAATGGGGAGAGCAAAAGATTTGGGAGGAAGTAGGATAACCAACTTGGGTTTTGGAGGGAACAAAATGTTTGTGACGAGGAAGGAACAGCAATTCGTTGAGGTTTGGCAGAGCTCAGTAAGGGGATTATAATTTTTGAATCCTTTTAGTAGGGATAGATGGACTTCAATTATTTTCTAACACCAAATTCTGTGTTAGTTATGTTTATAAGCTCTGAATTTAATTTATTTGTATATAACTTTGTATTAATCGAAGTATTCATTTATATTATATTAATAGAAGATGCCAAATTCTCTCTTTATATCAGTGTTCATTCTTTTTCGAAATAATTGCAAAAAATTGTTTCCTAATATACTCGTCTATTTAGAATGCTTCCGTGTAGATGGCTAAACTTTTGGTACTGGAGCAATGCTGTTTGTGACATGTTCATTTGCTTCTGTTTCTTCTTTCGTGTGTTTTCATGTTCTTTCAGATTTCATGTACAAATCCGTCATTACAGGGCTTGGTATCTATGTGCGGCTTACTCGGTACACTTTACACAGTATATTGACTTCCATGTCCATTTTCATTCTCTTTTTGGTGGCAAGGAGACCAATAGGGTTAGTGAACTTGAGAATTTTGAGTCTGCTAGTACTCACTTTTATAGAACTTCCATAAATGGTGTCAATATGTAATTCCTGTACGAGTATGTGCAAATATGGTAATGTGATTTATTTTTTGGATTGAAAGCTACAGCAGGACACTTGTGAAGGCTTTATTTAGTCAATGTCAAAATCGAAAATAGTCAGCATATTGTCTTTGCTAACTGGTTGCTTGAAATTTGATTTGCTCAAGCTTTGGAGTTTAGACTAACAAAGAGGTAGTGACCTGTTGAGGTTTTCTGGAGTCCAATAAGTTGGATTTTGATCTAACTGGGGGATGTATAAAATGGCAAAATTGTTATGCATAAACGGGGAGTAGTTGGTCATCATTCTTGTTAGGAAATTCAGCACCATAACTTGAAAAGGTCGACTTTCAACTTACTATTCTTTCAGCTGCCGGGACTTTTACCTAATGGTCAACATTCAGCATTAAGCAGTTAAGGTTTACACTATATTTTGATTTCTGGGGAATTCTTATTAGGAGTTCAGTGTGCTGTGCTTTTGCATTATGCTTTGATTGATGTTATCATCCAAAAAAAAAAAAAGGGTCAGGATGATGCATCCCAAAGTTATTCATGTGGACCTTGTGAATTGCATTTGGTTCCCCCCTTGTTACATCTTATATTGTTGATTTTTCTGGAATGAGATTCCATGGCAGAGGCTATGAAGGTCTCTAGCTCCCCAAATTTATATGGGAACAAACGGACATGGGTCATGGGAAAACACTTGATGGCTAATGAACATGTACAATTGCAATTGATAGGAAATTATTTAATAGAGGTCATGATGCTGATGATTATATGGTCAATTGTTTCTTCTAGGAGGAGGAGGAGGTTCAGAAGGAGTGGATGGATATTCTGTAGGGGTCAGAAGATGAAAAGGCCGAGCTTTATCAAGAATGCAAGATATAGTGATGTTTGCATGTGTTTATAGCTCTCTTACTAAGGGAATGCTGATTGCCATACTTACTAGGGATATGTTATGGAATGCAGATGCTGCTCTTTGGTGATGAATCCTTGGCGGAAACAAGAGACTCTGGTGCCAACTCAGTTTCATCATCTGAAGCAGAATGAGAATCATTCTGCTAGACTCAGGTTGGTACCTAGAAAAAGTATGGTTTATTGATTTAAATCAATGTTACCTTCATCGCTTTAAAGGACAAAAGACCTTTATTTTTTCTTTCTTTTCTTTCTTTTCTTTTCTTTTCTTTTCTTTTCATGTGTATAGAGGATTGAATGAAGGTTTCTCTCTCTTAACATACTTTTGTGATAAGTTTAAAATGGTTAATAGTTTTCGAGGAACAGGATACATTGCGGTCTCTAAGCATATGGATTCTTATGCAGAATGATTCATGTTTATCAAGTACCTACAGGTAACTAGAATTTTATCAAGTACCCCCTCTTTTTCTTCCTTGTTATTTTCCCTTCTTTATTTTTCGCCACTAACCTTGTTTCTTCCGCCCACTGGCTAAATCATTTCCTTACAAGTTTATTTGTTGTAATGGAAATTATTACCTCGAGAAAACACATGCAATACAAGTAGCCAGAAATCGGAAGCAGCGGAACTGGAGTTAGGTTCTACCTGTTTCTGGAACAAAAAGAAAAGGTCGTGAGAAAGGGGTTCCTCATTGAGTATAACTTAAGTTTTTGCTCGAATTTTCCATATCCTTGTAGCTCAATTATGGTTTTACGTGCATGAAATGTTTCTAATACCTTAAAGCCGATAGTATAATAGGTGCTAAAGATGGGTTGCCATGGAAGGTAAGTTTGAACTACCATTGAGGAAGATTGTTTAATGAGTCATGTGCCCTGTGTAAGCATTAAGTGGAAAGTAGTTGTCATGCTTTTAGTGAATATGGCTGAAGATCTTTCTTTCCCAATTTTTTTTTAAAGTTGTTTAAATTGCCTTTCACCATCATAAGTATGATAACATCAGCATACTAGAGCTTAAGCCAGATTTATTATTTATTTTTTGTAGTTTTGTCAAGCTGTCAGATCGAAGAGTAATCAATGTAGGAAATTACTATTTGGTGCAAGGATGAAACTGGAGTTTAGTGAGACCTTTACTGCTGGTGCTGTTTATATATATATATATATATATATATATATATATATATATATATATATATATATTTTTTTTTATTGTAGTTTTTTGTTTTCTCATAAGCCAGCCCCATCTGTGTGGTTGCCTTGAACAGTATCACCTAGTATGCTCCAAACTCAAGTTTTCCTGTGGTACAAATCTGATTGTTTGTTTCCAAGCATGTACAATTGTTTAATTCGAGAGATATGCATTACCACCTGACTTTTGTCCCATACATTTAATGTTTTATGCTTGCAACATGTGATGAGATTGTGAGGAGACAGAACACTAACAAGAGTAAATATTATTTGCCGTTTGGTCTTACACCCCAGTAAAGCATAAAGGTATATACGGTTTTAGAACTCTGTTTTATGCAATTAAAGTTTGCTCTAAATAGTATAAAATGCACTTGGAGAAAATATTACTCCTTTGTCTCTTCGGTTGGGGGTAGCCAGCAGTTTGGTGCCACCTTATGTGAAAGGTTGTCTTTTTAAAATTATTTTTCTATTTAAAATTGACATGAATTCATTTAGTTATATCATTATAATTTAAAATATCATAAATTATCTAAAAAGTAGTACTAGTTATAAGATATATTATTTTCAAAACTAATGAATCATGCAACTTTTAAATTTAAAAATGTCTTAAATTAATTTTTAAAAAGTCGATATTAATCTTATAACTTTGAACAGAGTGAGTAGTAATCGAAAAATAGGTATTTTCCGCGAAGCCTCTTTGAAAATATATAGAAAACGAAAGGTAAAAAAATGTGTTTATGAAACATCTTAAAACTTGTGAAGTGAACATTCAAAAGAATGATGAAATAAATATGGACAAAGAAGTAAATTGTTATATATTTTGTAGTTAAATATAATATTTTCCATGTTCCTTTAAAAGAGTCTCATTTGTTTAAAAAATAAAAATTGTTATGAAAAAAATGACACAATTTTCTCAAGTTTATCATCATAATTTTAATATCATATCATCTCTAACCAATTAACAATAAGTAGATTTATAGATAAATATAGAATAAAAATATATCTTTGGACATTTAAAATTTTAAAATTAGATTGTTTTGAGCAATTAGAGGTCAATAGACACGATGGTGATGGAAATACAGAAAATCCAACCATATCTTATTCGGAGTAATTAAAATTGACAGTAGTTTGATTAAAAGTAAAGCTTTTTATTTTGATTTTTATCATTTTCATTTCTATTAATTAAAATCCACTCTTTAATCACTTTTATATTAAATCACACATGTAATGTGTACGGATAACTAATAATTATAAATGTTTAGAGGCATTTTTGTTGTATAGTGACAGTAAAATCAAAATTTAGATTTTAATTTTGATTTTGATTATTACTTGTGTGTGAGTTTATTTTCTGTTTATATATTCTCCATAAGGGAGCTTAAATAAAATGGGTTGATGAGACATTGAAAAGGTCTTAAAATTATGTTTAGAAACTCAATTTCAAGTTTTGTAAGTGAAATTAAAAGAACATTTGTAAGTTCATAAAATTAAATTGTAACTAAAATTTAGCACTAAATTTCAATTGAAGGATTGGAATGAAATAGCCAACATATTGAAAAGAACTAATCAAATGATAATGATGTATGATGTAAACACACAAAATAAGCTTGATATATGTAGGTGAGTATATAAATATGACTTGCACGAAAGGTATTATGCATGGAGTTCTGAGCCATGGTTGTGTGTATAAGAATGAATGGTTGTATATACTTCTTCAAATGTGAAATACATAACTCTAGGATTGCCAGGGAAGTGATTGCAATTTGCTCTTTGAGAATGATATAGCTAATTAAGATCTTGATTAGGTGGATCGTCACCATCTTTCAGATAAAACCTTTTGCCTTGAAAAATTCTAGATTTATCTATAAATTTTACTCGATATGCTTATCCGTAAAAAAGACAAAGGAGTGTGGCTCTATTTTTAATTATTAAGATGAATGTAGTGGAACCATACTCCTTTGTCTTTTGTATATGTAAATTTTGTCAGTAAGATTTGCGGATAAATATAAAATGACTCTTTTGCCTTTTCGCTTTTATTTGTTCTCTCCAAGATTATTACTAATTAATGCTCTTACCTTATTTGTGTTGTCGACATTCTACCTTTACAAGCTCTTGTGCAGTCCAAATTTTAACTATGCAAGATTGTCTAAGGATAATAAAAATAAATAAAATAAAATAACATAAAATAAAACACCAACACATAAATTAAAAAATAAAAAAAAGGAAATTTGATTACACGCTTAATTTCTTCTAATTGTCCATGAAAGAGAGGATACATTTTAAAAAGAATAGTTTTTACTGCTTATCCGTAAGTGTTACTGACATCATTTTCTTAACACCACTCATATTGTTTACGCCCAAATCTCAAAATTTGAGTTTTAGATATTTTAGATTATGTGATTATTGGCTAACTACTCGATTTAGTTAACTACATATTACTGGAAGGTTTTGGTCGTGTCTTCTTAGGTATTTCTTCTATAAGGAGTGTGTATGTTGCTATAATTTATTTTTCACATTGCTTTGTATGTGAGAGTATGATGAATTAATTGCAATATAGCTTAGAGAAACATTGGAACTCTGGTGCATTTCTTGTTATGCAAAATTGGGATAATCTTTTGCAACTTTCGTAGCATTTGAAGGTCGATCTAAACCATGTTATTTTAGGAATCAAATTCATGTATTTTCAATTGTATTTTAGTTTTCAACATCAAATTTAATCTTCTGTTGCTATAGGGATTATTTGATTTATCTTCATATACTTGGTCATACGCTACTATTTGTGGTAGCCTTGAGCATTAGGTATAAACTTTTTCCTTGTACTTGTCAATCATTTTGTATTTAAGGTCTGTAGGCCTTTGTCCTGTTTGGATCTTTAACTTTCATATAAAATACAATGATTTGATCTAAAAAATTTACCTATTAATCATATGTAACATAAACCAGTGAGTTTAGTAGACAGGATAACTCATTCTTTAACCTTCTTCAGTTGCTCCCCCCTAAATTCACATCTTTTCAGCATGCATAGTTAATATTAACAAGGTGTTTTGAAAGTGTGAATAACCTTTTATCTTTCAATGTCATTACGTATTTTTAGCTGTTTAATGCTCATTTCAGCCTCATTTCATTACTACACTATAGCGAAATCGTTTGAGGTGACTGAGTTACCAGGTGCATGATTATTATTTACATCATCCATTTATTTAATCAAAATACTTTTTTCTTTCTTTTGTCTTGACAAAGACTACGCTGTGATGTAACAGCTACTCATTGTCTTTATAGTTAGATCGACTAAGTTTATACCACGCAAGCAGTGGGTTGTTGCTGGTGCAGATGACATGTTCATCCATGTATACAATTACAATACAATGGATAAGGTCAAAGTTTTTTGGGCACACACAAATTATATTTGTTGGGAGAAAAAATAAACCAAGCAACACTAACAGCACAACAGAACAATATAATTCTCCTCTCTTGTGTAAACCCAATAAGAAAAATAATTCAAGCAGTTAATAATTAAGAATAAGCACACACGAACACAAGCAATTTTTTTTACGTGAAAAGTCTCCTCGATGTGAGGATTAAAAACCATGGGACCGTAGTCCACCAATTCTTTCACTATCAATAATAACGGGCAATACAAAGTTCTCTCTAGCAACAACTAGAGGCATAAAACAATAACAACTAGAGGCATAAAACAGCAACAACCATCAAGAATAACATATTTTTGCATACATTTTCAATAAAAAGAATAATAAGAGAAAATTAAAAACTCTACCAACTCTTGCAAAAAAATTATCAATAATGTACAGAAAAACCAGATGCTAGAAGACTCCGATGCTGAATCCGACCTTTCAGATTGAAGACCAACAAGTTACGGCATCACCTACCAAAAATCAGCCCAATCGGACAACGAATGACCTTCCGATTGCTGAGTTGAAAAATATAGCACTATTTCTTGCGAGAATCAGTTTTTTCTTTTTCACTCTATTGTTTTGTTTCTAGTTCCTTATTTTATTTTTCCTGAAACCTATGTTATATCATAATTTAGTAACACTTACAAATTTAGTAAGTATGCATTTTAGCTAGTAATTTTAGTAGCAAAGGTGGACTTGGCTTCCTTTGGTGTATTGTCAAGCATAGAATGGAGAGTTGTGGCTTGTTGTGAGCCTAGGGTTCCTAAATGAAGCTCCTAAACATAATTAAGCAAGTAAAGTAAGGTTTAACTACAATTAATTACCCATATAAGCAAAATTGACAAAGTTAAGTAAGGTTAATTAGGATTAACCTAGTCAAGCTTGGTGACTCACATGGTGACTAGCTAAGGTGATGATGAAGTTGGTTGATATTTGTTGCTTAATGACTCTTGTGCCCTAACCCTTGGTTTTCCAATAAATAGAGAGCTTAAGCTTAGAAAATCTCACCACATTTCACCAAGCTAAAGAGCAAATAGAGATAGAATTCACATTAGACAAGGATCAAGTGCAAAAAATAGTTAAAACTTGTACTTTGAGACGTAAATTATATTTGTTATTATGTTCATTTATTTTTTTTTTTAATTTGAAAGCTCAAGAATGCAAGTCGTAGCCATGTACGATTGTCGTTCTCCATGTTCTTCACGTGTTCTTAAGCATTTTTTATTTTGTAGTAGTTATAATGTCGAATTTCGATTCATAGTTTAAATGCTCAAGAACGTACGTCGTAGCCATGTACGATTGTCGTTCTCTGTGTTTTTCGTGTGTTTTTAAGTAAAAATGTCATAATTTCCTACATATATGGGTTTATGATTTTGTAATTTATTGTTATGGAGTCCTAAAACATGATTTCCTAGCTTGATACGCTAATGATGTCAAGTTGTAGTAAAGAAACGATGAAACTTAGTTCTTCATGTTCTTCGCGTTCTATAGTAAAAGTCATAAAATCATACATAAATAGGTTTATAATTTTATTATTTTTATGTTATGAAGTGTTATTGAGTGATAGAGCATGTTATCTTAGCAAATTAATGATTGAGGTATCATGTTTTACTAAGTGGATCAAAGAAAGTATGAACTAGTATGCATTCTGACTTTGTTCACTAATTTTCAAAAAATTACTTTTGGAATTTGCCTTAGCAACCTAAAATAAAGTTGTAGATCATGAAATTCGAATGAATTTAGACTCAAGAATGACCCCAAAATGTTAATAAATGATGAAATTATACCTATTCAAATGAAAAAGGTTTTGGCAGCTAACACTTAAGAAGTGTGCTGCAGACTTGAGGCAGCCGCACCCAAGATAGGCTTAATTATGGGGCGGCTGTGCCAACCCACCAGAGTTTTAAAACTTTCAAAAAAGTTGTGCTTTGAAGGTTTTGTCTGAAACTTAGGGTCTTGTTCAGTCAAGACTTTTTGGGAAGTATAAAACCTAACAAAACGAAATTAAACTATTAAATAAAGATAGTTAAGTTGAAGGATAGTTAAAGGTTATTGTTTATGACTAATATAATTGTTAAAATCACATACTTTGTAGGCTGAACAAAGGACACAATATTAGCGTAAACGATTGAAGCGATAAAAGACAAGATCTAACTTACTTGTTATGCACTTCGTGCACGTTCTAAATGTTATGTCTACAGGTCAACTGACTTGCGAATATGCACTCTGTGCAATAACGTATTTTATATTTTGAAGTCGTTTATTATGCACGTGTTATTTTTTTGCACCCCGTGCATTAACATGCTTGTTATTTGTTATATGCTAACGTGTTAGTCATTATTGTATTTCAATTGAAAACTCATGTTAGTATCTGAGATTGAACAACTCTCTTGAATGGGCAGGAGTTTAAGATGTGTTAGAAAACCGATCTAACTATATTGAAAGTACAAATGGGGCTCAACACATATGTAAGACCTCAATAAATCCCAGGCAAAATATTGTTGGACATTTTTAGAAGTGTAGATGAGACAATGAACTAATTCATTAGTTCATAGGTGGGGAACCACTCAGTTTACTATAATGATAATCATTGAAATCTTGTGTTGAGTTATTTTGTATATATATCTTGAAAATGTGATTCTCTTCACACACACACACACACATATATATATATATATATATATATATATTAGACTTGCTGGGCATTCTAATGCTCATTCTTGCAAATATCTTTCTAAATTTTTGCAAAGGAAGTATAATGGAAATATATGGCTGTAAAGAGATTAATGAAAAGATAGTTTATTATCGTCTTCATATTGTGTAATGTAATTTTAAGTTTATATGACTTTTGTAATTGAAATTGCAGAAACTGAGATCTTGAAAATTGTAACATGATTCAAATAAATAATATTAGGAGTTTTATAGAAACTTATTCCGTAATTTACCTTTAAGTTAATAAATGTTATGACAGAGGTTGTACAAGTCAGCACGAAATCCGATCAAGCAAATAAGTGGATTTCGGGGCGTGACAACATCATCATGTATTTCCTGCCTCATTTAAATTCATGTTCTCATCCCGAATTTCTTTTACAGGCTCAGAAAATTCAGATGTCTAAGGAACTGGATCTAAGTCAACTACATCATTAAAGTTGTTCGATACCATCTTCTCGGATATGTCAACATCTTCTATAGTTTAGTTTTCAATGAAAATAACATATCGACTTTGTAATGACTGAGAATTTCGAGTTATATTATAAATAAAATCGGAAATTTAATTTCTAATTAAGTTAATTATTGTGTGAATTAATTTAAACCTTTACGTGGTGGTTTGACTATTTGACTATTCGATTAATTTAATTAAAGAAAGTCCGATTAATGAGTTTATTAAATTAACGGACTAACCTAAGGATTATTGATATCAAGGGATTTATAGGTTATGAATCCCTAATTAAATATTCAATTAAATTTTAAATATAGCAAGTCTAATTGAATTATGTAATTAAATTAAATTAAATTAAATTATTAAATTATTTAATAATTATTTAAAACAAGTTCAAAGTGAATTAAATGAATAATGGACTCATAGGTTATATTATGTGATTTAATGTTTAATTAAACTAATCTAATATTTTATTTAATTGGGAGACTAGTGAATTATTTTTGTAGGCCAATGTTGGTGAATTAATTTAGTGATCTAGTGATCTAAACAAATTAAAATGCAAGTCCAAACCTTGACCCAATTGAACAAGCTTCTAGAAGACTTAAATTATACAATAAAAATAAATGAAAAATCAAGGATTTTGGAGGAATGGTCGATGGTTTTGAGCAATGGCCCCACTTGGATTTCTAAATATATCAATTAATTTGCTTGAGATAGTGTGTTGATCACTTAACCAATTTGCTAGCATTTGTTAGAAATTTGATGTCCATTCTATAGATATATATGATATATGTATATAATGCTAGGTCTATAAATAGCACACCACATTTCTTTTGAAAGGGTTACAAATATATTGCAAGAGTTCTCTATATTGGGTGTTAGTGAGTACTAGTGAGTTAACTCGGCGAGTGAGTGACTTTATGGAGTTCTTTAGTGAGTCACTATCGAGTCAAGATATATTTCTTTAAGGAGATGTTCTTGGATGTTCTAACAGTTCATAACCTATTTTGGAAAGTAAAGAAAACAAGCCATCAAGAGCAAAATATATAATACCCACCCAAAACCCTAGCTTGTATACTTTTCTTTGTGTTATATATGATTTCCATGGTAGAAAACTTTTTAAAAGCTCTAAATATTTATATCCATGCTAGATTAGTAAATCTAGGGTTTGATGGGTTTAACATGTGTATTTGTGTGTATTTATTATGAGAAGTTTAGCAATACGCATGAAAATAATTTTTACCGATGGAACCCTAGGCGAACGTGTGATTCGGAGCTTTATAGTTTGAAACCTACATGTTGTATGTGTGATTTTCTTTCTTCACATGCTAGGTATGTAAGTTAGGAGTAAAACCTAGTTGAAATCATGTTAAAAGGTTGTGAAATGAGTGAGTAATGATATTTGGAACCAAATGAGTTTACTGTCAAACCATAACGCACAATAGTCAACTTTAAGCCCATTTTTTGTGACTAAAACATGTCCAAAAATGTGTTTTAATGATGGAATCTTGTAGTTAAAAAAGATACGAATCCAATAAGATCAATTTAAGGTCATTTGAATGTGTAGATTTTATTTTATTCAAGTTTGTGCTAATGAGGTAAAATTAAACAAATCATAAATCAAACTACATTTTGCATAAAAACCTGGAGGGCAAGCGCCTAGGCGCCTGTTCCAGTGCCCTTGGGTGCCTAGGCACCTAAGTTGGTGCACTGTGTAGTCCATTTTGGTCCATGGGTCGGTTTTAGGTTGATTTTAATTAATTAAATGGGTCGTATAATGTTTTAAATATTAATATAATTAATATGGGACCCAAATAAATTAAATATTTACTAATAAAATAAACTAAAAATATTTAAGATAATTAATTATTATTTACATAAAATAATAATTAAAATTAATTATTATTTATTGTTTAATGGTTATTAAACAATAAATAAAGTGAATTAAAAGTAATTAATTCTTTAATTTTTATCAAATAATAAATAAAAGAAATTAAGAATAATTTATTATGATTTAAAAGTAATTAAATTATTTATTTATTAATTAATTAATATTAAATAATAGATATAGCAATTAAGTTTATCAATTAATATTTAAAAGTTGAATAAATTTAATAAAATAATTTTTAATAGTAAATAATAAATAAAAGGTAATAATTAGTAAATTATTATTTAATTGATATTAAATAATAATTAAAGAAGAATAAAGTTAATAATTTAATTATTTATTATTTAACTAACATTAAATAAGAAGTAAAGATAATTATTTAAATAAGATTAAGTAAGATATAAGGACGATTAATTAATTAATTATTATTTATTTAACATTAAATAATAATTAAATGAGATTAAGGTTAGTAAACTTATTATTTAATTAATATTAAATAATGGGTATAAATCATTAATTTGTTATTATTTAATTAAAGATTAAATAGTAATTAAAGGGAAATAATGTTTACAAAATACTTAATAGACTTTAATTAATTAATTATTGTTCAACAATAATAATTAACATTTATTATTTAAATAATGTTTAAAAAAAATGAGGTAAGGAAACTGCAATATCCCAGATATTTTCAAGATTTTAGATAATATTTTAATTGAATCAGTTAAAGGTTATGGTTTAAAACCTAAGGTTTGAGAAGTGAGATGTGTAGAATTTGGGTGAACATTTTTTTTTAACATAACTTATTTATTTGAAATTAAATGTGGGAATATTGTAATGATGCATATAGAAAATTTATTAAGGAAATAAATTCATTTGAGAGGTGAAGACGGTTATAAGGATATATATACATAATTATATATTCCTAGAGTTGTGTTTGTTAGCCAAACAAGAAGATGAGTAAATTAATACTCAATAAAACTAATAAATTAATTAGTTTAAATATGAAGTAAGAAGGAAAGTCATGAAATATAATTAATTATGTTAATTATATTAGTTATGAGTTAAAGTTATATAAAAACTAGAAAGTTTGTCTAGAACGATAATATTAAGAAGTTAATTGATTAAGTAATTAACTTAATTATTAAGTTGTGGTATAGAGTCCAAGTAATTTAATTACTACTAGTAGACTAGCTCAAAAAGATTACAAATGTTAGCCCAATATGAGAATATTAGTATGAAGTGGGTAATTAAATAATAAGCCTAAATGTTATGTTGATTAATAGTCCAAGAGGTAATTAATATAAGTCCAATTAATTAATGTTGGCAAGTATTATATATAATTGGGTGGCAGTCCAATTAAATAAATTACCTAGCCCAAGTTATGAAAGATGTGTGAGTTGTGTTGGGTAGCCCAAGTAATTAAATAAGAAAGCCCAATGCAAAGTAATCTATGTGGCCCAAACGCATTAAAGTCAAATGATGGTCAATGTGTCGGGAGAATATTTTTTTAGTATTGATTGAGTGTAGAGAATTAACTAATGTAGGGTTAATTAAATAACCCTAGTTGGTAGACAAGAGAGAGAATTAACCAAACATTGATTAATTGATAGAGGAAGAAAGGTAGTGTTGAGAATTAACTATGGATGAGTTAATTATATAATCCAATGTGGTAGGATAATTAAAGGTAAGTCTAATTGGATTATAATATAACTCCAATCGATGTATTAAACTAAGTTAAATAAATTAACCTAGTAGTCTATATAATTAATAGAGAGAAAAGAGAAAGCTCTTTGAGAGAAAAGGAAGTAAACTTTGGGAGATTGATGATCCACTAAAGAAAATTGCTAGAGGATGGTCAATGGGGATTCACAAGCTAAGTACATATCAAGAAGAGGAAGAACATCTTTGGATAAAAGGTTAAAAAGTGTTCTAAACCCTCTTTAGTTCATTCTTATAGTTTAGATATGATTTGAACGGTTAAAATGTATTTTTAACCTATCAAAAGTTATTTTGATGATCTAGAAGTCTAAATCTATGATATATAGGTAGATTCATGGTTTAGTATGTTTAATACATGTATTGGTATGTGTGTTACGCAAATAAATAAAAGAAAATTCTATATTGCGATTTATCGGTAAAACCTAGATGATTCGCTCTTAAATTTTTGTCAAAACATTTTCAAAAATGTGATCAAACCTTGAAATATTGTAAAACAATAATTTAGGAAGACAACAACACTTAGTTGATGTCATTTAGATGTGTAGATTTTATTTTATTCAAGGTTGAACCATTAAAATCAAGGATTTGTAATTTTAGTTTTCACTTTGTCCTTGCGAGAGTTTTTAGTCCACTTCCGTTTGGAATTTGGATTTGTGATCTAAGGAGAAATTTAGATAGGGACATTCTGATGAGAATGGACTCAAGAATCACTCCAAAATATTTTAAAATGAAGAAGTTATGGTTGTCGGAGCGTCGGAGGGTCGAGAAGTCAAAAAGTTGACTTTCAGAGGAGTTGGCTGAGCGCCTACTGAGCGCCTACTAAGCGCTTAGGCGCTTGAACCGGCTGTCTCTGGGGGCAGATTCGGTCCGGGTCGGGTCGATCTGGGTCGGCTCGGGTCGGTCTGGGTCGAGTTTTTTTTATGAAAATTTAAGTTGAAATACATATAAAATGAATGTGTTTGAATACTAAACCAATAAATGTAGAGTTTATTAGTGATTTAATGATATCTAAATGTATAAAATAAAGACTAAAATTAACACAATTAAAAAGTTAACTATTGATAATGTTTGACGAATATTAAAATATTATTAAATGATGAATAATATTAATATAAGATTAAAATGTTATTAAATGAGTAATAACATTTGTATATGATGAAAATGTTATTAAATAATTAATAACGTTAATAAATGATTAAAATATTATTAAATGGTTAATAATATTAATAAGTGATTAAAATATTATCAAATGGATAATAATATTAATAAGTGATTAAAATATTATTAAATGGTTAATAATATTAATAAGTGATTAAAATATTATAAAATAGTTAATAATATTAATGAGAGATTAAAATATTATTAAATGTTTAATAATATTAATAAGTGATTAAAATATTATTAAATGGTTAATACTATTAATACGTGATTAAAATATTATTAAATGGTTAATAATATTAATACGTGATTAAAATATTTTTAAATGGATAATAATATTAATAAGTGATTAAAATATTATTAAATGGTTAATAATATTAATGAGGGATTAAAATATTATTAAATGATTAATAATATTAATAAGTGATTAAAATATTATTAAATGGTTATTAATATTAATAAGGAATTAAAATATTATTAAATAATTAATAATATTAATAAGTTGGTTAAGTTTACCGACATGTCCAACTAGGTTTGTTGGGTTATGATTTTTGTCCAGAACTTAAGGGTTCGTTTATCGGACAACTAAAGGGTTAATAATTTGAAGTTAAAGTCTTAAGTTAAGACTAATTAATAGTTATTGTAACTAATGATTATGTCAATTCTATATATAAATTATACGTTGAATAAGAGACGTAAATAAGCGTAGATGGTAGAAGCGACCAGGCAAGTTTTCAGAACTTGCTCCTATGTGCATTAATATGCTACAACGTGATTTTATATTATTGATATGCAGATTTATTGATGATAATTGTGATATGTGAAAAGCATGAGTAATGATTACATGTGAAATATGAAGCATGAATTGTTAGAGACTAGTTGGTTAGTATATGTGATGCATAAGAAGTATGAAGCATTCATAAGATGAAAAACATGAAATGCATGACTTAAGAATAAAATGCAGAGTATGTATAATATGTGAAACATGTAATGTGTAATTGGTAACTGTTAAACTTGCTGAGTCGTCGTGCTCACTCTTGCTTAAACCAACATTTTCAGATAGTACAAGTATTTGAAGTCTTGATAAGGATCAAGAAACAGGACTGCATATTACATTCACTGAAGGTCTAGCACGACCATTGTAGATATCAGTCCGAATTAGATAGGTAAAATGATTGTGTAGTATAAGAATTGGTTGGTATGTATTATGAGTCTTAGATACTCAAATTGATTGTAATAGAATGTCGTATCATGTATGATATTGAGACATACTAAGAATGTATAAAGATTTCGATTCTGGAATAGAAAGAGATGTTGTAAAATTATAAATAAATGATTATTTATCAATTATAATATTGTTGTAATTCATGAACAATAAGGAAAAGCTAGTACTAGTGTTGAACCGAATTCGAGGTTAAAGTAACCCGGATTCGGGGTCATCACTGAAACAATTATAATAAGTTGTTTAATTGTTTAAATAATTATATGTAGATGTTTAAAGCATACTTAAGTGAATATTACGTAAATAGAAGTAATATTTGACGGTTAAATCATTTACCTAAATACAACTAAGCGTAAATGATATGAAATTTCTCGCGTTATGATATGTGATAATCATAGGTGATTTAAATGCTAGGTAAATGGAAGCTGTCGTTAACACTCCAAAATTAATCCTTACTTTCAATCACAAACTCAGTATAATAGCAAGTAAGGGTCGAACCCACAGAGAATGATTAATTTATTTTTATGCGATGTAAACTAGATTAGGGGGTTTTGAACTAACTATAATTAACTAAATAAATAAAAGTAAAATAATAAAATTAATTAATAAATTAAAAACTTCAGTTCTTCGGTTCAATCTCACCCTTACAATTAATAGATCAATCAATCAAAATATATTTTTATCCTTCCATGAAATTAATAACCCTAGATAACAACAAGCTCTGCTATCCAAAATTTCCCATAATTTTAATCTAACAAAACAAGCTCTTCATTAGATTCTAACCATTATACAACCTAGAACAAGCTCTCTAAATTTAATATAATGGAAACATTAATCACAAGGAAATTAGATTATTCTAAGCAACAATCTTATAAGCTTGAATTATTTAACTTACATCATAATAACCATAGCAATAAATAAAAGCTTAACCACAATCATCTATCACTATTCACTACCAACGATTAGGAATAATATCAATTACACGTAATATAATTCTTAAATCTAACAATTGATAATAATTTGATTAACTCAACAGGCCAAGATTAAATCAATCAAGCCCAATATCAAATAAACAATTAAAACAGATTATCATAAATAATTTCATATGAGGAAGAATAAATAATATTACTGAATTAATTAAATCATTAATTATAATCGGGTTTGAAATTCCCTAGAAATGAATAATAAAATTAGTCAAACATAATAAAAATAATAGATAAGAAAAACCTGAGAGAGAGAGTTCCTACTTGTCTCTAATAATCTGCTAATAATTTTACTCTAATCTAATCTAATGTATTTATAGAAGTACAATAATAATCCTAAGCTAATGTGGAAAAGAAATCCAATTTGGAATCAAATTAATGCAATAATCCCGAAATAATCTGTTTTCTCCAGCAATTCCGCGCGCCAAACAACCCCTTAACCACGCCAGTTGACCGGTCAAACCCGCGTCCGCGTATGCTGACGTCACAGGCTCGCCCGCGCATTGCACGGAATATTCTGCTGCTCACCAAACGACGTCGTCCATCCCGCCCGCGTTCTCAGCTTCTTCACTCCGCGCATTGCGCGGAGTCCTTTTCTCAGCCCAGACAGAAACGACGTCGTCTCAGCTTCACTTCCGACTTCCTTGCGCGCATTGCGCGCGGCATAGAATTTCGTTTATTTACGAAAATGCCACCGGTCGCCAACTTCAACTTATTTACAATTTTGCCATCAGCGCCGATTTTTTACAATTTTGCCACTTAACTTTTGCATAATTTACAGATTTGTCCCCATGCTTATTTTTCCTACAAAATAAAATATAAAAATACTAAGAATAATAAAAACACATAAAATTACATAAATTATATAAAATGACCTAAAACACTAAAAATACTTAAAAACTCACAATTAATTAAGCCTAAAAATACCTAATAAATAGGAATAAAATCCTACTTATCAAATACCCCCACACTTAAATCTTTGCTTGTCCTCAAGCAAAACAAGAATAAAAACTATAAAAAATAAAACTAATAACCAAACAACTTACTTGAACAACTAATCAATATGAATACAACATTACCCTCAAAGATTTTTAAAAATAATAACTCAAAGAAAATTTCAAAATCATGCAAAATCCAAAAATTTAACATATTTATTAATCTTACTTACTCAAGACCCTTCGTGTGTGTGTGAATCCAAATGTATCAAACTAGCAAAAAAAAAAAAACTTAAATCCGCTCACATAATTAAATGTCTCATAAAAGATATCAAAAATGGTTAGTCTAACAACAAAACTCTATAATCTTATTTTTCACATCACTTTCCACTAATATAGAAAAATATAACTAGAAGATCAAAAGGTTTTTAATCTTGATAAACTCATTAGGACTATTAATATCAAATTTTTTCCAAGTATTTTCTCCATTTTCTTCTTCTTTTAAATGAGTGCATTTTATGCTCCATCCCATTTTTTTCTTCAATTTTTTCTTGATTTTTTTCTCTGCATCGGTGAGTGCGTTTTACGCTTCATCTCACTTTTTCATGTGTTTATGGGTGAGTGCATTTTACGCTCCATTTCAACCCACCACAAGAACTCTCTTTTTTACTCAATTTAACAATCCTAGAAAAATTACCTAAATCATCTCTCCTAGAAATTATATTTTGCCTTATATTTCACTTTAAATAACGATCAAATAAGTTATAGAGCTCAAAAATATCTTTCATAAGCATTTAACCATATAAACTTTCTCTAAATTAAAACTAGCTCAAACAAATGGATATAAATGCATAAAAATTAAAGGGATCTCAAACAAAGTAATAATCAATAAATAGTCAAAAATTCAAACTAAGCAAAAATTCATTCCTTTTCCAAAAGTTATTAAATCAAAATCAAAATTTTATCATTGACTAAAAATTAAAATCCAATTAACTCATTGTTCAAGTGACACATCCTAAATAAAAAAAAAACTAACTACCCCATTTTCGTAGGAAACACGGTTACACTTAGCATGTGTAACAAGCCTTTAAACCCCAAAGTTACCCCAAGTGGACGAGTTTTGTCTCGTGAGGGTTTGCAGTGAATTTACCCACAAAATTCAAAATTTAAATTTTTTTAAAATTTCCTAAAAATAAAACAAATTTTTTTTCTTAAAAATAAAACAAATTTTAAAATTTTCTAAAAATAAAACAAATATCCTAAATCCTTTCCCCCACACTTAAAATTTACATTGTCCCCAATGTAAACTATAATGTAAAGAAATAGGCACAAATAACTATAAAAAGAAAAAGGTAAAGAAATGCAAATCTGATTTCTTGGGTTGCCTTCCAAGCAGCGCCTTTATTTATTGTCATTGGCTCGACAGCAGGCCAAAGTACTACGTCACTCCTACTTCATGAATTTTGAGTACCCCATCCATCACGTTATCCTTCAATGGTAGATTCAGTCTCGCTTGCACGTGACATAAACGTTTTACTCTCTCCTCAACGAATAAATATTTAAGATGATCGGTGAGAGTCTTTATATTTGGAATGGGATCCTGCAAAACAAAAGATAGAAAATTTTCGTGAGTGACATGTGATGGAATGGAAATAATTGCTTGACTATCTAAAATCATTGGCAAAGAATTGAATGCAGCTTCAGCGTCCTTCAAATCTTGTTTCAGCTCAATTTCTTCTTCCTCTTCCTCTAACTTCAATTTTTTTGTACTTGCATCCTCTAAATTCTCTTTATCTAATTCTCCAAAAATTTCCTCCACCTTAAGCATGTCATCATCACAAAGAACAGCATTGTCTACATTTAAAATGTCCGTTTCTGCACTGATGTTGTCTGCTTCTTCTTGCATTGGCGATAGAAGGAATGACCCTTGAGAATCTAATTGACCAATTGTAGTAGCAAGCTGACTCAGTTGATTCTCCAAATTATATATGGAAGTTTTTGTCTCTTGTTGGAATTGTTGTGCTTGAGTCAGGAAAGCTTTAAACATATCTTCTAAAGATATGTCAGAACTAGACTATTGGTCATGTTGTGGTTGAGGATATGGTTGCATGTACTGTGGATTATTTGGAAAGTTTTGGTTTTCATGCCAATTCACTGGTGAATTCTCATAGCTGAAATGCCCAAGGAAACCACCAGCTGCATTGACTTGTTCATAGAACTCCTCTCGAAGCATTGGGCACATATCTGTTGGGTGTCTTATTGTCGCACAAATCCTACAAGTACCTACAGCCATTTGATAAACAAAAGAAGTTAGACTATCAGTTTGTTGCTCATGAGAAGAAATACTTACCTCATTAACATAATCATGCATGACTTCCATCCTTAACCTGCAAAACTCAATTAAACTATGAAAAACTATAAAAATAAAATCTAAGAAAAATTACTAAATTAAAAGAAAATTTACAAAAACACAAAAATAAATTAAAATCATTCCCCGGCAACGGCGCCAAAATTTGGAAGCTGTCGTTAACACTCCAAAATTAATCCTTACTTTCAATCACAAACTCAGTATAATAGCAAGTAAGGGTCGAACCCACAGTGAATGATTAATTTATTTTTATGCGATGTAAACTAGATTAGGGGGTTTTGAACTAACTATAATTAACTAAATAAATAAAAGTAAAATAATAAAATTAATTAATAAATTAAAAACTTCAGTTCTTCGGTTCAATCTCACCCTTACAATTAATAGATCAATCAATTAAAATATATTTTTATCCTTCCATGAAATTAATAACCCTAGATAACAACAAGCTCTGCTATCCAAAATTTCTCATAATTTTAATCTAACAAAACAAGCTCTTCATTAGATTCTAACCATTATACAACCTAGAACAAGCTCTCTAAATTTAATATAATGGAAGCATTAATCACAAGGAAATTAGATTATTCTAAGCAACAATCTCATAAGTTCGAATTGTTTAACTTACATCATGATAACCATAACAATAAATAAAAACTTGACCACAATCATCTATCACTATTCACTACCAACGATTAGGAATAATATCAATTACACGTAATATAATTCCTAAATCTAGCAATTGATAATAATTTGATTAACTCAACAGGCCAAAATTAAATCAATCAAACTCAATATCAAATAAACAATTAAAACAGATTATCATAAATAATTTCATATGAGGAATAATAAATAATATTACTGAATTAATTAAATCAATAATTATAATCGGGTTTGAAATTCCCTAGAACTGAATAATAAAATTAGTCAAACATAATAAAAATAATAGATAAGAAAAACCTGAGAGAGAGAGCTCCTACTTGTCTCTAACAATCTGCTAATAATTTTACTCTAATCTAATCTAATGTATTTATAGAAGTACAATAATAATCCTAAGCTAATGTGGAAAAGAAATCCAATTTGGAATCAAATTAATGCAATAATCCCAAAATAATCCGTTTTCTCCAGCAATTCCGCGCCCCAAACAACCCCTTAACCACGCCAGTTGACCGGTCAAACCCGCGTCCGCGTATGCTGACGTCACAGGCTCGCCCGCGCATTGCGCGGAATATTCTGCTGCTCACCAAACGACGTCGTCCATCCCGCCCGCGTTTTCAACTTCTTCACTCCGCGCATTGCGCGGAGTCCTTTTCTCAGCCCAGACAGAAACGACGTCGTCTCAGCTTCACTTCCGACTTCCTTGCGCGCATTGCGCGCGTCATAGAATTTCGTTTATTTACGAAAATGCCACCGGTCGCCAACTTCAACTTATTTACAATTTTGCCATCAGCGCCGGTTTTTTACAATTTTGCCACTTATTTTTTGCATTATTTACAGATTTGTCCACATGCTTATTTTTCCTAGAAAATAAAATATAAAAATACTAAGAGTAATAAAAATACATAAAATTACATAAATTATATAAAATGACCTAAAACACTAAAAATACTTAAAAACTCACAATTAATTAAGCCTAAAAATATCTAATAAATAGGAATAAAATCCTACTTATTAGTAAATAGTAAACTTAAATGTTTAAGTGCACAATTATATACTGTACTAATTGATAAGTCTACGTTATCAATGTTAGGTCTTTTAAAGGGAGTATAATTAAACTGAATTAGCAGTACTTCGCGAACAAGACAAGTTCCCTAACCTTACTCAAATTTATATTGAGCAAGTTTCTAACCCTAAACTCATTTCATTATGAAAATTTCATAATTCAAACCTGAGTTAGTATTTTTCAATTATGTTAGTGGTTTAATATTTGTCAATTATAATAGTTATTGATATTGCATTTGGTGCACTTGAATTCGTGTTTTATTATTGAATTGTAAAATATTTAAAGTTCTGTATATCATGAACTACTTAAAGAATTAGTCTACGTCATTTGTTCGGCTAGACATACATATGTTAATATTTGCCATCCAACCAGTAGTTGGTACGAATTTTTGGACTAAGAAAGCAACCCTTGATAAGGGGAATCACATGGTGTACAAGAGACTGATCCCCTAAAGTACAAACTGACAGGTTAAAATAGAAAAAATGGTCAGTCAAATGATTGATTTCTTGGAAATGTTCATGGTCCATTAGACCACTCAACAGTAAGTAATCAATATTCATTCTTTCATTGAAACTTTGATTATATTGTTCAGTTATTTTAAATCGTTGATTTATTCGATTGTCATTCTTATTCATTCATGATATACCTTCATTTTATTTTAAACTTGTTGAGCAAAGTAGTTGCTCACTCTTGCTATATCATGAACTAATTACAGTTAAGCCTGAGCATTCCAAGAAGGACAAGGACAAGGGCAAGCTTTAGGAATAGTTGTTATTACTATTTTGTTTTGTAAATCATGATCCCTTTTGTATTAATAGGATATTCATGATGTATTTTTGCTTAAGATTTAAGACCTTGGGATTAGTGAAACTATGTATTAATTAACAACATATGTTTATTTATTTTCGCATTAGTATTAAAGGTTGTTTAGTGATGATTTGATGTATTTTTGTTTGAACACCAAATCTGATGTATTAGTACCTGAATTTGGGAGTGTCACATACTTTGAACTATTTTCTTCTGAACCAGATCTTATAATTTTTAACCAAATTCACCTTGACCATACCCAATAAATACACATTGTTTAGTTTTCGCATCGACCTTTGATCTCTCATCTTTAGGAATATGCAAAAAAGCCTTACATCCAAAGACACGCAAAGAATCATAAGAAACAGCTTTACCTGTCCAAACTTTATTCGATACATCAAACTACAATTGTACACATGGTATTAAATTTAATAAGTCTGCAGCTGTACTTAATGTTTCACCACAAAAAGAACTCGATAATTTTGCTTATGAAAGCAAACTTCTAACTCTTTCAGCTAAGGTCTTGCTCATTCTTTCTACTAAACCATTCAACTGAGAAGTCTTAGGAGGTGTCTTTTGATGCCAAATACCATGCTCTCTGCAATACTCGTCAAAGGGGCCTATGTACTTGTGACGTCCCTAAATTTGGGTCCCTCGAACCATGGGTTCAGTGCTCATAATACTATTCTACCATTCAATCCCAACCATTCATTTATGAATAACATAACTTAAATTATAATATTATATAACTATCCCAAGTTTATAGACCTTTATACATTATAAAACATCTACAGTTTGACATATTACAAAAATATTATATTTACAATAGTTCTATAACTATACAATTATTACTTGCTCTCTTTCCCTTTTCCTTTGGCAATCCCTGACCTTTCGGCCTATTCGGGCTTAGCTGAAATATCACGTTAAAACAAGAATAAGCTTAAAATAGCTCAGCAAGTATATAAACAAGTAATGACATGATATCTTAGAGTAATGAAAGAAAATCTTTTACAATAGGGTTGAACCATAAACGATTCTGTGAAGAACTTTGAGAACATATCATAAACTTTTGCATAATTAACTTGAAACATTAATTTAGCCAGCTGTATGGTTACAAAACCAAGAACTCGTTAAGAACAATATCAATCATAAAGACTGATACTACCCAATGCAGTCATAAGACTGCATTTCATTTCAGATGTGTACTCCAGGTGATCAGTCTATTGTACTTTATATTGTGTACAACATAAACATCTAAGACGCAACCACGCCATGGGACTTAATATCCTTATTTACTATTATCCCTTTTTATATCAGGGTTGTTCTGTTACAACATTTTCATAGATTTCGCACCGCAACAAAATGAATTGAATGACATAACAATGAATATATGAATTCATAATGAACTATCACATATGTCTAGCCGGATTAAGATTGACATCGACCTTTCTCAAAATAGTTCAACGATGAATGAACTTCAAAATGACTTACAAGAATACATAGCATATATAATTGTCCAAAGAACTGTGAAAGAGAGTTTAAATAGAACACTTGTTTTTGTCCTCGTTTACTTTTACCGTTAATACCTTATTCCATTTATGTCCTACACAACCATAATGTTGGTCCATGCACTAGTTATATACATTTACATGTTTTACCTTGACATACAAGTTACCATTTACCTTTACATGTACCTTAATACATAACACGTCGTTCATTTATATCTTAATACCTACCACATTGATCATTTTTATCAATTTATGATTTATAAAACATATATCTATCATATAATATTAAAACGTTTCATTTTGGGTTAAAATAATTTTTTTTCAAAAATATAAGGACTGTGCCCCTGGCAGAGAACATCTCGCCCCCAGCTAGAAGTTCTCAGTCAACTATACCCCGACAAAGACTGGCGTTGCCCCAAGTAAAATCTTCTCAGTTGCACTGCTTCCTAGTGCCACCTTTAGAATAAAACATTCCGCCCCGACGTAGTACTATAGAATAAGTTTTTTCAAAAAAAAATTCATTCTATTTTTC
The DNA here is from genome assembly GCA_947179155.2 of Hedera helix. Lineage (NCBI taxonomy): Eukaryota > Viridiplantae > Streptophyta > Magnoliopsida > Apiales > Araliaceae > Hedera > Hedera helix. Next base: position 9,007,761 of record OX359264.1, on the reverse strand, counting down.
ATGATATTTTTTGCCCTTTTTTACAAAACTTGATTCCAACACATGATTTAGCATATATAACTTGTCTAGGCCTTCAAAAACATTAAAAATTTCAAAATGACCATATATTCCGAATTTCATATTTTAGGTGTCAGCGAACGTTTTTAAACATCTAAAATTCACTTTTATCGCCATAAACACCAATTCGATACAAACACGTGTATTTATATTCTATTTTTCATGATATTTTTTGCCCTTTTTTACAAAACTTGATTCCAACACATGATTTAGCATATATAACTTGTCTAGGCCTTCAAAAACATTAAAAATTTCAAAATGACCATATATTCCGAATTTCATATTTTAGGTGTCAGCGAACGTTTTTAAACATCTAAAATTCACTTTTATCGCCATAAACACCAATTCGATACAAACACGTGTATTTACATACATTTTAGTTATTTAACTTCTTTTCACCATTAATTACACAAAATAGCCAAAAATCACCATTTTGTAGAATTTTGTCAACTTAACAAATTTTACCCTTAAACTCATACTTGAGTTATTGAACTCTATACACCATCTACACTATCATAAGCTTATTTACTAACTTTGTATGTTCATAAAATATCTATATGCACCTTTTAAAATATGTTACCAACTTTGATTTGGTTTACATGCACAATATAGTCTAATAATATATTTTCATATACAAGTCATATATTTCATCCATTAAAGAACCTATTATGCTATTTAGCAAGAAATCACACATGTTTTAAACATGTTTATCCCTTTAATTTAGGGTTTCACTATAATTACCAACACATAGCACATGATCATCTTCAAATCATGTTTTCTAGCCATGAATACATGCATACATACACCTACCACCATTGTAATACCACTCTAATGCTTAGGGTTTTCTCATGAATCACTCATGTAGCACATAAACTCACATAAATCCTATTTTTAGCCACAAATACATGCATGACTACACATAATCTTATATTTAAACACATAGATGGGGATGAATGATCAAAATATGCAAACAAATAGGTGATTAAGAGTCATCTTACTTCGTTATACATCGGTTAGCCTCAAATGAGCAATCCTATCACTCTCGCATTGAAAACCATGCGTTACAACGCACACAAGTCTTCATTTGAGGAAACCTGCTATTCATTTCGTTATTTCCTCAAAATATGCAAACAAACAGGTGATTAAGAGTCATATTACTTCGTTATACATCGGTTAGCCTCAAAAGGAGCAATCATAGCACTCTCCCATTGAAAACAATGCGTACAACGGACACAAGTCTTCACTTGAGGAAACTTGCTATTCGTTTTTAAATTTCCTCAAAATTTGCAAAGAAATACGTGAATTAGAGTTATATTACTTCGTTATACATCGGTTAGCCTCAAATGGAGTAATCCCATCACTCTCGCATAGAAAACAATGTGTCCAACATACACAAGTCTTCATTTGAGGAAACTTGCTATTCGTTTCGTTATTTTCTCAAAATATGCAAGCAAATAGGTGATTAAGAGTCATATTACTTCGTTATACATCAGTTAGCCTCAAAAAGAGCAATCTTATCACTCTCGCATTGAAAACAATGCGTACAACGCAAACAAGTCTTCACTTGAGGAAACTTGCTATTCGTTTCGAGATTTCCTCTAAATTTGCAAAGAAATAGGTGAATTAGAGTCATATTACTTCGTTATACATCGGTTAGCCTCAAATGGAGCAATCCTATCACTCTCGCATTGAAAATAATGCGTACAACGCACACAAGTTTTCATTTGAGGAAACTTGTTATTCGTTTCGTTATTTCTTCAAAATATGCAAACAAATAGGTGATTAAGAGTCATATTACTTCGTTATACATCGGTTAGCCTCAAAAGGAGCAATCCTATCACTCTCGCATTGAAAATAATGCGTACAACGCACACAAGTCAATGTACCAATCAACTATAATCCTTGTATCTCATCATCAAACTTGATACCCATTGATTCCTTGAAAGGAATTTAAATGATCAGTCAAATGTTTCCCGTCATGATACCTCAATGTCATCATCTGCTTAATTAGAAAAAATTTATTATTCCCTGTCTTTTGAGCATACAACTGTTTGAGATTACTCCATAAATTGCGTGCATGAGTCTCTCCACCAATATAATTCAAAACATTATCATTAACCCATTGCCTAATGTAACCACACACTTGAGGATGCAGAATATTCTACTTGTCATTGATTTTTTTCTAAGGCTTTACATCGAAAAACACAGGCAAATAATAATCCTTCACATAAAGGAGGTCCACCATTTTTCCTTTCCAGATATGATAATTTGAACCATTCAAAGTCACCATTTTACTCGTATTAGTTTTCATCGTTTAACACAAGGCAAACAATTCAATAACAACCACAGTTCTTATGCTACTTGTTGGGAGAAAAAACAAACTAAACAACATTAACAGCACAACAGAACAATATAATTCTCCTCTCTTGTGTAAACCCAATAAGAAAAATAATCCAAGCAGCTAATAATTAAGAACAAGAACATAAACAAATTTTTACGTGGAAAACTCCCTCTATGTGAGGAGTAAAAATTACGGGACTGTAATCCGCAAAATCTTCCATTATCAATAATAATGGGCAATACAACGTTCTCTCTAGCAACAACTAGAGGCATAAATCAGCAACAACCATCAAAAATAACATATTCTTGACATACATCTTCAACAAGAAGAATAACAAGAGAAAACTAAAAACTCCACAAACTTTCACAAAAAATGTATCAATAATGTATAACAAAACCTGATGCTAAGAGACTCCGTTGCTGAATCCGACTGTTCATATTGAAGACCAACAAGTTACGACATTACCCACCAAAAATTAGCCCAATCGAACCACGAATAACCTTTCAATCAATGAGTTAAAAAATACTGCACTATTTCCTGCGGGAATCAGTTTTTTCTTTTTTTCTCTTGTGTTTTGTTACTAGTTCCTTATGTTATTTATTATTTTTTTTTCCTGAAACCTATGTTATATAATCCATATGGGCCAATAGACCATATGGGCTACTAATTGGGCCTACTCACATAGGAGAGAATAACCTAACAATATTAGGATGGTACCGTCCGTATATGGCATTCAACCACATATAAATAAGTATGGTTAACGACTTTTTAATTAATTTGAGATAGGAATTTATCTGCATGATGAAAATTTTTGGGAAGTGCTATCTAGACTTAATTTACTCGTCATTGGAAGTTATATAATCAATATTGCTACAACCATGTGATGAGCATATTTTATACATATTTATTTCCTCTAAAAAAAATAGATTTATTAGTTTAGTTACATGTTTATTTTATTTTGATTGGACTTATTTTGATTTTCAGGTTTTGGAGAATTAAAAGCCCAATTTGATTCACGCCTATATGAAGACTAAGAAAGAAAGTCACGTTGCATTTGGTTGGGGATAAATCAGAATAGATAGATAAATCTGCAGGACTTTTACAAGATAAAGAAGAATAAAAAAAGATAAGTCAAGTTAGCTTTTTACACTATCACGGCACTTCATCAACTGATTATAAAAGAAGAGGAGGGGCATCACGTTGGAGAAAAAAAGCAACACTGAAGAAATAAAGCAAAAGAAGGAGCAGCAGACTTTTGAATCAAATGAGCAAAGTTGGGCACGAAAATTGAGGAAGCAATAAAGCAAAATAAGGAGCTTGGTAACATAAAGCAGCAACACAACAAGAAAGGAAATAAGCAACAACTTGGCGTCATCAACTTTGTAGATGTTGGGTTATTGATTAATCCTTATTACTTTTAATTTTGCCATGTATTGTTAAAATTATTTCTGAGATATAGCATGAAATATTATTAATTATGTAATGTTCTGAAATTTATTATAAATTCTCAAATTGGTTTAAATGTTAATAATTTTTATTTATTTGGTTGATTAAAATTAAATTATTTCATTCATAATATCACGTATTTTGAATAGTTTCAATTATTTTAATTTAATCTGGGTTGCGATTTAAAATCTAAATTAAGAACTAAGATTATTTATTTTTCAAAACGGTGTATATATTTAATGATTTGGACTTATACATTTAAACCTTGAAAATAAGAATTTATAAAAAAAATATTTTTATGAACTTAAATGAATAATCATGAAAAAGCATTGAATTGATTTTCAAAGTGCTACTCCAAATTAATAATGAATAGTAAGATATGCATAATTAATATTGTGAATTCCAAACCTCAGAACCTTCTTCCATTAATTAAAAGTTAGTTTAATTATTAGTCTTGATTTTCATTATATTTAGTTATTAGTTTTAATTAATTCAACAATCATTTTTAGTTAACTAGATTAAAATTAAAATTAATTTAGATTTAATTAATCATTTAATAATCCTCGTGAGATTGACTTTGTACTTTGCATAAAACTATTTTACAATAGATTCGTGCGCTTGCGAGTATTTTACAAAATTTAAACACAACAAGTCTTTGGCGCCATTGGCGGGGATTATTAGATATACTAATTAATTTAAATTTTGTTTGATTCTTCTACTAGTTGTAGCTTAGATAATTACTTAAAAAAAAATTGTCGCATTCATGCATCCATTCACGTAGAGTACATCTTGCTTAGGTTTATTTTATTTCTTTATTTATTCTTATTAAATATAAATTTTGGTTAATTGCGTATTTCTTTTGTGATTTCTGGGAGGATGGACTTTTACTTTGGTTGGAAAAATAGTTTTACTTGTAATGAAGAACCCTATGAAAACTTTAATGCATACCAGGTAAAACAATTTTTTTCAACATACCAAAACCCTTATCCATATTCATATTCGTATTCATAATCAGAACCTTAATATGTACAAGAATTTTCGTTTCCATATTCATATTCCTATCCATATTTAGATCTAGATTCTCAATATTTACAAGAATTTTCAAACAAAGAAGATGAAAGATTAAGAAAAACTATGGAAACTTTCATGCAAAACACTAATCAAGCTATATCTCATTTAGAAATTCAAGTGAGTCAGTTAGCTACCATTATAAATGAGTTTGAGGTTAAACTAGAAAATCAGAATGGTTGTGAAAATGAGTTTAAAGTTAATCTGGCAATTCACAATGGTTGTGAGAATGATGAGTTTAAGAATTATGAGTCTACACCTAAAATTGATCATATCACATTTAATGAGGTGGTTGAAAAAGTCTATAAACCTAAAGCTCCATATCTTGAAAAACTTATTCTTATAAAACAGCCGAGTAATTTTGCGGACCAACATATTGAATTAAGCATGATTCAAGAATTGTCTATGACCCAATAAATAAATGAAAATAAACTTATGGTTATGGATGATCCAATAGACTTTTTCTTAAATCATCTTAATCAAAACTGGAATGAGTTTGAATACTTAGATAAGGTTAATGAGATATTGCAATCCATTACATAAGAGTCCACCAAATTAGAACATCCATTTGTACCAATTTTTCAGTGTTTTGAAAATATAAGGGAAAAATTTCTTGAGGTCAATTGTGAGGATCCGAATTTCCAGGATTTCTTTAATAATATTAAATGAGAATTTAAGTGATAAAATTATCAAAATTGTTTAATTTATTTATGAAATAAGTAATTTAAAGTGTGGAAAGGTATTTAATTGTTAAGTTAAATGTGTATCAAGATGATGATGAATTGGGTGGATTTAAAATAAATAAAAAGGTAAATAAATTGTTTGGAAATAATTTATGAAAAATAAGAGAGATTCCATGTAAAGGTACAATAAATTGTACAATTAAATTATTATGGAAATGTAGAAATTATGATTTGATTAAGGCTATGTGGTAATGTGAAATGCAGGAGTTAGATATGTATATATTTATATATATACATTTATATATGTGTGTTATGTTTAATTGATAAAATTATAAATTTCATTAAATATGAAAATTAAGGGATTAATAATTAAATTAATCCAAGAATTTATGGAAAGCTAATGAGGAAGTTTGTAAAATTGTAGTTATCGATTTTAGGGTTTATCAAGAATTTTGGAAGAAGTTTAGAAATTAATGGAGAAGGAAAGGTAATTATATAAATTATATAATAATAATTATATAATTTATATAAGGAAATTAAAATAAGGTATGAAGAAAATAATAATTATATAAATTATATAAGAATAATTATGTAATTTATATAAGGTGATTAAATGGAATAAAGTTGGAGGAGATTAAGAAATTATTTAAAAGGAGAATGTAATTATATAAATTATATAATATTAAATTATATAATTTATATATAAAGAAATTAATATGAATATTAAAGAAATTGAATAATAAATAAGAAAAATGAATGTTTTAAGTTATTAAAAATTATAATTATGTATAATGGAATTATTATGACTTTTATGAAAAATAATATTTCGAAAATGTGAACATGTTAATGTAACATGTTGTACAAGTAACGGAGTGAAAAATTATGAAAAATAATTTTTATATGTTATGTGAATTATTTGATGATTTTTGGAGGTAAAAATTTCCTCATAAAATTACATGCATGGCATTATGCGTGTACAAAATTTGACAAGTAAAATACCCAAAAGGGGTGTTAATATTAATGATAAATCTTATTATGAATTTTGGTACATTAAAATAATTACCTTACATACATTATGTAAAATAATTATTACACGGAATAATTATGTAATGTATTAAATAATTTATTTACGCATGAATTGTGAAAATTTTGGAATATTCGAGAGAGGCCGGTTGGTTTAAGTCGGTGGAATGGATATTTTTGCCAAGTTGGTTTGGTTATATATATAGCAAACAAAGGCAATAAAAAGAAAAGGAAAGAAAAAGAAAAATAATAACACTCTCCCTCTCCCTTTTTCTTCCTCTACCGTCCGAACATCAACACCACCACCAAGCAACCACCATGATTACCACCAAGAAGGAGAAGAAGAGAATTTTTGGTGACAATAAGAGGGATCATAAGCTACAAGGAAGGTATAATTATTTTTGGTGATTTATGTTAATATTTTAGTGTTAAAATAATTGTTTGAAAAATAGAAAATAATTAGTATAATCATTCTAAATAATTTTTAGATGTGTATCTATGATTTTTATGATTTTTGGAGTAGTTTGGTTGTGAAAAATTGGGTGTAAAATGATAATTTTTGGTAAGGTGGTACATTGTGCGCGAAATTGGAAGAAGAAAAGGAACAGTGGCCCGCGCATTGCGCGGGCGTGTTTTTCTGAGGCGGGCAACAAAACGACGTCGTTTTGAGCCATTAAGGTCGGGTCGCGCCTTGCGCAGTCGAAGATTCTGAAAAAGGGAAAGAAACGACGTCGTTTTGAGTCGACCGGAGGTCGGCCCGCGCAATGCGCAGCCGATCAATTTCCGGAAGTTACGAAAATGCCCCTGACCTTTTCCTTTAATGCCGGTTGAATCCCTAAAGCTGCCAAAATTACAGAAATACCCCTGGGCTTTCCGAAAAATTTCGGTTGTGTCCCTAAGAGCGCTGAAATGACGGAAATGCCCTTGGACTTTCTGGAAAATTCCGGATATGTCCCTTTTGCTGCGGAAATTACCAAATTGCCCCCAGAATTAATTTTTAATGAAATAAATGTTTAAAAATTATTTAAAAATTCCAGAAAATTATAGAAAAATACTAAAAATATAGAAATAATATTTAGGCATTAAATTTAATATTTTTGATTAAATATTAAATATTGGGGATTAATATTTAAATGTTTAAATATTAATCTAATAAGGTTACAAATTAGAAAATGATTAAATAAAATTTTTGGACAACCGAAAATGCTAAATTTTATTTGGTGAGCCAGGTTGTCCGTAGGGAATGTATTTAATATCAAGTTAAATTAATTTATTAAGGAACGAGGTTAATATAATTAACCTTATTAGTTAATAATTAACTCAATACCCTAAAATTAAAGGGCTGGGTAGAGTTAATTACGTTATAGATGATATTAATTAATTAAATTAATATCATGAGAGGTTAAATAATTATTATTTGATTATTTTATGATCATAGGTTGATCGAGTTAAGGGTTTGAGATATCAATTTAAATAACTGGACGCCAGGCAAGTTCTTCAGTCCCTTTTATGTTAAATATTGAACTATTATGATATGTAATTCTTGTTTTAAATGCATACAAATTATGTGCTATGTGATACGTGATTAATATGACCACAATGTGTTCTTTGTGCAACGATATGAGATATATTGCTATATTGAAGCACAAGCACATGATGTATGACACACACCAAGCATGATACGGTATGTGCTATGTGAATTATAACTGTTGAACTTGCTAAGCCGTTGTGCTCATTACTTGCTCAATAACATTTTTGCAGGAAAGAAATGACATTTAAGAATATTAGATTTTGTTAAAAATGAATTGCCTAGAAGGTAGAAAACATGATTGTCATATTATAATGCAATGTGGATAATTTGCCAATGTTACCTTGATGTTTTGTATGAGTCTACAAATGAGATCCAAATAGGACGAGCTAAGTTAAATTATGAGCTGTAATTGTACAAGATAAATATTATGACAGAGATTATTATAAGTCTAATTATGAATGATGATACAAAGAACATTTGTATGGATATGAATTATATTAAATTTGAATGCCGGACTTTATGATACAAGTGAAAGAAAGGAAAAATAAAGGTTGCGATCCAGGGACTAGGATCGAGATGTAAGGATTTTAAATATCCAAATATTTTAATACAATGATTAAGTTGAGAAAAAGAAAAATTTATACCGGAAATTTGGTAATTGATGATATTGATATTAAATAATGGATCAATTTAGGTGATGAAAGATTTATTAACGGACCGAAATTTGGACGTAATGAAAATAATGTTTATTAAATACAAGATTTAAGGGAATAAAGTGGGTCAAATTTCGGGGTCGTTACATCAATTTTAAGCAAAACTGTTATACAAATTTTGAACATTTTCAATTGCGTAGACCTCCTGAAAATCATGAAAAATTTATATTCACTTTCCCTTTTGCATCACCATTTTATCATCACTTGTTTTTTAAGTTTCATAAAATTTGTAGTTTTGTTCATTTATTTTCTTTTTCACCACATTTTTTTTAATCGTGTCTAGTGTAGGTTAATTTTTTTAAATATGTTAGTCTTGTTTAGATAGTTAGGTTCTTTATTTTATTTTCCTTTGAGTACTAATGATATTCTAACGTGTTTATGATTTTATTTTGTTATAATACAATGCGAAACCAATCAGGTGTGATCTTTAACTTAGTATTTGATATTGTCACTCATTTTCTTTATATGTGGATTTATACACCTGCATTTTTGGTTGTATGTAAGGAAACATTGAGGACAATACATGATTTAGGTATGAGGGAAATGTTTGCATTTTTGTTGTTAGATTTTTATTTATTTAGGAAATTAAAAAATTTGTTCAACTTTTATGAGTTGAATTAATTCCAATAAGTGTTCGCGGAGTAAAAATATTAGTAGGATTAAAAGATTTAAAACTCTTAAACCTTTTATAAGATACAAAATCTTAGTTTGGAACATCATCTTAAATAAAATTAAATTTATATGCATTTTTGCACTTCACGTTCACATTAATTTTTAGTTGTGAGGTATAAACTATGAGTCAAGCAATCTTATTTAAAAAAAAGGAAAAAAAATAATAATACAGCGAGATAGAGTATAAAATGCACTCGTTGTTAGAAAAAAAAAGTTAAAAATTAAATAAATATAAATATTACTTCGATATCCATCAAATTAAAAAATAACATTGAAAAGTATGATGGATATAGGTAGTTTTGACTAGTCTATTTTTGTGATTTTTGTTACTCGAGTTAGTAACCCCTTATGAGTGTTTTTACATTTAGTGTCCTCAAGTCAATTAGTTTAGGAATCATTGGTCAAACGCTCGTTACATGGATAACTTTGAAAAACCTAAGAAAAATAGACATTGCACAAGTCAATAATAAGAAAAAAAATGAAAAAAAGTTAAAAACATGAGTTTGCTTGATTTTCTTGGTTAAAGTCCATACTAAGAGTTACATTAAATACACATGCATGCATCACGTGAAATTAATATTATGAAAGATGGTGTCTTAAATGAAGATGTAGTATTTTTGATAATATGAAAGAGTGATTTTGAATTTAATCTTGCTTATGTGTAATGCCCATGGATATTTAGAAGTTTTATTTTGATTTTATAATTAGTTAAACCCAAAAAGATTTTATTTTAAATTTTGAATTTTGAATTTTATGGGTATATTCACTGCAAACTCCCATGAGACAAAACTCGTCCACTTGGGGTAACTTCGAGGTTTAAAGACTTGTAGTATACGTTAAATACTATCGTGATTCCTACGAAAATGACTTAGGTTTAGTTAGGATTTTATTTTACTTATTTGTTTAGTTTTCTTGATTTTTATTTTGCTCGAGGACTAGTAAAAATCTAGGGTTAGGGGTATTTGATAAACATATTTTATACATATTTATTTCCTCTAAAAAAAAATAGATTTATTAGTTTAGTTGTATGTTTATTTTATTTTGATTGGACTTATTTTGGTTTTCAGGTTTTGGAGAATTAAAAGCCCAATTTGGTTCAAGCCCATGTAAAGAATAAGAAAGAAAGTTACGCTGCATTTGGTTGGGGATAAATCAGAATACAGAGATAAAGCTGTAGGACTTTTACAAGATAAAGAAGAATAAAAAATGATAAGTGAAGCTGGCTTTTTACACTATCACGATGCTTCATCAACTGATTATGAAAGAAAAGGAGGGGCATCACGTTGGAGACAAAAAGCGACACTGAAGTAATAAAGGAAAAGAAGGAGCAGAAGGCTTTTGAATCAAATAAACAAAGTTGGGCACGGAAACCGATGAAGCAATAAAGCAAAATAAGGAGCTTGGTAACATAAAGCAACAATGCAGCAAGAAAGTAAATAAGGAGCAGCTTGGCGTCATCAACTTTGTGGATGTTGCGTTATTGCTTAATCCTTATTGCTTTTAATTTTGTCATGTATTGCTAAAATTATTTCTGAGGTGTAAGATAAAACATTATTAATTATGTAATGTTCTAAAATTTATTATAAATTCTCAAAATGGTTTAAATGTTATTAATTCTTGTTTATTTGGTTGATTTAAATTAAATTATTTCATTCATAATATCACGTATTTTGAATAGTTTCAATTAGTTTAATTTAATCCAGGTTGCGATTTAAAATCTAAATTAAGAACTAAGATTATTTATTTTTCAAAACGGTGGATACATTTAATGCTTTGGATTTATACATTTAAACCTTGAAAATAATAATATACAAAAAAAAATATTTTTATGAACTTAAATGAATAATCTTGAGAAAATATTGAATTGATTTTTAAAGTGCTACTCCGAATTAATAATGAATAGTAAGATATGCATAATTAATATTATGAATTCTGAACCTCAGAACCTTCTTCCATTAATTAAAAGTTAGTTTAATTATTAGTCTTAATTTTCATTATATTTAGTTCTTAGTTTTTGTGATGATCATAAATCTGGGTTCTTTAACCTCGGGTTTGGTTCTCACTGTACAATACTTAACAACAATGAAATACATAAATTGTATTCAAACTTTGCGGAATAATACAAAAGGTTACTTAACAAAAAGCTACACTTCCCAATGTTTATTAACCTTAATCTTAATCATTACATATCTTAAGGAAAATACAAAAGATTTACAAAGTAATTACATAATAGTAATTTAAACTAGCATATATCTACTAAATTACGCATTTGCTTTCCCCTTGCCTTTGTCTGACTTAGAGCAGTCGGGCTTAGCTGAAATATAATCATGATATAGCAAGAATGAACAACTAAATGGCTCAGCAAGTTTATAAACAACAACATAAGATATATCATGATGAAGGGAAATAACTTCAAGGTTTTCAACAATAACAATTGTGAAAGATATCAAGAATCAATGTTCAATATAAGAATGAATTGACTCTTTACTGCTGAGTGATCTTTAATGACCGTGAACTGCTACTAAGGTAGAACAGACATACAATGTCTGACACCTTGTTAAAAATAACGGGACACTTGAGGGGATCAGTCTTCTCATGTCCTATGTATATGCATAACATTTAGTTTTCTTGCGCAAATTCGGTTACCCGACAATATAAAAATCCCCTTTAACTAGGGTTGTTCTTTCTTAGTCTTCCTATAAGAATCCGCACCAGCCAATGGTTTAGATAAGTTTTTAAAATATTCAATTAGATGAATTTAAACATGCATTTGACTAGCCGAAATAATTAGCTTAGACATTCTTAAACAGTTCGTAAATTACTGAACTATAACATTTGCAAAGGCACTATATGCGAATACAATACAATAATGATGTGAAGTAATTTTCAATAATTAATTTACTCAAAGGTCTGTCAAATAACTACGAGTGTAGATACTTGCTCAACAATAATTGAATTGCTCAATGTAAATAAGGTTGAAGAATACTTGCAACAATAAATACAAGTTAGGGTTAAGAAGAAACTTGTCTCGTACGTAGTCTACTGCTAACCAATTCAATTTAATTCTCTTTAGATAAACCTAACAATTAATCAAGTTGATCTTTAAATTAGTATCATATACACATTCATATGAGAATATCTATATATTTTACATCTCTAATACATAATCACATAATTATCTAATTACGAATATTTAAACCCTTAGGAAATATTATCATCACTTGATGATATTTCAATCACATTAAACCTATATTAATTATTTAATAGAGTTCAAACTCTTATATAATATTATTAATAATTTAATAATATTTTATTAACCTTCTAATATTATTAATCATTTAATAATATTCTATTACATTATCTAAAATTATTAATTATTTAATAATATTTTATTAATTATCTAATATTATTAATTATGTAATAATATTTTATTCATTATCTAATATTATTAATCATTTAATAATATTTTATTCATTATCTAATATTATTAATTATTTAATAATATTTTATTCATTAACTAATATTATTAGTTATTTAATAATATTTTATTAATTTATCAATATTATTACTCATGTAGTAATATTTAAGCATTTACAAATGTTATAAACATTTAATAACCTTTTAATCACATATTAATATTATTTATCACTTAATAATATTTTATTACAAATAATACCAATGGTTAACTTTTTAATTGTGTTATCTTTAGTCTTTATTTTAAACATTTAGCTACCCATTAGTTATTAATAAACTCCATATACAAATTCATTTTACAAGTTTATCTTGGGTTTTAAGTCCCTAACGGTGTTTCGTTTAGACTTTTTATTAACCGATAAGTTAAACCGGAGTTCTAACTTGGTAAAACTTTAAAATATCAAAATTTTGACTTTTTAAAACAGGGTCAGCGCTGGCGGCGCTGGCCATAGGCTTATTATAGAGCCGGCGACGCTCAAAGCAGAAGGTCCGAGCGCTGGCGGCGCTCGTTTTGGCTGTCCGGACCTCTTTTACTAAAACTGCCATAACTTATTCATTTTAAAACATTTTAGGGTGATTCTTGAGTCCATTCTCATCATAATTTCCCCATCTACAACTTATCTTTAGATCACAAATCCACATTACAAACAGAACTAGGCTAAAAACTGCTCACAAGGACAAAATGATATCTAACTTCACAAATCCTTGGTTTTATTGGTTCAAACTTGAACAAAATAACATCTATACATTCAAATGACACCAACTCAGTGTTGTTGTCTTTCTAACTTCTTGTTTTACAATATTTCATGGTTCAATCACATTTTTGAAAATGTTTTGACACGAAAAATTAAGATTGAACCATCTAGGGTTTCAAAATGATCTACGTTGCGGTAAAATCCATAACTTCTTTGTTTTTGCATATTTTTGAAAGGTTCAAAAAGGGTTTCTCTTTAAAACTCATAGATCTAGCTTTCTAGTCATAAAAATCCAATTTCTGATTTGTACATTTCAAAATACAACATTAAACATAACATGTATCGTTAGGGTTTTACCGGTAAAACGTGTTATGAATATTTCTACAACTTTTATGCATTTCTCACATACCAAATCATGTTATAAACACATAGAGCTATGAATATACATATATTACATAGTTAAATATATCTAGACTAGCAAAATGAGTTTTGATCGGTTAAAAATAAATTTTAACCGTTCAAAATCATTCTAGACTATAAAAAATGAATTTTAAGAAGAGATATAGCACTTTTAAACCTTTGGGTTTTGTTTGCTCTTCTTCTCCTTCTACCGAAGTATATTGTGTAGCTTGAGGACATTCACTAGGACCTTCTCTTTTCACTCAACACCTAAGTGTATCTTCCTTTTTCTCTAGAAAATGCTCTCACTTTCTCTCTTTTATGCTCTAGCAAATGAACCAACAAGCTTGGCTCAAGTATGGAGCATCATATATATAGTCATCAACTAACACTTCATTAGTTTGCTAATTCACCCATGTTGGTGAAATTAAAGGCTAATCAAGCTTACTATTTCATTGAATGACCAAGTGATAGACATATGGAATGACTAGGGTGGTTGAACAACTTACGACAAGGAGTGATTTAGAAGAAACTAGGAAATCAAGCAATCCAAGTGGGACCTTCAAAAAATTCAGCAAAATGGGATTTTTCAAGCCATTTTTCCTTTAATTTTTCTACTTTAATTATACATACATACATACATATATATATATACATACATATATATATATATATATATATATATATATATGTAACAATTTTGACTAATTTTGACTTTCTATTGGGCTCCACTTTGGACTCTAGGATTAAATATATTGGGCTCATCCATTTAATTGGTTTGGGCTCCATTTAATTAGCACATTGGGCTAGCATTAAATATTTTAGGTTACATTTAATTAAATCAAGCATTGGGCTTTATTTAATTAATTATATGGACTAGTAATTAAATTAATTACATGGGCTACTAGGTTAATATCTTTGATCTAGTTTATCAACTCATTTGGATTTAAAATATAATCCAATTAGATTTGCTTTAATTAATTATACACCTTGTTTTAATTCTTTAAATAAATATACGCATACACAAATACATTTATTTAATTATCTAAAGTGCAATTAATTATTATAAAAAGTTTAAATTCATTGCTAAATATTTAATAAGTATATTTACAATGACTAATGAAATTCGTGGTCATTACAGTTTTAATTAATTCAACAGTCACTTTTTATTAACTAGATTAGAATTAAAATCAATTTAGATTTAATTAATCATTTAATAATTCTCGTGAGATCGATCTTATACTTTGCATAAAACTATTTTATAATAAATTCGTGCGATTGCGAGTATTTTGCAAAATTTAAGCATAACACCATGCACAAAAAATATACATCTTTACAACAAAGGAGCTTTAGTGTCTAATATATAAAGAGTATGCCTCATTCGAAAAACGAAAAGAAAAGGGTGACTTTTTAGGTAGGATATATGGATGTGGTCCAGTGGCTAAAGGTCTGCCAGCTTCTTGTGGACTGACTTCTCTTTAGGTTCCGAGTTGTTTTTGGGTGTTATGCCCATGGACGGAATTAAATTCCAGAGTTTAAGAGGGGGGAACCGAGCTAATTTTAGTAAAATCTCATTATGTTATCTAAACTTGCCGAAAATATAGATGCATCTCATTATTGGAAAAGGTTAGCCTATCTTTTTCAAGTTTATAATTTTATTGAAATATTCAAAAAAGGAAATTGTAGAGGGGATTAATCAAACATCTAATTTATCATGGAAAACAATAATGTAAATTCAAGTCCAATAACTAATATTGGAAATGGGATATTTACTGTTCACTACTTCACTCACTGCAGCAAAATTACTATTCACATACGATACTTTTCAATATTCAGGGGTTATTTGTCTACTTATAGCATTTTAAGCTAGTCACTGTTATGTCACTACATCCTGGTCCTCATCAATGTCTAAAATTTTAGTTACATGCTTAATCTTGACCTTACCGAACAATATCTTGGGAGGTTTTAAATTATTTGCAATCTACTGATTTATGAATTTTGAATAAAGAAATGTGGATTGTGAGAATATGAGAAACCTTAAAAACTTTTCTTGTACATATACATATATATATATACACACACACACACACACACACACATATATATATATATATATATATATATATATATATATATATATATATATATATATATATATATATATATATATGTATGTATATTGTTTGCATTGGCTTTATATTATATGATCCATTCATTTTGTTTCATGTTGTTTCAGTTTCTTGATTTTATAGATTTTTAGTTGGAAGAAATTGAGGTTTTACTAGTTTCAAAATTTCTCACCAAAATTTATTTTCTTACAGGCTTGAAAGGGTTTGGGCCATTGGTAATATGAAAGGTTCAAGAAAGTATGTTGTTGGTTTAGAGTTTTAAGGGTGTTTTACATTGAATTGGTTTCATGAGTTCGCTTTAGTGGCTCAATGGTTTAAATGATGTATATAATATTTTAAGGGATGAAGTATTCAACTATTGTATTGTAATATGAGTGATTTAATGATGTATATAATATTTTTTATGTTTTATTTTATATTGTATTTGTGTTTGTTGAATAAATGTGCATTATTATTTTATTTTTTTTGAAATCTAAAAAAGTTATAGCAACGATCATCGATCGTAACTATAGCGTTTCAAAAAACACAGGCCTTTAGCAAGGGTCGACGACCGTCTCTATAGACATCTATAGCTACGGTAATGACCATATATATACCAATAACTTCCAGTGATTGTTGGTAAAGAGAAAAAACACGGCTTTGGCATGACCTTTAGCTATGGCCGCGATGGTCGGTAAAGACCTCAAATTAAGACCGTAGCTATAGGATTTATCGAAGACTTCTAAGGCGAGGGTCCCAGACCGATGCTAATACCTTTAGGGACGGTCTTTTGGCCTAGATCAATTTTCTAGTAGTGATTTAGCTTGTTACACTAACACACGACTTAGTTAATTGTTGTAATAGCAAGGTAGCTAGTTTTATTGGATTAGTAACTTGTTACTTCCACTTGGACTTAATTAGTTGTACGTTTAATTCCAGTTGTTTGCCTTCATTCAGAACTTCATACGGTGTTGTTGATTTGCTTTGCACTTTGTCAACACTGTATTTGATCTGGGTTATGAAGTTTATAACATATCCCATCAATTATATTCAAGTTTTTACGTAACTGTCTAGCATTAATAGTTGTCTATTGTATGTTTTTGTTAAATGTGACGTCCTGATCAACAGATATGATAAGTTAGAATATGTTAATAGTTGTAATAACTTAATTGATAATAGTTGAACATCTTAGTATTTATAGTTTTAACTTAACTCTGACGACAAATTAATAAGCCAACTATAATTAGTTAACTTTAAAATCATTTGTCCAACATTGAAGTTCTTAATCAAAGGCAAAAAGATTCATTAGAGAAGCAGTTCCTTCTTATCTTTAATCGTCTGACCAGTTTTGGCTAAGTAGTTGACCGATTTTGAAGGACAATGTTAACTGAATATTATTTTACTAGTTAGACAAGCACTATTTCACATTGAGTTCAACGAACTCTTGCACGCGCCCGCATACAAAATTATACGGTCACAATATATATATATATATATATATACACACGCGCGCGCGCGCGAGCGTTTATTGATTTTGTTAGGTTAAGATTGTTATAATATATACTAACATGAAGTTCTATACATTTTTACTGTATTATAATAAATATTATATTTGTGTTGGCTCATAAATAAAATAATAATAATTATTATAAAAAAAATTATAATTTTTTATAATAATATATGATACGACAACATCACCCTTAGGTCCAATATATATAAAACTTTTAACTCATATGACATACAAGTCTGAAACTATATTTTATTAGAATAATCAGCAGATTGACAATTACGGACACGTTCTACAAGCTGGCGGCCAGAGAGAATTTAACTTAGTGGAGGTACCAGACATTTAGTAGCCGAAAGTTTCGGTAATGAAACAATAATTAGTTGATACAATTTGGTGATGTTTTTCATTTAATTCTTTTATATGCTGAAAGAAATATATGATGGTGATTTCTCATCAAGGCCTTAATAATGTGTATTCCTAAATAATATATGTCTCTTCGTCCAATTGGTAGAGGTGCGTATGGCATTGTCTGGTAACACTTTCTCTCTTTGTGTCTCTCTGTCTCTGTCTCTCTCTCTTTCTATTAATCTTACACCGTTCATATAAAAATTTTACAGTACAAAAGGGATTTTTTTTTTACCCAGCCGCTAAGTAGCAGCTAGTAAGAAAAGGGCTGACCTCTAAACAATTTTTTGTCACTCTACGACTAGAAGGACTAGCGGTCATACCAAATTAAGCAAAAAAAGAGACCCTGAGCAAAAATAAGTTGAATATTGCGGTTGATCACTTTACGACTTAAAGGAGTAGCAGTTGGCCACTCTATAATTCTGTAAAAAGGTTAGTCACTCTACAATTTTTGGTCACTTTACGACTAGAAGGACTAGCGACCAGGCCCAATTGGACTAGACTTTTTTTTTTGCTCCAGCCGCTAGTAGGAGTAGCGGTGCAAAAAAGACAAAAAATGTCGTCGTTTTTACTAGCTGCTAGTAGGATTAGCGATTGGATAATTTATTTTTTTCTTTTTGCACCATTAGAGCTCCACATGGACGGTGCAAGATCAATTTACTGGAATAGTACCTATAGCAACCATTTGCTATGGGTCATTCATATATATATATATATATATATATATATATATATATATTATTTTGTTATTGTTAACTTTTTAAAGCCAACTTACAATATTTTTTAACTCAAAATTAACATGAATTCTTTTAATTTTAAGAAATGTAAACTATCTAAAGAGTAAATTTTATAAATTTTATTACTTCATAATTTTTAAAAAGTTATCTTAATTTTAAGTTTGAAAATGTCTCAAATTAATTTTTTAAAAATAATAATAATCATATAATTTAAAATGAAATGAGTATTATACTACAATATAAACTTCCAACCATATGTATATAAAATGAGCCGAGTTTTTACTTGTCGATTTTGAGTTCATGTTTGATTAATATTTAAACAAGTCGAGTTGTTCCGATCTTTAAATAAATCTAAATTTTGTGGGAACGAGTTTAACTTATTTAATAAATAGTCAAGTCGAGCTCGAGCATATTTTAAATAGACATGATACAATTCAAACTTAAATATATACTTAAATACGAAACGCCACACTTGTTTAAACTCGAGTCGCCGGGTTCTCCACCTTGAAGTGATATCTCTTCAAAAAGGGACTTGTTTGTGACAGCCATGCATCCTGTTGAGTTCTATATGATCAGTCAATCTCCAATATAACATGATCAAATGGTTTTGGATATGCATGTCACAAAAGATCATCAAAGCCAGTAACTCTACATATGTGATCATATATACTCTGAAATACACGTTATTATATATTTTAATATTTTCATTTTTATTATTTTATATGTTTATTTTATTTTATAAAAAATAAATTGAGTTGAAAAATAAATTTTAGAAACTTTTAAGTTAATTTTTATTTAGACTCCAATAATTTAAGAGATGTGCAAAGAAAAGGCTCTTGAAAGATTATCATGTAGAAGTTTAAGTCATCAAAAATAAAAAAAAGAAATTAAATTACTTAAAATTAAATTAGGGCACAAATTATTTTCCTTATAAATAGATTTGTTTTAGGGAGAAGGGGTAGTCTTTTTATTTCTTATTCCTTCTCATCCGGCGGCTAAGCTAAGGAAGGAGCAGGGAAGTTTTTTTTTTTTTTTGCATTCGCAGCAGTTTTGGTAAAGAAACATAGTCAGATAACTTTTTGTTTTTTCCCCTCTTTTTCCATTCATCAGGCACGAACTAAGAATTAATCAGGGAGTTTATTAGCTTAATTTTTGGTCATATTCTTTATTAATATAATAATTGTTGTTTTTAATATTGTTTCATTTAATTTTTATTTTATTTCATGCAATTAATATTAGTAGTTTTAAATTTTGTTTTTCTTTACTATAAATTTCATAGCTAGCTAAAATTTTAATACAATACTTAGAATGAAGATAAAATTATGTATTACGGGGTACATATTAATATTTTTTTCTGTCCCGAAATTAATGTCTAACCAATTGTTTTGTTCTTTTATTTTTATCTTCGCAAATTCGTTATAATTTTTATATTAATTATGAGGTTTTGATAAGTTATAGTTAATCTGTGAATTTTTCATAACTTATGTTTGTCCATATTCATTACATGAATCATTATTTTTTTAAAGGGAAGGAAAACTAAATTGAAAATTAATTAAGATTTTTTTTTAATTATTAGGTTAGTATTTAATGGATTCGGATTACTAGGTAATTTTTCTCATTATTAGTTTTCATTATTAATTTTTAATTTGCATTTGTTAGTTAATTAATCATCTTCACAATTTTTATTTCTAATTTTGCTGTAATATAAACTAAGGATTTAATAATTAATTTAGTCTATGTGGTTTGACCTGTACTTGTCCCCTTTTCAATAGACACTGTGCACTTTAAGTGAATAATTTGTCCAATGTGTAGATCGAATTTTATTAAACGAGACATGAATTGTCTGATTGCTGATTATAAAACATTTTTCTTTGTTAGTTTCACCGGAATCATATACTTCTTTCAATCTAAATAATAGAGTTGTATTTACTTTTGAGAGTTTTTATTTTATTCTTTTTAGAAACAGAAATAAAATGTTTTTGATAAATCCCATTTTTGTTTCTTTTGAGCCTTGTAGAATTCTTTTTGCTCTTCTTATTAAAACTCTTAGAGCTAAAAAATCCTTAACAGTACATAATTTTATCACATCATACTCAAATATGCATTACATGATATATTCACATATCATAAACGGAATTCAATTTTTTTGTTCCATCCTCTATCGTATATGATATAATATTATTCTCCATGTAATCTTTATTCAGCTATCAAGTAATTTTATTTAAATAAAAAAAGATCTATCAAGTAATTGTATTTAAATAAATAAAGATTAAGTGATAGTAATATATAAAAGTAGGACAGTAGATGAGAGAGATTGTGAGAACAAAATTTGATCCATCAACCTCAGCAAACAAATTAACAAAAAAAAATAATTTTTTTTGATCCATCACAAACCCAGCCAATTCCTAAGCAACCTCAGCAACAAGTTGAAAATATTCAAGCTCCTCATCACGTGACTCGCTCATGCATGAAGATTTCTCACCTATAATAGCCAATATGGGGGTTAAGTCCCTAGGGTGCACGTCAACCTTGAGCCCAAATTTCATGAACAATGTCAATGACATTTTCTGCTCCACACGGTGTCCGGCAGCCACCGTCAACCGGTGGCGCAGCAACAATGCCGCCGCAATTGACTTCATTTGCAAATAAGCCAAATCCTTACCCAAACATATCCTTGGGCCCGCATTGAAGGAGACAAATTTAAACGGATCTTTAGCTTCAAATTTTGTACCATTTTCTGATAACCATCTTTCTGGTCGAAAATCTAGGCAATCTTCACCCCAAATGAATTTCATCCGACCCGACGAATATATCGAATATGTGATCGATGAACCTGCCGGAACAACCGTGCCGTCCGGCAATATGTCGTCGGAGATCACGTGCTTTGAGTCCTCCGGGACAGATGGGTATAGCCTCAGGGTTTCTGATAATGCTGCTTTAAGGTATATCAATCGGTCAACTTCCTCAAACACTAGGGGATCATCAAGCCACTTGTTGGTGTCACTGCCACGTGTCTCCAACAGAACAGTGCATATCTCAGTTAATATTTTTTGTTCCACTCTTGGGTTGCGGCTGACCAGCCAGAAGAACCAGCTCAGCGCCACCGATGACGTGTCACGTCCAGCTAGGATGAAGTTGAGTACCACGTGTTGGAGGAATTCGTCCGTGTAGGATTCCGTTTTCTTCATGAACCTTGAGAGGAGGTCATCATGTGGGACCCGGCCACCGTCATTTTGCTGACTCAGCAACTCGAGCTTACGTGTCTTGATGATAGATTGCAAGTATTGGTCCACGTGTTTAATGCTTTGGGTCAAGCTGACCTCCATCCCTAGCCGAAGCCATTTCTTCAGCTTCCAAATCATCTCGGGCAAAATAAAGCGCTGCAGCGTGGCTTCAGTAGCTCGGTCAAATGCCGAGGCGAAGCTGTTATCAGGTAGGCCAGGGGAAAGCGTCTCTGGGTCCTTACCAAAAGCCAAGCCACAAATGTTATCAAAAGTGAGCCGAAGCAAGAGGTCCTGCAAATCAACCGGCTTGCCTTCAATCTGAGCCGTCTTAAGAATCGGGCAAAACCTGAGCTTGATAGCTCGGCTTACCCACCTAGCCATGGCTTGGCGCAATGTTCTGGTGGTAAATTCCAGTGCGGCAGTCTTACGCTGGAACACCCACGTGTCACCATCAGAATTAAAGATCCCCTCCCCTAGCAAATCATGGAACACACTTTGCCAGGTAGGACCCTTGGGGTAATTATCGAACCTAAGCTTCAAAATATGCTCCAAGTTCTTAGGATCGCACGTGACCGTAACGAGCCCCTGCTTCCTTGCTAGAAACGGGATCGCGGATATGCAGGTCTGGTACGTGCCGCCACACGCGCGTAGGTTGTCAGCTATCCAGTCATGCATCCTGTTAGAATGCTGGATCAATCCCGGAAGACTGCCCAATAAGGGCCAAACACGTGGACCCTTCAGCGACTGCGCCATGAACCTAAACCACACCCAATAAGCCGTCATCACGGATAAAATGATCATGACCGCTGATGTATCCATCTAAAACAATCAGCGCAGTAATTAAATAAACCCCAACAATTAACTATTTGAATATTATAACCACCACCGGAAAACCACCCCTGGCTAGCAGCCAGCAAACCAAGATAACCTAAAAAAGAAGAAGCAGAATTAACGTGGGAATATAGCCGTTAAGGACTTGTAATTTGAAAATATAAGCTAAACTCGGACGTGTCACTAAAATCAGGACAATGCCAGTGAAGAGAGAAATAAGGGAGGAAGAAGAGAAGAGGGTGTTGTGAGTAAAAGTGGAGAAAAACGAGTGTTATATATAAAAAGAAAAGGGAGGCAATTAATTAATAAGCGGGCCAACAAAGTGTAGAAATTTGGCAAATATGATTACTAAAATTTGTGTAGAAAGATTCTTAGAAACAGCTACGCCTACGCCAAGTATTGGGACATTAAATGCCAACAGAGGTTGTTGGAGGGATGAGAGCCAGCTATCTAACAAAGTAAACAACCACTTTTATCACAACAATATGTTAAGTCTCTTTTCAGCTTCACTAATATTGTTCAACACTTATAATTGAAACCAAGCAAATTAAACCGGCCGGCCCATAATAAATATCTCTTTCTCTCTCCTCTTTCTCTATATGTATAATACTAGTAATATTTATATTAGTAGAATGATGATAGAATTAAAGATAAGTGTAGGGTGTGGTATTCTCACCTAATTTGGCACGAAAGAAGTAGTCTGTCCTTAAATTCTCAGCTAGCATTGAATGAAGGGGGGAGAGAGAAAGAAGAAGTAAATGGGCTTAGTTGGAAAAAGCCAACAACACATTTTATGTAGCTGCTTAGTTAGATGATTCAAGTGAACCACTTTTTTCTATATATATAAACAAAATTATTATTTATTATTTATTTATTTTGGAAGTGAATTATATAATATGATACTTAAGATAGTTTTACAGGAAAGGATAGAAAAATAAACATATGACATTTGGAAGTATTTTAGGTTACGTATTTATGTTCAGTTAGTAGTATTTATAGTTTTGTAGATATAACGTTTGGTGCGTTTTAGATCGAACTTGTGAGAATGAATCTGAACTCAAAATACAACACTGGTGAGTTAAATTTTCATTTGTAATAAATTATTTTTGAACGAATAAATTTTTTAAGTAAATTTGAACTTCAAACATATTAAAAGCACCGTATATTGATAAAAAAAAAAAAAAAAAAAAAAGTCTTGCCGACATATTAAGAGAAGAAGAACAAGTCTTTTTGTTTACGTGACAGTTAGGTTTGGTCAATGAGTCATGAGCTACCCTCTTACCAACGCTCCAATGCTGCTAACCCATTTATCACCTCTAATTTCTTTCTTTTTAATTCTTTAATTTTATCTGCTATAATATATTAAGTCTATCATTTCTTACCCCTTTCTTTCTTTCTTTCTTTTCCTTTTTTTCATCTACTATTAACCATGTAAGATCAATTGCATTACATGCTTATGTATTTGGTCTGTCTCAAAATTAGAGTCTCATTTTCCCTTTTTATGATGCAGGTCTGCTATAACATTCGTTTGGTGAATATTTTTAAGTGGGTCTTTTATTTTGGGAAATGTGATGTACAATTGTTTGCCCATTCCGATTACATACACACTTGAATATGATGTTCAATTATCATGATGCCGCTAGCTCATTTAGAATCATATCTATGGACGTAGTGTTTGCTCAGAAAGAATTGTTAGAATTTTTTTATTTTATTTTTTTGGTTTTTGTAGATTGAGCTAATTAAATCAGAAAATCATAACCAGGAAACAAACTAAACTAATTAATTCAAAAAAAAAAAAAAATCAATGTAGCATAATTAAGCTAGCTAATTATAATTACTGATTACAATATTTATCAAACTATATATTAGCATGAATAATACTATGTGCATCAATAGTAAGACTTATGTATTGATTATCACTAAAAATGTGTTAAACATTCAATTGTAGACCCCGCTTACTATTTTTTTTTAATAATTTATCTACCCGATTTGTATATCATTTTTTGTGTATAATTACATAACATTACTCATAGTAGCATATAAGATGACGTTTGATATTGTCATAACAAAAATAATATTGGCAGAACATGAAATATTGTTTAAAGTATCGATATCGGTAGAACAATATAAAAATGTTGCTAAATGTAAATTTGCTTATTGTTTTAAACAATATCAATGGTCTAGCTATATACAAGATTGTTAATATGAATATTAGACAAATTTGCTGAAAATTAAGGACAAGTATACATACACTAAATTCGGACACAACATTGATCTTAACCATTAAAAGTGGGGTTAGACACAAATTTTCGTGCTAAGCCACACTTTTTAATAATTGAGATCAAATATTGTGTCCGGTTGTAATATACTTAGACTTATTCGAAAATTAAATCTACTATATTTTCTTTGATAGCGAAAGTCTTGACACATCAAAAAATTAATTAATTAAAGTTAAAACACCATGAAATGACACTGAGAAAATTATTAGTTGAGAAATTATGAAAGCGGTGCCGAGCTTAATTAGTAAATATCAATTTTAATTAATTCAATTTTCAAAATACTTTAAAATTGTTCTCAGTTAAGTTGCCACTACTGTACTATAGCCCTCCTTTATTAGTGGCTGTAGTCTTGCATCATACTAACTAGATAGTTTGTATTCTTGGTACCTCGTTCAAAATTAATTCAATTAGCCTAGACCAAAAATAAAAATAAAAATTGTTGGACCAAAAATAATTATTTATTTACTCTCTCTGTTTTAAATTATAAAATTACTATTAATTTTAAAAAAGTTAATTTCAAACTCAAAATTGACGCGATTCATTTAAGTTTTTAAAATAATAAATCTTAATAAATTCATCATATTTATAATTTTATTGATATAAACTAATTGAATTTATGTTAACTTTGAGTTTAAAAATATTTTAAATTGACTTTTTAAAAATTAATATTAATCTTATAATTTTTTATTTTTTTTAATTGAAAGAGTGTGACTCGTGCGGAGCTTTTTATTATGAGGTGGTTCTACTTTTTTACATCCACAATTGGCCTTTAGTTTGTTACTTCTAGATATTTTTTGACCCTTTTTACAGCTGATTTAGCTGGCAAATTAATATCGGCAGGCTCATTTCTTCAATTAGTCCTCATGTTCCTTGAATGGGTCTGTTAGTTGGTGGCACGAAAAGCGTTTTCTTATGTTCAAAAGGAAGAAAACCGAGACAGATTCATTGTTGATCGACTTTTAAAAAAAAATTATTTTTGAAAGCTGTGTATGATAATAATATTTTTTTTAATTCTCACATAAGTAATCTCCTAACTCAGTTTAAATAGCAAAAGTGATATTAAGTGAAAGTTAAGATTAAACATATTACTTTTATGGGCGTTTGTTACAAGATATCTGAAATAGTTATTTAAATATTTGATAATGTGAGTCGGTCATTTTACTAAATTATATTTATTATATTAATAATCTTATATTTTTGGTAATCTCATACTCTGGTAAGGTGTCAAAATTTTAACCTAAAGTGGGTATCCGAAAGACTAAAAAATAGATAATAATCTTATATTACTATATCTTGGTCATCTTAAGATATTTCTATGGAAAAAAATACCCATCATATTTTAATAAATTAGACATAAATATTTTTATTTACACATAATTATAAAAAGTGTATCAAGCAAATATCCATATATATCAAACACACTCTTCTTTATTTGAATAATTTGGGCATAAATGTCATAATTTGTCCTTGTTCATCTTGTTTGAATATATTAATTATTATTTTACAAAAGTAATAACTTTAAATATATTTTATTAAATATATTGAATTAACTAGTTGGACAACATTTTGGATGTTTAATTTAATTTTACAAAAATTTATTGGTGAATTATTTGACATAAATTAGCATATGAAGCATTTTAGTAAAAGGTATATATATATATATATAGATATACACAGTAATCTTGAATTCGTACAAAAAACTCGCAACAACAATTATCAGTAATCAAATAACTTTTATCAAGCAAAAAATAAAATAATATATGACCAATTTCTATTACTAACAATCAAATACCCAACAATCTGAATTTCAGTGGGTATCTCACATGACCTATAACAAACACCCCCACTCTAATTTTTGGAAGAAAAATTATATATATATCGATAAATCTCGTGATCAAATTAAATTGCAATTAACGTGTAACTTTAAATGATAATAAATAAATAAATAATGTGCAAGTCCCTTCTTAATTATTTTATATCCTATGTGTTCGCATAGGTTGACGTTATGTTGATATAAATTTGTCGTCATATTTAGTGAGATGCTTTTGAAATATATGTCGACAAATTCATGGTAAAGTTAGATTGCGACTCACATGAAACTCTAAATGATAAGATAAAATAAATTAATATAATGACATTCCTAATTTTCTCCCAAGTCCCTATCTCATGTATCTACATATAAGTATTTATAATTGATATAAATTTGTCGTTATATATAACAACACTTTTTTGACAATTACTATCAAGTATTTTTTTTTCAAAGAAAAAAACACGAAAAAATAATCCTTTCCCATAATTAAATTTAACGATGACATACTCATATTTTAATCAACAACGAGAGACCTACAAATCCGTTACCCCAGATGAAGTTTGACATGGACAGGGATGTTTTCTACGTAATGTTTCTTTGTTTTTCTCTTGAAAAATTATTATCAATTTGATGTATCTTTAGACTTTAATCCAAGATTTTATTATAATATTCTTCAGTTTCAGAAATAAAATTTTGCCTTTTGTTCTCAGAAAAAGAAGATATATTTTTATTTTATGTTTATTCATAATTTTTTTGATTGTTTAATTTAACTGTAATAACATAATAATAGATCTGTGTTGATAAATTTGAGAATATTTAATAATTAAAACTATTTTTCTGAAATACAATATTGTAAATAAAAAACTTTTCTCTCTTTTCTTATTAGTTATATTTATTTGGAACAGAGGGGTGGTAGTTTAATTAGATGGATTGCGTGAGTTTGCATGTCACATTCGAGTTATTAGCAGGTCTTTGGGACACATGTTCCATGTCCAAGCCCCTCACATGGAGGGGTCACCATTTATTGACAAAGTCTTTATATTTAGACTTACTTCATGTGAGTTCAAGGTTGGTGATCGAGTTACTTCTAGTTTAGGTAACGCACACTCTTTTTGTAGTCAGTGGACTTACTAATGTGGTGTTCTTAAATATTACTACAACATTTGCGAAATTTTGAATGTATAATTATATAATATATTTAAAATAGTTAGTGTAAAATACTTTTTTTGAGTTTTTTTTTAAACCTTCAATTAAAGTTAATTTTTTTTTGAAAAAAATAATTTGTACGTCTTGGGAAAACAATAAGAGGTGTAATTTATTTTAAAAAAATGATATATATTGCGAATGTTTACATCAATTTTTCTATTGCCAGTTATGTAGAGA
Organism: Hedera helix; assembly: GCA_947179155.2. Lineage (NCBI taxonomy): Eukaryota > Viridiplantae > Streptophyta > Magnoliopsida > Apiales > Araliaceae > Hedera > Hedera helix. The sequence goes on along the minus strand of OX359264.1, from coordinate 8,979,375 downwards.
ATTATTAGTGATAATTTTTTTGGAGAGATGTTTAATAAATAATGCCCTCTTATAATTATATTTAATTTTATGTATTTATAAAATTTCGCAGATATTAATCTATCACAATAACTAACATGACTCTTTATTTTAAGATACACGGTGTTTAAACTTGTGTTGATAAATTTAAGTTTAGCATGGACAGGAGATGTTTTCTTTGTAATGTTTCTTTGTTTTTCTCTTGGAAAAATTATTCAGTTTGATGTAGTGTTAGACTTTAATCCAAGATTTTTTATTATATTCTTCAGTTTCAAAAATAAAATTTGTCTTGTGTTTATTAAAAAAAAAAGATATATTTTTATTAATTTTACGTTTATTCATAATTTTTTGAATGTTTAATTTGGGGTTTGTTTTCAATATGAAAATCATCCGTGGTTGAAAGCAATTTACATCCAGAACTCATGGAACATATCGAATAACAACACAACAGAAATCATAGTAAAAACAAATAAGAAATAAATAATCACACAGGATACAAAATTTTCGTCATTCACTCAAACGATGGACTACTACACGATCTGCGGCTAACAATTTCGCTATCTTTTGAAAATTTCGTATATCATATAATTGCAGGATATTTGCTCTTTATATAACATAATATAAGTAACCTTAATTCGTCCGAAAGTACAAAACTATTCCAGACGGGATAGAAATTGTAATTCTTTATACTTCTCGAGGTATAATGAACTACAGCCACATTTAGATCTGATCTATCTATTCGGCATTTCGGTTCTTCTTTTTCAAAAAGAACACAAAGACTATTCTTCTTCCTATATAATTCTCAACAGGTCTGGCTAAAGCAAAAGTAGATATCCCTGAATTTCACTAGCCCGGTCAAGAAGAGATTCACTAGCCCGGTCAAGAAGAGATTCACAGAGACTACTACTATTCGGGAATCTCTTTCTATGTTAGCTTGAAGCTACTGGCTAGTATTCCCGATAGGACGTCATCCAAATTCAATCAAGGCAAGGGGGCTTACTTTTCTTGACGTTGAGCCTCTATGAACATGCCCAATTACCTTTTGAATAGCTTTACAATAACTCTAAATTAAAATTCAAATCAAGTTTTACCAATAAGAACTCATTACCAAAAATTAGTCAGCAGGCAATAGTCCTACTTTGTGAGTGCGTTTATGTTGACTAAAGTCTACTTTGTGAGTTGTATTTATTCATTATGTATAATAGTAACTGTTTATATATAGTATTACTATATATGCACGAAGGGTAAAAATTTACTTTCTAAAAAAAACTCATGAGCTCTTTTTCTATTAAAAAAAAAAAGGAAAAAGAAAGAAGACATTGTTATATGATTTCTTATCTAATTTGGAAATATTCTTTCATTGTATTGAACCACTTTGAATTGGTTGAGTGACTCTTTATAAATTAGATTATTGCGGTGTGTTATGTAGTCATGCACAACAGGTCGGTCAAGCCTTGACCGTTGATTAGGCCGGGTCGGGTCGGGTCTTTAACTTTAGGCCTATAGGCTAAGCCAGGTCGGACTTGGCGCTTGAAAAGGGGGCTTATTAAAGCCTGTAAGCCAGGCCAGACCAACCCTTGGGTCAGGCTAGGCAAAGCCAGTCTGATCCAGTCCATTCAATTTTTTTTTTAATAATTTTAAATATTATAAAAACACCAATTAAAATTTTAAACTTAATTGAGTATTACTTAAAATTAATGTATTACAACTTACAAGTTACAACTTACAATAATGAATTAAAATATTGTACAATTTTAAAGATATTGTATTATTTTATACTATCATTAATAAAATATATATATATATATATATATATTTTTAATGAAAACTATCTTCTTCTTTTTTTATTATTATTATTTTACAAATGACTTTCTAGTTTTTAAGCTAAGTATTTATTAAAGTAAAGAAGAAATGAAATGTTGTCAGCAAAAAGTGTAGGTTGTTAGCTAGGTAAGAAAAATTCTTATATATTACACTACCCAATGTGTTTTCATGGATTTCTTTATTCGTATATAAACAAACATGCATGAATAAACGTATTGAAAGATGTCAATTTTATTTGGTTTATTGAATGAGTTGTTACAAAGAGAAAGTTTTCGTCTGTAGTGGGAGAATTGAAGTAGCAAAGAAAGAAAATTGAGTTTTGGGTGAACTAGGCCGGGCCTCAGACCAAGTCGGGCCTCAGGCCAGGCCTGACCGAGCTTGTTGGCAAGCTAAGCCGGATCTAAGCAAAAAAATATGGCTTGTTTGTGGCCTTCAGGTCAGGCCGAGCCAGATCAGGCCTGACTTTGACCAGGCAAGGCTAAAGTGTTGTCAGATTTATGTATAGACAAATTCACGCAAGTATACGTGGCCAACAAGTAATATAATAGTAAATAAAGTATCGATCCCACGAGGAAATAATAATAATAATATTCAAGTACTAATTTTATATCAACTCAATTTTATTTAAACAACCGATTCAAGTTTTATGGAATTAAATTAACTAATTAAAATAAGCTAATTATTAAGCAAATATGAATACCAGATTTAAAAGTTAAGACTACAACTTCCCCCAATGTTTCGCATAAATATTTTCACTCTCTTGACAACTATTTAATCAATACAATTCATTAAGCGGAAATTCATAAGTATTTATTAAATCTTTTCCAAGAGTTTGACAAAAATATCTATTCTAATTAATTTACTATATTCCTATGTAAAATAATTAAGAATAGATTCATTAAGTTTAAATTCCCAAAGCACTTACATGCAACATATAAATATATTCCTATTTTATACGTAATGCATGTTATCATATTTAGATCAAAATCTAGATTTCATCTTCCAATGCCATCTAGAAAATCAAATAATTGTATGGCCAAACAATTATAACATGTAAGCACAAAATATGATAAATGAATTATAAAGATTAATAATTGAAACAAGAGAGAATTAATTTATACTACACATTGGGTTCCATTGTAATCTTAAAATAAAATTAGCTCATAACTAAATAAAAAGAATTCCACAAATTAAACAACATCGTAACAAAAATTAAAGAGAAAAGAATAAAGGATAAACTATTTTGTAGCACTTCTTCAATCTCCAAATCTTGAACTATGTTGCCTCCTTTGCTTCAATGCTTCAATGTAGCTCTAAGTAATTGTGTGTATGTGCTTTCCCTTTGGCATGTATTTATAGGCCTCAAATATGTCCAAACCCTAATAGGACTTAAAACCCTAATAGGATTTATTTTTAAAAACCCTAATAGGAATTAAAATCCAATTTGGAATCAAAAAACCCTCAAAATCCACGAAATTCGGAATTACCGCGCCAGCCAAACGCGGCGTTGACCAAGTCAACGCGCGTTTATTTTTTTTTTTTTTTTTCTTCCGCTGAACAGCCGCGCATTGCGCGAACCGTTGCCTCTGCCGCGTCCGTGAAACGACGTCGTTCCATGTCCGTTCCATTCCTGACCGCGCATTGCGCGGACTGCTGCTGCTGTTGATCAAAACGGCGTCGTTTCATCTCCGTGTCTTGCTGCCTATACGCGCGCCATGCGCGGATGTCCAAATTCGCGGAATTACAAGTTTGCCACCGCGCGCTTTATTTACCATTCTGCCATTCCTTTTGCTATAATTACGTTTTTGGCCCTCAGACTTTGCAGAATTTACAACAATGCCACCAGTGATTAATTTCCTACAAAATAAAATATAAATTAATTAAAAATAAATAAAAATAATATAAAAATACTAAAAATAATAATAATTCATAACATTAAATAAAACACTTAAATTACTAAAAATACTTAAAAACTCACAATTAATTAAGTTTAAAAAATATTAAATAAATAGATATAAAATCTAATTATCAAATACCCCCAAACTTAACTCTTTGCTTGCCCTCAAGCAAAACAAAAATCAAAACTACAATTCTACCAAATGACCAAAAATTACTCGAGCAACTCAAGCAATGAATCAATATGAATTTCAACTTTATTCTCAAAGATTTTTAAATGATAACTTAAAGAAAATTTCAAAATTATGCAATGTTATAAAATTTTAACATATTTATTAATCTTACTCCATTCAAGACCCTTCGTGTGTGTGTGAATCCAAATGTATCAAACTAACGAAAAAAACTTAGATCCGCTCACAAAATTAAATGTTTCATAAAAGATAAAAATATATACAACAAAACTCTATACTTTTATTTTTCACATCACTCAAAGCTAATACATGCAAATATGACTTAGGAGATCAAAAAGTTTTAATCTTTTAAGCACCGCTAGGATTATTAATTTCTTTAATCTTCTTTTTTTTTTTTTTTTTTTTTTTGTTCTCAATTAAATGGGTGCATTTTATGCTCCATCCCATTTTTTTTTTCTTTTTTTTTCTTTTTTTTTTCCTTGGTGAGTGCATTTTATGCTCCATCTCACCAGCGAGTGCGTTTTACGCTCCATCTCGTTTTTCTTCACATATTTATGAGTGAGTGCGTTTTACGCTCCATCTCAACTCATCACATAATTCTCTTAATAATTTTAATAATCCCAGAAAATTCACTTAAATCATCTCTCCAAAATCATATTTTACTACAATTTTGCTTCAAGTTACGATCAAATAAAAATATAGAATTCAAAAATATCTATCATGAGCATTTAACCAAATAAACTTCACTTAAGTTAAAAACTAGCTTAAACAAATGGATATGTGCATAAAAATTTGAAGGATCTCAAATAAAATAATAATCAATAAAAAACCAAAATTCAAACTATGCAAAAATTTATCCATTTTTCAAAAGTTATTATATAAAAACCAATTTTTATCATTGACCAAAATTAATTCAACTAATTCATTGCCCAAGTGACACATCCTAAAAACTAAGTTACCCCATTTTCGTAGGAAACACGATTGCACTTAGCATGTGCAACAAGCCTTTAAACCCCTTGGTTACCCCAAGTGGACGAGTTTTGTCTCGTGAGGGTTTGTAGTGAATTTACCCACAAAATTCTAAAATTTAAACTAAAATAACACCTAAAAATTTGAAAAATTCTTTCAAATTTACCCACACCCCCAAACTTAAAACAGACATTGTCCTCAATGTATAAAATGAAGAAGATTAAGAACAAGGGACTCCCCTGAATATGTAGCATTTTTTCTCCTCATCTGCTAAGTCTGAGCTGCATTGAATAAACCTGACACAAAACAAAAACAATAATAAAATATTAAAATAAACTAAAATTTACTACTAAGAAAAATCTACTAAAAATAAAAATAAACTAAAACTAAAACTTGGGTTGCCTCCCAATAAGCGCTTGTTTTTAAGTCTCAGCCTGACTACTCCCTTTTCTCTAGTCTGGATCGAATTTATGTTTGATGAATTGCTTTGGAAGCCATGCGTTGACCACTCGCGCAACTATTCCGTGATACTTGAGACCCCCAAACTTGCGTTTATCCTTCTTCCTCCAATCACACTGACCTTTCAAACCCCCAACATTAATCTGAAAGCATTTTTCTTGACCACTTGGAGATTCTATTGCATTAAACACCTTGAAGGTCACCTCTTCATCTTGAACTCTCATAGTTAACTCGCCTTTTTGCACATCAATTAGTGTTCTCCCTGTGGCCAAGAATGGGCGCCCAAGAATAATCGGTATATCCCGATCTTCCTCAAAGTCTAAGACTATGAAATCAGCTGGAAAAATAAATTTGTCCACCTTGACTAACACGTCTTCAACTATGCCTCGTGGATAAGTTAGTGATCTGTCCGCAAGCTGCAGTGTGATATTCGTAGGTTTTGCTTCTTTCAATCCCAACTGCTGGTAAATTGAGAGCGGCATCAAGTTGATACTAGCTCCCAAATCACATAACGCTCTCCCAAAGAATTTTCTGCCAATCGTGCATGGAATTGTGAAGCTACCCGGATCTTTGAGCTTTGGTGGTAACTTCTTTTGAAGTATTGCGCTGCACTCCTCAGTTAACGCCACTGTTTCAAATTCGCCTAACTTTCTCTTCTTGGATAAGATATCTTTCATGAACTTTACATAGCTTGGCATTTGCTCCAGTGCATCGGCAAATGGAATGTTGATCTGCAACTTCTTAAATACTTCCAAAAATTTTGAGAATTGTTTTTCCAACTTTGATTTCTGCAGTCGTTGGGGGAAAGGCACAGGTGGTACAATAGAGCTCTGTTTGCCTGCCTCGTTCTTTAACATTGGGGTCTCCTGCTCTCCGTTACTTTCATCTTGCTTGTCACCCTCACTATTATCTTTCTGTGTCTGATTGGGAGTTTTCTCAACAACTTCGGGTAACTCCTTACCGCTACGAAGTGTTATTGCTTTGCACTGTTCTTTACCATCTCGTCTAGGATTGACCTCCGTGTTGCTTGGTAATGTGCCTTGGGGCCGGTTGTTGATGGCGTTAGCAAGCTGCCCCATTTGATTTTCTAGGTTTCGGATGGAGACTTCTTGACTGTTTATCCTTGTCTCATTCTGTGCAATGTACCTAGAAAGTAACTCCTCTAAATTTGTCTTCCTCTCCTGCTGTAGTTGGACTTGATTCTGAAATCCAGGTGGGTATGGTTGTTTTGGAGCAGGTTGTTGTGCTTGATTGTTGCTCCATGAGAAACTGGGATGATTCATCCACCCTGGATTGTAATTGTTGTTGTTTTGCTGCCTGTGGTAATTTCCAACGAACTGAACTGATTCTGCGTTGATTGCACATTGTTCACTTGGATGGCTTCCTGCACATAAATCACAAATAGCTGCTACATTCTGTATCGGCTTTCCTCCTAGAGCATCGATCTTCTTTGTTAATGTAGCGACCTGTGCTGCCAATGCCGTCACCGCATCTACCTCATAAATTCCAGCCACCTTTGGTTGATTCATCCTTGCCGATGGCCATTGATAATTATTTGCTGCCATTGTTTCTAGCAACTCGTAGGCATCATCAAAATTCTTGGCCATCAATGCTCCTCCTGCCGCGGCATCGATACTCGTCCTTGTATTACTAAATAAACCGTTGTAAAATGTCTGGACTTGCAACCATTTGGGAATGCCATGGTGAGGACATCGTCGCAGCAAGTCCTTAAATCTTTCCCACGCTTCATAGAGTGATTCTGCGTCATGCTGAACGAAAGAAGTGATATCATTCCTCATCTTAGCTGTTTTTGCTGGTGGGAAAAATTTTGCGAGGAACTTCTGTGCCAAATCATTCCATGTAGTGATGGAACCTGGTGGTAGTGAATGAAGCCAGCTCTTTGCTTTATCACGGAGTGTGAAAGGAAATAGTCTGAGTCGAATTGCATCCTCCGTAACACCATTGTACTTGAAGGTGTCACAAATCTCCAAGAAGCTAACTAAGTGATCGTTTGGGTTATCATTCGGTAATCCCCCAAACTGCACAGAGTTTTGAATCATTTGGATCGTACCAGGCTTGATCTCAAAGGTATTCGCCTGAATTGCGGGCCTTTGAATGCTTGATTGGATCTCCGTTACTCGTGGCATTGCGTAGTCCCTCAATGATTTCTGCTCTTCAGCCTCCATGTTGCCTTGTTCCTGTTCGGTTTCTTGGCAAACTCTTTTCAAGGCTCGGCACCTCCTCTCGATCTCGTCTATGTATGGAGTTGGCTCTTGTCCCTTCGATCTCGTGTTCATACACAAATTCCGTATCCCCAAACCTTAAAATTTCGGGAAAACGTAATGTTACGTTAGCGGAATTTTAAGTTATGATCGATCACTTGTAATTGCTAACACTTGATGAAAACCTGCAAAAGCAAAAGAAAAATATAGGAAATTAAAAACGTTTAAATTAAAATCGAATTGATTATAACTAATATTGAACTAATTATTAAAAATATTTCCCCGGCAACGGCGCCAAAAACTTGTTGTCAGATTTATGTATAGACAAATTCACGCAAGTATACGTGGCCAACAAGTAATATAATAGTAAATAAAGTATCGATCCCACGAGGAAATAATAATAATAATATTCAAGTACTAATTTTATATCAACTCAATTTTATTTAAACAACCGATTCAAGTTTTATGGAATTAAATTAACTAATTAAAATAAGCTAATTATTAAGCAAATATGAATACCAGATTTAAAAGTTAAGACTACAACTTCCCCCAATGTTTCGCATAAATATTTTCACTCTCTTGACAACTATTTAATCAATACAATTCATTAAGCGGAAATTCATAAGTATTTATTAAATCTTTTCCAAGAGTTTGACAAAAATATCTATTCTAATTAATTTACTATATTCCTATGTAAAATAATTAAGAATAGATTCATTAAGTTTAAATTCCCAAAGCACTTACATGCAACATATAAATATATTCCTATTTTATACGTAATGCATGTTATCATATTTAGATCAAAATCTAGATTTCATCTTCCAATGCCATCTAGGAAATCAAATAATTGTATGGCCAAACAATTATAACATGTAAGCACAAAATATGATAAATGAATTATAAAGATTAATAATTGAAACAAGAGAGAATTAATTTATACTACACATTGGGTTCCATTGTAATCTTAAAATAAAATTAGCTCATAACTAAATAAAAAGAATTCCACAAATTAAACAACATCGTAACAAAAATTAAAGAGAAAAGAATAAAGGATAAACTATTTTGTAGCACTTCTTCAATCTCCAAATCTTGAACTATGTTGCCTCCTTTGCTTCAATGCTTCAATGTAGCTCTAAGTAATTGTGTGTATGTGCTTTCCCTTTGGCATGTATTTATAGGCCTCAAATATGTCCAAACCCTAATAGGACTTAAAACCCTAATAGGATTTATTTTTTCAAACCCTAATAGGAATTAAAATCCAATTTGGAATCAAAAAACCCTCAAAATCCACGAAATTCGGAATTACCGCGCCAGCCAAACGCGGCGTTGACCAAGTCAACGCGCGTTTATTATTATTTTTTTTTTCTTCCGCTGAACAGCCGCGCATTGCGCGAACCGTTGCCTCTGCCGCGTCCGTGAAACGACGTCGTTCCATGTCCGTTCCATTCCTGACCGCGCATTGCGCGGACTGTTGCTGCTGTTGATCAAAACGGCGTCGTTTCATCTCCGTGTCTTGCTGCCTATACGCGCGCCATGCGCGGATGTCCAAATTCGCGGAATTACAAGTTTGCCACCGCGCGCTTTATTTACCATTCTGCCATTCCTTTTGCTATAATTACGTTTTTGGCCCTCAGACTTTGCAGAATTTACAACAATGCCACCAGTGATTAATTTCCTACAAAATAAAATATAAATTAATTAAAAATAAATAAAAATAATATAAAAATACTAAAAATAATAATAATTCATAACATTAAATAAAACACTTAAATTACTAAAAATACTTAAAAACTCACAATTAATTAAGTTTAAAAAATATTAAATAAATAGATATAAAATCTAATTATCATAAAGCCGGACCAAAGCCAGGCCACAGACCATTTGTGCATCACTAATGTTATAGTGATATATATATATATATATATATATATATATATAGAATTTTTGACAAAAATGTTTTTGTGAGATAAATAAAATACTTTTTGGTTACATATATAATTACAAATGTGTTTTAAAATTATTAATGACAAATTTAAGATAATTGATTGATATGAGATTTTATTTCATTTTAATAATTTAGGGATAAATTCATATTTTGTTTTTTTTATCACAAGTGCGATAACCAAAAAGTTTCATTACTTGTAAGTCTGACAATTGTAACTGAATTCCATTTTTTGCTTTGTTTTGACATTATCAAAATTTCGATGTTGATTCTGTTGTATGTGATCGCGGGGTAGGCCCCTAAAAGTGTATCTTCTCTCTTGTGTTTGGTTATAAAATTACAAACACTAAAATATTTTTATTTTTAATTTAAATTTACTTTTAATTCATCCAAATTCCAAAAACCCCAAATGAGCTCTCAATCTATTGTTGATATTAAAATAAAGTAACAATACGATGGAGAGAAACATGTTTGATATAATGCCAAATCATGACTCATAAATCACCATTTCCTCCGCATTTCATTAGGGTCATTATATAGTGCATGCAGGGGCGGATGTACTCAGGGGACAGGGGAGGCACCTGCCTCCGTTGAGTTTTTATTTTTTATTTTTTTTATAGGTATAAGGAAAATATATAATTTAATAAATTAAGGGGGCAAATTTATAAAAAGATAAAACTTTTGTTATATGATTTTGATTTAACGTTTAAGATATCGAGACACTGAAGTCATTCTACTAGTCACTCATGAAAAGCTTGAGACTCCACCAAAATGGAAGCCTTGTAATTAGATAGCATAAAGTTGTGCCGACACAAAATCTTTCGTCTATCCCTCATTATATGTACAATAGTACATCCACTGATCCACCCGTCTCTCGTTATCCCTCATTCTCTACCTTGTCGCTGGTGGAACCAACTACCAAGGTTTTCACTTTCCAGTATCAGGCTTAGATCTCTCATCTAAATAATTTTAGGGGTTTGAATCTTCTAATCTTAGTCTTTTTGGATTGATTTAATTTTCATCTCACTTGAAATTGAGGCTTTTTAAACAAAATTATTAATTGATTTTAAAAAAATCATATTGGGAATTGGAAAAAACCACCACTTAAAGTCTTAGTTTAATCTGCATAGGTTTTTTTTTTTATCTACTATCCTTAAAAATCATAATTTAACTGGGTTTATGTATGTAAGTGAATGTTATTGTTTTTAAGCGAATTTAGGAGGTCATAATATGCTAGTCACTCGTTTTTGGCAATGGTTCAAATATTTAAAGTACAATAGGTGGTTATTCTGATTTTATAAGTACCATTACTTACAAAAAAAATAGAACCTTTAGTATTCTAGTTCTTTTTTACTCCATTTAATTGTCAATACCTTTTGAGCAAAACATGTTTGGGTATTTAGCAAAATGTGTAGGCTTATAATACTTATGTGAAAAATATGTTTGAAAATACTCTGTCCCAAATTGAGTGAGTTGGTTCGACTGCCACATAGTTTTAGGAGGATATTGTAATTTTTTAATTACAACCCTCTTATAGAAAGAATAAACTTGGATAAATGAGCTTACTCAAAAGTTGGTTAAGAAGAATAAAATTGATTTGTATCTTTGAGTTTATTTGTTGTTGAAATTGGCTTTGATTTTGCCAGTTGCTACTGTTACGGTGGAGAGAATATTTTCAACAATGAATATTATTAAAACCACTCTCCAAAACCAAATGGATGACAAATGGTTTAGTGATTATTTGATTCTTTATATTGAAAATGATATATTTGAAACTATTGTTAATGAAGTTATCTTTGAATATTTTCAAGCTATGGGATCTAGGAGGATAGCATTGTAATTTATAAACGTTATTATGATTAGTTAATATTATGATTAGTTCAGGTTTTCTTTATTTAATTTTAACAAAAAAAATTAGTTAAAATCTGCCATTGTTGAAAAAAATTCCTGGATTCGCCCCTGAGTGCATGTGTGACGACGGTCTCATATTCCGTTCTTGTAAATGGGTCTCCTACTCCTGTTTTTTTCACAGTGTACTTTCAGACAAAGAGATCATTTGTCAGTTGTCACCGTACCTGTTTGTGTTATGTACTGATGAGGCTTTGTCAAGAAATTTCCAACTGACTAAAACTTAGAAGAAAGTTAATTTGAGAATCTTAATTTGACACTTCTTGCTATGTTGGCTTGGAGCTTAACTACTACATCATAATCTCTAATCTACTAATATTGCGCTCAAATTCCATTTCTTAACTGTTCACCAAAAAATGGAGACTCCTGGGTGTGGGATGGCATATCAAAAGGTCGAGATATTTTGAGGCAAGGGTTAGCCAAAGGTATTGGGAATGGTACTACAACAGACATATGGAAAGATATTTGGGCGGGTACAAAGGAAGGCAGGTTATTCCCAATGGTACTGCAATCAAGATTTTTTTTGTATGAAAATTCATGGCATCTGGAGCGTTTTTATTTAAGGCTGCGTATCATGTTGCTAGGAGAGTTAGTAGAACATAGACTAATTCGGGACAATCGATCTTGAGGAGAGGCAGGGCTAATACAGAACGAACTTGCTGCATGGAAAAGATTTGGAAAATGGATGCGCCGCCAAAAATTCACATGTTTCTTTGGAAAATATATAGTCAATTATGCTCACCCTTTAATTGCTAGAAGGACTAAATTCATTCCAGGAGCCTCGGCATTGTGTGTGTTCTGCAAGAATCACCCAGAAACATTGACTCATGTTTTCATACAGTGCCCACTGGCAAGGGCAGTGTGGTTTTGTAGTTCTTTGGGCATTTATTCTTCATAGATTCAGAATTCTAATATTAGTTGTTGGATATGGGATGTCATATATGGAAATAACAGTAATCACTCGAATTTTCACCAGCATTGCAACTTGATTCTCTGCATTCTTTAGCTAATTTGGAAACAAAGGTGTGAGGTCATTTTAAACGATGCACAACCTGACGGCTGGGGCAATTCTTAACCTTATGAAGGACACTTTGGATCAATGGGAGAAGGCAAGGCAGCAACGGGGATTCAAGTTGACAGTCTGTTCACTCAATGTTGGGGTTGAACATTGTGAATTTTTTTATAAAGACAGTATACAATAAGGGTTCAAACATGGGGATGTGTTGGGATTGGCTCATACTTCTGTGGGTTCGACTAATGGCCACTACGACAGGGTGGTCGGGGGTCTCGCTCCCCAGTGAGCGAGCGGCTGCCCAGCTCGCCGGTGAGCTGGCGGGGATTACAAGGGGGCAGCGCCCCCTAGAAGCCAAACGCAATGGTGTAATTGGGCTTGGGGATTTATTAGTGGTCAAGTCTTTGGTTTACTAATGTATTGGGCTTGAGCCCATGTTATAGCAGCTAGGGTTTTCTAGTTACTATAAAAATAATTGTTTGGTGTGTGAATTATTGTAGAGCGTGTGAGGCATCTATTGAATACATCAGACAAACAGGACTAGCCAAATTGGTGAACCTAGGTATATTGCGTGTTGTTACTTTTCCGTTCTTCATCTTAAATTCTAACACTTGGTATCAGAGCTTCGGTTTGAGGGATCTGGGATTTGCGAATTTAAGGTGTCGAATACAGGGTCATCACGGATCGAGATTGATAAGTTCAAAGGGAAAAGTTTTGAACTCTGGAAATTGAAGATGGAGGATCTACTAGTGGATAGGGATTTCTGGACAGTAATTGAAGATCCAAAGCCAACTGTTACCGCTTAGAAGGAGGGGGCGTCTTCGACTGAAACGGAGTTGAAGGAGAAAATCGCTGCATGGGAGAAGTTGGATCGGAAGGCTCGTGGCCTAATTCGACTATGTCTTGCGGATAACTTCCTAGTTAATGTTTCTGGCGAGAAGACTGTGAAGGATCTTTGGACGAAATTGGAATCCCTATATCAAAGTAAGTCCTTAGTTAATAAACTGTTTCTTAGAAAGAAACTGTATAAACTTTGGATGGATGATGGAAGTTCGTTTTCTGCTTACTTACATGAATTTAACACCTTGATTAGTCAATTATCATCAATTAGTTGTGATACCAGTGATGATGATAAAGCTATTACCTTACTTTGTTCATTGCCTGATTCGTGGGATAATCTGATTATTCCGATTGGTTGTGGTACTACAGAATTATCTTTTGAGGGGGTTGTTTCAGCTTTATTTTCAGAAGATATGCGACGACAGAGTATGGAAAGTTCAACCAAGGAGGCTCTATTTGTCAGAGGGCGAAATCAAGATAGGAATTCAAAGAGGTCTGGAAACAAGTCACAGTCGAGAGGGAGATCTAAGAGTACAGATATGTCAAAAATTAAATGTTGGAAGTGTAATAATTTTGGGCATATGAAGAAGGACTGCAAGAACAAGGGTGGTAAACCTATGAATGAGAAAGATGATTCAGGTAATAAGGATGAAGCCACTAGAGACTTGTACATAGCAGCAGCTTGCGTAGCCCAAACGGATGATGATGTCTGGTTTATTGATACAGGAGCTTCGTATCATATGACACCTCACAGGGATTGGTTCTGTCAGTATGAAGCGGAGGTAATGTCATGATGGGTAATGACACGTCAGTGAAGATTGTTGGTCGTGGGAAGGTAAAACTCAGAATGCATGATGGTACTGTCAAGACACTTCCAGAGGTTATGCATATTCCTAATCTTAGCAGGAATTTGATATCTGTTAGCTCGATGACAGATGGAGGAGTTAACTTCAGTTGTGGTAAGGAATCATGTAAGATGACTCGTGGCTCGATAGTAATTGCACGTGGAACAAGATGTGGTACTTTATACAAGCTGCCGGGAAGTACCATAAAGGGGCAGTTTGGTGGTTCTTTTGTTTCTAAGAAGGAAGAGAGTGTTGAGAACAGTTCGTCCATGTTGTGGCATCAACGACTGGGGCATATTAGTGAGAAGGGACTAACCACTATAGCGTCAAAGCAGCTGGTGGAAGGGGTTCCTAATTGCTCTATGGGATTCAGATTTTGTGAGCATTGCTTGTACGGAAAGCAAAATAGAGTTAAGTTTAAATCCACTGCTACTAGAGCGACTAGAGTGCTGGATTTGATACACAACAATTTATTTGGGAAAACTCTTGAAGAATCTCTTGGAAAATCAAGGTACTATGTTTCTTTTATAGATGATTTTTCAAGGTATGCTTGGGTCTATTTTATTAGAAGAAAATCTGAAGCACTTGACAAATTCTGAGAATTTAAGGCACTGGTTGAGAATCAATTCAACAGAAAGATAAAGGTTCTCCGAACTGATAATAGTAGAGAGTATTTTTCAGTTGATCAATTTTGTACTGAACAAGGGATTGCCGGACAGAATACAATTCGGATGACACCTCAACAAAATGGCGTGGCTGAGAGATTAAATCGGACGCTTATGGAGAAAGCGAGGTTTATGCGGAGTTGGGCAGGGTTGGAGCCTGAATTTTGGGCTGAGGCAGTTGCTACAACATGTTACTTGAAGAACCGGACACCTACATCTGCATTAAAAGATCAAACTCCTTTTGAGGTACTATTCGGAAGGAAGCCCAGTATGTCTCATGTTCGAGTGTTTGGTTGTGATGCATATATGCATGTTCCAAAGGAGAAAAGGAACAAGCTTGACTTCAAGTCTGAGAAGTGTAAGTTCATTGGCTATAAGGAAGGTGTCAAGTGGTACAAGTTATGGAATCCAAATACAAGAACAGTTGTATACAGCAGAGATGTCATCTTTAGAGAAATACCGAATGAGCCAGTTATGGATAAGTCTTCTGAAGAACCTGATCGTGTGCAGATTGATGTGAGCATGGGAAAGTAGGTGGAGACTGAAAATTCACAATTGGCTACAGATTTTGCAGATGATGAACCAGTTCAGGCTGAACATGATGAGGAAGATGGTGATGATTCTGATATTGAAGAAGAGGCTGAGACTGAGGCTGAGGAAGAAGCTGAACCTACATTAAGGAGGTCCACACGGGTTCGAAGACAACCTAACAGGTGTTCACTTAGTGCATATCATGCTTTACATGTCACTAATGATGAACCGTGCACAGTTAAGGAGGTGAAGGCCTCGGGGGAGTCGAATCAGTGGGAGTTTGCTATGAATGAGGAAATGCAGTCACTTTATAAGAATTAAACATGGAGTCTTGTTAAATTGCCTAAGGATCGAAAGGCAATTGGATGCAAATGGGTGTACAAAAAGAAGACAAATGCGGATGGAAAGGTAAAAAGGTACAAAGCACGGCTGGTGGCAAAAGGGTAATCTCAAATAGAATGAATTGACTATGATGAGATATTTTCTCCAGTAGCAAAGTTGACATCCATCCGGACAGTTTTATTTGCAGCAGCTATTTATGATCTAGAGGTTGAACAACTAGACGTCAAAACAACGTTTCTTCATGGTGACTTGGAAGAGGAGATTTACATGAAGCAACCATATGGTTTTGAGAGCAAAGGCAAAGAGGATTTGGTATGCAAATTGAAGAAGTCTTTGTATGGGCTTAAGCAATCTCCTAGAATGTGGTATCAAAAGTTTGATTCTTACATCTTACAGCTTAGATTCACGCGGTGTCAGGCTGATCATTGCGTTTATGTGAAAAGGTTGGGTGACAACTTTGTTATTCTAACATTGTATATTGATGATATGTTATTAATTGGAAATAACAAGAAAATGATTAAGTCTGTGAAAGGGTTGTTGGCACAACAGTTTGATATGAAGGATCTTGGGCCAGCAAACTTCATCTTGGGTATGCATATACACAGGGATCATATGAATCGAAAATTGATTTTAGGGCAAAAAAAATACATTGAAGGGGTGTTGAAGAAATTCAACATGATGGATTGCAAACCGGTTGGAACTCCTATGGCTACAGGAACAAAGTTGTCAGCAGATCAGTGTCCTAAGACCAATGAGGAAAAAGAAGATATGGCTCACATTCCATATGCAAGTGCGGTTGGAAGCTTGATGTATGCAATGGTTTGTACGAGGCCAGATATTGCTCAAGCAGTGGGAGTATTGAGCATGTACATGTCTAATCCCGAGAAAGAGCATTGGACCGCCATCAAAAGAGTTTTCTGGTATCTTTGTGGTACTTCTAATTTTGCATTGCATTGCATTTTGGGGGTAAGAGAGATGAAATGAACTTTGAGGTGGTAGGATCGGTAAATGCTGATTGGGTTGGAGATGTTGATAGTAGGAAGTTAACAAGTGGTTATGTATTCAACTTGTTTGGTGGTCCTGTGAGTTGGATGAGCAAGAAACAGAATGTTGTTGCTCTTTCGTCTACTGAGGCAGAATATATGACGCTTACTCATGCAAGTAAGGAGGCAATATGGATTCACAGATTGTGTGTCGAGCTTAGTTTTAAGCAGAAGACAGTGAATTTAAAGTGTGATAGTTAGAGTGTTATTCACTTAGCGAATAATCCTGCATTTCACTCACGGTCAAAGCATATTGATATTCAGTATCACTTCATTAGAGAGAATGTTGATGAGAAACTGATTTTCTTGGAGAAGATTAACACAACAAAGAACATCGCAGACTTCTTAACTAAAGCAGTTACTTTGGCAAAGTTCGAGTGGTGTACATCTGAGATGGGTATCAGGAATTATTCACCAAGTGGGAGAATGTTGGGATTAGCTCATACTTCTGCGGGTTCGACTAATGACCACTACGACAGGGTGGTCGGGGGTCTTGTTCCCCAGTGAGTGAGCGGCTGCCCAGCTTGCCGGTGAACTGGCGGGGGTTGCAAGGTGGCAGCGCCCCCTGGAAGCCAAATGCAATGGTGTAATTGGGCTTGGGGATTTATTAGTGGTCCAGTCTTTGGTTTACTAATGTATTGGGCTTGAGCCCATGTTATAACAGATAGGGTTTTCTAGTTACTATAAAAATAATTGTTTGGTATGTGAATTATTGTAGAGCGTGTGAGACATCTATTGAATACATCAGACAAGCAGGACTAGCCAAATTGGTGAACCTAGGTATATTGCGTGTTACTTTTCCGTTCTTCATCTTAAATTCTAACAGGATGGATACAGGGGTCAATTTTTATTTATTTTTACCATTGGTGTAAGATCAAATGACCATTTACTATAGATCATTTCCCCATATATATATATATATATATATATATATATGTATGTATAAAGTCTTTTAAATTATGACAAGTCTGCTACATTTTTTGTAAGTATTTTATTGCAAGAATTCAACTATATATTTAGTTTTTCTTTAATGAATTTAATTATGTTTATTAAAAATATATATACTTTAAAGTTTAAACTACTTAGTACGAAGATAACAAATTAACCTAAAGAAAAATAATATAGATGTCGACAAATCTCATAACAAAGTTGCATTGCGACTAATTTAAACTCTAAGTGATAAGATAAAAAAAAAAAAAAAAAAATGCGTGGGTACCTTCTTAATTCATCTATATTCCATTTATCTACATAAGTCATTGACATTTAATATCGACATAAATTTATCTCATATGTAGCGGGAGCTAAAATAGTGTTGTTTAATAGTACATTTTCCTTAATATTATCTCTATTGCAAAATATGATATTATTATTGATTTTTAAAAATCTAATTCTGAGACGTTTCCAAATTTAAATGGATATGATTCAATTAAAATTATAAAATTATTTTTTTGGATAGTTAACGTACAATATTCACTACTATATCAGTTAAAATTAAATTAATCTAAGTAAATATAAGTTTAAAAATGTCTCTAAAAAATCAAAAATGATCTTATTTCCCATTCCTCATGTTGTGACCACCTTATGATAACAAGGATTTATAGAGTATTTGGGATCACTTACAAGCAATTAAACCCTCTTATAATAGTTTTAATAAGTAATTAAAAAATATTTGGAAAATTGATTTTAAAATTTCTTATAATCACTTTTTATATGTACCAAACATTTTTCACTTATTACTAATTTAAGTAAACTATTTTTTTTAAACTGATTATAATCAAAAGAACTAATCAGAATCGATAATCACACTTTTTTAGTCAATCCTAAACATACTCTTAAAACTATCAAAAAATAAATAAATAAAAATAAGAAAAAAGATATATTGATTAAGAAAACTGAAAAGTCCCAACCACACAGTTATAATCGTTGTAAAGCTTAATATGGACCTTTGATGGCAACAGTTGTTCCGAATAAAATAGGTCTGATGTAATTAAGGATTTCTAAAATATGTGTATGAATTTGCTTGAGATAACAGTCCCTAACAAGTCCAGCAGCCCATCGGTTCGTTTTATTACATAGTTATCTATCAAAAAAGGAGAAAATAAGAGTACAAGTCAATATAATCAGAAAAAACCTTTTGTCCAATTTCTTTCCGTCCTAATTATGTCGGCTTAAAAAAATCAGTTGGGGTCGGTTTGAAGGGGTTAGTGCTTGGTTATATATGTATGATCGCCATGCAAACTGTTAAGTAACCAACACATTTAAAAATTTAAACAAGTTTCATACAATATATATTATGCTAATACAAACATTTTATATGTTGCTCATTTGAGTTTATATGCTCCTTGGATAAGTATCTAAGTAACTGAAGTGGCACAAAAGAAGGAAAAAGAGCTCAAGAGGAATAACTCTTGTTTTGAGTATAAATTTTGATTAATTGGGAGTTACAGTACTATAATTAATAAACCAAATGAAACTCTAGACAAGAGGCGCAAAACACACATCGTGTTAGACTATTACATGTCTATGTTATTTTAAGGCCAAAAAGAGGTCGAGAAAGATGTCTTTGGGCCTTTGAAATTTTTTACTAGTTTCTAAACTTGCTCGTTCTTTTTATAATTTTGACAATCTTTTTGTAATTAGGGTTTTCAACCTATTTTTTAATATTTAAGGATGTTTCCTTTTATGATTAATTATTATTATTATTTGGACTTTATATATATATATATATGTATATGTATATGTATATGTATATGTATGTATTTATTGTGGCTCTTTATATATTTTATTTTTGTTGAAAATCTACACTATTACGGTTGAAGTTGTGTTTTTGACCGTCTTTCACAGCCAGACTGGTAACACAAATTCTGGTTTATTTGATTGAGCAAGTTACATTTCAAGATATGGGACATTGCAGGGACTTTGTAAAAGTATCAAAGTTGCTTTCTTTTTCCAAGTACAAGATATCAATTGATGCACACATTTTTAGCGACTCTTATCAAAAACAGAAAGAATAAGAAAAAGGACAAATCAGAAATAGAAATCATGAAGTTTTTCCACCTTAACTACGTATGCAGAAGGCACGCAAGAAAAATCAAATTCATGAAGGACCAAACACTACTTGGACTCTGTCAAGGTCAAGCTGAATTCCCACAGTTTCTTGGCCAATTCTGGATCTCTAGCCATAGAGCTTGCCTTGGCTTTGTTACTGTCCATGAAATATTCACCGCTAACCCCATTAACTTTCGGATTCAATGCCAAAAAGCAAGTAGTTGCTGCTCCCTGGCCAACATTTTTCATGAAAAATTGTCCACAGCCAAATATGCCTGCAAATTAATCATCACCAAGGAACCATATCAATATATTAATATTATGGCGACATTAAGTATTAATTAGGAACATTAATCTAGACTAAAATGTAAACTCTCCTGTGTTTGTGTTCTTGTGATATTTTCAACCATGAGTTTAGCAAATTTCTCTCTCAAAATACAATTATTAGTGCAAAATCATACATTTTCACGTACAATTTTTGGTGCAATTCGACTCAAAAATATAATTTGTTATATTATGAAGTCAAATACCATATCTTTAAAAAGTGTTAAACTTAATTTTGCATTTTAGAGGAGTTAGGCATATGTATTATGTTAAAAGGCTCAAATACTTACAACCAAGTAGGCCACTATTTTGTACAATATTGGTGGCAATAACTCCAGGATGAAGTGAATTTGCAGTCACATTTGCTCGTTCTTCCTGATGAATATCAAATTGTAGAAAAAGAAAAGAATAATCAAAATAAAATAAAATTGTCTCTCAAGACACCTAGTTTAGAATAAAAGATTATCATCATCATCATGTTTAGATTAAAGTAAATGATTACCTTCAAGCGCCTTGCAAGCTCAACGCAGTGCAATGTGTTGCAGAGTTTTGATTGTCCATAAGCGCTGTTGCCGTTGTAACTGGAATTTATACACAATCAAAATCAAGAAAACAGTTGAAGTTAGTAATTAGATGCATAGAATTTATGTACGGTTATGTAATTACATGGAAGGGATGCCACAATACATATACTAATACTCCCCTAATTAAGAGTCGTGTTAGAGGAGGGAACTCCCCTCTATATATATGGAATTCAGATTTGTTATGGGAGATGAGACAGAAAAAATAGGACATAAGATTTGAACTGTTTTATGTGTTTTGTTGATACAGGAAAAACAAATCACTAGTTTTTCCCATATTACCCCAACACTAATACATATTTATTTTATCTCACATCTTATCAATAAATTTTACTGCAGTTAAATAATTAATTTTCACCATTTCCTCGCACTCTCCAATATTTACAAACCCAATACAAGGCCAATATTGCTATTTTGTACTTACTTGAATTCACTAGTTCATATTAATATAAAATGAAATGAGTGTATATATATGTGTACAAAAATACCTTGCTTTGTCGTTGATTTTGTCGAAACGAATTCCTTCTTTGTAACCATACCGGTGTAGCTCTGATCCGATGTTAACAATTCTGCCTTCTTTACCGCATTCGCGAGCTGTGTTTTTCATGGTGTCCAATAAAAGATTTGTTAAAAGAAATGGACCCAAATGGTTCACTGCAAATTGTTGTTCTATGTTGTCTTTCGAAAGGGTGAATGGAGGTGCCATAATCCCTGCATTGTTACTGCATAATAGTAGTAACTTTAGTTCTTGCATGTAATATAATGTTCCAACATAAATTGGTAAAGTTAAATTAGACAGATTAAACATGCGAAATTAAGGGTATTATCGTAAAAAGATACTTCGTTAACCACAAATGCCAGGAATCGAACAAACTCGTATATACACGAAAAAATAAGAAAGTAAAACAGAAGGCTAGCATTGCATTGAAAATTAGTTTTCTTACACAAGGATGTTGAGACGAAGACCCGAGGAAATATATTCCTTGGCAAATTTCCTGATGGATGCCTGCGAGTTGAGATCTAATTCCATGACATCAATTTTGGCACGGGGGATTTTGTGAAGTAGTTCTTCTTTAACTTTTGCACCAGCTTTAACATTTCTCACAGCCATGATTACATGCACACCTCGCAACGCCAAGACGCGTGCAGTCTCTAGCCCAATCCCATTTGTTGATCCTGAAATTATTCGTTAGTTAGCAATTTTCAATTAACTCATGGAGTAGGTTCTCACTTCTCAGACAATATATATTTAGTAGTTAAGTTTCTGAAAAGTTTAACGTCTCTAGATAATTAAACATCAACACAAAGAAGATGTGAACAAGTTGAATTGTAGGCTAAGGATGAATTCACAATTAGGTTTTCTTAATTTAAATTCCTCAAGTATTTATTCTCCTTTCAGCTTATTTTATAGGAGTATGATGCACTTATTATCTGCTATGTAAGAGCTCTAGAACTACTAATGTGAATACATACATTGATCGACAAGATGTACATTCACAAAACTTAATTAATTTTCATATGCTAATATTCTATGGGTTTCTCCTAAAGAAAAATATTCTGATAAAGACGTCTTCCTTCTCGAGTATATATTTGTTGAAACTACAAAAGGGATATAAACTATAAAAAAAGTGCCTGGAAATTAAGATATATGAACATGTATGCATGCAGACGACAATTACCATATGCATGATTAAACTACGGGCGAAAACCAAATTCGACTTATCATTTGCATAATTAGCCAAATATGGCTTGCATCCGCAATATAGTTTGTTAACGTTTGCTAAACTAAAGTACGAGCAGTGATTACTCTAGCCATTCGATCACAGTTTGAACGGTAATTAAGGATCTATTGTAAAACTAGGACTATTCATACAACTGTAAGTATAGTATATGAAAAAAATTAATTTAATTAATTAAGCAGCCCAAAAGCTAGAGAAATAAAGATACCTGTAACAATGGCAACAAGGCCAGTTCCTTCAACTCCTTTAGTAACTTGCTCGGCTGTGGAGCTAGCAGAGAAACCAGATTTACCTTTAATTCCAAAAATCCACATCCTAGCTAGTATATCTTTTTTGTTGTTGTTGCTTTTTAGTAGCTAAAATTCTTGATCACAAGAACGAATGGAATTGCTAAATAGTTTTTTTAAAACTGATGTAGGTAGAAATTAAGTAGTAATACTGAAGAAACTCTCGCTCCCCAAGTGTGTGTATATATATATATATAGATGTAGAGAGAGAGAGAGAGAGATTTGTGGGGGGGGGGGGGGGGGGGGGGGGGGGGGGGGAGGGGTATTAATGTGAAAAGTCTAAGGTCAATGCATGTGAAACCATATTACGTATTAATGTGAAAAGTCTAAGGTCAATGCATGTGAAACCTTATTACGCGCTAAAGAATAATGAAGGAAAAGTTTGCTGGCAAATGATATCAACTTGGTCTTAAAATACATATTTTATAAATATTGGGGGTTGACTTCTAGAACACCAGCCAGCCAAATGAGACCAAATTGATTTTAAAAATAAATAAATGAAATTAACTAATGAGACAAGATTAGATTAGATTTAGATTTAATAAAATATTAGGGTTACAGCTAATGCATATATATATATGATAATAGAGTAAGTGTGAATAACTTAATTTTTTGAGACCTCGTTTTGCTTGAATGAATTCTTATAGCTGCGCTAGCTACTAGAATCTTTTAAATTGTCGCCGTATCGGCTTGTTCTGATTTTATTTTTCCTTCAATTTGTTAGTTTATGATTTTATTGCGTGTGTTCTAAAATGAACTAAATTTTAATTGAAATGTTTGAATCCAAGATGGGGTTGCAGCTCATATCTATATTTAGTTTGAGTTTATGCTGAATCACGATATCACGAAAAATTGTGTGAGTATCAACATTATTCATAGTGATATTACATTAAAAAAATAAAGAAAAAATCACATACGAGACATAGACTTTGTTTATTAATAATAATATTCAGTCAAGGTATTTACGTGATTAAATAAAATAAATAATATAAAATTTATTCATATTAAAATATCGTTTACAACATATGTAAATGATAAATATATGCACAGGAACAAAATTGCATGAGTACACTTTAATATAAATTGAATTTTTTTAATATTTGCAATTTAATCTATCTGATTCTCGTAATACATTCATATCTTAACATAAGAAGTTAATATGAATACATTCATATACATCAAGTCATTTCACATTAACCTATATATGTATGCATTACTTTTAGAAGATACAAACAACCAAAGAAAGCAATTATTAATTGTAAGACCCCGAATTTTAAGAAATATAAAATTTATTTTTTTTCTTCATATATATTTTCATGAAACAGTAAGTGGTTAAATTGATAAAGTTAAAAGTTAAAGATGTTATGTGTAAATTATATTATGTCGGACAATATTCTTTTGGTCGGGGAATATTCGTTCTGTCGGGGAATATTCATACGACGGCGCCGTACGAACCAATCATTGGTGGATCCCACAAAGAATAATTGTCGGATATAGAAAATGACATAAACAATTTTTAAAATGATCAATGGTACTATTACTTTTAATTGTTAAAATATCTGGTGGTAAAAGAATAGTAACATACGGTATTGCATAGTAGCACACGGTATTGCACAGTAGCACACGGCATTGCACAGTGTTTCGTATTATTAAACTGATAAAGTGGTTATCGTACAATATTTGACTTTATTGTCACATACACAATAATTCATGTTATTAAATTGATAATTGTCACAGTAGCATATGCACAGTAATTCACATTATTGAATCAATAATTGTCATGACATAGTAACTGTGACGCCCCCAAATCTAGACCCACACAGCCCAAACTTGAGTCGTCAAAAGACTACAACAAAATTATTACAACAAAGCACAACGTACAACAATACCGTGTATATTAATACACAACTAAGTCTTCACTATTATTGCCACACTATTTTACAACACGTGAAGACTACGATAGCTATCCCTCGGACTCCCACTCCATTCCCCGGCTAGACCCAGCTACGTTCTCATATCCTGTTGAAAAATAATGGAACAAAAGGGTGAGCTCAAATAGCCCAGTAAGAAATATCATGACTAAGATAATGACGAATAAATTATCATTAGCCTTCAACAGGTGAGTTCTTGATAGAATACAATAGACTACAAGGTTTATATCAAAAACTGCAGTTAAATTCTTAAAATATGTTCAGATCAATAATAGCAGCGGAATGAGCAATCTATTAGAAGAATAATGCAGACTATAATGTCCACTCGCTTCTCTTTTTTGTAAAAACATCATCAACTTTTATCATCTGAAATACCATTAGTCAAAATAATACAACTTCACAGTTCCTGGTCATAATCATACAGATCAACAGTTCATCTTTGCACTACGGGTCAAAGACATTCAATATAACACCAGCGGTCATGATTATACCAGATTCAGCCTTTGGTCATAATCATACCAATCAACAGTTCATCTTTGCACTACGGGCCAAAGACATTCAATATAACAACAACGGTCATGATTATACCAGATTCAGCCTTTGGTCATAATCATACCAATCAACAGTTCATCTATGCACTACGGGCCAAAGAGAACATTAACCACGTGCCATAAAAGACACCGAACAGATGTATCGTCTTTAACCTAGTATATCGCCTTTAACCTATCATCTGTTCAACAATTATATCACATCTGTGCCCCCGGCCACAGATATTCACAACAACTTGCTTCTTGATGATTAATACAAATAACAGTGATACAAATGATGAACAGAAGAACAGGATAAACAATAAGTATCGGAAGTTTACTTTGTGCAGATTCAAATAATGTCCAAATTGTCAACATGATGTGGAGTGAAATTTAAAAATGTTATTCAAGATTCTCAGTTCAGAATAACGGTTACAGTTCAATAGAAAGATTCAGAAAATAGGAAGGTTCAGTTGGAATAATGAAGTTCAACTATTATGGAACATATAATATTTTCAGGAATTATAGAAGCAATAGTTCCATAATAAGTTTCGATTCAGGAGTATGAAAGAAAATAATATCCCTTACCGTAGCAAGTTCAAGAGTGTAAAAAAAATGACATTTCTTACCTTAACACGTGACTGGATATTGATTTAAATGAGATTGATCAACCTATATATTTATAATAAAATTAGTAATTACAACATGTAAACTTCAAAGTGTATGATAACTCATATATTATGAACTATCAAAATTATATATATTTAACATAATTTTTGTAGTATAAAATACCAACTTTAAAATAGTTTTAAAAATAATATTCCAAAATAAATCTTCCAAAGAAAGCTTTTAAAAATGAATCTTCTCAAAGAAGAGTCTTCTAAAGGAAGATTTGTGAATACCGTGAAAAATAGGAATTTATAAAATTACTACTCTTTAATAAAAGACTTACTTGAAAAATTCCTGCACTACTTTTGGCTTTCAAACACTCAAAATAGTCTTACTATTCTCAGAGAAAACTCATAAAATTCTTATAGAAAAATTTTATGTTTTAGGTGTGATTTTTCTATTCAGCTGAACAATCTATTTATAGGAGAAAATAAGTTACTATGCATGGTAGGTGGGAGGCGTACTGCACGCCAGTGCTGAAAATTTCAGCAGCTGCGGCAGCAGCCCACGTTTCTGTTTTCTCCCAGCACATTTTCAAATTTGGTTTTCCTCAGGTGGGTCCCACAGAGGGCCCACATGTTTTCTTACTATTCACGTACTATTCACGTCACTATTCACGTTACTATTTCAAATAGTAAAATTAATTTTTTATTTTTTATTTATTTATTTATTTATTCTTCCTGTGAGTCCAACATATAAAATAATGTTACCACAATAATGTAAAAAACACGTTACATATTTTTATTAATTTAATAATATAAATTATAGTGTATCTGCTACTGTGACAATTATTAGATTCAATAATTTTAAACTACAGTGTACCAATAATTATTGACTCGATGATATGAAATACAGTGTAATGACAATTATTGAATCAATAATGCAAAATACTGTGTAGCAACAATTATTGGATTGATAATATAAAATATTATGCAGTGACAATTATCGATGCAATGATGCGTAACAGTTACGGTGTCAATTATCAGACCAATAATATGAGACACTATGCAATACCGTGTGCTACTGTAGAGTACCGCATGCTACAGTAAAATACCATAAATTACCGTATGCTACTATTCTTTTATCACCGGTATTTTAACAGTTAGCACCGTTGACTATTTTTATTAAAAAGGTTACTTCTGTCGTTTTCTATATCCGACAAATATTCCGTTGTGGGGTCCACAAATAATTTGTTATTTCGGCGCCGTCGTACGGCCCGAATATTTCCCGACAAAACGAATATTCCCCGACAAAACGAATATTGTCCGACAAAATAAAATTTGTACAAAACTTCCTTAACTTTCAATTTCGTCAATTTAACCACTTACTGTTTCATGAAAAAAATATATGAAGAAAAATTAATTTTTATATTTCATAAAATTCGGGGTCTTACAGTAACGTAATCTTTCTTTTGCATACTTTCTGCATTATTGTTATCTCTATTATGGTGTTATTTAAACATTTGTATTTCATTAATTAATTGACTTGATATTTAACTCAGAAAGCCAACTACACTGTATTTATAACAATTAGTCATAATAATGAAAAGTGTGAATTATTGTTGAATAATTGAATTGATAAAGTTATTTGTTTATAATATAAAGTTAGGTGATATAAAATGAATGGTATAGATTAAAGATAATATAGAATTTAAAATGGATGGTGTAGATTAAAAGATGATCTTTAAATGAATGGTTTAGATTAAGGAAATCTTAAAAGATGAAATGAATGGTATAGATTAAAGATAATATAGAATTTGAAATGGATGATGCAAATTAAAAGATGATATTTAAATGAATGGTTTATCTTAAAAGATGAAATGAATGGTATGGATTAAACATTATCTTGAAATGAACGGTTTGGATTAAAATAGGAAATCTTGGTTATGATAAGATTTTTGGCTATAAATAGAGGCCTTAACTTAAGGATTTTTCATAAACTTCCTTACTTGTTCTTTCTTTCTCTCTCTAAATACTTCTTGTGAAAGTTTTCTCTAAGTGTGCTTAAGTCATTTTGAGTATTTGTGAAGATTTATAAGTGTACGTGTACTGTTCAAGTTAATCAACCTCATTTAAATCAATATCCAGTCACGTGTTAAGGTAAAGGATTATCATTATTTGATTCTCGAAAATAATATCGTTTCTTTCTTACTCATAAGATGTGCCATTTATTTCCATGTATTAATTTATGGGAATAACCTTACGGCGCGGATTACCGCCTGTTGGTGAATAACCTTTCGTATTCATTCCTTATTAATCTCTGAGAATAACCTTACAGTGCGGATTATCGTCTGTTTGGTGAATGACTCTTCGTATTCAATTTTTATTAAATTGTGAGAATAACCTTACGGTGCGGATTATCGCCTGTTGGTGAATAACCTTTCGTATTCATTCCTTATTAATCTCTGAGAATAACCTGATTACGCGGATTACCGCATGTTTGGTGAATTACTCTTTGTATTCATTTCTTATTTGTCTCTTGTGGAAATAATTTGATTACACGAATTATCACATGACACTTTTATTGCATATTTGTTTATAATATCATTTTCTTTCCTATTCGTAAGTGATATTATTTTCCTTTATACTCATAAGGGATACCATCTTTTTCATCTTCCATTATTCAAACTTACTATGGTAAGGGATATTAATTTCCTTCACCTTTTGTTAATCAAACCTGCTACGGTAAGGGATATTATTTTCTTTCATACACCTAAATCGAAACTTATTATGGAACTATTGCTTCTATAATTCCTGAAAATATTATATGTTCCATAATAGTTGCACTTCATCATTTCAATTGAACCATCCTATTTATGTGAACCTTTCTATTGAACTGTAACCGTTATTCTGAACTGTGGATCTTGAATATCATTTTTAAATTTCACTCCACATCATGTTGATAATTTGGACATTATTTGAATCTGTACAAAGTAAACTTCTGATACTTATTGTTTATCATGTTTCTTCTGTTCATCATTTATATCATTCTAATCATCCAAATTCAAGTTGTTGTGAATATCTGTGGCCGGGGGCACAGATATAATTGTTGAACAGATGATAGGTTAAAGGCGATATAATAGGTTAAAGGCGATACATCTATTCGGTGTCTTTTATGACACGTGGTGAATGTTCTCTTTGGCCCGTAGTGCAAAGATGAACTGTTGTTTGGTATGATTATGACCAAAGGCTGAATCTGGTATAATCATGACCGTTGGTGTTATATTGAATGTCTTTGGCCCGTAGTGCAAAGATGAACTGTTGATCTGCATGATTATGATCAGGAACTGTGAATTTGTATTATCTTGACTAATGGTATTTCAGATGATAAAAGTTGATGATATTTTTACTAAAAAGAGAAGCGAGTGGACACTATAGTCTGCATTATTCTTCTAATAGATTGTTCATTCCGCTGCTATTATTGATCTGAACATTGTTTAAGAATTTAACTGCAGTTTTTGATACAAACCTTGTAGCCTATTGTATTCTATCAAGAACTCAATTGTTGAAGGCTAACGATAATTTACTTGTCATTATCTTAGTCATGATATTCTTTACTGGGCTATTTGAGCTCACCCTTTCTTTTGTTCCATTGTTTTTCAGAAAATGAGAGAGTAGCCGGGCCTAGCAGGGGAATGGAGTGACGGTCCGAGTGATAGCTATTGTAGTCTTCACATGTTGTATATAGTGTGACAATAATTGTGAAGACTTAGTTGTGTATTATTATACACTGTATTGTTGAACGTTATTCTATCTTGTAATAATTTTGTTGTAGTCTTTTGACGACTCAAGTTTGGGCTGTATGAGCCCAGATTTGGGGGCGTCACATTAATCATTATCATTTACTAAAGAGATTTGTTATTGTCAATGTAATCATCCGAATTAACTGGGGAACTATCCAAATCTACACACAATTATTTAAATTGAAGATCTCTTGTCGGCCTATATATATATATATATATATATATATATATAAGATACTGGTTTATAAATAATAATTTAAAAAAAAATTAAAACTTTATTCTTAATACTAGGGAAAATGTAACAAAAGTAATATCGTTAATGTTCAATAAACTATGAATAACATGATAGGATGTTTATGTAGTAATATATAAAATTAAAAACATATCTTTAATTATATGTATATTTAGTTGGGGTAGTATTTTTTTTTGACAAAGCCCTAGAATAAGAATCTAAAATAATTATCACAGATAAATGTAATAAATGAATCGAATTATAAAAATACTAGAGTCAAGGTGATCCATCGATTCTCCCGTCTCAATTAAAATTCAAACCTCGAGAATATAAATATTTTTAAAAAATAAACAAAATTATGCCTTTTTCAATACGAGCAACGAAAAAAAAAATGTTGTGATAATCCTAAACCCAAATGTAAATTGTAATAACCAAGAAAATTATGAACCTAAATTTATATTTTTTTAGGAAACACTATGTACGTGTGTTATGTGATTATGTAAATTAGTTAATTTAAATACTTAGAATTAACTAGAAGAATTAAAAAAGGAAGTTAAGTTGTGGAACTAACTAAAAAAGTTAGTGAGAAGTTAGATAAGTTTTTGTTATAAATTTAACATAGCTAGCTTGAATATTTGTCTTGAATGACAATTGAGAAGATAAATAATCACAAAGTGATTGTACGAATAATTAAAGAAAAGTCCAATTAATTGATTAATTAAATTAAGGGACTAACATAAAAAAAATTAATAAATTGATACATTAGTAAACCTAATTAAATGTTCAATTAATTTTAAATATAGCAAGTCTAATTAGATTATGTGATTAAATAAATATGATTATTAAATGAGCCCAATGTGTAATTATATGTGTAAATTAATAGTCCAAGTAATACTTAATTACTAGTGGACTAACCTAATGAGTTAATTAAATAAGCCCAATCATTTATTTAAGTAAAGAACTTGTAGACAATGATATGTGATTTAAGTATTTAATTTAACTAGGCAAATACTTGATTTAATTACCAAAATATGCTAGTAGAATTATGTAGCCCAAATGTTTAATTTATTTAAGCCCAAATTAAATTTATTTAGTAGCCCAAACATTAGTCCAATTGGACATTAAGTGAAAAGTCAAAGTGTTGGTCAATTAATCTTCAAATTAGGCTTTAAAAATAAATAAAAATGAGAGATAAAATAAAGAGATAGTGGGTCCCATGCATTTCCAAAATTGCGCTCTTATTGGTAGAAAATTTAGAAATCTTACAAGTATGTTTGGATAAGATTTTTGCAAAAATAAGATAAAAGATAAGTGTGTAGATATAGTATATGTATGTATAGTTATGGGAATGTGAGATTAAATTAAATTAGACTCTCTTTGACCATCCAAGTTCTTCATTTTTCTAAGTTGCTAGTTGTTTTAGAGAGAAAAACTCTCTAAAGAAAAAGAGAGTTAGTTAGTGAGAGAAAGTGGGATCTCTTAATTTTCTTCAAGTGTGGTGAGTTAGATCTCTATGGTGGTGGTGAGTTAGATGTTTAATAGATGTCATCTAGCTCCATCTCATATTTTGGAAGAAGAAGAAAAAGAGCCTCTATAACACAAATGTTTAAAAGTACTTTTGCTTAGTCTCTAATTATTTTCTAGTTTAAAGTTGTAGTATATTACCTATTATGTGATTTGTCTTAGTTTATTATTGGAGTTCATGCGTGTATTTATAGATCTATGGTTTATAATACTAGAACTATGTACCGGTGGATTTATTTGTAAATCTATGTCTATAAAAGATTTTCTATGATCAAAAATATATCTTTCTAGTATGAACGTATGTTTTGATGGGTTGAAAATTATTTTAAAGCTTTAACATATTAGATCTATGGTTCTAAATGTATATCTTTGGATTGTTATGCTATATCTAAGTTATGAGAGAAGTTTTATGGTTATACATGTTCATTATGTATGTTGATGGGCTTAGAATGCAAAATAAAGAAAGAAAACATTTTTACAAAACCAAGCTTTTAAAACCCTAGAAATCAGTTTGCTCTGGACATGTACTATTTTCAAACTGTAACTCTTTTTTGAGATCTGTCAATGTTGTTGTATAGATCTCTAAGTTTACAAGAAAACCCTACTAGAATTTCTAAAAAAATAATAAACGAGCTATTTATGGTGAATTTTCTATCAAAACGGTCCACTACCGAAAAAGTTTAAAAAAACTCTATTCAAAAATTTAAAAGGCATGTTTCGGCACGTTATCATATTTTAAAAATTATGGTCTTCTTAAATATGAAAATATATGTTAATATTGAGCCGCTGTAGAAAAATGAGCTCATTCCGACTTTAGATGAGTGATTTATGGTCCGGTAAGATTTTCGATTTTTAAAATAAAAACTAAAATAACTTGAAATGTATATCTCAGAATATTATGCATTTTTTACTAGAATTAGTTTTTGATAAAAATAAGACATTGTATTAATTTTGGAATATTTGGATAAAATAATAATGTTTAATAAAGATGCAATTCTGGACAGAATTGACCTATTTAAAAATAGGAAATGAAGTTGAATTTTTTTTTAAAATTATTTTGTGTGTAAAATAAAATATACTAAATATATTCAGAAGATATAAAAATAATAAGTCAATTGGGTGTTTTTAATAAATATGATTTAGTTAAGAAAAATTAATGAATTTAATTTAAAGTAAGTCAAAAAATTATATAATATAATTTTACTGACCGATAAGTGTTAAAATAATTTAATAAGACTAAATAAGGGCAATTTGGTCACTTTATAAAAATATTATAATAATGACATGATGTGGTGGTTAAATAAGGTAATTAATTATTATTTGAACGATATTAAATAATAAATAATGTAATTAAACAATTAAAATTAAATTATTTTGTGATGTATTATGTGATTGGTTAAAGATAATTAAAGGATAATTAAATTTAACCAAAGATAATGTTATGTGTGATTAAGTATTAAATACTTAAATGAAGTATAGGCAGTTATTGACGTGTGTTGAATCAATTATGTGTGATACTAATTGGTAGATTAAACTATTAATTGTATAGGTTATTCAAAGTACGATAAGTAATAATTAACTATGGTCGATGCAACAGACAAGTTTTCTAACTCAAACTCGAACTATTATTTTTCAATTGTTAGTGGTTTAATTATTGTCAATTATTCCACATCAATGATAATTATTAATATTCACACTTTGTACATTTGAATTTCTGTTCTATTTATTGAACTGTGAAATATTTAAAGTTCTCCATTCATAAACTGTTTAAGAAATAGTTTACGTCATTTGTTTCGGCTAGACGTATGTATGATAATATTTTTGAAAGTTATCCAAACCAGTAGTTGTTGCTAATTATTGGGCTGAGAGAGAAACCCTTGATAGGAAGTATAAGTGTCGATTATCCAATGTGGTTAGAAATTAATGTTATGCATACACATGGTGTATAAGAGGATGATCTCTTTAAGTACAAACTGACGAATTAAAATATAAAAGGGTCAGTCGAATGATTGATTCGTTGGCAATGTTCATGGTCTGTTGGACCACTCAGCAGTAAATAATCAATATTCATTCTGTCATTTAAACTTTGATTATATTGTTCAGTTATTTCATCAATTATCTTAAATTGTTGAAATATTCGATTATTATTCTTATTCATTCATAATATATCCTTATCTGTTTATTTTAAACTTGCTGAGCAAAGTAGTTGTTCATCCTTACTATATCATGAATATTTTTCAGATTAATTAAGTCGAGTGTCCGAGTAAAGACAAAGGAAAGATGTACGAATAGACCTTGTAGAAGCAATTGTTCTTATGTTTTATGTAAGTTGTAAACTTATTATATTATGGGGTAGTTAAGTTGTAATAAGGGTTAGAATAACCTAGGATAATAGAACGTTTTGTAATAAAAAATTATGTATTTTTCTCTAGTTAATGAAGATTGTATTTATGGATATTGTTTAAATGGTAGATCGTGAGCACTGAATTCGAGGTTCAAGGGACTTGAATTTGGGGGCGCCACATAAATAAATCTGTTTTCACCCATTAACTGAAAGCAAACTTCTTGGGTGGAGGGATAATATAAAACACATACAATTATATTGTATTGTTATTGAATGTCCTAATTTATGACAATAATTTATAGATGGAAGAGGAAATAATTTATTATCTTTATCATTTTTTGAATTTTTGGACATATCTTCATAATAAGTTATTGTTAATAAAATTTAATTTTTTAATTTCTATATTAATAAAAATGAATAATACAAATAATTCCAGTGATCATGATCATTTTTTTTATTGTCATAGATGATGCGTGAGACAATATAATTATTTAAATCCCATCCCATCGAGTTCAATTTTATAGTCTACGTTAGTTTGAATGTAGGGATAAGCATTAAAGAAAATGGGCCGCTCTACTATTATTAAAGTGGAAATAATCATGCTGCTTATTTTATTGATAAAACAGTAGTATAAAGTGATATCGTGGTTCAAAAACAAAATGAATTGAATAAATGATGTTTACTTTTTAAAGTACACGAGAGATTAATGTAGCTAGGGATAAGCATTCTACATATATGCATATTCTTCTCATCCTTAACGTTTTACATAATTTAAGAGATTGTAATCTTTCAAATACTATAATTTTACGAGATTGTAATCTTTCAAAAAATACTTTATTAAAAATGTTAGCCTTAACGTTGAATTTGCAGCTCTAAGAATATTAGAAGTGTGAAATAAAATGAAAATTAACACGTAAACACATATAAACTGATATATGAGTTGATTAGTATTCACGAAATGGAAAAGGCTGAATCAAAATACCCAATCTACAAACAATCCCGCGACCGCAGGTATTACGATCCCACGGTAAAAATTTCTCGTTAATACAAAGTTGTTACTAGCAACGATGCAAATAAAACTCTACAGTGTTCACACCAAGAACCTATTGATGGAAGCTTGGAAAAGTAATAGAGAATATTTAATAAGAAAGAAAACTATATGAAATAAATAATAAGTTATTTTTTCTTGGCCCTGCAATATGCAGTAATCTAGTATTTAACAATAAATCTCAATTGATATGGGATAAGTCTACAACTGACTTAATTAGAAGACATATCTAATAAAGAGTCATGATCGTATCATTTATTATCTAAAATATTTTCAAGTGATATGTGACTCTCCCAATCCCAATTGGATAATTTTTCAATATCTATACCCAAGTGGATGTCCATGATCTATAGGTCTCACCCGATTCAATTACTAATCATTACACCAAAAAAGACATATAGTGAAATCCTTCACAAAACATAATATATCACTCACAATAGATTTATTGCGAAGAAATATTTTCTTCACGTAATTGCTCGCATTAGACCTCTTCACAATAGGGTATTCTTTGCTAAATAGTGATTATGTGTTTTTTCTGAAAGATATATTGTGAATAACTTTTTATTCACAAATTATATTTGGTAATGAAATATTGTTATTTAGCGAAAGAGTGATTCTTTCGCAAATAATATTTTAAGGACTATTTGAAATTAGTGAATAACTTTATTCCCTCACAAATAATATATTGTGACAAACAAATTTATTTAATGAGAGAATATTTTTCTACACTAACTACAATTTGAGAATTTTTCTTCAAGTTAGTGAAAGAAAAATTCCTTCACAAATTATAAATTTGTAAATAAAAAATTAATTGCTAAATAATCAAAATTCATTGCAAATTATAATTGATTTTCAAATCAATGATTTCACATTTATTATTATTATTAATCTATATAAGAAATATTACATTTAATATTTTAAGTAAATATAAATGTCATACTTGTTTTAAACTAATTGATAAACTAATACATAAAGAGTCAATAAAACCAATACTTCATATATACATAGATAATGCTCGAGTCACAATAACTATAGAATTTGTTCTTATATCTTGATATCCCAAGAACCATAGTACTTACAAAATTTATTAACTAACGTAAGAAAACTAAAAGAATAATAAAGAACTTGAAGGAATAAAGTGTCATGTTAGGTCTGTAGCTTCATCATCATTTTCTTCAAGGAAATCAAAGTTGGGTCTGTAAACTTCATGCTGTAAGAGAAACACCAAAATTCAATTTCAATGAGATGAGGAATGAGAAAAGATGAAACTAATTAACTTAATTTAAGAGAGAGAGAGAGATGAACGGCTGTGGCGTACTATCATCAGTAGAAGCATCGTCTATAGACTCTATACCTAAACGGCGAAGTACAGTCTTATCAACCATATGTTCCAAATTGGTTCTTTACATAAATTTATGTACCTGTCAACATCATTCATTTAAAAACTAATTTACTTATCAAAAAAACTATTCATTTTAGTATCATCCGTGCATTTTGAAATTAATATTTCAACCTAGAAACTAATATTTACGCCTAGAATTTGAAAACACTACAATCAACTACACCTATAGAACTAATCACATAAAAAAGTGGGGACTCCAGAAGTTGAAGATGACTAACACAAACAAGCACAGCATTCAGAGACTGACAAATTGGTTCCACAACAATTTATTGATGCAGATTATTACACAAAGGAGCAAAAGTGCAAAACTAGGCATATATGTATAGAATCGTATATGACTCAAAAGAAACAATTTTAAAATATCAGAAGTTTAGTTGCTAAAGTAACTCTAAAACTACAATAAGCATCACAAGTGAATTAAAAGTGATCAACACACATAATTATAAACATTGAAAAATTCAAACTTCTGGCTCAGACAGTTAGCAACCAACCTCTAATTATTCCAAGTTTAAGTATAATCCCGTATCTAGGTTCCTAATAACAGTCCCAAAATCCATTGGATGCTCAATAATTTCATGGCAATCAGTAGTGGTGCACAAATAGTCTGTGGCCTGCAGTCTGGTCTTAGTCCGACCTAGTCAAAGTCTGACCTCGTCAAGGCCTGGTCCAACTTGGCCTGAAAGCCACGAACATGCCACATTTTTTTGGCTCAGATCCGGCCGAGCTTGCCAACAAGCTCAGCCTGGCCTGATTCACCCAAAGCCCGACCTGACCTGCCAATTTTCTTTCTTTGTTACTTCAATTCTTCCACTGCAGACGAAAACTTACTCTTTGTGACAACTCATTCAATAAACCAACTAAAATCGACGTTTTTCAATACATTAATTTATGCATATTTGTTTATATACGCATAAAGAAATCCATGAAAACACATTGGGTAGTATAATATATAAGAATTTTTCTTGACTAGCTAGCAACCTACACTTTTTGCAAACCTTTCATTGCATCTTCATTTTAATAAATACTCAACGTAAAAACTAGAAAGTCATTTGTAAAATAATAATAATAGTAATAAAAAAGATACTTTTCATAAAAAAAAAAAAAAATTTGTTAATGATAGTATAAAATAATACAATATCTTTAAAATTATATAATATTTTAATTCTAATATATTACTTTTGATTAATACATCAATTAAGTTTAAAATTTTAATTAGTGTTTTTATAATATTTAAAATTATTAAAAAAAATAAATGGATCGAATTGGCCCGGCCTAGCTTAACCCAAGGCCTGGCCTAGCCTGCAGGCCCCATTTTCAAGCGGGTCCGACCTAGCCTGCTGGCCAAAAGTCAAAAACTCGGCCCGACCTAGTCCAGCCGATCAAGGCCGGACCAGACCGGCCTGTTGTGCATGAATAGTAATTAGGTAGCTGCGCAAAATGTATAAAATCAATCTCCAAATAGGAATTATGAATAATCAAAGAATCATGCATCTTTTTTTAAGGAAAAACACCTCATTGGGATCGATAGGCTCAAAGAATACACCATAAGTGTCCTTCCTGCAGTTGAATATTAAAAATTAACAAGTCAAACTATCAATACCCAAATAGAAACAGTAGAATAAAAAAACAAGCTTGGAAGCTAAAAGAATATAAAACACTTTCAAAGCGCGTCAAAAATGAAGACCAACAACTTTTTGTTTGACAAAGGTGTTGCGGGTCCGGACTCCAATGGTGACCCCCTATCCACAAATAAATGAGACGAATTCAATAAAAGTAAATTAACCAACCGGGAATTCACAACTTTTGTTCAACAATAGATATTAGATTTATACCATGTATAGTCTCAATGGCTTTCATAACATTTTCCTACTGCCAATTTTATCCAGTACCAGGTGTTAGAACTAAAGAAAATGAACTAATATAAACCTAGTGGGAGTTATAAACTCCTCAACAAGGAGACTTACAGTAAAACAGCTTCGAAGCAAGTACTAGTTAATACTAACCAAGGAATAATTAAACAAAAAAAGACAAATTTGAACTTTTTCCAATGTTATTCAGCAACATAAAAAAAGGTCATTTAACTACAAACAATCAATAATATAATACTATAAGTAATAATAATATGAAATAATTAATATTTAGGAGCTGAAAACTAAAAAGTTACAAATTATTAGCTGTTACTCCATACATATATAAACCTCAAGCTATATTAATGTCTAAACTTCTACAAATTGATTCTGCATGATATTTTCCTTGATCATCATCAAACATGTTCATCTAATACGAAATAGTCCCCCTGTTCAAAAAAACTGATTCAGATTAGCCCTGCTAACTCAAAATTTGGGATAAAATGAAAATAATAACAGAATATTAAAACAATTAAATTTTAACTAAACATAATAACATAATATTAAAACAATCAAATTTTAACAATTAGAGTGAGAACCCTAGTCCCAAGTTCTCTGTCAAACTAGATAGACAACATTTGTATATGTGGTTCACTTGCAAAGGGACAAAAGCCAGTCAAATTTAGTATAAAAGCCAACGTTTTTAAAACCGCCTAAATCATGTACACAATTAGATCACATAAGGGTATTGCCAAAGGCACTTATTTTAGTTCTTTACAACAGAAATGTAACCAACCATAAAAGTTACATGAAGTCTAAATAATAAATGATTATCATACCAACTCCACAAGTCTATTTGAATTCATTGACCTGCAAATTCTCCGAAGAAGTAGCTGAAAGGAATACAAATGTGGCCTCTAACTGAGCTAGGGTTTTAATCTGCAACAGTGTAAAACTCTGAATGAATACTAGAACAATAGATTCCTCTAAGTAACTACTAACTACTTAGGATTTAGCAAACAAAGAAGGTATTTGGGAAAATAATGACTGATGCAAATAAATAAATGAAAGAGGAAAATGGACTTCCAGACCTTCAATGTGACAATGTATCTAAGCAGTGTCTGCCGTTGAACAAGGGCATTTGTTGGGAAATTTATAGCAACCTGTAATTTAATCTTCGTCTACTAGTATCATAAGTTGTTACTTCAAATCCAATAATCTAAATCAAATATGTAGATTAGGTGTAGTGAAGAATAATCTAATAAGGCGGGAGATTTGACAACCATATTTTTGTTGACATAGTAGAAAAATAAAGTAACCAGTTTGTGAATAGGACCAATGGTCCACTACAAAAGGCAAGGCATAAACCTTGCTACATCCAGGGACCAAATCTTGCAGAATCTTCATCCTCTCACTAATCTTCTCTCTCATTGCCTAACAAATTAATGGTCTTAATCAACAACTTGAAGCAACATGGGTGCATAAAAAGGAAAACCAATTAATAGTAAGTTGGGAAAGGCATTAAGAATTTTACTCTCACCGCTAAACTATGGCTATCTATAGATTGACCCATTCTTGCTCTCACGTGGATGTAGTCTTTAACCTGCTCAGTTGACTTGTTGCCCGAACCTGAACTTGCTTCCACTTCAGCCTTTGAACCACCATGTTCCTCATTAAATCCCAATACTTTTAACCGCTTACCACTCGAATCATTCTGGCCATAAATCAATGGAAAATTAATTCACTATCTCTTGAGGAGTTCTAATCTCCAAAGATAACAGTTTCAACTCCCCATGTAAAATCGCATAAGAAATTAATTACCCAAGAAATAAAATTACAGACAATATGTTTAAGACTACATATTTGAACATACTTCAAATTGTGATCCCATTGAATCCCATAAATTCAAGTACTAAAAAGTAATGAAAATCTAAAGCAAGCAGCTCAAAAAAAAAAAAAATACAGATAGATTAAAATTGGAAATTTACTAACCAAAAATATAACAAGTGGCAATAGAGTCAAACCAAGTAAAAATTAAGTCATTACATAAAATTAACATATGAGCAAGTTGTCAAATTCGTGAGGAAAATTGTAGAATCATATGAATTTCATTTAATACGAACTTAATTTTTTTTAGAAACAAGAATTAAAAGTCCACAGATATACATGAGAAGGAATAATGAAAAAAATAAAAATAAATTGTTGGACTATAAGAGGAAAAAGGAAAAGATAAGGAGACTACCAAATCATTGACATTATTAATATTGGTAGAAACGAGATAGAAGATCCATCCTCGGAATTCGCATCCTTCAGCTTTTTTCTAGCGCCGCGACTCCCGCTTTGGTCCGTCACAGTGGATTATTCGATGGAAACATCACGATTGGTGGTGGTCTGGCCGAATCCACTCATTCGAAGCCTTAACCCTCCCCTTCCTGCTCTAGTACCGGAATGAAGAACAAAAAACCAAAATAATTGACCTATTAGTAGTCAGTAGTGCGGAGGCGGAGCGCAGAGAGGCCGGAGGCGGAAAGCGATTTGGGGTTTTGGGTTAGGGCAGGCCGAGAGTGACACGCTATTTGGTTTTCCTCTGTACTATTTTAACTTTTAAACAATTGTTCATGCACCTCTCCGATTGAAATATCAGTATAGGAATTTTGGCAAACCTAAGTTGATCTCCGATCTAACTCCTTTTACAGACCAAGTACACAATTTTTAATTAAACTAGCAATAAACCCGCACGTTGCAGCGGGTTTATTCATTTTGTTAATTATAAATTTATATATGTAATTAATAAATTAAAATATAAGAAGAAGATGCAATCACAAATAATTATGCCATGTCTCATATACATTTATAGGTTCCATCATAATTCTAAAATGCAATTCATGTTATATGCTGAAATTGAAAACCATGAGCATTAATAATTATGTTGGATGTTCATGTTAATATGTACAAACAGCATGTCCAAAAACATAACAGTATAGCACCGTGGCATACATAACTCATTGTTATCGTCAAAGAACGAATACATTGCCTCATGAGGTATTTTTTTTAATCCATTTTGGGCAATTATATAGTCGCTCACAGTATTAACAAATTGCATAGAAAAGTAATAATGATGATGATAATGATTTACCGAATGTTAGTACTTTAAAAATCATCCAAAGCCACAATCAAGATAATAGAATACAATGTATGAAGAAGCCATATATTTAAGCACCATGAGATATAGTCCAAAATAAGAAGCCATAGGCCCTTCTATTGAATGTTTTGTCACTATTATCTGAAGCTATCCATATAATTCCTTTGCACTTTCAATAACATCTAGAATTTCAGGGCGCAAAGTTGTGTTGTGTTAACTATAATAAAATTCATGATACACATTAAACAATGCAAAGTTTGACTTTCTTCCGGCATTTTTTGCATGAATTGTAGAACCAATTGTATTCGGTTTCTATGCAAAAAATAGTAGTAAGTACCACACACGTTGACTCCGGAATTTTTTAATAGAAAAACAATAGAAGTAAATAAGAAAACAATGTATTTCTGTGATGGAAAAGTAGGGTGTTAAAAAAAATGTATTACCTCTGTAGCATCTCGTATTTCATCAATAGTTTTCATATCAAAGCTTTGTAGGAATGCATCTGTAATAGACAATGTGCTCTGGCTGGATAAATAATTTATTGCAGTGATATTATTGCTTGAAACACCAAGGCTGTTGTTATTCAGGCAGACAACAAAGAGGTGTAAATAAATAGAAATTTAAATGTAGTAGTAATAAAAATTAATTAGGGTAAAAAGAATTTTGAAATATACCTATTCTTGAAATTAAGAACCTCAGGGAAATCTGCATTTACCAGAAGTCTCGAGCCAAACATTGAGTTTGACAATGTTGTTGTACCTAGTATTCACAGTGCTAGTATATATAGTCAATGACCATATATGTGAAGAGATGTCGTAATTTAAATGCAATAAATTGAAAATACCTTTCCAGAACTTTATTTTTGCAAATTGTAAAATGATTATAATGTGATCTTGGTTTTCTGTTTCAGTAAATGAGGAAATTTGGTTTGCAAAGTCATCCCACAAAGTGCAGGTCACTACATTATGGCTTTAAGAAAAATATAATGAGTTAGTAATAGAAATTAAAAATACATATTAATAAAAGTATTTTAAATTGAATTTTTTAAATGTACCTGTTATCAGTTAATTCAATATTAACTCTCTTATTTTGTTTACCATTGTGGGTGCTCAATTCTACACTTCCAATGGCAGTCAGGTGTCCAAAAATATCTGAACAAAAAGTAGTAGAAATAGGTATGTTAAAAAAATAATGTCAGAAAAATTAAAATAGAAAAATGAGTGTAAAATATACCAATTAAGTAGGAGTCATCAAGATTGTTTGATAGTATCTGATCATATGGAATAAACTGAAATCCATATGTATGAATGGAAGCGTCATCCAACTCTCGCAATGAGGTGGAATACAGGAAATTTATTTTGTATGGATGTTTGGTAGCTTTGTAAGAACCACCATTTTGTCCGACAACGAAGTTGGTGATAACAAAAACTTTATGTTCTTTGAGCAGTAATTGAAATTTATTCAGAAGTGACCTTTTGATAGTTGCTTGTATTTTGCCGTCCTATAAAATTAAAAGTTATAAATGGTAAGATGTAAATTAAAAGTTGTAAATGGTAAGACGTACGAATATATACCTTCCCATCCAATAACACCATCTCGATACTGTTTACGTAGTCAACTTTGTTAAAGCTAGGCATATTCCAGAATCTAGATATTCTGACCTTTATCTTCCACGTCTCTTTGACAGGGCTGATGTCATCAACAAAATCGTATCTAGTCGTCATATATTAGAATAGCAGAATATTACTATATAGTAGAATAGTAATATATAGCAGAATAGTATAAGAATGAGGGAACTGTGTGTGGTGTGAGTTATTATAACAGAGGTGGAATGTATTTGTAAGGAAAATTAGGTATGAAAATTAAAGTTTTGATGTAAGACCCCGAATTTTATGAAATACAAAATTTAATTTTTCTTCATATATATTTTTTGAAACAGTAAGTGGTTAAATCGATCAAGTTAAAAGTTAAGGATGTTATCTGCAAATTTTATTTTGTCGGACAATATTCGCTTTGTCGGGGAATATTCGTTTGGTCGGGGAATATTCGTGTCGTACGACGGCGCCGAAATAACAAATTATTGGTGGACCCCACAACGGAATATTTGTCGGATATAGAAAACGACAAAAATAACCTTTTTAAATAAAAATAGTCAACGGAACTGTTAAAATACCGGTGATAAAAGAATAGTAGCATACGGTAGTTTTTGGTATTTTCTGTAGCACACGGTACTCTACAGTAACACACGGTATTGCATAGTGTCTCATATTATTGGTCTGATAATTGACACCGTAACTGTTACGCATCATTTCATCGATAATTGTCACTGCATAATATTTTATATTATCAATTCAATAATTGTTGTTACACAGTATTTTGTATTATTGATTTAATAATTGTCATTACACTGTATTTTAAATCATTGAGTCAATAATTGTTGCTGCACTGTTTTTAAAATTATTGAACCTAATAATTGTCACAGTAACATATGCACAGTAATTTACATTATTGAATCAATAATTGTCATTACACAGTAACGTATGCTTTCTTTTACATTATTGTTATCTCTATTATGATGTTATTTAAACAGTTGTATTTCATTAATTTATTGACTTGATATCTAAGAGCTAACTATACTGTATTTATAACAATTAGTCATAATAATTGAATTGATAAAGTTATTTGTTTATAATATAAAGTTAGGTGATTATTAGGTGATATGAAATGAATGGTGTAGATTAAAGTGTGAATTATTGTTGAATAATTGAATTGATTTGTTTATAATATAAAGTTAGGTGATTATTAGGTAATATGAAATGAATGGTGTAGATTAAAGATAATATAAAATTTGAAATGGATGGTGTAGATTAAAAGATGATCTTTAAATGAATGGTTTAGATTAAATGAATGATAAGATTTTTGGCTATAAATAGAAGCCTTAACTAAAGGATTTTTCATAAACTTCCTTACTTGTTCTTTCTT
Organism: Hedera helix; assembly: GCA_947179155.2. NCBI lineage: Eukaryota > Viridiplantae > Streptophyta > Magnoliopsida > Apiales > Araliaceae > Hedera > Hedera helix. The sequence goes on along the minus strand of OX359264.1, from coordinate 8,935,299 downwards.
TCTCTCTCTAAATACTTCTTGTGAAAGTTTTCTCTAAGTGTGCTTAAGTCATCTTGAGTATTTGTGAAGATCTATAAGTATACGTGTACCGTTCAAGTTAATCAACCTCATCCAGTCACGTGTTAAAGTAAAGGATTATCATTATTTGATTCTCGAAAATAATATTGTTTCTTTCTTACTCATAAGATGTGCCATTTATTTCCATGTATTAAATTGTGGGAATAACCTTACGGCGCGGATTATCGCCTGTTTGGTGAATAACTCTTTGTACTCAAATTCTATTAAATTATGGGAATAACCTTACGGCGCGGATTATCGCTTGTTGGTGAATAACCTTTCGTATTCATTCATTATTAATCTCTGAGAATAACCTTACGGCGCGGATGACCGCCTGTTTGGTGAATAACTCTTTGTACTCAAATTCTATTAAATTGTGGGAATAACTTACGGCGCGGATTATCGCCTGTTGGTGAATAACCCCTTTGTATTAATTTCCTTCACCTTTTGTTAATCAAACCTGCTACGGTAAGGGATATTATTTTCTTTCATACTCCTAAATCGAAATTTATTATGGAACTATTGCTTCTATAATTCCTGAAAATATTATATGTTCCATAATAGATGAACTTCATTATTTCAACTGAACCTTCCTATTTACGTGAACCTTTCTATTGAACTGTAACCGTTATTCTGAACTGTGGATCTTGAATATCATTTTTAAATTTCACTCCACATCATGTTGACAATTTGGACATTATTTGAATCTGCACAAAGTAAACTTCTGATACTTATTGTTTATCCTGTTTCTTCTGTTCATCATTTGTATCACTGTTATTTGTACTAATCATCAAGAATCAAGCTGTGGTGAATATTTGTGGCCGGGGGGCACAGATGTGATATATTTGTTGAACGGATGATAGGTTAAAGGCGATATAATAGGTTAAAGGCGATACATCTGTTCGGTGTCTTTTATGGCACGTGGTGAATGTTCTCTTTGGCCCGTAGTGTAAAGATGAACTGTTGATTGGTATGATTATGACCAAAGGCTGAATCTGGTATAATCATGACCGTTGGTGCTATGTTGAATATCTTTGGCCCGTAGTGCAAAGATGAACTGTTGATGTGCATGATTATGATCAAGAACTGTGAATTTATATTATCATGACTAATGGTATTTCAAATGATAAAAGTTGATGATGTTTTTACGAAAAAGAGAAGCGAGTGGACATTATAGTCTGCATTATTCTTCTAATAGATTGCTCATTCCGCTGCTATTATTGATCTAAACATTGTTTAAGAATTTAACTGCAGTTTTTGATATAAACCTTGTAGTCTATTGTATTCTATCAAGAACTCAAGTGTTGAAGGCTAATGATAATTTATTCGTCATTATCTTAGTCATGATATTTCTTACTGGGCTATTTGAGCTCACCCTTTCTTTTGTTCCATTGTTTTTCAACAGGAGATGAAAACATAACAGGGTCTTGCTGGGGAATGGAGTGAGGGTCCGAGGAATAGTTATCATAGTCTTCACGTTTTGTAAAATAGTGTGGCAATAATAGTGAAGACTTAGTTGTGTATTATTATACACTGTATTGTTGTACGTTGTGCTTTGTTGTAATAATTTTGTTGTAGTCTTTTGACGACTCAAGTTTGGGCTGTGTGGGCCCAGATTTGGGGGCGTCACAGTTGGCATCAGAGCTTAGGGATATGGTCTTTAATGGAGATCTGGGGTTAGAACTAGGAGGGGAGAGACGAATAGAATCAATCACTAGTGTGTCCTACCTAAATTAGATTTTTTTTATCTAATGAATCGATTTGAGTGTAGGAACATGAAGAGATGAGTCAATTTGTTTGAACTAACAATTATTTTTTGACAACAGTTTAGTATGGCATCTGGAAATCAAGAGGTTAACTATGGAATGCCTGAAGCGAATGTAGCCGAGAATCAAGAGGCCCCAAACAATCCTCCTGCCAACTCAGGAAATAATGTTCCTGATAACATGATGAACGATGGATTCTTTAGGAATTTCATGCAGTTCATACAGAATCAAGCAAGAGGAAATCCAGTCAATAATAACGGTAGAAACGCTAGTAATTTGAGGATGGTCACTGTCAAGCAATTTAAAGAATTGGGACCACCTGAATTCCACGGGAAGTCTGACCCACTCAAAGCGGAGGCATGGCTGAAGCAGACGACAAAAATACTTGATGTCTTACAATGCGCTGATGATCAGAAGGTGTCATTTGCCACTTTTATGTTACGAGGTGAGGCGGACCATTGGTGGGAAGCGGTAAAACGTATCCAACCTTCAGCACTCGAAATGTCTTGGACAGAATTCGAAGAACTGTTTAACGAGAAGTATTTTCCAGAAAGCATCCGCCATATGAAAGAGGTGGAATTCATTAAGCTGGAGCAGGGAAACATGACAGTCTCCCAATATGAAGCCAAGTTTGCCGAGTTATCTCGCTTTGCCACCCATCTTGTGGATGACGAAGCACGAATGAGTCGGATGTTCCTAAGAGGTTTGAGATTCAAAATTCGTCAACAACTTAGCTCTCATAAATTTAGTTTGTATTCAGATGTTGTGGATAGGGCTCAAAGGGTGGAGAAAACAGATGAAACATTGCAGCCAAGAGTTAATGAGCAACATAGAGAAAGGAATGACAACAACCATAGGAACGAGAACCATCGAGTAGGTAACCAACACTTCGGTGGTAATTCCACATCAAATAACAGAAGAGGAGAATCCAGTGGGAACAATTTCAAAAGAAAGAGATTCCATAATAATTATGGAAGGGCACCAGCACCAGTACCAGCACCAGCACTGACCCCAGTTTTAAGGGGAGAAGATCGACCACCAGTGAGATGCTATAGGTGTGGTCAGGAAGGTCACATCAGCCCAAACTGTACACAGCAGTCCAAAAAGTGCTACAGTTGTGGGAAAGAGGGTCATCTTGCGCGGTTTTGTCCTGCCACAAAATCAAGTCCAGCTGCAATGATGATACCAAAAGCTAGCGCGGATAAGGGAAAATCTGTAGTTCAAGGGAGAGCTTTTGTTGTGACATCCCAAATGGCGCGAAACTCGAACGAGGTGATAACCGGTAAGCTATTCATAAATTCTCGTGAAGTCTACGCTTTGTTAGATACTGGCTCTACCCATTCTTTTATCTCACCTGCATGTGCTCAGCGTTTAAACTTAACTCCTGAAAACTTGGACTTTGACTTATCAGTTGAAACCCCATTAGGAGAAATGATCATTACATCTACTGTCTATAAATCTTGCCTAGTTCAAATCAACAACCTCACATTACCTGTTGACCTTATTTCTTTGGAGATGCGTGAATTTGATGTGATTTTAGGAATTGATTGGTTAACTACCCATCATGCTAAAATTGATTGTTTTCATAAGATTATTAGTTTTCATATTCCTAATCAACCTGTCATGCAAATTCAAGCAACTAAACCATTGAAATCTATAACTGTTATTTCTAGTCATAAAGTCATTCGTTTATTGAAAAACGGATGTCAAGCCTTTTTAGCTCATGTCACTGATTTGAACAAAAATACATCAAACTTGAATAATATTCTCATTGTTAATGAGTTTCCTGACGTTTTTCCTGAAGAACTTCCTGGCTTACCCCCAAACCGTGAAATTGAATTTTATATTGATCTTGAACCCGGTACCAAGCCCATTTCCAAAGCTCTATACCGGTATCTTATTTTCTTTCATACTCCTAAATCGAAATTTATTATGGAACTATTGCTTCTATAATTCCTGAAAATATTATATGTTCCATAATAGATGAACTTCATTATTTCAACTGAACCTTCCTATTTACGTGAACCTTTCTATTGAACTGTAACCGTTATTCTGAACTGTGGATCTTGAATATCATTTTTAAATTTCACTCCACATCATGTTGACAATTTGGACATTATTTGAATATGCACAAAGTAAACTTCTGATACTTATTGTTTATCCTGTTTCTTCTGTTCATCATTTGTATCACTGTTATTTGTACTAATCATCAAGAATCAAGTTGTGGTGAATATTTGTGGCCGGGGGCACAGATGTGATATATTTGTTGAACGGATGATAGGTTAAAGGCGATATAATAGGTTAAAGGCGATACATCTGTTCGGTGTCTTTTATGGCACGTGGTGAATGTTCTCTTTGGCCCGTAGTACAAAGATGAACTGTTGATTGGTATGATTATGACCAAAGGCTGAATCTGGTATAATCATGACCGTTGGTGCTATATTGAATATCTTTAGCCCGTAGTGCAAAGATGAACTGTTGATGTGCATGATTATGATCAAGAACTGTGAATTTATATTATCATGACTAATGGTATTTCAGATGATAAAAGTTGATGATGTTTTTACGAAAAAGAGAAGCGAGTGGACATTATAGTCTGCATTATTCTTCTAATAGATTGCTCATTCCGCTGCTATTATTGATCTAAACATTGTTTAAGAATTTAACTGCAGTTTTTGATATAAACCTTATAGTCTATTGTATTCTATCAAGAATTCAACTGTTGAAGGCTAATGATAATTTATTCGTCATTATCTTAGTCATGATATTTCTTACTGGGCTATTTGAGCTCACCCTTTCTTTTGTTCCATTGTTTTTCAACAGGAGATGAAAACATAACAGGGTCTAGCCGGGGAATGGAGTGAGGGTCCGAGGGATAGTTATCATAGTCTTCACGTTTTGTAAAATAGTGTAGCAATAATAGTGAAGACTTAGTTGTGTATTATTATACACTGTATTGTTGTACGTTGTGCTTTGTTGTAATAATTTTGTTGTAGTCTTTTGACGACTCAAGTTTGGGCTGTGTGGGCCCAGATTTGGGGGCGTCACATTTGAAATATAGAAAGATATGTTTAAATTGATAGTATTTCAATTTGGATCGAGTTGTATATGATCTGTTGGAAATCTTAAAAGATACGTTTCAATTTGAATTTAACTTTGTGAGAGTGGATTTAACAATAGAAAATTTGCTTTTGTTTTTCGTAAGTATTTTTTTTGATTTAAAAATCAAACAATTTGATTTTTAAATCATGCATTTATGTTATTGTTTACAATTTAATTTTTGAGAAATTTTATGCGTTTATGTTATTACTTCGAATAAAGTTAAAAAATTTGTATTTAAAATTAAAATTGAGGATATAAATTATGGATCCAATTTAATTTATTGAGAAAATATTTAAATCTATTAAAATAGATAAGTAGTTGTAGTGATAATGTGAACTATAAGATAAAGATATATATGAGAAAATATTTAAATCTATTAAAACAGATAAGTAGTTGTAGTGATAATGAGAACTATAAGATAAAGATATAAAAAATAATATTTTTGTTAGTATATGAAAAAATTTAAAGTACGAAGTTGTTGAGAATTTGATGATCTGTTGGAAATCTTAAAAGATACGTTTCAATTTGAATTTAACTTTGTGAGAGTGGATTTAACAATAGAAAATTTGCTTTTGTTTTTCGTAAGTATTTTTTTTGATTTAAAAATCAAACAATTTGATTTTTAAATAATGCATTTATGTTACTATTTACAATTTAATTTTTGAGAAATTTTATGCGTTTATGTTATTGCTTCGAATAAAGTTAAAAAAATTGTATTTAAAATTAAAATTGAGGATATAAATTATGGATCCAATTTAATTTATTGAGAAAATATTTAAATCTATTAAAATAGATAAGTAGTTGTAGTGATAATGTGAACTATAAGATAAAGATATATATGAGAAAATATTTAAATCTATTAAAACAGATAAGTAGTTGTAGTGATAATGGGAACTATAAGATAAAGATATAAAAAATAATATTTTTGTTAGTATATGAAAAAATTTAAAGTACGAAGTTGTTGAGAATTTGGTGATCTGTTGGAAATCTTAAAAGATACGTTTCAATTTGAATTTAACTTTGTGAGAGTGGATTTAACAATAGAAAATTTGCTTTTGTCTTTCGTAAGTATTTTTTTTGATTTAAAAATCAAACAATTTGATTTTTAAATCATGCATTTATGTTACTATTTACAATTTAATTTTTGAGAAATTTTATGCGTTTATGTTATTGCTTCGAATAAAGTTAAAAAATTTGTATTTAAAATTAAAATTGAGGATATAAATTATGGATCCAATTTAATTTATTGAGAAAATATTTAAATCTATTAAAATAGATAAGTAGTTGTAGTGATAATGAGAACTATAAGATAAAGATATATATGAGAAAATATTTAAATCTATTAAAACAGATAAGTAGTTGTAGTGATAATGGGAACTATAAGATAAAGATATAAAAAATAATATTTTTGTTAGTATATGAAAAAATTTAAAGTACGAAGTTGTTGAGAATTTGGTGATAATGGAGTGAAAAAGGAAGAAAGACAAGTAAAGTAAGTAGTGGGCATTTAACATGTTAAGTGGTGGGCATGTTTTTTTTCAATAAAAAATTAAATAATTTGATTTAAAATTTAAAATTAAAATGAAGGATATAAATTATGAATTTTATGCATCTATGATTCGAATAAAGTTAAAAAAAGTTGTTAAAACTGACAAAATATAAAAAAATTGTATTTAAAATTAAAAATGAGAAAATACTATTATTGAGAAAACATTCATAAAATATTTATCATATCAATAGTTGTAGTGATAATAGGAATTATAAGATAAAGATATGTAAAATAATATTTTTGTTAGTATATGAAAAAATTTAAAGTATGAAGTTGTTGAGAAATTGGTGATAAGGGAGTGAAAAATGGAAGAAAAACAAGTAAATTAAGTGGTGGGCATTTAATGCGTTAAGTGGTGGGCATGTTTTTTTTGAATAAAAAATTAAATAATTTGATATACACACGTGAAGGCATATATAAATGTGGAGTAAATTTTAAAAACTGAAGTAAGGCTAGAGAGCATTAAATGTGGATGACAGGTGTTTTAATATGTGAAGGCCATTTGTCAAGCACATTTTAAAAACTGGAGTAAGGCTAGAGAGCATTAAATGTGGATGACAGGTGTTTTAATATGTGAAGACCATTTGTCAAGCAACAGTGCTATGTACTGCAATTTAATATATATAATAGATTAGGGACTTTATTTTTTTTAAAAAAAGGGAGTTTAATTTTAATTTATAAAAACAACTAATACTGTAAACTCTTTAAAAAATAATATTATAAATTAAATTTCTATTATTTCAAAAACTTAAATAGATTTAAATTTTAAGATGTCATAAATTAATTAATAACAAACTGAAATATAACTCTTTTGTGGAACAAAAAAGTAATAATTTAACACATTTGTGATCTATTCCACAAAAAGAGTCTTAATTATTAAAAAAAATATATTCTCAATTTACAATATTTTAAATTTTTAATTATTGTAACTTAATATTTTAACTAATAAAAACATTTAATATTATAAATTATTTAAAAGTATTATTAAGAATAAAATTATATTTTAAAATTAAAAATTAATTATATTACAATTTGAGTTGTAGGATACCATAAATTAACTAAGAATAAAACTGAAACTTAACTCTTTCTACAAAATAGATGAATAATTTTTTAGCATTTGTGGTTTATTCCACAAAAGAGACTCTCTTTTTTTTCATGGTCAATGTATGAAATTTTAAAGTTTAAATTATTGTAAATTTATTTACTTTGATTAATGAAATAGTCGATTTTGTAAGTTACTTAAAAAGTATTATTAAAAATAAATGTGTTACTATAAAAAAAATTAAATGTATTTATATTTACCATAATTAATTCAAAAAAATTTATTTAGAACAAAAAAATGACCAATTTTATCTCTCGTAAAAAATCTCTGAACAATAATATATAGTGAATAATAATTCCTTCATTAATAGTTTTTTTTTCCTCGCAATTTTTATCATAAAGTGGCGCCAAATATTTTTCTACCACATCAATTTTGCGAAAGAAAAAATTTAAATTCTGAAGGATACTTCTTTCGCTAAAACTATATTATCACTATATTTTTTTCCTTCACAATTCCTTCGCTAGAAAACTCCTTATGTGAAGGAATAAATTCCTTCACAAAATTTCCTTCACTACATCCATAATTTCTTGTAGTGAATATCTCCCACTCAGACACTTGGGTTATAAAATTACGTACTTAACTCAAATCATCTCTAGATTTTCTCGTATAAGTGCCTTAGCGTGTAACTAATGAGAAATAATATTAAGGGCGAGAGCTCACATACTAAATCTCTATCATAACTAGCATAAGGCATCTCCTAAAAGAATCTCATCATGTCCTATACCAGGCAATCACATTATGTTGAGTATTTTGAACCCCTCATTGATTACATTTCAGAAATACACTCAACCCCATTTTGCATTGGTATGCTTAATTTAAAATTTATTTTTATATACACAGTATAATACATAAAGTTTAAAATAGTTGTGTTTGTATAGCATAACCAATGGTTGAATGTGTGATGTCAGACAAATGCTTTTCCTAAACTCTCATGTCAACCTTCATTAACTCTACTACTCTCCCAGACAAGTACCTATAGAACCTCATTATGCGAATTTAGGAATACAAGTTAGATTAGCAATACAAAGTCTTTGTTTCAAAACATAGGTTCAAGTTACTAAGGACAAAAGTTAATGTATAGGACTCACACGGTGATTGGATAAGGATCCACCACATCACGTTTCTGTAATAGGTAGTCTTTATGCACACAAGATGCAATTCTCATGTTATGGTGGAGCTCTTAAAAGAGAAATGTCGCTCTAGCTAAAATAACATTGTACAGACCCTAGTTAATTGCTTTATAATGTTACTTTAGAAAATATCCCTAGTTGCTTCAGATAGCATTTAGTATGAATCTAATGTCTGGCAACCACAAAAATAAGGCTACACCTGTAATGCCTCGATCATCCATGTACTTGCTACAGTCAACCTTGTGCGTTAAAGTATAACCTCATTCTTAATAACTATATCATACAACAACAATATAGTTAATAAAAACTTGATTATTTTAAAAAAAAATTACACTCTTCTATTCTAGAATCTCAATCTTTACAACTTTTTAATACAACTCAGATCATATATAGCATGACCTAGTCTATTACAATAATTATGACTATACATAAGCTCACACTCCAACAGTAAGTCATTCTGTCTATACAATGACTTCTCATATCTATTCTAGTTCACTAATATTAGTACTCGTCTATCATTGATTCATATAATACAACCATTACAAAGCTTATAACAGTTAACATTACAAAACATATTTATCCCAAAATGTTACAACGAAGGGATTTAAAACAACTCTAACAAACAAAGTTTTGTTATCAACACTTAACGTCAATCATTTCCTTTCCTTTGTCCATACCGAAATCTTCGGGTTACTCATACTTCGCTGAAAATATTAATTTAAAGCAAGGGTGAGCACAATGGTGCAACAAGTCTAACAGCTATCACATAGCACGTTTCACATTACATGCTTCACAGTTCACATTTGATTTGTATTTTATATATATGCAACATACTTCTCATGTTTGGAATTTAATGAATACATCATATATATCATGTCTTTCATTAATATTCATGCTTCATGCTTTTTTCTACACATTCTCATGTTATAAGGTTAACATCGAACAGTTAATTTAAGTCATCACTGCATATTAACATTTATTATCATATAGTTGCACTAAGTGCACATTTTAAACATACTCACAATTTTGCATATCAATGAATATCTTGAACATAAGTAAACAACTAGTTCACACATAACCACAAGTTATCATATAACAACAAGTTCTAAAAAACTTACCTAATTCGCTCATCCGGCTTACGCTAACACAATGCGCTCTTCGTACGACCTACAATTATTTAGATTGATTTAACAATTAGACACTATGGAACATTCACATTGGTTTAAAATGCTTAAGTATTCATTTTATACATAATTAACTTTTATATTTTAGAAAAAAAACACGGTCTGAATCTAACCCGACCCAAAAAATTGAACATTGAAAACAGCAAGGTCAAGTGCAGCTGCGCCCAACCGCAACGAGCATGTGTGTTCCTTCCTAGCTCAGGTGCGCTCTTTCAGTTATTCGAAAACAATAGGGTCTAGCACAGCTACGCTAGACCCCAACATAGGTGTGCTTGGCCATAGTTTAAAATCCTAATTTTTTCTAACTTTAGATTCCCACTCTTTAACCTCATTTGATCATTTACCAACATACTCCAACATTTTAAGTTTTGAAAACACTACACTCATCATAAGAATCAACCTTTGTTACTTTTTATAAAACATGATTTTTTAGAAAACATTTAATAAATCATATTAACCCATTTTCCCCCAATCCTTTCAATTATGTCATAAACATGCTTCTAACATGGGTTAATATGATTTGTTAAATATGAGTATTTGAGCAAAACAACTTACCATAGTGTGTTAAGTTCAATAAATTTACAACCCCAAAGCTTTAGTTTATTATCAAAGCATAAATAACAAACAAAACTAGGTTTTTAACAAGAAAACATCTTTACATTTCTTAACTCATTAGACATAACATGTGATCTAAACACATATTAGTCATCATCCACATCTACTTATATCCTTGGAACCACCTTGTTCCACCATTAACAACATCTCCCACAACAACTTGTATAAAACTACAAATATAAAGTTAAGCTATAAGTTTTATGGATTATAAACTTTTAAACCTTTAATGGTTCTTCTTTCTTCTTACTAGGTAAATGGAAGTTATGCTTGATGATCATATACTCCCTTGTTACCCGAAATGGTATTATTCACTAGATGATCTTCACAAATAATAGATCTCTTTACTCTTTCTTCTTTCTCTCTATCTTTTCTTTCCTCTCAACTTTTCTTTCTATCACAAAGCTTTCTCTAGCTTCCTCTTTAAACCTTCTATTTTTGTAAAGTTTAGTAAATGAAATGACTTGGTGAAATAAATCACCAATTCTCTCTTACGCTTATCATTTAGCAACTATACATACACTCATGTATATCTAATATATTTCTCCACCACTTAACTCATGTAAGGTTAACTCTTACCTTCCATAAAATCATATGAGTATACTCGAACATAACCTTGGTTATTTAGTTATACATATACATATATATTTTATATCTAGCATTCCTCCACCAACTACTCTAATAACTCATCCATCATAGCCCATCTTAGCCTTCACAAGTCTCTTACACAGACTTTACCAACCCAAAAGTCACTTCCTTTCCATTGTTCTACCAAATGCACAATATTGAGCCAAACAAAACACAAATAACCTCCCCCACTTGGGCCTTCCCATTGCTACCGAAAATAGGGCCCCACGAGCCCCATTTCCCACCTTATCCCTTTTCTATTAATGTCATACATGTACACACACACACACACACACACACATATATATATATACACACACACACACACACACGCTAACATTTAGCTAATTTAATATACCACCTATACATATAAAAGTATATGTATATTAATCTTTCAAAATGGCAATAATGTCCTTAATTCTCCAAGGGTAGCTTAGTCATTAAACCTCACCAACCAATGGTAGAATGGTCATTAGGTTAATACTAGAAATTTTCTCTAGGACACCAAGGTCATTACTTAAATTCTTTAAGGTAAAATGGTCATCATCTATTTTCTCCTGTTTTTGCCAATTCATTTGATTTCCTTTTTCTTTCATTATATATATATACATATCTACTAACATTTATTCACATATACATATATCATCTATATATATAAACACCAACAAGTGGGGTTCACCCCCTTCATTCTCTTTCATTCAAAAACTTTTTATTTATGAAAAGTTCCTAAACTTTTCATTTATGGATAATTTTTTCTCACTTAAGATTGGTTAATTTCCATTCACATGGATTGCCACTTTCGTAATTAGGTTATAACTAAGTTTTCTTCTCCTAGTTTGATTTATTATAACTTAGTTAGCTTACCTAATTCACTTCTAACTGAGTGGACATAGTAACTATGTTTTCTTCTATAGTTTTATACCAACCAACTTAGTTAGATATTTAGTTAATTTTTGATTATTGTATTTTTAAATAGTAAGTACATTTTGAAACCCCGTATAAACATTATCTATGAATGTGAAAATTTCAAAAAACGAAAAACGCTTAATGTGTGAATAGTATTTTTCACGTTATTCTTTCGAAAAAATATTATTCTTTCACGATTCATTAACACATATTATTGACATAACACCTTGATTAGATCACATAAATTAATCTTTATTGATCACTTATGATCACATTACACACTTTACAGAATTTCGGATCATTTCCTTCGTTTGTATTATATTCTTATAATAGTTTTTATTATACACATATTCTTCCCGTATTCTACTCGTAATTGTGAATAGGTTTTCATGCATCTATACGTCGTATAGACATTTAGCTTATATATACCTCAACGTATACCTTTTCTTCAAAATCTAGGGTTTAGACCTTATAACACATCATTCACATCTTAATCCCTAATACACGCATTAGGTTAAAAATATTTACTCAACTTCACACATTCATCTTCTTCAAACTAGAGTTTAGACTTCAACCTTTAAAAGGATTTCTTCCTTGGAATCATTAACATCGTAACATTCAAGTTCGGTTTACTTCTAAACCCTTACAACATTTATCTATTCGAATAATCTCATCGAATTATCTTTATCTTAGGTATTGCATTACCTCTTCTTCTATTTATTCTTTCCTATCCCATTCACGGGCAGGATTCTTTCTTAGCATAAGTCTCATTTGACTTGTTTCGACTCATTACTACCTGTTCATGTTCAGGTATAATCGTCTTTGTATCTCAAATACAATTTTATCTTATATTAATCTACTCTGTACTATTGACCCCATAACCTTTGACTCACTGGTCAATAATTCTACACAATTACTTGTTACCACAATCCTTAATCTTTGTCTTCATCAGTTCGGACATATAACGCCCTACCTTCATCCGATCCTAACACTTCGTACATTTAGTTCATTATCTATAGCTCTCATGGCTTATTCTACAAACTATTCTTTCACTTCCTCTCTTTTCATCAGGAAAAATGTCTAACCTTAACATGCCTACGAATAATCATAATTCTCTACAACTTATATTATAGCATTCTTCTTTGCCATCATAAGACTTCATCTAACGATATCATCTCGTTTCATCCATTCTTTTCTTATTTATTAATATTCCTCATCTCTATCCTTCGCATTTGATCATCTTTGTTTTCATCCAACAATAATAATCTTACACCTTTCATTAATCGAATATCGATTCACTAACACTTGATCTTGTATCTTAGTTTTAATCCATTCGATTACATTATAAGCCTCATTCTTACTGAAATGGCTATCTTACACTTCCTTATCTAAGGATTATTACAGTTTACAATCATATTAATCATTTAAGATCATATTTACCAGCCTTATAAATATTCGGGATATCACATTATCTTACAAGTGTTCGGTATATTATGATTACCTCTTCTTGGACCCAGCCAAGGCGATTAAATCGTAGTGCTTCAAAAATGGTGCCCAACCATTTAGACTACCGTGAAATAGTCTCATCTCGCTCGTTATTACAAGCACTCAGGCATGTTATTCATGCGAGTATATCAACCTTTTTGCCTTGTTACACTTTGTGTGTGCTTATATAATACACCTTAAAACATATAAATGAATTACAATTGACATTATGTAATAACTTTTATTGCGTAAAAATGTAAAACCAATAAACAATATCCAAAAGATATCCATAATCAAACATAAAACCTATCAAGGCCTATGAAGTCCTAAACTCCTAATATGAGCTCGAAAAACACTCCTAGGAATGGGCTTAGTCAAATGATTAACAATCATGTTACTCGTAGAGATATGTTTAAGGACCACCTTCTTTCGTGCCACAATATCCCTAATGTAGTAAAATTTAGTCTCGATATGCTTGCCCATTCAATGGTACTTGGTATCCTTAACATAAGATAAAACAACCGTATTATCACAGTGAATGGTGACAGGGTCATTTGAATGTCATCAAACACGCAGGCAGTTAAAGAATCTCTATAACCATATTGCCTTTTGTACTGCAAAACAACAGGCAATGTATTTTAACTCCATAGTTGATAAAGCAACACGTGGTTATTTCTTTCTTAACCAGCTAATGGCCCCACCATTAACTAAGAAGTTATACCCGGTGGTAGATTTGAGCTCATCTAAGTCACTAGCTCAGTCTGCATCGTTGTATTGCTGTAAGCCTAGCTCACCACCTTGATAACACATCATATAGTCTATGGTGCCTCTCAAGTTTCGAAGTTTCCTCTTAACTGGCACCCAACGACCAAATTCAAGATTGCTTTAAAACCTACTAACCATCCCCACTATAAAACTTATATCAGGATGTGTACATATCATTGCATACATCAACTTATCAACTGCATTGGCATAAAGAACATGAGTCATCTGCTCTTTTTCTCGATCAGTCTTAGGGCAAAGATCCTAACTCAGTTTATAATCTTTCTCGATAAAAGTGTCAATGGGTTTAAAGTTATGCATACAAAAATGCTTTAGAATAGATCTTATATAAGTCTCTTGACTTAAACCTAAGAATATTTTTGAGAAATCCCTATGGATCTTAATTTCGAGTATAAATTTTGCCTCACCTATGTCATTCATCTCAAAATTAGATGACAACCACTTTTTAGTGGTGACAATCAATCATATATCATTTTCAGCTATTAAGTTGTCATCAACATACAAACACAAGATCATGAAGCTTTTATTTTGTTGACCCATTTAACATGCACACAATGGTCCTCCACAATCATCGTAAGCCCAGCAATAGTATGGCTCGATGAAATCTAAAGTACCATTATTTAGATAATTACTTTAAGCCATAAATGGAACGTTTAAACTTGTACAATTTATGCTCTTATCCCTTGACCTCAAAGCTAACGAGTTGATCTATATAGATCTTCTCATTTAGTTCTCCATATAGAAATGCAGTTTTAACATCCATCTGATAAAACTCCAAATCTAACCGTGTGACAATAACTAAAATAAGGCAAATAGAGCCAATTATCACAACTGGTGAGAATGTCTCATCATAGTCTACACACTCCGTTTAGGTGAATCCTTTCACCATGAGACGAGTCTTATACTTGTCAATTAATCCATCTGCCTTACATTTAATCTTGAAAACCCATTTATTTTTAATGGTTTTTCAATAAGGCGGTAGATTAACCAACTTTCAAACCTGATTCTTTACCATATAACTAACCTCATCATTCATAGCATCTATCCATTCTGTTAATACATTTGTGTTTATCCTTCATAGATCAATTTGCGCCTTAGGGAATAACACATTCATTATGAGCAGATGAAATGAGAGTTCCCTTATATGTAGTAGGCTCACTATCATCTTTTAAAGTACACATAAGGGTTTATCCTTCAAGCACACGAAGGGATTACTCTTCAATTTTGAAAAAAAATGAGGTAACTTTCCATGTTTACTTTGATGTGGCTCTGGATTTTATGAATCATGTGCCTTATTAGGCTATAAATCACTTTCAATATCCTTGGTGATTAAACGATGAGAATTAAATTCTCCTCCTTCGCTAAGGGGTGGTGAAATATCTCCCACTAATTCAAGCATCTCATATAACTTAATATCCATTCTCGTGTCACCAATGTTTGGGAACTTATTCTCTATGAATTGTACATCCCATGGTTCAATCCCATTCATTACTCTATTAAGTTATTTGTATATCATTACATAACCATTTGAGTGTTCAGATACCTTATAAAGATACCTTTATTTCTTCTTATCTAACTTCCCAAGTTGTATGGACAAAATATGCACATATCTTGCCGATCCTGAAGGTCTTAAATGATCTAAGATTAGTTTTTGGCCTTCCCAAGATTCATATGGTATAGAAGTAACTAATTTGTTAGGCATTCGATTAAGAATATAGGCAGCAGTTATAAATGTATCTCCCCAAAAATTAATTGGGAGGTTAGCTTGCACCATCATCAATCTACTCATCTCTAATAGCGTACGATTCCTTCTTTCCGTAACACCATTTTATTACAGAGTACTAAGAATTGCTAACTGTCTGATGATACCATTTTCTTCACTGATCCATTTGAATTACTTAGATAAATATTTGTGACCACGATTGGTCTTAAGAACCTTTGTAGATCTATGTTTTTTATTCTCAACTTCTGCAATAAAATGTTTAAAGCAATCTAATGCTTCCAACTTGTGAGATATCAAATAGACATATCCATATCATGAATAATCATCTACAAATGTAATGAAATAGTTACCACCTTGTCGTGCTACATTCATAGGACCACAAATGTTTGAATGAACTAGCTCTAAAGGATTAGTGGCCTTCACTGCCTTCCCAAATAGTTTTATTTTTACCTTCCCTACGAAATAATGTTCATATACTAGTAGGTTAACTTTAGCGAATGAGCTTAAAAGACCTTCTTGAGCTAACCTAACCTTCCTATCTTGGCCAATATGACCTAATCTAGCATGTCATTTAATGATTCATTAACAGTATCATCATGAGAAGCAATATCAGAAAAATGTAATTCATCTTAACTAAAAATATAAAAACCATCTGGAAAAAAAAAATCATATCCTACAAAATTATTTTGAAAGTAATTAATAGACACGCTACTCCTATCCAAGAAAAAAGAATATCATTTAAGCTATAATTGATATTAAGTTCTGTTAAATTATTGGAACATAAAATGTGTCCTCAAGAACCAATGTGTCGCCATTTTGCAAAGTTAGTTGATAAATGCCAAAACTAAGCACTTGTTCATTTGAACTGTTCCCCGTGAACAAACTTTGACTCCCTTTGAAAATATGTTAGTACTCTATGAATCCCTGCCTATCGCGAGTTACATGTTTAGTTGATCTTATGTCAATAATCCACGAAAGAACAAGTTGAGAAAGAAAAATATGTGAACACATAAAGCATTTATCGCAATGAAGAAATTTAGATTGTACATTTTTCTGCTCAGTGCATTCACGAACGAAATGTCTAACCTTCTGACCGTAATAACAAGTCATTTTTTATTTTTCCCATTCTTTTGCCCTTGCGGAGCTTAACATCATTTCTGTTTTGATGCCTCAACCTTAACCTAATCCTTGTCTTTAACATGTCTCTTACACTTACCTTTCGTATTACACGGACCAACTTGAGCCATGAAGACAAAGTTGTTATCTTGGGTACCACAACTCTCATACTAAAGCTTAAGATGCCTCTTGAGATCCGCAAGAGTTTGATAATATCATTATATATCATAGTCATCGTGTAAGGATCCTAGACATCAAGTAAAAACCTGAGCACAACTTAAATTTATTGCTCTTTAGTAAAGGTTGTGCCAGCAGCACTAAGCTCGCAGATCATAACTGACATTACTCGAAAATGCTCCACCATGGTGTGCTTGGGCTTCTTCTTGTAACGGTTCATCTTATAATTAAGTTCACCCAACCTAGTAGTAAAGTCCCACCATAGGACTTCTTAAGTATATCCAACATTTTCTTTGCAGTATTGCAGGACTTAAATTCGCTAATAAGGTCATTGTGCATGATACTTAACATGGTAAAGTGTAGTAACCCGAAAAATTACGAACTAATTTTTTTTTTGTATTCATGATAAAATATGATGTATGAAGTATGTGTTTATGATGTATGATGAGATTTAATAAGTTAGTTAATTAAATTTATTTGAATTAACTAAAGAAGGAAAATGAATACTAGAGAAGTTTATGTGATGAAAACACAAAGCTTAAATGTTGACTTTGAATGACAAATAAAAAGATATATAGTGAACAAGTGAATTACTTGTATAATTAATGAGAATGAAGAAATAAATGACTTATTAAAGATATCTCAATGCAAGAATAATTGTATGTGTTTGGGTAACTATATTATAAACCCAAGTTGATGATAAAAGGAAGTTAATTAAATTTAATCAAGTCGAAGTACTTGTATTAATGTATATTAGGGTTTTAAAAAATCAGCCCTACCGCCGCAGCGGTGGTCATCACCGCTGCAACGGTGGTACAGACTGTTTGAAAATTTATGGTATCAAATTGAGGTACTAGTATGTATAAGCGTTAGGATGTTAATAAAATAAACCAAAGATATATTAAGTGTTAGTGTTTTGTAGACTAACTTAATTAAGTAGTCATATGGACTTATAAATAGTAAGTCTAATTGGATTATGTAATTAAACTAATGTATTTATTTTATAAGTCTAATATAGTAGCCTTATATGATTTAATTAGTGACTCATATATAAAATATATGGTGATTGCAAATTAATTTAAACTATCCAATACTTGTTTTATTTCAAGTAACATAGTTAGCCCAATTGATTTAATTGTTGGGAGCTCAAGTGTTGATGACTTAAATGGATAAATGTAGTAGCCAAATGAATTAAATTGTTGAGCCCAAACAATTATAATTTTAAAGTCTAAATAGAATTAATTTAAAGGTCCAAAGTGGAACCCAATGTACAAGTATAGGTGAATATTGATACATATATTGGTGTATGTATATATGGATGTATATGTAATGATATAGGACATAAAAATAAAGTCAAATTGGTGTAAATATAATGTTATGACTGGATTTTTGGAGGGAGCCCCATTAGGATGAAGTAAAATTTCATTTTACTTCAATTACACACAAAATCAAGGTTGTTCAACCACTATTATCAACTCCCCAACCACTCTAATCATCCCAAGTTGTCATTCAAACAATAATAAGTGAGTTTAAGCTCTTAATTCACCAATGCCAGCTAATTAAGAGACTAATGGTGTGTTCCTAGAGTTCTATAAGTAAGAATGACCAACACTTGTGCAAATGTTGGTTCATTTGCTCCATTCACTAAATTTTTTAGAGATAAAATTTTAAAGATAAGTTAGAGCATTTGTGAGAGCCTAAAGAAGAAAACACTTTGAGTGTTACTAAGTGTAGGTTATTTTTGGTTCATATAAGAGGAAGGAAGAGGAGGAGTCCTAGCAAGCTATAGCAAGAAGAAGATCTTCTTTAAAAGGTTTAAAAGTTTATTAACCTAAAGCCTTTTTATTTTATGTTGTTAAATATTTAAACTAGAGAGGTTATATATAATGTATGATATGTATATGATGTATGTAGAGTCATAAAAAATGATGGTCTAGTAACTAATCCTAGTAGCATCATGTTTGAACCAATCGAATCAAGGATTTATAAAGTTAGTTTTTATTCTGTCCTTGTAAGTGATTTTAAGCCTACTTCAGTTTGGAATTTGGATTTGTGATCTAAAGAGAAGTTGTAGAGAGGGAAATTCTAATGAGAATGGACTCAAGAATCACTTCAAAATATTTTGAAATGAAGAAATTGTGATAGTTTTAGTAAATGAGGGTCGGGCAGTCCTCCAATTAGGGTTTCTGAAAATTTGTATCACCACCGCAGCAGTCAAACACACTGCCAAAAATATTTTTTTGCTATTCGGGTCAGGTCCGGATCGAGTTTTCTTTAAAAAATTAAGTTAAAATAAATGTAAAATGAATGTGTTTGTATAATAAATTAATATATTTAGAGTCTATAAGTGATCAATTTGTAGTTAAATATTTAAAATAAAGATTAAGATTAACACAATTAAAAAATTAACTATTTGTATGGTTTGAAGATTATTAAAATATTGTTAAAGGATTAATAATTTTAGTAGGTAACTAAAATGTTATTAAATGATTAATAAAATTAGTAAATGATTAAAAGGTTATTAAATGAATAATAACATTAGTACATAAGGAAAATATGATTAAATAATTAATGACATTAGTAAATGATTAAAATATTATTAAATGGTTAATAATATTAATAAGTGATTAAAAAATTATTAAATAGTTAATAATATTAACAAATGATTAAAATATTATTAAATAATTAATAATATTAGTAAGAGATTAAAATATTATTAAATGGTTAATAATATTAATAGGTGATTAAAATATTATTAAATGGTTAATAATATTAATAAATAATTAAAATATTATTAAATGGTTAATAATATTAATATGTGATTAAAGTATTATTAAATGGTTAATAATATTAAAAAGTGAATAGAATATTATTAAATGATTAATAATATTAACAAAGGATTAAAATATTATTAAAGGATTAATAATATTATTAAGAGGGTAAAATATTATTAAATTTTTAATAATATTTATAAATGATTAAGATATTATGTGATAAATAATATTATTAGAAAGAGTATAAGACATTATTTAATTATTAATAATGTTAATAAGTGTTTGAAATAATTAAGAGATTAAGAGGATTATTACATGATTAATAATATTGATGATTAAATAAAATATTATTGAAATAATATTCGTAAATGGCTAAAATATTATTAAATAATTAATATTATTTATTTGTGGGTATTATATTATCAAATGTGATAATAGTATGATGTGATTAAGTGATAGTTATGTGATTAAAATATTATCAATGATTGATAATATTATTAAGTGTTTTAAGGTTATGATTAAGTGTTAGATGATTTAAGACATATATGGTAAGGTTATTAATGTAAAATAAACCTGTATATGATATACTAATTGAAATATCAATGTTGTTGAATGTTAGGTCATCCAAAGGAAGTTATTTTAAGTTGAATAGCAGTAGTCATCAGAACAGACAAGTTCTCTGAACCTTAACTTATATTTATTTGGCAAGTTATTCTAAAACTCAAACTTGTTTCATATACTTATTTTTATTATAATAAGTTTCTAGAAGTTGAAATTAGTTTCGAAATGCATGATGAAATAATTATTAAGAATTATTCCACATATATGTTATTATTGATAATCGCACTTATGTGCATTTGCATGACTAATCACGTTATGAATTATTTAAAGAGAAATATCTATGTTATTTATTTCAGCTAGATATTGCATGAGTTATTCTGACTGTTCTTATTATGAACTGTTTAAAGAAAAAGATCTATGTCAATTGTTTGGCTAGACCATGTATGTATTAAATTCATAAATCTGAATATTATTGAAGCTAGTCCAAACCATATTGTTGTGGTACAAAATCTGATAGGAAAAACTGAAATGAACAAATCATTATGAGAGGATAAAATTATGGTCGGATGGAATAATCCCGATCAAAATGAAATTTGATGGTTATAATGTGCACAATATAAACGTACGATAGACTGATCACCTAAAGTACCAATTTTCGGATATTGCACCTGAATTGGTTGTTAATATTCAAAACAAAATGACAGTTTTATGTCTACAGGGTATTGTAAATACTCAAAACATAAGTTCATGGTTTTGTGACCATTCAGCGTGAAGAAGCAGTATGTTAAATCAATTGAAAGTTATTATTCAAAGTTGTGTGTATTCACAATTATTGTTTATTGTTAAAGTTCTAAGAGTTAATTCTTTTTCATTCGTGATATATCCTTTATTGTTTTTTTAAACTTGCTGAGCAAAGTTGTTGCTCACTCTTGCTATATCATGAACTATTTTTTAGTTAAACCAAGTGATCTAAGGAGTACAAAGGTAAAGGAAAGGTGAACGAGTAGAAGTAATAAATTTCTATTTTCATGTTGTAAACCTTTTGTATTATAAGGTAATGGTGATGTATTAAGGTTAGTGGAACTTGGGATTGATGGTACGTTTTGTAATGAATTTATGTATATTTTTCGCGAGTTATTGAAGATTTAGTTTATGAATGTTTGTTAAGTGATGAATAGTGAGCATCGAGCCCAAGGTTCGAGGGACCCGGATTTGGGGGTGTTAGAGGTTGGTATCAGAGCTGTAGGTTATAAACTTTAGGTGGGGGGAAAACCATAAGATTATTACCGAAGAGAATATAAGAAAACTCATAAAGAGTTTAGGAGATGAATTGTGGAAATTCACCAAGTAGGAAAAGTTATGTGTATAAAAGAGAAGACCTTATATTAAGATCGTAAGAGAATGAGGATTCGAAAGATGATCCGAAAGCAAGTTAAAGGAAAAGTTAAGCAATGATTTAGAAAAGAAGAAATAAGAGGAGAAAAAAAGGATTGAAAGATACTTAATCTATGGAGTATAGATAAAAATAGGTGATCAATTGTAAATATGGATAATGTTAACTAGAAGGAGGTGATGCTAAGGTATGAAGTAATGATTTCGAGGACATAGAAGATATCTTAAGAAGATTGATCTATATAGATCGATAATAGTAAAGGTGATTGGAGTAAATGGAGATGAAATGATTGAATAAATAGATAAGCTATTAAAATTATCTATTAAAAGTAAAAGTTGAAGAGTTAAAGAATCATAGAAGAATGGAAAGATTATGGAGCTAATCATAAAGGCAGAGAATGATAGAGTGATTAAGGAATAGTAGAATGATCGTACAAGGAGATAAACATGATGAAGAATTACATAAGAATGATAATAATGTATGTTAAGGAGTCTAATTTTGGAAGTGTATATCTTCGGGAGTTTGACTTAAGGAAATGGGTATGAAGGAGTATGTTTCGGAAGTTATTTTAGAAGATTAAAAATCGAATGACTTTCTAATCTGTGAGTTGAAATCTATATATGAGAATGTTGATAGAGGGTATAAAATTTTGGAAATCCCAATTTTGGAGATAAGTACGGGATATGTTATGTATTTAGCATGGTGCTAAGAAAGGTATAGTACTAATTACTAATGTGAAGCATATTAAAATAAAATTATTTATTAAATGTGCAGTGTGATGATAGAAAGACAAGGTGATGATAGAATGGATGTTTAAAAGAATGAAGAGTGAATGAGAGGATCGTGGTATAACGAATAGGCTATCAAACGATTAGAGGACATGTGACTAATAAATTGTGCATATAGATAATAGGCAAAAGAACGCTTAAAATGGCGTATCAGTATAAATAATGGTGTATTACGTACTAAGGGAGAATATGTTAACATATTTTATGTGTTGTAAAGATTGATTATGTGTTGGCATTGATAGTATATGCTTAAAATCAATAGAGAGATAGTAATGCTACCGTATTATGTTAAATGAAAATGTCGAGAAAAATCTTAAGAAAGAATACAGTAGGGAAGAAAGTTAAGGAACTAGACTAGGTTTCCTTACAAACGATTGGAGGATCTAATAGTAGACGCTTTTGAGGAGTGGATGAATGAATTTGGGAAATTCAGAGGTAAAAATTAAAATATTTATAAGAAAGATCTAAAGAAAGATATCAAAGAAATGATAGAAGACATATTACAATAAGATTTTGAGGAGTAGAAAAAACGATGATAAGATCGTGATATGATCTGGAGAGATGAACTCATAATGAGTCATATGTGCTAAAATATGGATTGAGAGAATTCGTGTTCAGTTAAGAAAAAATTAGAGGTTTGCGGGTTTTTAATTGAGGACTCATATTAGTGGCTGAGTTGTACGATTCCTTGTATGGGCGGAAAATTTGTGCTTGGTTTTAGAACCACTTAGCTTCCTATAATGATAGTCGATTGAAACCTGATGTCGCATTATTCGCTATATGTATGTTGAGAATGTGATTCTTTTCTCATATGTATAACAAATAGGTAGAGGATGTTAAGGTAGGTATGTGTTCTTAAAACTCACACGTATGGTAAGTTCGTGACTCATAATCGTATGGTGAAATCCCTCAGCAAATGGACGATTTTGGTCTGACTAGGATAAGTTCCTCAACCCATATGATTGTGATAAGTTCTTGAACTCATATTGTGTGGTAAGTTCGATGAACAATACGTGATGGAGGTTAGAAAAAGGTCATAGATTAAGATTTAAGAGTTCTCATTGATTTGAGAACATTAATAGAAATTATGTATGACCAGTATTATTTTTTTAAATATTACTGGTAGGTTGTAATATATATTGATGCTTTGTATCAAGGATTAGGCTATGATGTGAAGAAGCATAAGGTGGGTGATCACGCATATGGCATCATGGATTACCAATTCTGAAGAGAATTATTTTAAGTAAGACTAGTAGAGAAAGGTGTGAGTATTTGTTTTGAAGATATGAAAATTTCTTAGAGAAGAAAAAAGGAAGAAGAATTAAATAAGAGGATTACGAGACTTCATATATTTGTAAATCCCAACCCTAGGAGTAGGTGGATTATGTGGTTAGGATTAAGTTCCGACTGTTGTGGTCTTTATGGGATATGATCGTTTATTTATGTATGTTTCAGAATTTAATGTGCTAAGACATTACTGTTTTACGTGTAAATATAAATGTTTTATGCTTTGAAGTGTTTAATGTGAGCATTAAATATTAAATGTTATAAGAATTAATGTAATAAACAAAAAGTAAGATAATAACATAAGTTTTATCTTAAAAATAGACAATGTCGCTGCGTAGACAACCTCGAAACCAGAGAACGAAAGAAAGAGTTAATAATGAAGGAGGTCAAGTAGACCCGATGCAAACTTTTGTTAATATGTTAGTATAAACAATACAAAATTGAACTTCAGCAGTAGGAAGTCCACAGAAAAATCGATTGGTAAACTTTAAGGATTTTAAAATAGTAGGACCACCAGAGTTCCGAGAAACGACAGATCCGATTGAAGCTCAGACGTGGATGGAAGAGATGGAGAAAATGTTTGAAGTTGCACGTGTTGCGGAGGAACATAAGACAACAGTTTCCACCTTCATGATGAAGGAAGAGGCTAATTATTGGTGGAAGGCTAACAAAAGTCGAGCAGGAGAATGAATTGTTACGTGGACTCGTTTCAAGGAATTGTTCTTTGAAAACTATTTTCCAAATAGCTCGAAAATAAGAATGGAAGTGAAATTTTTGGAACTCAAACAGGAAAGTATGACAGTAGTAGAATATGCCGCCAAGTTGAATGAACTAGCGAGGTTTGCTCCACATCAAGTGGACACGGAAGAACAAAAGGCAAGAAAGTTTGAACAAGTATTAAATCCATGGATCTGCAGTAAAGTTTCAGTTCTTCAAATTAACACATTTTCAACAATGATGGAAAAGGCAATCATAGCAGAAGGTGGGAGTGAAGCTTTGTTAAAATATAATTAAGAAATGAAAGGAAAGAAGAGTGAAGAAGAAAATAGGAAAGATAGTAGCGGAGGTAGTAACACGCATAAGCGAAAGTGGAACCATAACAATAGGGAGGATGGACAGGAAAAAATAAGCAAAAAATAGAAAGTTGTGAAAGTTGTGGAAATAATCACTTGGGAATGTGTCTAAAAGAGACAAATAGTTGTTATAGATGTGGAAAAAAAAGGACACGTTGCTTCGAACTATCCTAATCCAAGCAAGAGTAAAAAGTGTTTTATTTGTGGATGAATGGGTCATCCATTTAAGGACTGCCCGAAGAAGGAAAGTAAGGATGAAAAGCTGAGTGAAGGATAAGAGTCACAGGTTGGTATCTCGATCAATAATATAATTTTTTAGGTATTAGTTGATTCTGGTTCTATCTGTCTGATGATTTCACTAAATGATTAAAATTATTTATAAGAGAATAAGTACCTTAATAATATAGAGGTCGCAAGGAATTGAGTAACACTTGTCTAATATTAAATTGAAGGACTGTGTAAGAAAGATGAAGCGTAACTTGTCAGTAGAATTAATTTGGATATTCGAGAAAAAGATACAAGAAAAGAACAAATTATAAGAAAATTCTAAGTAACCTTGTAGCGGTTATTCTGGGGACAGAATCCTTATAAGGAGGGGTGAATGTAGTAACTCGAAAAATTACGAACTAATTTTTTTTTATTTTATTCATGATAAAATATGATGTATGAAGTATGTGTTTATGATGTATGATGAAATGTGGTAAGTTAGTTAATTAAATTTATTTAAATTAACTAAAGAAGGAAGATGAATGCAAGAGAAGCTTATGTGATGAAAAAGCAAAGCTTGAATGTTAACCTTGAATGACAAATAAAAAGATATATAGTGAATAAGTGAATTACTTGTATGATTAATGAGAATGAAGAAATAAATGACTTATTAAAGATATCTCAATGCGAGAATAATTGTATGTGTTTGGGTAACTATATTATAAACCCAAGTTGATAATAAAAGGAAGTTAATTAACTTTAATCAAGTCGAAGTACTTGTATTAATGTGTATTAGGGTTTTAAAAAATCAGCACTACCGCCACAGCGGTAGGTTTCACCGCTGCCGCGGTGAAACTCCCTAGAATTTAAAAATCAGAACTACCACCGCAGAGGTGGTCCTCACCGCCGCAGCGGTGGTACAGACTTTTTGAAAATTTATTGTATCAAATTGAGGTACTGGTATGTATGAGCGTTAGGATGTTAATAAAATAAATCCAAGATATATTAAGTGTTAGTGTTTTATAAACTAACTTAATTAAGTAGTCCAATGGACTTATAAATAGCAAGTTTAATTGGATTATGTAATTAAACTAATATGTTTATTTTATAAGCCCAATGTAGTAGCCTTATATGATTTAATTAGTGAACCATATATAAAATATATGGTGAGTGCAAATTAATTTAAACTATCCAATACATGTTTTATTTCAAGTGACGTAGTTAGCCCAATTAATTTAATTGTTGGGAGCCCAAGTGTTGATGACTTAAATGGATAAATGTAGTAGCCAAATGAATTAAATTATTGAGCCCAAACAATTGTAATTTTAAAGTCCAAATAGAATTAATTTAAAGGTCCAAAGTGGAGCCCAATGTGCAAGTATAGGTGAATATGGATACATATATTGGTTTATATATATATATATATATATATATATATATATATATATATATATATATATATATGTAATGATATAGAAAATAAAAATAAAGCCAAATTAGTATAAATATAATGCTATAGCCGGATTTTTGGAGGGGGCCCCACTAGGATGAAGTAAAATTTTATTTTATTTCATTTACACACAAAATCAAGGTTGCTCAACCACTACTACCAACTCCCCAACCACTTTAGTCATTCCAAGTTGTCATTCAAGCAATAGTAAGTGAGTTTAAGCTCTTAATTCACCAATACTATCTAATTAAGGGGCTAATGGTGTGTTCCTAAAGTTCTACAAGTAGGAATGACCAACACTTGTGCAAATGTTAGTTCATTTGCTCCATTCACTAAATTTTTTAGAGAGAAAGTTTTATAGAGAAGCTAGAGCATTTGTGAGAGCCTAAAAAAGAAAACACTTTGAGTGTTACTAAGTGTGGGTTATTTTTGGTCCATATAAGATAAAGGAAGAGAAGGAGTCCAAGCAAGCTATTGAAAGAAGAAAATCTTCTTTTAAAGGTTTAAAAGTTTCTTAACCTAGAGTCTTTTTTATTTTATGTTGTTAAATATTTGAACTAGAGATGTTATATATGATGTATGATATGTATATGATGTATGTAGAGTCATAAAACATGATGATCTAGCAATTAATGCTTATAGCATCATGTTTAAACCAATTGAATCAAGGATTTATGAAGTTAATTTTCATTCTATCATTGCAAGCGATTTTAAACCTACTTCTGTTTGGAATTTGGATTTGTGATATAAAAAGAAGTTGTAGAGAGGGAAATTCTGATGAAAATGCACTCAAGAATCACACCAAAATATTTTGAAATGCAGAAGTTATGATAGTTTTAGTAAAGGAGAATCGGACAGTCCTCCAATTAAGGTTTCTAAAATTTTGCACCACCGCCGCAGTGGACAAACACATTGCCAGAAACATATTTTTCCTGTCTGGGTCGGGTCAAGTCGGTCCGGGTCTAGTTTTGTTGAGAAAATTAAGTTGAAATAAATGTAAAATGAAGGTGTTTGTATAATAAACCAATATATTTAGAATCTATGAGTGACCAATTGGTAGTTAAATGTTTAAAATAAAGATTAATGTTAACACAATTAAAAAATTAACTATTTGTATAGTTTGAAGATTATTAAAATATTGTTAAAGGATTAATAATATTAGTAGGTAACTAACATGTTATTAAATGATTAATACCATTAGTAAAGGATTAAAATGTTATTAAATGAGTAATAACATTAGTACATAAGGAAAATGTTATTAAATAATTAATGACATTAGTAAATAATTAAAATATTATTAAATAGTTAATAATATTAATAAGTGATTAAAATATTATTAAATAGTTAATAATATTAATAAATGATTAAAATATTATTAAATAATTAATAATATTAGTAAGAGATTAAAATATTATTAAATGGTTAATAATATTAATAGGTGATTAAAATATTATTAAATGGTTAATAATATTAATAAATAATTAAAATATTATTAAATGATTAATAATATTAATTAGTGATTAAAATATTATTAAATGGTTAATAATATTAATAAGTGAATAGAATATTATTAAATGATTAATAATATTAACAAATGATTGAAATATTATTAAATGATTAATAATATTATTAAGAGGGTAAAATATTATTAAATTGTTAATAATATTTATAAGTGATTAAGATATTATGTGATAAATAATATTATTGAAAAGAGTATAAGATATTATTTAATTACTAATAATGTTAATAAGTGTTTGAAATAATTAAGAGATTAAGAGGATTATTACATGATTAATAATATTGATGATTAAATGAAATATTATTAAAATAATATTCGTAAATGGTTAAAATATTATTAAACAATTAATAATATTTATTGTGGGTATTATATTATCAAAGGTGATAATAGTATGATGTGATTAAGTGATAGTTATGTGATTAAAATATTATCAAAGATTGATAATATTATTAAGTGTTTTAAGGTTATGATTAAGTGTTAGATGATTTAAGACATATATGGTAATGTTATTAATGTAAAATAAACATGTATGTGATATGCTAATTGAAAGATCAATGTTGTTGAATGTTAGATCATCCAAAGGAAGTTATTTTAAGTTGAATAGTAGTAGTCAGCAGAACATGCAAGTTCTATGAACCTTAACTTGTATTTATATGGCAAGTTATTCTGAAACTCAAACTTGTTTCATATACTTATTTTTATTATGATAAGTATCTAGAAGTTAAAATTAGTTTCGAAATGCACGATGAAATAATTATTAAGAATTATTTCATATATATGTTATTATTGATAATCGCACTTATGTACATTTGCATGACTGATCACGTTATGAATTATTTAAAGAGAAATATCTATGTTATTTGTTTCAGCTAGATATTGCATGAGTTATTCTGACTGCTCTTATTATGAACTGTTTAAAGAGAAAGATCTATGCCAATTGTTCGGCTAAACCATGTATGTATTAAATTCATAAATCTGAATATTATTGAAGTTAGTCCAAACCATATTATTGTGGTGCAGAATCTGATGGGAAAAGCTGAAATGAACAAATCATTATGAGAGGATAAAATTACGGTCGGATGGAATAATTCCGATGAAAAAGAAATTGGATGGTCATAATGTGCACAATATAAACGTACGATAGGCTGATCACCTAAAGTACCCATCTTCGGATATTGCACCTGAATTGGTTGAAAATATTCAAAACGAAATGACAGTTTTATGTCTACAGGGTATTGTAAATACTCAAAACATATGTTCATGGTCTTGTGACCTTTCAGCATGAAGAAGCAGTATGTTAAATCCATTGATAGTTATTATTCAAAGTTGTATGTCTTCACAATTATTGTTTATTGTTGAAGTTATATGAGTTAATTCTTTTTCATTCGTGATATCCTTTATTGTTTATTTAAACTTGCTGAGTAAAGTAATTCCTCACTCTTGCTATATCATGAACTATTTTTCGGTTAAGTCGAGTGATCGGGTACAAAGGTAAATGAAAGGTGAACGAGTAGAAGTAATAAATTTCTATTTTCATGTTGTAAACATTTTGTATTATAAGGTAATGGTGATGTATTAAGGTTAGTGAAACTTGAGATTGATGATACGTTTTGTAATGAATTTATGTATATGTTTTGCGAGTTATTGAATGTTTAGTTTATGAACGTTTGTCAAGTGATGAATAGTGATTACTAAACCCGAGGTTCGAGGGGCCCGAATTTGGGGATGTCACATGAAGCGTGCACAATAATCCTTTTTGACCGATTCATTATAGGTTTGTTTGTCTCGACGGTGCTATGTATGGGTGTCCATCGGTTTTTTACCGAACCGGAACCGAAAAAACCGAACCGAAACCGAACTCGAATTACCGAAAAACCAAGAACCGGTACCGGTACCGAATTACCGGTTTCGGTACCGGTTCGGTACAAATTCGGTTCGGTTTTTTCGGTTCGGTTTTCGGTTTTTACCGATTCGTAATATATATAATTATAATTTATAAATAATAATTATATATTAATTTATTTATATATTATAATAATATATATAATTAAATATATTATTTTATATATAATAATATATATAATTATTAGAATTATTATAATAATTAATAAAAAATTAATATTATATTATTTATTTCGGTTCTTTCGGTATACCGGTATTTACCGAAATGCAAAATTGTCCGTACCGGTACCGGTACCGAAAAGTATAAAAAAACCAAAAAACCGAAACCGAAAAAACCGAAACCGAAAAAAACCGGTACCGCCCGAACCGGTACCGATCGGTTCGGTAAAAAACCGGTACCGTTGAACACCCCTAGTGCTATGTAGTGGTTCCTCCTTAGGCAGTTTCCATAGTGGTGTTTAAAGTTTCTAGAACATTTAACTCGTTAAAAATATATTGAATTTTTTTTGATAAAGTATAATAAATTTTATCATTCAATTTTTCATCTTTGTTAAGGTCAACAATCACATTTTAAAGGTCATTTCACTACAATAAGGTTGCAGGAAATACGAATATTAGCACGTACATAATAATTTATCATTATATTGTAATTAATCATAATTATTTAGCTCATGGATAGAAATTCAAAAATCGCTAAGCTCATAATCATCATTCCATGTCATAAGATAAATAATTATAATTAATTTAATTTTATATGACAAATAATCAACATAGCCCATTCAACAAAATTAAGGACATGGCTTATACATAGAAAAAAAACTTATTGATAATTTAATTGTACTTTGGAAGGTAAAATTAATTAATTGAAGAACAAATGCAAAATTACATTCCGTTACAATGCTTCAATATAAATACATGAATATCAAAATTTCACATCAATAATTCCTACTACATCAATTTAGGTCTATATCACAAAGTGATAACCCTTCTCCAAAAACAATTAAATATCAATCATTTTTGGTTCATCCAAAATACCATGCAATAACAAATAAGGGGTATGAGCATGGATGGGCCCATCACAACTCCTGTTAGAAAGTTAAATGTATTTGGTCTAATCTTAAGGGTACGAACGTAACACATATGCGTAGCAAACATAATATTTACACATAAATACACAATAATAAATGAAAACATTATTCAAAGTTGCTCAAAATTGATCAAATATTTTTGTAACAGTATCTGTACATGTAAATATGATACTGTGATTTGTTTGAATATTTCAAAAACTTCCTCTATTTATTATAATTATTTTTTAATTAAAAATAAATTAATTTAAGCCACTAAAACAAAGCACTTATCAACACCCTTTGGCGGAAAACTTGTAAATATGTTTATGAATTCATAGGAAAAAATTTGGCCCAAAAAACATTTTTGGACAATTTTTAAACAATATTTTAAGCACTTTATACCACTAAAAATAATTTGAGAAAATATATTTCATTACTAAGAAAATTCAAAAAAAAATATTTAAATTGACCAGAAAATATAAATAAAAATTTTCGCTGAAAAATTATGTTTAAAAAATGTCTAGAACTAGACGCGAGGTCCCCACCCACAATCCACTAGGCGCGAGTGAGCGACACGCTACATCATTAATTTTATTTTATTTTTTGTCTGGCGCATGGCCCCCACGCGCACTAACGTCATATTGACATTAGCTTCGTCTTCTTCCTCAGCAAACTAGAAACAAAATTATAGTTTAATACATTTCAAAAAAAATCATAATGAATTCTAAATATATCTAAAAAATACAAACTTTATATTTCTAGAATTGCGGCGACATGTATTATTTTATTATGAAAATAATATAAAATTTTGATTTCTATAAAAAAAATAGATTTTCATTTGAAAAAATATAAATACGAAATAGAGTTTGAGTTTTCTCTCAAAATACAAATTAAAATGCAACGAAACTTTGCAGGTGTCTTAACATGCATGTGGACTACAACATATTGAATTTTTAGCATCCGATACGAACTCTACCATATTATGTCATTAATGTCCTATTTCAAGCTTTCTATCAAATAAAAAAATGGCATAAAATTTATGCGAGATTAAACATAGGATTACTCTGATACTAATGTTAAATAAAATGAAAACTAACATGTAAACACATATAAACTTATATATGAGTTGGTTAGTATCTACGAAGCGAAAATGGTTGAATCGGAATGTCAAATCTACAAGCAATCCCATGAATTCGATCCAACATACAAAGACTTCTCGTCAATACGAAGTTGTTACTAGCAATGATACGAACAAACTCTACATTGTTCATACTAAGTACACCCAAGCCTATTGATGGAAGTTTGAAAATACTATTTAGTGAGAGAAAACTGTATGAGAAAAATATTATGCTATTTTTTCTTGGCCCTACAATCTGAAAGAATCCAATATTTAGTTGATATACCCAGTCCTATTTTTTGCACTAAAAAAAGAGTCTTCACATGACTTACACGAGTGGTTAGTTTAGGTAGTCTAGCTAAGTCAAGATAAAGCAAAGAAATTTTTTTCCCTTTTTTTTTTTGGAGGTTTCTGAATATAGTGATCCCAAATGTCAATTACTTTTTTTTTCTCGATATATTTCATAATTTTTTACCATAAATCTAGGGGGTCTAAACAAAATAAAAAAAACTAAGGATTTTTTTTTCCTTTCTAAAAACTCTAGGTGGCTTGGTTCCTTAGACCGACTTCAAATTCTCTGTAACAAAATTTTCTTATAATTCTATTACGAGACATATAACGACGATTTTTAAGATCTATGACGACAATTTGTTCCATCGTCATAAAATAGGGCTACGACGACGGGACAAACCGTCATCATAGATATTAAAAAATATCACTATAAATCTCACAGTAGATATACATAAAAATTTTGTTATAAAAAATTTGATCTCCCTAAACCTCTAAGCAGCTCAGTCCCGATCTTAGGTAATCAACTCAACTTGTTCACGAAATTACCAACTCTGAGATACATAAAAATGAATATTTTTATTTCAAAGTTCACGATATATATTACACCCTACAAGTTATTTTACAACACTTTATAATTACACAATATATCTCACAAACAGGGGATAACAAATTTTAATATTACACACGCTCAACAGAACTCCCACAATTTTAATATTATTTTTTCTCCGTCAAGGTCAAGCTGAACTCCCACAATTTCTTGGCCAATTCTGGATCTCTAGCGATGGAGCTTGCTTTAGCTATGTTGCTGTCCATGAAATATTCACCACTAACACCATTAACTTTCGGACTCAACGCCAAATAGCAACTAGTTGCTGCTCCCTGGCCAACATTTTTCATAAAAAATTGTGTACAGCCAAATATGCCTGCAATTCATCAGCAAGTAACCAGATCAATATATATGTTAGTACTATTTTTTCTTATAATTGATATATGTTCGTACTACAACAACATATGTGTTGATATTATTAGTAGATGAGCACGGAATAGTAAATTAAAAGGCTCGAATACTTACAACCAAGAAGGCCACTGTTTTGAACAATATTGGTGGCAATAACTCCAGGATGAAGTGAATTTGCAGTCACATTAGCTCCTTCCTCCTGAAAATGATCAAATTTCAGAAAAATTAAACAATGTTGTTACATTAGATTTAGATTCTAAAAAGCATGATGATCGCAATAACTGAAAGTCTGAACTAGGCGAATAGGTGGCTGTTATAATTGGTCATAGTTGGCATGATTGAAAGATTACTTCTACGAAACTCTACATTGTAAAAATTTAATCTACACAACATCCTTTGATTTTTGAACTCAATGCGAAATTATCAGAAAAAGATGGAACTGAATGCATTTTGGCTAAATAAAAATTGTACCTAAAGATGCCTAGCTTAGCATAAAAGTTTAACCATATATAATGATTACCTTCAAGCGCCTTGCTAGCTCAACACAGTGCAATGTGTTACAGAGTTTGGACTGTCCATAAGCACTGTTGGGGTTGTAACTGGAAATTATGAACAAAATCAGAGGAAACATTTAAATTTAGATGAATGGACTATGGTAAAACTCACAACCTTTTAGTAGTTTTCTATTACTTAAGAAAAAAAATAAAAATTAGTACGCGTAATATATACCTTGCTTTATCATTGATTTTGTCAAAACGAATTCCTTCTTTGTACCCATACCGGTGCAGCTCTGATCCTACATTAACGATCCTTCCTTCTTTACCACATTCGCGTGCTGTTTTTTTCATGGTGTCCAACAAAAGATTTGTCAGAAGGAATGGACCCAAATGGTTTACGGCAAATTGCTGTTCTATGTTGTCCTTGGAAAGCGTGAATGGAGGCGCCATGATCCCTGCATTGTTACTGTCACACCAAAGATTACAAGTTCAGTTATATGTGAAGGTAGATTAGAGCATTATGATACATTGACATGTATTTAAGAAAATTTACACCACAAAAGACGGTAATATGTTAACAGTTTTCTTACACAAGGATGTTCAGGGGAAGACCCGTGGCGATAAATTCAGCAGCAAATTTCCTTATGGATGCCTGTGAATTGAGATCTATTTCCATGACATCAAGTTTAGCACCGGGGATTTTCTGTCGTAATTCGTCTTTAACTTTTTCACCAGCTTTAACATTTCTCACTCCCATAATTACATGAACGCCACGCAAGGCAAGGACACGCGTGGTTTCTTTACCAATACCATTTGATGCTCCTGAGGTTATACAGAGTGTTATTAAGCACTTTTAGGTTAAGTCATAGGTTAAGTACTGATCAATAAGGCCATAGTCTCATATAGTGGACCAAACAAGTTTATGGGAAAGTATGAAGCATCAGAAATTCAAATAGGTTAAAAATCACACTTCTTAAGGAGATAAATCTCGGACCAAGTATTATTTTTTACATAAATCAACCAATTGACAACATCTAGGATATAATAAAAATACTATGAACAAAGTCTGAGAAACCCACAATTTTCTTGGATTTTGAATTTCACTATCCTAAGATATTTTATCCCCTTTGTAACCCCTCAAACCATAAGAAATGTTCCAACTATAAGGCCAAAAGAAGAAAAAAATATACCCAGTGAATTGATAATAAGATCCAGATGACTCCTGATGATTCCAAATTATCAAAATGAATGCATATACATATGTATACGTATGCATATATAGATGTATACATCTATATGTACATCTATACATATATATACATGTATAAGATGTCATCCGTAAGGAAATTTGATGTCATGGAAATATATATTACATTGTTCTTGATTCACCTTGGTATCTGCTAGTCAATTAGAACTGCATACTCATGTAAACATTTTAACAAACACATTCTGAGCTTAATTTACACTAAAATCTAGATAGATTTGTTTTCTAATAATAATACTTGGGGTTTTATAAAAGCTCTTGTTTCCCCCTTCTTTTGTGAGTTGAGTAGGTGGTATTTGGTATTTTTCTTTCTTTCAAATTAATTTCTCATTCTTATTAGATGAATAAATGTCATGAATAAGTAATGAAAAAAAGCTAAAACTAAAAGTCTATAAACTTCTATATGATTAAGAAATCATCATACTAAACATATATATCAGGAACAACATCAAAACAAGAACATGATAATATTAGAATTTGGGACCAACCCATCAAACAACAAAGAAAAAATGTAAACATTATAGAGAAAGAACAGAGGAAAAAAGAGGACAATAACCCAGATGAGAAAAAAGACCTGTGACAATGGCAACAAGGCCAGTTCCATCAACCCCTTTGGTAACTTGTTCAGCAGTGGAGCTAGCAGAGAACCCAGATTTTCCTTTAATTCCAAAAATCCACATATTTTTTCAAGTACCCAACAAGAATCTCGATCAAAAAATGAAGGAATAAATAGTTCTGCAGCTGTTTGCTTGTAATAGAAAAATTATTCTTGACCTCTGTATTATATAGAGAGAGATATAGTTGTACAAATTAATTAATTTATTAATTTATACATAAAGCACAGCTCATGTATGACGTTGGGAACCGCGTTGAAGAATGAATGAAAAAAGGAGGAAACTTGCTTTGCCGATTTCTGTATAATTATTCAACCCTAGTGGATTTAGAATAGTATGGTCATTGGGGAGTTGACTTCCATTGTAGCAGCCATCAAAATAGACCATACTAATTTTGGGTTGTTACAATTATTGTAATATTTAAAACACTGCAATCAAGAAACTAATGATTATGACAAATTTAAATATATTAGTTGGGGTAATTTTTTAAATAAAATTCTCAATCATGGAGACCTGAAATTATCATAGTAGAGTTAATTTAAAAATCCTCAATCATTTGTTACGTAGAGTTAATTTGTATATTGAAAAGACAAATAATAAAATTTATTATAATTACGATATGTTATCTGTCTTTATATATATAATGTCTTTATTTGTATTTTATTAATACAAAGTGGTTTTAAGAAATTGAAAATAAAAATAAAAATAAAAATAAATAAATAAACCTTATAATTAATGTTGGTGGAAATTTACCAAACACATTGAAATTGAAATGAAAGCTGTGGACTTACAAATGGAAAATTGGAAGTTGGCAATGCAATCAAATCCAGCGTGTAAGTTTTCAAAGTCCACTTAACAAAATGTAGGGAAAAAGGATTAGCATTCTCAATATTGAAGGTAAATGAGGAATGCTATAAATACAAATTATACATAAACAAAATTATGCATAAATAATATGAAAAAAATAGAAATTGGGATCTATTATTGAATATTTTTATAAATTTTTATTTATAAGTAATATATAGGTCATACTCTTTGTAAATAATTTTTTTGTGTATAGTTTATGCACATAATATTATTCTTGAAGATAGGGATTAGCGTTACTGCATTAAAATGAATTGCATAAGAAAATAA
Source organism: Hedera helix (assembly GCA_947179155.2). Lineage (NCBI taxonomy): Eukaryota > Viridiplantae > Streptophyta > Magnoliopsida > Apiales > Araliaceae > Hedera > Hedera helix. The sequence continues at coordinate 8,898,084 of OX359264.1, read as the reverse complement.
TATTCCATCTGAATCATAATAAGAGACTCATTTAAAATTTTAGTTTTAAAGAAATTTCTTATGATAATATAAGATGATATAGTTTATTACCACTATTTTATTATTATATTCATTATTAAATTAAATATTAAATAAAGTTAGGTAGACCTAGACATGAAATAAAAATATGCTTTTAACTTTTTTATATAAATAAGACTATTTTTTGAAACATAATTGTTAGCAAATTTATGTATTCACTTATTTGAATTTAATGATAACAATGATGAAATACTTAACTTGATAAATGGTTGTTAAATTTATGTGATTACATTTGATTAAGTAGCTGTTGAATTTATGTGCTTATATAATGTGATATGTGAATACACTATTATAAACAAGTAATGAAAGAAAAAGAAAATTCAAATAAGTGAGGATTTATAAACACTTGTTACAATCTTTATACAATCTATAGAAAGAACAATTATTGTAAAATGACTTAAAAATCAAAAAATTTAGGTTGATCTGAAACTAAAAAGATAGATTAAGTTAGGGATCAAATTTGTTAGGTTGATCTAAAAGATAAACTCTATATTGTCCTCAAAAGAATATATTGTAAAAGGAAACTATGGATTAAATTTGTTAGGTTGAATTCAGATACACAGTATTATCCAAAATGTAATAGATCAGGTTGAAGGCATGGATAGCTCAGAGGAGGAAGCAGAACAGGAGCACTCAGAGATCGCAGGGCAAATGAACAAAACTGTAAAAATCGTAAAGTAAGCAAACTCTACGATACACTCTATGGTACAGAACTCTATGAAAAAGAAGAACATAATGATCAAAGTTATTGAAACTAAAACAAGCATTCTACAGTTGAAGAATAATCATAAAGTAAACAAACTTGAAGACTAAACTCAGAGCTTGAAAATTGATGAGCATGGTCAAAGATCGTAAGGCCATATAGTAAAATCCACATTAATCGTAAGAACAAAGGAAGTTTGCAGATTTTATTAAAGGATTGTAGAGAGCGCCCCCAAGAGTATCTGCTCAAAAGATTCGTTGAACAAAATCATCATAAGAAATGCAGAAGAAGGATCATCAAGTGAGGAGAAGATCACAAAGCACATCAACAAAAGAAAACAAAAGAAAAACATTGAAGAAGATGTTCACCAAGAAGTCAAAGCCACTAAGGATAAAGCTGAACAAATCGAATGAATGAATTATGAGACCCTGTGCTAAGCAAAATGAAGAAAGATGAGAATGCTTAGGCACAAAGTTGGAAACATCCGACATACTTTACACGAAAAAAGTATCAGGAAGAGCAAGCTACTTCTTAAGATTAATGTAAAGAAAGATTTTGTAGAATTCTGTCCAATAGACTCATCACAGCACAGTAAAGACAAATGACTCTAACAGAAGTAATCGAAATGGAGGCTCAAATGTTGAATAAGTCAAATTGCTCAAGATCGTAAAATGAAGTTGAACAGAATATCCTCAGATCGCTGAGTTACTAATATCGTTGAGCAACTTCGAAACGCAGAGTTACTACATTGATGAGCTGATACCTATCATAGAACTTAATGCCCAAGGAACTGAGAAACAGAATTACTACGATACAAGATTGAAATGATATTAGCAAAGAGCTCTTCAGAAAAGCTAACAGAGACAAGGAGCAGAGTATGAATCAGCTACAACCAACTTATTAGAAGAAAAAGAAAAAGAAAAAGACATGATCTCTACTACAACAGGACCATATTGAACAGTGATTAAGTGGAGATCATAATCCTACAAATGACAAGCGATCAAGTGAGGTGGAGCTGCTTGGATAAGATCAAGAAGAAGAATTAAATTGCACAATTCCAACAGACAGCAAATGTGACACCCCCAAATCTGGGCCTACGCAGCCCAAACTTGAGTTGTCAAAATACATAACAACTATTACAATACAACGTACAACGTATAACCGTACAGTATTCAAAAAAAAATACACAACTATGTCTTCATTATTATTATCACACTATTTTACAACTTATGAAGACTAATACAGCTACAACTCGGACCATCACTCTATTTCCCGACTAGACCCAGCTACTCTATCATCTCCTGTTGAAAAATAATGGAATAAAATGAAAGGGTGAGCTCAAATAGCCCAGTAAAGAATATCATGACTAAAATAATGACAAATATATTATCATTAGCCTTTAACAGTTGAGTTTTTGATAGAATAATTTAAACAGCAAGTTTTAATTCAATAACTGCAGTTAAGTTTTTAAACAAAGTTCAGATCAATAACTGCAGCAGAATAACAACCATTAGAAAAATCATATAGACCATGATGTCCACTCGCGTCCCTTTTTAAGAAAAATATCATCAACTTTTATCATCTGAAACAGCACTGACCATGATAGTACAATTTCACAGTTCCTGGTCATAATCATGCAAGTCAATAATTCATTTTTGCACTACGGACCAAAGATATTCAATATAGCATCACCGATCATGATTATACCAGTCTACAGCCTTTAGTCATAATCATACCAAACAACAATTCATCTTTGCCCCAGGCCAAAGAGAACATTCACCACGTGTTTTAAAAGACACATCATCAAATATATTGCCTTTAACCTATCAACGCCTTCAACTTATCAACACTTTTATTCAATCTGTGCCCCAGGCCACAGATATCCACAATAATTTAATTCTTAATTATTAGAATCATAACAGAGATATTAATAATGAACAGAAGAAACAGGATAAATAATAAATATCAAAAGTTTATAATTTTACTTTGTGCAGATTCAAATAATATCCAAATTGTCAACATGATGTGGAGTGAAATTCAAAAAATGATATTCAAGATCCAAAGTTCAGAATAACGGTTACAATTCAATAGAAAGGTTTACGTAAATAGGAAGGAGCAATTGAAATGATATTAAATGAAGCGCAAACTATTAAGGAACATATAATCATTTCAAAAGTTTTACCGAATAATACTTACCATTGTAAGTTTAAGAATATAAAAGAAATGATATCCCTTACCGTGGTATGTTTGAATAATGGAAGATGCAAAAGATGGTATCCCTTACAAGTAAGAAAATTATACCATTTATGATGATGAAAAGAATGATACCTCTTACCTTATCACGTAACTGGATATTGATAAAAATGAGGTTAATCAACCTATATATTTATAATATAATTAGTAATTACCACATATAAATTTCAAGGTGTATAATAACTCATATATTATGAACTATCAAAATTATTTATATAATATAATTTTTTGTAGTGTAAAATAATAACTTCAAAAATATTTTTTGAAATAATATTTCAAAATAAATCTTTCAAAGAAAACTTTTTAAAAATAAATCTTCTAAAAAAAGAGTCTTCTAAAGGAAGATTTGTAAATAACCTGTGAAATAGGTATTTATACAATTAATACATTTTAATAAAACACTTACTTGAAAAATTCCTGCACTCTTGATTTCCAAACACTTAAAATAACCTTACTATTCTCAGAGAAAACTCATAAAATACTTATAGAAAAATTTTATGTTTTAGGTGTTATTTTTCTATTCAGTTGAACAAACTATTTATAGGAGAAAAGAAGCTACTATGCAATGGTAGGTGGCTGGCATACGGCACGCCAGCCTGAGAATTTCAACAGCCGCCTAGCTGCTTTTCCAACTTCAGTAAAATCACATTTCAAATTTTATTACCGACTCTCATGTGGCCCCCACAGAGGGCCCATATGTTTACTATTTAAAATAGTAAAAAATAATTTTTTAAAAAAAATTTATTTATTCTTCATGTGGGTCCTGCATATATAAAATAAAATAATACTATAATAATAATTCAACAATAATGTAAGAAACACGTTACACCTTCAATACGGACAACCCGGCTCATTTGACAAATTTTAGCGTATTCGGTTGTCCTGGTTTACATTTATTCATTTTCTAATCCTTTAAACTCATTAGATTAATATTTAGAATATTTAAATATTAATCCCCAATATTTAATATTTTACCAAAAATATTAAATTTAATGCTCAAACATCATTTTTATATTTTTAGTATTTTTCTATGATTTTTAAACAATTTTTAAACATTTATTTCAATTAAAATCACTTCTGGGGGCATTTTGGTAATTTTCGCGCCCTTAGGGACATATTCGGTATTTCTCGGAAAGCCCAGAGGCATTTTCGTAACTTCAGCAACGTTAGGGACACAACCGAAATTTTTCGGAAAGTCCAAGGGCATTACCGTAATTTCCATGGTCAAAGGACACGATCGGTATTTCTGGAAAAAGCCCAGGGGCACGCTGGTAATTTCCAGCGTTGCCGTCGGCCGCGCATTGCGCGCGGCCCCTCGCTACCGACGCCACGGTGTCGTTTTCTTTTGTTCCTGAAGCCCTCACGCATGGCGCAACTTCTTCCTCCACACGCCCAAAACGGCGTCGTTTCAAGCCATGTCCAGGAAAAAATGGCTGCCGCGCCATGCGCGGCAGCCTTTTCTTTTCTTCTTCCTTTCCTTCCGATGGCGCGGCAGCCTTTTCTTTTCTTCTTCCTTTCCTTCCGCGAACAGTAGCACAAACTTTCCAATAATTGTCCATTTTTGTACATAATTTTCCCAACAAAATAACTCCAAAAATCACATAATTCATATATAAATATCCAGCAATTATTTGGAACAATTATTCTAATTATTTACTAATTTTTCACAAAATTTATTTTACCACAAAATAATAAATTAAATCACATAAAATGATATATACCTCCCCCAAAAGCTTGAAAAATCTTTCCTTTAAGGCTAGAACTTCACTTGGATGCCACGGTGGTTCTTGGTGGCGGTGATGGTGTTGCCGGTTGGGAAGAAAATAGAGAGAGAGAGAATTAGCTTTGTTTTTTGCTTATTCTCTTCTCTTTTCTTTCCTTCACTCGCTTTTTCATTTCCTTTTATAATAATTGATTTAACCACTTTGAAAAAGAAAACAATTCCATCGCCTTATACACCAACCAACTCAGTCAATCTCTCGAATGTTCCAAACATGCAAATTTTAATTTAATATATTACGTAATTATTTCGTGTAATAAATATTTTATGTAATGTACATAAAATATTTATTTTAATTCACTAAAAATCACAAATTGATTTATAAATAATTTTAATATCTATTTTGGGTACTTTACTTGACAAATTTTGTACACAAATAACGCCATGCATGTAATTATATGAGGTAATTTTTACCTCCAAAATTCATAAAATAATACGTATAACATATAAAAATTATTTTTCATAATTTTTCACTTCGTTATTTGGACAACATGTTACATTAACATGTTCACAGTTCCAAAATATTATTCTTCATAAAAGTCATAATAATTCTATTATACATAACCATAATTTTTATTAACTTAAAATATTCATTTTCTCATTTCTTTTCCATTTCTTTAATTTTCACATTAACTTTCCTTATATAAATTATATAATTTAATATTATATAATTACATTATTCCTTTTTAAATAATTTCCATTTTACACAAATACAATTTATAAATTTTTCTTCCATCCTTAATTAATTTAATTCTCTTATATAAATTATATAATTTTCCTTATATAATTTATATAATTATAATTCCTTTATACATCACATTAATTTTCTTATATAAATTATATAATTTATTATTATATAATTTATATAGTTACATTTCTTCTCAATCAAATTCTAAATTTCCACTATAATTCTTAATTAAATCTAAAATCAATAATTACAATTTTATTAACTTTCTCATTCGTTTTTCATTTAAAATTGGATTAATTTAATTATTAATCCCTTAATTTTCATAATTAATAACATTTATAATTATCACTTAAACATATACATTTATATATATATATATACAAATGTATATATATACATATCTAATTTCATATATTTCACATTACCACATAATCTCAATTAAATCATAATTTCTGCATTTTCATAACAATTTAATTGTACAATTTATTGTACCTTTATCTGACATTTTTCTTATCCTTCATAAATTGTTTTTAAACAATTTATTTACTTTTCAATTATTCTAATTCAATATACTTTATCATGATCTCTGTACAGATTTAATTTACAAATTAAATCTCATCACATACCTTAATTCACATAAAATAATAATTTCTTTACACAACCTTGAAAATTGTGTCAATTAAATTCTTATTTAATCTTATTAAATAATTCCGAAAATTCGGATCCTCACATATTTGCTACTGTAACAATTATTAGGTTTAATAATTTTAACATACAGTGCACCAACAATTATTGACTCAATGATATAAAATACAGTGTTATAACAATTATGAAATCAATAATGTAAAATACTGTACAACAATAATTATTGATGAATACTGTGCAATGACCACGTTATCAGATCAATAATATGAGATACTGTGCAATACCGTGTGCTACAATAAAATACTATGAATTACCGTATGCTACTATTTTTTTATCACCGGTATTTTAACAGTTAAAAGTGATAACACCGTTGACTATTTTTATTTAAAAATGTTACTTCTGTCGTTTTCTATATCCGACAAATATTCCGTTGTGGGGTCCACCAATGATTAGATATTTCGGCGTCGTCGTACGACCCGAATATTCCCCGACAAAATGAATATTGTCCGACAAAATAAAATCTGCATATAACATCCTTAACTTTTAATTTTGTCAATTTAATCACTTACTGTTTCATGAAAAAATATATATATGTAGAAAAATTAAATTTTGTATTTCATAAAATTCGGGGTCTTACAGCAAATGCTCAAGTGAGGGGGAACTGATCAAGCAGAGATGGAATATGTTCGAGAAGAATTAAAGACCAATTTTTGATTCTCAGGAAGTGAATCAAGACGATCTATCAAACTCTAAAACTGAAAGATGAAGACTGAAGCACAACTGCAGAGAAGAATACAAAAGAATCGTAGAGCTTGCAAAATTAAAGAACAAACACGATCGTAAAGTCTATAGATCGTAGAATGGATCGCAGAGTAAGAGGATCGTAAAGTCTGCAAATCACAAAGCTAAAAATCACAATACAGATATATCATAGAGTTGAAAGAGGAACTGATCGTAGGATAAATTAAAGGCTGGGATAAGAAGATAGTAGACAGATCAATCAGATGCAATGATGGATTGGTACTTAGAAAATTATGGAAGACCTCATGGATATTGTTGTACATTCAAAGCTTAATCTAAGCATCACTGAAGAAATGTTCAACGACTATTTGACTAAGATAATGTCATCCACGTGACCGTTGTTGCTGAAAATTGATGTGACATAACACACCAGAAAGCTAGCTGATGTGTCAGAGGAGGAAGAAGGCTGATATAGCAAAAAGAAGATAGCAGGAATCAAGCTTACATTTCTCAAATATTAACATCAGAGATCCTTAATATCAAAATCATGAAAAGAAACAACGACTATCTTCCAACGGACAAAAGCTCCAACGAACAAAAGTCTTAACGATCAACTCTCCAATGGAAAAATAGCAAAACTCTCTCTATATAAAGATCATCATCAGAGTGCAAAAAAAAAAAAAAAGAAGAAGAAGAAAAGAGAGTAGAGGGAACTAAAAAGATTGGTGGTACAAAGAAGAAGCTGAATATAGAAGAACTCACCAATGAAAAGAAAACATAGAGTCAATTCGGTCAAAACTTAATGAAGAAGATTAGTTCATACACTAAAGGAGTATAAGGAGTAAATGATCAATGTACAAAAGACTGAATGGGGGATCGATCACTTTCATGAATATCTTTAACCCAAAGCTACTCTACGCTTTAGAGATAGATCAAGAATGATTTCAGAGCAAGAACCGATCAGATAAATTTGATGGCTTTGGAATTCATTCCATCTCTGTCAAGCTCTTTTAAATGAGCTTAACGTTAGCTTGGCAACACCCCCAACAACTCCAACCAAACAGCAAGTCGGGATTTAGTGACCTGCCAGATTCAGAGGAATCTGTCTTTGTTGAGGAAAGATGACTGAGTGTCCTATGGAGGAAATTGGGCGAGACTCGTTTAATTTTTAGTGAATCAGCTCCTGTTAAGAGAAAATGACTTAGTGTCCTATATGGAGAAAAGACAGGACTTTGTGACCCACCTGATTATTAATGAATCAGACTCTTAGTGGGAGGACTTAGTGTCCAAATTGTAAAGACTTAGTGTTCAATTTATCCTTAGTGGAATATCTCTGTTCAGCGGAATGGAAGAGATGAGTAGGAGTAGTTCAGGCTCCGAATCTCTTAATAATATTGTGTTCTCAATGTCTCTTTACCCACTTCTTTGTATTTTATGTTTATGCCATGTATGTTAAGATTATTGTGTGCGTAGCTTTCCATTATCAAATTTATGAACAGAAATATGTAGGGGTGAGCAAGAAACCGAATTGCCTCCGAAACCGCACCAAAAATCGCACAAACTGCACCAATTAAAATCGCACCAACGGTTTCGGCGTATGTGGCGGTTTTAGGTGGTTGAAAAATCGCAAATGCGGTTTGGGTTTGATTTTTGAGCAAAACCGCATCTAAGAAACCGCACCGCACCATGCACTATTAAATGAAGCATATCAAGAATTACAAATATTTAGAATTATCCCAAATTGTAATTATCTCTATTTAGAATTTTCATATATAAGGATAAATCATTATTCATGTTTTTAGGTTCTATTTTGCTTTTGTTTAGACAAAACATTATAAGTAAAATTGTGTATTATCAAAGTAGTATTTAATATTGTGTGATGCTAAATTGTTAATTTAAATTGCATAAAATTTAATTATTTCAATTGGTTTTGGAACCGAAACCGCACCAAACAAAATCGCACCGCACCAATCACAAGCGGTTTCATGTGCGGTTTTGAATTTGTCAAACCGCACTTAAGCGGTTTCATGTGCGGTTTGGGCTTCAAACCGCACCAAACCGCACCATGCTCACCCCTAGAAATATGTATGCTATTTCAAATGACCAAAATGAGCTTTATCAAATACTCTAATTCCGCCGCGCATATAATTATTTAATTATTTGATAAATATGTTTAAAAATGCAAAAGTTGTACACTAGTTGTATAATAATATATTCAACTCCCTTTTAAATCATATTAATGTACCTCTGAAAAACAATAATATTAATCTATATTATAAAGCCTCTGTGAGGCTTCTTCCACAAGTTTGGTGATTTTGTCACACTTTTTTTTCTTTATTTTTAAATACTTTTTTACCCCTATAACTCTTTAAATATATTATTATTTTATTTTTATTAATATTAATTTTTTATGTCTTTTATTTACTCTAAATTTTATTAAAATTTTATTTTATTTCACATCATTTACACACAAAACGTGTGCAATGATCGTGTGCGAAGATCATTACCAGTAAGAATTAAAGGAACAAGGATATACACCTAACATTAACAAATATGTGACCGATAAGACTATGTTCTTTACAAATAATTTCCTGGCAACTTTTGAGGGGAAAAAAAGGGGACGGGAAATAATGATACGAGTTAAATAATACGTATACGGATTTGGTTCCCTTTTATAACATATATATTTTTTAATTTTATCCGATATACTAATTATTTGATCTTAATCATTTTATTAGTAATAATCAAAATATATTAATAGATAATTGATAATATTACGATCAATTTTATAAAAAATTAAAATCATAAAAAATATGATTATTGTTAAAAGTTTAAAAGCATTTTTATTTATTAAAATTTTCATGAAAAATCCACAAGCTCATCAAATATTTGATGAAAAAGTGTCAAATTATTTTTATTTTAAAAATAATTATACTATTTAATATAATAAATAAATTGACCGATATTAATTTTAATTATATTATTCACAATTATAAAAATATAGTGTGTCAGATGGAAGTAAAAAGAATACGCAACGGTGGGAATCCAAATCCCTACTTGATGAATAATTCCAAAGTTTTGGATGAATTAAAGCTTCTTATCTTTTTCACCAAAAAACAATATTTTTGAGAAATTACTGCTTTGATTTCTTAAATTTATCACATATTTTATTAATTCCATTATAGTTTGTTTGATTAGTAGCTTTTACGGTTGTAACATTTCACATCAAACGCATTGTTAACGTTAAATTTTGTACCGCTTGTTTAAATCACCAAACAACGAGTGAAAAAGACATTAAACATACAAACAATTGCGAAAATACAAAATAAGAATAAAAAGATTTTACGTGAAAACTCAATTAAGAAAAAACTACGGAGAGAGATAAAAAATCCACTATAAAAATAATATAAAGAATACAAATTGATTATTTATCTTTTCCTCCTCACACACCGCCCCTTCTCTCTCTTCTCTTCCTCCTCGCACACTTCCACTTCTCTCTCTTCTCTCTTGGGTTGTACTGAATATGTTGTGTATAATGAATGTGTATGTTGTATTGTGTTGTATCTTGTTTATTGATATATTTATAGATGTCATGTCCATTCGAAACCAATTAAAAGTAGGAATTTTTTTCCAAATCTCCTTATAACTGCAATTAATTATTGATAGATTCCCTTCCAAATTAGATTTTTTTATCTCCCCCAAATAAGGAAACATAATCCTCTTTTAATAAGGACTTTTCCACTATGCAAACTATCAAAATAAATATATATGGGCCCAAATAATTATATCTCAACATTGCTCCCCACTCTCCCTTATACTAGGAGAGTAATTAAAAAAGTCCGCCAAACCCATCGATTGCCATGTTTATAAAATTGCCGAACAAAATGCCGAAGCCACTTAATAGATTGTCAAACCTACCGAACAGAATGCTGAATAAACTGCCAAACAAAACGCTGAAGCCGTTGAATAAATTGTCAAACCTGCCGAATAGACTGCCGAACAAGTTGCTGAACAAAATGTCGAATAAACTGCCGAAGCCGTCGAATAGATTGTCAAACCTACCAAACAGATTGCCGAACAAGTTGCCGAACAAAATGACGATCCAAGATGTCAAGCCAAAAAAAGGGAACATATCCATGGTAAAATATAGAATGATAACAATTGTTGCTCACGGAGAGACTTTTGTCAGACCATATAACTTTACTATTATCCAGCATTATATCGAATGTATGTATGCATGAATGTATGTATGTATGTATGCATGAATTTATGTATGAATGTATGTATGTCGCCCGACTGTAAACAACCATAATAGCCGTCCCACTTCCCTTTCAGGAGGCTGTGGCCATCCCACTTCTTCTTTGGGAGGTTGTGTGTTGGTCCCACTTTTGTTTTGGGATGTTTTAATCCGACCTTATATCACCGTAATAGTCGTCCCACTCCCTTTCAGGAGGGTTCAATCCGACCTTATATCACCGTAATAGTTGTCCCACTCCCTTTTGATTTGATACCATTCGACATGCTCCCGACATGAACCGTTGAACTGCTACACGATCTGCTTTGCTGCCTCCGATTCTGTAACATATCTTGTTTCATGGAATTTGTTTTGTTGCTGTTTTCCTTAGAGTCACGATCCACTGCTGATATCCCTCCTATTTCTTTTGGTGCTGCGATTCTGCTGTGATACTAAAGCTTCTGCTGTTTTTGATAATCTACTCTACCGCTGTGTAGCCATTGATTCTGCACTGTTCCGTCCCTTTATTCTGCAATGAATCTAGTCCTCGCCTTTGATCTAGTGCTTCGCTAATTTTTTCGTTTTCACACAGCATTGTATTGTAACTGATTCTATGGAACGAACCTCCTGTGTCGCTGCTCCGCAAAACTGCTTCTCCTACTGTGTAACGCCTCCATGATGACGCTTCGGATCTTCTATACCATTAGACTGCTGCACTTAGTCCGTCCTGCTGTAGCTTTGATTATGATTTTGCAACTAAATGACATGATGCCGCTGCTTCGTTATGTTGTGTTGCCTCTGATTCTCTTAGTGTCACAGGCTGATTCTGATCTGCTGCCGCAGCTTCCGATGTGCCGCCATGTTGCGGCTTTAATTTTGGCTCTGCAGCTCCGCTGGATTGTTATTCCCCGATGCTACTGCGGCCGATTCAGCGCCCCAGGCTGCTGCTAATGCCGACGAGGATGACAATGAAGCTGATGATTCCAGCGGTGTCTTTTGTGATTTTCTGCTGCTATTCCATTCCCACAGCGCTGCTGGTTCTATGTTCTTATTATGTAGCCTACTTCACAGGATCTACTGCTCTATTGTTGGTGCGGTCATGGACTTTGAATCCCCTCTTCGGCAATGCTTGTTTAGAAGATGACAAGGGTCATAATTGAGCCAAGCTGCAAGGATATGAGTGGGCCATGTTTTAATTTGCAAGATGTACGGGGCTGAAGTGTCGAACTAGCACAAGTTTCTGATGAAGGGAAGCCCAAGGAACCGGTAGGCTATGGAAACTTTTATTTTATTAATGAAAGTTGTTGCAAATAGGCAATCCACCAAGTCAGGCACTGTTCGAAATTTATTTCACATGTATGTAAAGTAGTTGCAACAAATTTGATAAAAGAATTCACGTACATATATAGTATATTTATTATTTTTTAATCGAATAAAATAAACAACTTTTGTCAACAGAACACTCTTTAGACTAATATTCATAGTGGGCAGGCATGCATGTATCACATGAACATGAAACATCATAATTATATTATATTCTTAATAATAATAATAATAAGAAGAAGAAGAAGAAGAAGAAAACAACTTAGCTTTAGATAATCTCCTCCTTCATAGTCGCGGGTTATCAACGGGATGCTAATACTTTCACGGTTCGATCCAATAATTGACTCATCATATAAATTATTCAGAAAGAATTTGATAATTTTATACGCTTGTTTAAATCATTAAATAACGAATAAAAAAGACATTAAATATAAATAATTACGAAAATATAAAATAAGAACATAAAAATTTTACATGATAACTCAAGTAAAAAAAAACTTCGGGAAATAATATGAAGAGTACAAATTAATTATTTTTCTCTTCCTCCTCACACACGGCCCCTTCTCTCTCTTCACTTCATCCTCACACACCGCCCCTTCTCTCTCTTCTCTCTTGCGTTGTACTAAATATGTAACACCCCCTTCCCGGACTGGAAATGGAGGTTACGCACAGAACACAACAGAACTAACAAACTGATATCCAAAGCTTTAATATGAAACCGAATAGTTTAAATAGATAATTGCCAACTGGCTAAAACACGGTCTGAGTATTACTACAATATTTAGAAACCAAAATATCAAATCCTACACAAAATATCTACACTTTTTACATGAAGGAATCTCTCTTCACACTTGCCCTTGCTCCTCCTGATTACCTGCCGGAAGAAAAACACAACATGAGCCAAATGCCCAGTACGGATATAGAGTGCAAGAAAATAAGAACTAAAATGAATAACAAAACTAACTGAACTGAACTAATCTGAATAACATAATAGGCTGAATCAAATGGCTGGGGTTATTTCTTACCGAGCTCAGAACAGAACAAAAATATACCTTGTCACAAAGATAAGTCAAAATACTACCACACAGGCAGGCACACATTGGACTGCAGATCCAACTGTATGCAAAATCGGAAGGTGTGTTCGACACAAACAACACCAAACCGCAGAACAGAAACTAGGGTCGACCCATACGCCTCCCACAACAAAACACCAAATTTGGCCATCGCCCACCAAAACACAAAATGGAGACGCCGTGGACTGATCACACCGCCACAAAAGGTGTCATGCCTCGGTGTCAAGAGGACGTGTCTGTGGTACCCCCCACATGTGGTTATAGCTCAGGTATACCCTACGGTACTTTCTAACAAAAATATCGTATCACAACGAATGCGACACAATATCACAAAAGGGGTTCTAATACGCACATGCTAAACCGAAACGAATCAACACAATGTCCTCAAAATATATTAGCATGTACGTTGCTATAAAATCAGAATAATTACTAGATATGCTCTCTAAGTCTAAAGAGTACAAGTTATAAATTTTCGAATATCTAAAACCAAACAATTCTATCATAAGCATTTGAATATGAATAATATATCGAAATAATATCTGAATTCTAATTGAGAGATAAAACGAACAAATTTAAAATTATAGAAATATCGCTGAAGGAGTACGGAATCCGTACCTGGAATAAGTGATGTAATACCCAAAATTATAATTGCAATTTGTTAGAATTGCCCAGTTCAATCTATTCACAAAAATAACACATTTTTATTAAGTATTATAATTAATTAAGTTTTACATCTCTTTGGCGAATCTGAAGTCATTCCATTTTACCAAAAATATTCTGAGCATGATAATACATAGTATAAAATATATTAATAATTAGCATATTTCTTGTTCCCTTCAAAATACATATAAGTGTATTTACAAAAATATTCATTTTTTTTAATTCTACTATAAACAAATATATTATGTCAAAACTCTAACGTTACAAAAATAATAATTTATTATCCCAAAATGCTAATTACTAACAAAGATATACCAAAAATATATATACCAAAAATATATATACTAATAAACTAAATAACATACAAATATTAAAGTTACAAATAACAAATAATAATAATAAAGCAAAACTACCAAACTAAATAATTAAAGCTACAAAATAATACTACTAATGCAAAACTAAACAATTAAGGCTACCAATAATAATAATGCAAAACTAACAAATTAACTAAATAATTAAAGCTACAAAATAATAACGCAGAAAATAAATACACAAGAAAAGAAAAAGAAACATACCCGAAATTACGAAGAGATTCACCGTCTCCAAAGAAAATCAAAAGAAATTTGGGCTTATATCAATACCCAAAATCCAAATAAGAAAATAAAATATTTAACTAGGGAGGTTCTTACTTAAAAGACCATCATACAAAAAAGTCATTTCTCACAATGGGAGGTCTTTTTTGTTAGTGTATTAAAATGAGAAGGGGAAAGCCATATATATAGGCTAACTAAGGGAGGATGGCTTGAAAGTTAAGTGATGTGGGACTTCATGACAAAACAGTGACTGGCTATTACATTACTTCCCCCTTAAAAAGGATTTCGTCCCCGGAATCAAAAGAAAAATAAAATGTACCTAATTATCAAAAAGATGCGGATACTCCGCTCGAATAGATTCCTCCATCTCCCAAGTAGCTTCCCGCTCTGAATGGTTCTTCCACAAAACCTTAACAAATGGAATTGTCTTTCTCCTCATAATCCATTCTTGACGATCCAAAATCGCCTCGGCTTGCTCTTCACAAGTAAGATCACCTCGAATTTTATCAAATGGATATTGCACCACATGCAACGGATGATAATGATAACTTCTCAACACCAACACATGGAACACATTATGCACATGAGCTAGCTGTGGAGACAAAGCTAGCCGATATGCAACCTTACCAAATCTCTCCAAAATCTCGAATGAGCCAATATAACGCGGACTAAGTTTCCCTTTTAACCCGAATCGCCGAATGCCCTTCCAGGGAGAAACTTTTAAAAATACATGCTCACCAGGTTCGAACTCTAACGTCCTCCTATGTTTATCAGCATAACTCTTCTGTCGTGATTGAGCCGACCGTAATTTCTCCTTAGCCACCGCTACCTTCTCCGTAGTTATTTGAACTAACTCAGGCCCCTCTATGGCCTTCTCACCAACCTCATCCCAACAAGTTGGTGCCCGACACTTCCTACCATACAACGCCTCAAACGGAGCCATTCCAATACTTGCATGCCAGCTGTAGTTATAAGCAAACTCAACTAGGCTCAAGTAATCATCCCAACTACCCGACCACTCAAGTGCACAAGATCTTAACATGTCCTCTAACGTCTGAATAGTCCGTTCCGATTGCCCATCAGTTTGTGGATGGAAAGAATTACTGAAGTTGAGCCGAGTGCCCCAAGCTCGCTGAAACCCTTTCCAGAACCGTGAAGTGAATCGTGGGTCCCGATCTGAAACAATAGACACCGGAGTACCATGAAAATCTAATAATTTCCTGCTAAAAGATCTGTGCCAACCTGTCCACTGAGTAACTTTCATGGATAGCTAAAAAGTGTGCCGATTTTGTCAATCGATCCACCACAACCCAAATGGCATCATTCTTCTTGAAAGTCTTTGGCAAACCAGTCACAAAATCCATTGTGATATCCTCCCACTTCCAAACTGGAATGTCTAATTGTTGCAGCAGTCCACTAGCTCGTTGATGTTCTATATTCACTTGTTGACAAATATTCAGCCACATCTCGCTTCATCCCATTCCACCAAAAATTTTCCTTTAAATCTCTGTACATCTTTGTAGAACCCGGATGAATAGAAAATGGTGAACTATGAGCTTCAGCCAATACTGCTTCTCGAATCGTTGCATCTAACGGCACATATAACCGTTTACGCAACCAAATCACACCATGGTTATCAATATGAAACTCGGGTTGTTTTCCCTCCTCCAAGTTATGCGCCATTGCCCACAACTCCCCATCTTCTTTCTGAGCTTCTTTAACCCGTAAGATAAGAGAGGGCTCCACTCTCATACCTGCTAAATGTTCATCCGAACCTTGAACATACAACTCTAACTCTAGTCGCTCCATATCCGCAATAAGCTGATGTTGTGTAATAAGGGCTGCTACACTCCCTGAACTCTTTCGGCTAAGAGCATCTGCAACCACATTCGCTTTTCCCGGGTGATACTGAATTCTCGCATCATAATCTTTTAGAAGCTCCAACCAACGCTTTTGCCTCATGTTGAGCTCCTTCTGAGTGAAAATGTATTTAAGACTTTTGTGATCGGTGAAGATATCACAAGTCTCTCCATACAAATAGTGCCTCCAAATTTTTAAGGCAAAGATTACTGCTGTCAACTCCAAATCATGAGTGGGGTAGTTCACTTCGTAAGGTTTAAGTTGCCTAGAAGCATAAGCAATCACCTTACCGTGCTACATCAAAACACACCCCAAGCCCTTTTTAGAAGCATCACTAAAAATTTGGTAACCTCCCGTGCCCGATGGTAATGTAAGTATTGGAGCTGCCATAAGTCGTTTCTTTAATTCTTCAAAGCTCTTCTCACGCTCCTCATTCCACACAAATTTCGTGCCCTTTCTCATCAACTGAGTCAATGACAAGGCAAGCAAGGAAAATTCTTCCACAAATAGCCTATAGTACCCTGCCAAACCCAAGAAACTCCTAACCTCCGTCACCGTAGTAGGTCTCGGCCATTTAGTGACAGCTTCAACCTTCGCAGGATCCACCTTAATGCCTTCAGCAGACACAACGTGACCCAAGAATGCAACCCGCTCCAACCAAAACTCGCATTTGGAGAATTTAGCATATAACTTCTCTTTCTGCAAAATTTCCAAAACTGTACGAAGATGCTCCCTATGCTCTTCCTTAGACTTGGAGTAAACTAAAATGTCATCGACAAAGACAATGACAAATTGGTCCAAGTACTCTCTGAACACCCGATTCATCAAATCCATAAACACCGCCGGAGCATTTGTCAACCCGAATGGCATTACCAAAAACTCATAATGCCCATAGCGAGTGTGAAAAGCTGTCTTAGAGATATCCTCATCCCTCACCCTCAGCTGATGATAACCCGACCTTAGGTCTATCTTCGAAAAATACTTCGCCCCTTGAAGTTGGTCAAACAAGTCATCTATTCTCGGTAATGGATACCGATTCCTGATGGTAATCTTGTTTAACTCCCTATAATCTATGCATAACCTCATAGACCTATCTTTCTTCTTTACAAACAAAACTGGAGCGCCCCATGGTGAAACACTTGGCCGAATCACACCACGATCTAATAATTCTTGCAACTGCTCTTTTAACTCATGTAACTCCAACGGTGCCATTCTATACGGCGCCTTAGAAATAGGCTCCACACCAGGAATAAGCTCAATAGTGAACTCAACTTCCCTCTGCGGTGGCAACCCAGACAATCCCTCATGAAACACATCGGGAAAATCACGAACAATTGAAACATCTTCAATACGAGACTCACCTATAGAGGTATCTTTCATAAATGCCAAATACCCTTCACAACCCTTTGCCACCAACTTCCCAGCTTTCAAAGCTGAAATCAAGTTCACCACCTTACTCGGTCATGAACCCTGAAATACGAACTCTAGAGACTTCACATCTCCAAATATAACTTTCTTCGCCTGACAATCGATATTGGTCTGGTGCTTATCCAACCAGTCCATCCCAAGAATAATATCGAAATCATGCATACCCATCGAAAGAAGATTAGCCCTACGAATCTTATCTCCAAAACTAATTGGGCACTCTCGGTACAAATCAAAAATGACAACAGAAGTCCCCATCGGGGTAGCAATAGACATAACATAATCTAAGGACTGAGATGGCACGCCAAGGTGCCGAACAAAAGATTGAGTAACAATAGAATGAGTAGAACCAGTATCAAATAAAACAGAGGCTTCGCGACTACCAATTAAAAGAGTGCCAAAAATAGTACCTGGCGCACCTGCTGCTTGGTTAAATGTCAATGCAAACACCCGACCACCCTGACGCTGACCTGCATTACCACCATTAATACCGCCTCCACCGTTACCACGTGGCCCGGTACAATCTCTTGCAATATGACCCATCTGTCCACACAAGAAACATGCAACGGTAATTCTATGACATTGCCTCCCCGGATGATTTGCCCCATAAATAGTGCAAGGAGCAATAGGAATAAGATTAGGGTTACCCCCACCAACTGGCCCTAGGTAACGACCTTGATTCTGCCCCTGCTGACGATTCTGCCACTGTTGGCGATTCTGACCTTGCTGAGGTAGCTGGAGCTGACGATTCTGGCCCTGCTGAGGCAATAGTTGATAACCCCTATTCTGATTTTGGCCACGCCATTGCCCCTGCTGACCACCACGGTTCCTGTTCCACTGACCACCCTGATTCCTCCCATGTTGACTCGAAACTTGACCCTGTTGGTCATCTCTGTCCCTCTTTCGACTCCCTTCCGCTTTAGAAGACCGAAAGTCTTGTCGCTCCATCTCAATATTCTTAGCTGCATTAGCCACTGCCGATACATCTTCAAACTTAGTGTTTATGAGATGTTGACGATACTTGTAATGAATTCTCCACTTAAATTTCTCTGCTTGTTCTGCTGCAGTCCCTGCTGAAGTTCCCGTAAATCCGGCCAACCTGGTGAACCTTGTCATGAAGTTTGTCATGGACTCGTCATCCTTTTTTGAATAGACAGAAACTCTCTACCATATGTCTCTTTCTTAGCAGTTGAGAAATACTGCTGATAAAAGACATCACAAAATCCTGTCCATGTAAGTGCCTCGACGAATCTGTCACCCTTTGTTACTTTTATAGCTTTCCACCATCTCTGCGCATCCTCATCTAGTTTGTAAGCAGCCAATAACACTCTTTGGTTATCCGAGCACCCCAACACATCAAAGATCTTCTCTAGATGGGTAATCCAATTCGCTGCTTCGATTGGAGTTGGAGCTGAACTGAATGAATGTGGTCTCTGTTTCTGAAACCTTTATAGCCATACATATGTTGGCACCACAAGCTGGTCAATACCATTTACATTTCCTTCCTCTTCATTTGCCTGTGGACCACCATTTCCTGGGTTTCCTTGATCAAAATTTTCGGGCGGTTGCTGTTGCATCTGTATCGCCTGAACGACTTGTGCCACTAACTGCAGTAAAGCCTGATTAACTGCTTGATTTACCAAGGCTGCCATATCCAGATTATTAGGTTGCACCTCAGGTTGCGCATTGGGTTGGGCCTCGCCTCTTCCTCTACCATTACCTCACCTCGCAGCACATCTAACGGCTCTACATGCCATCTAAGAACAACGGATGGAAGAAAATAGATTCGAGGCAATTTCGAAAATAAACTAATATTATAGCTTAATATAATATCAAACAGAATAAAACCTAACCCAGAAATCTACCCATAACTCACAGGTCGAACCTAAATAGGTTTTCTACAAGAAAGAACCTTAGCTCTGATACCAACTCTGTAACACCCCCTTCCCGGACTGGAAAGGGAGGTTACGCACATAACATAACAGAACTAACAAACTGATATCCAAAGCTTTAATATGAAACCGAATAGTTTAAATAGATAATTGCCAACTGGCTAAAACACGGTCTGAGTATTACTACAATACTTTGGAACCAAAATATCAAATCCTACACAAAATATCTACACTATTTACATGAAGGAAGCTCTTTTCACACTTGCCCTTGCTCCCCCTAATTACCTGCCGAAAATTTTGTATTTCATAAAATTCGGGGTCTTACAACCTCCCCTCCTTATGAAATTTCGTCCCCGAAATTGACGTACCTGGCATATCGAAGAGGTAAGGATACTTAGATTTCATCTCAGATTCTAGCTCCCAGGTCATTTCCTCAGTATCTTGGTTCCTCCATAAAACCTTAACTTGAGGTATAACCTTTGAACGTAGGATCTGCTCCTTATCTAGGATCTTAACAGGTACCTCCTCGTACGTTAAATCCTCTGCTATAACGTCTGGTTCTAACTCAATGACGTGGTTTGGGTCCTTCACATATTTACGTAACGTAGATATGTGAAAAACGTTATGGATGCGAGACATACTTGGTGGTAGGGCTAGTCTGTAGGCTACGGTTCCTATTCGATCGAGGATTTCAAATGGGCCAATAAATCGAGGGTTGAGCTTTCCTCTCTTTCCGAATCTCGTAACCCCTTTCCATGGAGAAACACGTAAGAATACATGATCTCCGACGTTGAAACTTTCGTCTCTCCGATGAAGATCAGCATAACTCTTTTGTCGTTCTTGTGCGGTCTGTATTCGTTGTCGGATCATTTGGATATTTTCTGTTGTCAAGCGTACCAACTCGGGTCCCAACAATTTTGCTTCTCCTACATCATTCCAACATACAGGAGAGCGACACTTCCTTCCATACAAAGCCTCGAATGGAGCCATGCCTATGCTTGCTTGGTAACTGTTGTTGTAAGAAAATTCCACCAATGGCAAGTACTTATCCCAACTTCCTTTGAAGTCTAATACACAAAGTCTCAAAAGATCTTCGAGGGTCTGGATCGTCCTTTCCGATTATCCGTCCGTTTGAGGATGGTATGCAGAACTAAAACGTAGTTCACTGCCCATAGCTTTTTGTAGACTGATCCAAAAGCGTAAAGTGAATCTAGGATCTCGATCAGAAACTATGGAAATTGGCATGCCATGCAATCTCACGATCTCATTTATGTACATACCGACAAGACGTTCAAGTGAAATGTTTTCTCGTATAGGCAAAAAATGAGCCGATTTAGTCAATCTATCTACGATGACCCAAATTGCATCTAAGCCTTGAGAAACTTTGGGAAGACCCGTCACGAAATCCTTATTAATGTGTTCCCACTTCCATTCGGGAACCTCAAGTGATTGTAATGGACCCTTAGGTACTTGATGCTCTGCCTTGACACGTTGACAAGTTAGGCACTTTGAGATAAACTCTGCAATCTCCCTTTTCATATTGTTCCACCAAAATGTATGTCGAAGATCTCGATAGATCTTGGTACCTCCTAGGTGGATCGCAAACGGTGTGTTGTGTGCCTCCATCATGATTTTATGCTTCAATTCAGGATCGTTAGGAACACAGAGTCGAGAGTTAACTCAAAGTATTCCTTTCCCGTCGATTCTTGCCTCAGGAATAACACCTTCTTGTACTTTCTTCATCATATTCATCAGCTCCGGATCAGTAGCTTGAGCAGCTTTAATTTTATCGATTAATCGTACGTGCGCAATCTTCAAGTGAGTCATTAGTGTTTTTTTAGTTATATCTCCATTTTTTGCAAGTCGTACAAAATACATTTTTGTGTTGTCAGCAGTGCACTTGTATTCGCATAAGATCTTCTGCTCAAAGCGTCAGCTACAACGTTCGCCTTTCTCAGGTGATACTGGATTGTGTTGTCGTAATCCTTCAACGGCTCAAACTAACGTTGTTGTCACATGTTGAGTTCCTTCTGGGTGAAGAAATACTTGAGACTTTTATGATCCGTATAGATATCCACTTTCTCTCCGTACAAGTAATGTCTCCAGGTTTTCAACGCGAAAACGACCGCTGCCAACTCTAGATCATGAGTAGGGTAATTTTTCTCATAATCTTTGAGTTGTCGAGAGGCATAGGCTATAACATTTCCATGTTTCATAAGGACACAACCTAGACCTTTACCTGAAGCATCGTTGTAGATAACAAATTCTCCTGATCCTGATAGTATGGTTAGAACAGGAGCTGAAACAAGTCTCCTCTTGAGTTCTTGAAAACTCTTCTCGCTCGATATAAGTTTTATACTAGAACAAATTATATCAATATCTAATAATTAAACTTTCAACTCTTGGCGTTCTATGGGAGCCATTTGGTATGGGGCTTTGAAAATAAGTTTAGTACCGATTTCAAGGTCAATATAGAATTTAATTTCTCGGTTTGGGGGTAAGCCATGAAGTTTTTCAGGAAAAAGTCAGGAAACTCATTAACAATAGGAATATCATTCAAGTTTGACGTATTTTTGTTCAAATCAGTGACATGAACTAAAAAGGCTTGACATCCGTTTTTCAATAAATGAATGGCTTTATGGCTAGAAATAACAGTTACAGATTTCAATGGTTTAGTTGCTTGAATTTGCATGACAGGTTGATTAGGAATATGAAAACTAATAATCTTATAAAAATAATAAATTTTAGCATGATAGGTAGTCAACCAATCAATTTCTAAAATCACATCAAATTCATGCATCTTGTAAGACCCCGAATTTTATGAAATACAAAATTTAATTTTTCTTCATATATATATTTTTTTGAAACAGTAAGTGGTTAAATCGATAAAGTTAAAAGTT
This sequence comes from Hedera helix, assembly GCA_947179155.2. Taxonomy (NCBI): domain Eukaryota; kingdom Viridiplantae; phylum Streptophyta; class Magnoliopsida; order Apiales; family Araliaceae; genus Hedera; species Hedera helix. The sequence goes on along the minus strand of OX359264.1, from coordinate 8,875,236 downwards.
AAGGATGTTATGTGCAAATTTTATTTTGTCGGACAATATTCGCTTTGTCGGGGAATATTCGTTTGGTCGGGGAATATTCGTTTGGTCCGACGGCGCCGAAATAACAAATTATTGGTGGACCCCACAACGGAATATTTGTCGGATATAGAAAACGACAGAAATAACCTTTTTAAATAAAAATAGTCAACGGAACTGTTAAAATACCGGTGATAAAAGAATAGTAGCATACGGTAGTTATTGGTATTTTCTGTAGCACTCGGTACTCTACAGTAACACACGGTATTGCATAGTGTCTCATATTTTTGGTCTGATAATTGACACCGTAACTGTTACGCATCATTTCATCGATAATTGTCACTGCATAATATTTTATATTATTAATTCAATAATTGTTGTTACACAGTATTTTGCATTATTGATTTAATAATTGTCATTACACTGTATTTTATATCATTGAGTCAATAATTGTTGTTGCACTGTTTTTAAAATTATTGAACCTAATAATTGTCACAGTAACATATGCACAGTAATTCACATTATTGAATCAATAATTGTCATTACACAGTAACGTATGCTTTATTTTACATTATTGTTATCTCTATTATGATGTTATTTAAACAGTTGTATTTCATTAATTTATTGACTTGATATCTAAGAGCTAACTATACTGTATTTATAACAATTAGTCATAATAATTGAATTGATAAAGTTATTTGTTTATAATATAAAGTTAGGTGATTATTAGGTGATATGAAATGAATGGTGTAGATTAAAGTGTGAATTATTGTTGAATAATTGAATTGATTTGTTTATAATACAAAGTTAGGTGATTATTAGGTGATATGAAATGAATGGTGTAGATTAAAGTGTGAATTATTGTTGAATAATTAAATTGATTTGTTTATAATATAAAGTTAGGTGATTATTAGGTGATATGAAATGAATGGTGTAGATTAAAGATAATATAATATTTGAAATGGATGGTGTAGATTAAAAGATGATCTTTAAATGAATGGTTTAGATTAAATGAATGATAAGATTTTTGGCTATAAATAGAAGCCTTAACTTAAGGATTTTTCATAAACTTCCTTACTTGTTTTTTTTTTCTCTCTCTAAATACTTCTTGTGAAAGTTCTCTCTAAGTGTGCTTAAGTCATCTTGAGTATTTGTGAAGATCTATAAGTATACGTGTACTGTTCAAGTTAATCAACCTCATTTAAATCAATATCCAGTCACGTGTTGAGGTAAGGGATACCATCTTTTTCATCTTCCATTATTCAAACATACTATGGTAAGGGATTATCATTATTTGATTCTCGATAATAATATTGTTTCTTCCTTACTCATAAGACGTGCCTTTTATTTCCTTGTATTAAATTGTGGGAATAACCTTACGGAGCGGATTGCCGCCTGTTGGTGAATAACCTTTCGTATTCATTCATTATTAATCTCTGAGAATAACCTTACGGAGCGGATTGCCGCCTGTTTGGTGAATAACTCTTTGTACTCAAATTCTATTAAATTGTGGGAATAACCTTACGGAGCGGATTGCCGCCTGTTGGTGAATAACCCTTTGTATTAATTTCCTTCACCTTTTGTTAATCAAACCTGCTACGGTAAGGGATATTATTTTCTTTCATACTCCTAAATCGAAATTTATTATGGAACTATTGCTTCTATAATTCCTGAAAATATTATATGTTCCATAATAGTTGAACTTCATTATTTCAACTGAACCTTCCTATTTACGTGAACCTTTCTATTGAATTGTAACCGTTATTCTGAACTGTGGATCTTGAATATCATTTTTAAATTTCACTCCACATCATGTTGACAATTTGGACATTATTTGAATCTGTACAAAGTAAACTTCCGATACTTATTGTTATCCTATTTCTTCTGTTCATCATTTATATCATTCTAATCATCCAAAAATCAAGCTGTTGTGAATATCTGTGGCCGGGGGCACATATGTGATATATTTGTTGAACAGATGATAGGTTAAAGGCGATATAATAGGTTAAAGGCGATACATCTGTTCGGTGTCTTTTATGGCACGTGGTGAATGTTCTCTTTGGCCCGTAGTGCAAAGATGAACTGTTGTTTGGTATGATTATGACCAAAGGCTGAATCTGGTATAATCATGACCGTTGGTGCTATATTGAATATCTTTGGCCCGTAGTACAAAGATGAACTGTTGATGTGCATGATTATGATCAGGAACTGTGAATTTGTATTATCTTGATTAATGATATTTCAGATGATAAAAGTTGATGATGTTTTTCCTAAAAAGAGAACCGAGTGGACATTATAGTCTGCATTATTCTTCTAATAGATTACTCATTCCGCTGCTATTATTGATCTGAACGTTGTTTAAGAATTTAACTGCAGTTTTTGATATAAACCTTGTAGTCTATTGTATTCTATCAAGAACTCAACTGTTGAAGACTAATGATAATTTATTCGTCATTATCTTAGTCATGATATTCTTTACTGGGCTATTTGAGCTCACCCTTTCTTTTGTTCCATTGTTTTTCAACAGGAGATGAAAACATAACAGGGTCTAGCCGGGGAATGGAGTGAGGGTCCGAGGAATAGTTATCATAGTCTTCACGATTTGTAAAATAGTGTGGCAATAATAGTGAAGACTTAGTTGTGTATTATTATACACTGTATTGTTGTACGTTGTGCTTTGTTGTAATAATTTTGTTGTAGTCTTTTGACGACTCAAGTTTGGGCTGTGTGGGCCCAGATTTGGGGGCGTCACAGTTGGCATCAGAGCTTAGGGATATGGTCTTTAATGGAGATCTGGGGTTAGAACTAGGAGGGGAGAGACGAATAGAATCAATCACTAGTGTGTCCTACCTAAATTAGATTTTTTTTTTTTTTTTATCTAATGAATCGATTTGAATGTAGGAACATGAAGAGATGAGTCAGTTTATTTGAACTAACATTTATTTTGTGACCACAGTTAATTATGGCATCTGGAAATCAGGAGGTTAACTATGAAATTACCGAAACAAATGTAGCTGCAAAACAAGAGGCGACGAATAATCTTCTTACAAACTCAGAGTTGAATCATTTGCCTAAGGCAAAAATTATGCGTGTTCTATCCAGTAAGGATGAAGGTGAAAGCTCTGCTACAGTCGTTCCAGATCCATTCTTAGAAGCAATTAAAGGAAGTAACGAACTTGCGGAAATTATTGCCTTTAATTTACTCACTAATTGAGAGAGTGATATCACCTGGTTATGCTCTATAACAAAGGATCAGAATATATGGACTTTTCATATTAGTCTTTGGGATTTATGGTGTTCCAGCTATAATTTTCAAGATTATTTAAAAATGATGTTTCTATACTTTTGGGCGTTACAATTTAGAGGAATTCAGGTTAAGTTAGTCACTATCGTAGAAACTGCAGTCTATCGAAAATACTATTTTAATGGAAATCATTGGTACCTTACTACTGATGAAGTTGATGAATCCGAGAAACAGTTTGCTAGAAAATTATTCAGTGGTATTCCCATGGTTGAAATACGTGAGGATCCGAATGAAGTATTCGGGATTCGATTTGACGATAACAGTCAAGAAACCGAATGAGGTGATAACCGGTAAGCTATTCATAAATTCTCGTGAAGTCTACGCTTTGTTAGATACTGGCTCTACCCATTCTTTTATCTCACCTGCATGTGCTCAGCGTTTAAACTTAACTCCTGAAAATTTGGACTTTGACTTATCAGTTGAAACCCCATTAGGAGAAATGACCATTACATCTACTGTCTATAAATCTTGCCTAGTTCAAATCAACAACCTCACATTACCTGTTGACCTTATTTCTTTGGAGATGCATGAATTTGATGTGATTTTAGGAATTGATTGGTTAACTACCCATCATGCTAAAATTGATTGTTTTCATAAGATTATTAGTTTTCATATTCCTAATCAACCTGTCATGCAAATTCAAGCAACTAAACCATTGAAATCTATAACTGTTATTTCTAGCCATAAAGCCATTCGTTTATTGAAAAACGGATGTCAAGCCTTTTTAGCTCATGTCACTGATTTGAACAAAAATACGTCAAACTTGAATGATATTCCCATTGTTAATGAGTTTCCTGACGTTTTTCCTGAAGAACTTCCTGGCTTACCCCCAAACCGTGAAATTGAATTTTATATTGATCTTGAACCCGGTACCAAGCCCATTTCCAAAGCTCCATACCGAATGGCTCCCATTGAACTTCAAGAGTTAAAAAACCAACTACAGGAATTGTTGGATACCGGTTTCATTCGTCCGAGTGCATCACCTTGGGGTGCTCCTGTTCTATTTGTGAAGAAGAAAGACGGGAGTATGAGATTGTGCATTGACTACCGAGAATTGAACCATGTCACCATCAAGAACAGGTACCCGTTACCTCGGATTGATGACATGTTTGATCAATTGCAAGGCGCTCAATATTTCTCAAAGATTGATCTCCGTTCTGGATATCATCAGTTAAAGGTTAAAGCTGAGGACATTCCAAAGACTGCTTTCAGAACTCGTTATGGGCATTATGAGTTCTTAGTCATGCCTTTTGGACTAACTAATGCTCCTGCAGCTTTCATGGACATGATGAACCGGATATTCAAGGAACATTTGGATCATTTTGTGGTTGTCTTTATTGATGACATCCTCATATACTCCAAGAGTCGCGAGGATCATGAACAACACCTGAGATTGATACTCCAAAAGCTCCGTGAAAACAAATTATATGCCAAGTTGAAGAAATGTGAGTTCTGGCTTGAGGAGGTCACGTTTCTTGGGCATGTGATTTCTAGTCAAGGAATATCAGTCGATCCTGCGAAAATTGAAACGGTACTAAATTGGGAACAACCCAAAACAGTAACCGAAGTCCGAAGTTTTCTGGGTCTAGCTGGTTATTATCGGAGATTCGTAGAAGGATTTTCTCGAATCGCCACTCCATTAACGCAGCTTACTCGGAAAAGCACAAAATTCATATGGAGCGAGGAATGCGAGAAAAGTTTCCAAGAACTCAAGAAGAGACTGGTTTCAGCTCCTGTTCTGACCATACCATCAGGATCAGGAGAATTTGTTATCTACAGCGATGCTTCTGGCAAAGGTCTAGGCTGTGTCCTTATGCAACATGGAAAGGTTATAGCCTACGCCTCTCGACAACTCAAAGATTATGAGAAAAATTATCCTACTCATGATCTAGAGTTGGCAGCAGTCGTTTTCGCGTTGAAGATCTGGAGACACTACTTGTACGGAGAAAAAGTGGATATCTATACGGATCATAAAAGTCTCAAGTATTTCTTCACCCAGAAGGAACTCAACATGCGACAACGACGTTGGCTTGAGCTGTTAAAGGATTATGACCACACAATCCAGTATCACCCGGGAAAGACGAACGTTGTAGCTGACGCTTTGAGCAGAAAATCTTATGCAAGTACAAGTGCACTGCTGACAACACAAAAGTGTATTTTGTACGACTTGCAAAAGATGGAGATAGAGCTAAAGACACCAGGGACCCACTCGAAGATTGCTCACGTGCGAGTAGAACCAACTTTAATCGATAAAATTAAAGCTGCTCAAGCTACCGATCCGGAACTGATAAACATGATAAAGAAAGTACAAGAAGGTGTCATTCCCGAAGCAAGAATCGACGAGAAAGGAATACTTCGAGTCAACTCTCGACTCTGTGTTCCTAACGATCCTGAATTAAAGCATAAAATCATGATGGAGGCACACAACACGCCGTTTGCAATCCACCCAGGAGGTACCAAGATGTATCGAGATCTTCGACATACATTTTGGTGGAACAATATGAAAAGAGAGATTGCGGAGTTTATCTCAAGGTGCCTAACTTGTCAACGTGTCAAGGCAGAGCATCAAGTTCCTAAAGGTCCATTACAATCACTTGAAGTTCCCGAATGGAAGTGGGAACACATCAATATGGACTTCGTGACGGGTCTTCCAAAAGTTTCTCAAGGCTTAGATGCAATTTGGGTGATCGTAGATAGATTGACCAAATCTGCTCATTTCTTGCCTATACGAGAAAACTTTTCACTTGAACGTCTTGCCGGTATGTACATAAATGAGATCGTGAGATTGCATGGCATGCCAGTTTCCATAGTTTCTGATCGAGATCCTAGATTCACTTCACGCTTTTGGATCAGTCTACAAAAAGCTATGGGCACTGAACTACGTTTTAGTTCTGCATATCATCCTCAAACGGACGGACAATTGGAAAGGACGATCCAGACCCTCGAAGATCTTTTGAGACTTTGCGTATTGGACTTCAAAGGAAGTTGGGATAAGTACTTGCCGTTGGTGGAATTTTCTTACAACAACAGTTACCAAGCAAGCATAGGCATGGCTCCATTCGAGGCATTGTATGGAAGGAAGTGTCGCTCTCCAATATGTTGGAATGAGGTAGGAGAAGCAAAATTGTTGGGACCCGAGTTGGTACGCTTGACGACCGAAAAGATCCAAATGATCCGACAACGAATACAGACCGCACAAGAACGACAAAAGAGTTATGCTGATCTTCATCGGAGAGACGAAAGTTTCAACGTCGGAGATCATGTATTCTTACGTGTTTCTCCATGGAAAGGGGTTACGAGATTCGGAAAGAGAGGAAAGCTCAACCCTCGATTTATTGGCCCATTTGAAATCCTCGATCGAATAGGAACCGTAGCCTACAAACTAGCCCTACCACCAAGTATGTCTCGCATCCATAACGTTTTTCACATATCTATGTTACGTAAATATGTGAAGGACCCAAACCACGTCATTGAGTTAGAACTAGACGTTATAGCAGATGATTTAACATACGAGGAGGTACCTGTTAAGATCCTGGATAAGAAGGAGCAGATCCTACGCTCAAAGGTTATACCTCAAGTTAAGGTTTTATGGAGGAACCAAGATACTGAGGAAATGACCTGGGAGCTAGAATCTGAGATGAAATCTAAGTATCCTTACCTCTTCGATATGTCAGGTACGTCAATTTCGGGGACGAAATTTCATAAGGAGGGGAGGTTGTAAGACCCCGAATTTTATGAAATACAAAATTTAATTTTTCTTCATATATATATTTTTTTGAAACAGTAAGTGGTTAAATCGATAAAGTTAAAAGTTAAGGATGTTATGTGCAAATTTTATTTTGTCGGACAATATTCGCTTTGTCGGGGAATATTCGTTTGGTCGGGGAATATTCGTTTGGTCCGACGGCGCCGAAATAACAAATTATTGGTGGACCCCACAACGGAATATTTGTCGGATATAGAAAACGACAGAAATAACCTTTTTAAATAAAAATAGTCAACGGAACTGTTAAAATACCGGTGATAAAAGAATAGTAGCATACGGTAGTTATTGGTATTTTCTGTAGCACTCGGTACTCTACAGTAACACACGGTATTGCATAGTGTCTCATATTTTTGGTCTGATAATTGACACCGTAACTGTTACGCATCATTTCATCGATAATTGTCACTGCATAATATTTTATATTATCAATTCAATAATTGTTGTTACACAGTATTTTGCATTATTGATTTAATAATTGTCATTACACTGTATTTTATATCATTGAGTCAATAATTGTTGTTGCACTGTTTTTAAAATTATTGAACCTAATAATTGTCACAGTAACATATGCACAGTAATTCACATTATTGAATCAATAATTGTCATTACACAGTAACGTATGCTTTATTTTACATTATTGTTATCTCTATTATGATGTTATTTAAACAGTTGTATTTCATTAATTTATTGACTTGATATCTAAGAGCTAACTATACTGTATTTATAACAATTAGTCATAATAATTGAATTGATAAAGTTATTTGTTTATAATATAAAGTTAGGTGATTATTAGGTGATATGAAATGAATGGTGTAGATTAAAGTGTGAATTATTGTTGAATAATTGAATTGATTTGTTTATAATATAAAGTTAGGTGATTATTAGGTGATATGAAATGAATGGTGTAGATTAAAGTGTGAATTATTGTTGAATAATTAAATTGATTTGTTTATAATATAAAGTTAGGTGATTATTAGGTGATATGAAATGAATGGTGTAGATTAAAGATAATATAATATTTGAAATGGATGGTGTAGATTAAAAGATGATCTTTAAATGAATGGTTTAGATTAAATGAATGATAAGATTTTTGGCTATAAATAGAAGCCTTAACTTAAGGATTTTTCATAAACTTCCTTACTTGTTTTTTTTTTCTCTCTCTAAATACTTCTTGTGAAAGTTCTCTCTAAGTGTGCTTAAGTCATCTTGAGTATTTGTGAAGATCTATAAGTATACGTGTACTGTTCAAGTTAATCAACCTCATTTAAATCAATATCCAGTCACGTGTTGAGGTAAGGGATACCATCTTTTTCATCTTCCATTATTCAAACATACTATGGTAAGGGATTATCATTATTTGATTCTCGATAATAATATTGTTTCTTCCTTACTCATAAGACGTGCCTTTTATTTCCATGTATTAAATTGTGGGAATAACCTTACGGAGCGGATTGCCGCCTGTTGGTGAATAACCTTTCGTATTCATTCATTATTAATCTCTGAGAATAACCTTACGGAGCGGATTGCCGCCTGTTTGGTGAATAACTCTTTGTACTCAAATTCTATTAAATTGTGGGAATAACCTTACGGAGCGGATTGCCGCCTGTTGGTGAATAACCCTTTGTATTAATTTCCTTCACCTTTTGTTAATCAAACCTGCTACGGTAAGGGATATTATTTTCTTTCATACTCCTAAATCGAAATTTATTATGGAACTATTGCTTCTATAATTCCTGAAAATATTATATGTTCCATAATAGTTGAACTTCATTATTTCAACTGAACCTTCCTATTTACGTGAACCTTTCTATTGAATTGTAACCGTTATTCTGAACTGTGGATCTTGAATATCATTTTTAAATTTCACTCCACATCATGTTGACAATTTGGACATTATTTGAATCTGTACAAAGTAAACTTCCGATACTTATTGTTATCCTATTTCTTCTGTTCATCATTTATATCATTCTAATCATCCAAAAATCAAGCTGTTGTGAATATCTGTGGCCGGGGGCACATATGTGATATATTTGTTGAACAGATGATAGGTTAAAGGCGATATAATAGGTTAAAGGCGATACATCTGTTCGGTGTCTTTTATGGCACGTGGTGAATGTTCTCTTTGGCCCGTAGTGCAAAGATGAACTGTTGTTTGGTATGATTATGACCAAAGGCTGAATCTGGTATAATCATGACCGTTGGTGCTATATTGAATATCTTTGGCCCGTAGTACAAAGATGAACTGTTGATGTGCATGATTATGATCAGGAACTGTGAATTTGTATTATCTTGACTAATGATATTTCAGATGATAAAAGTTGATGATGTTTTTCCTAAAAAGAGAACCGAGTGGACATTATAGTCTGCATTATTCTTCTAATAGATTACTCATTCCGCTGCTATTATTGATCTGAACGTTGTTTAAGAATTTAACTGCAGTTTTTGATATAAACCTTGTAGTCTATTGTATTCTATCAAGAACTCAACTGTTGAAGACTAATGATAATTTATTCGTCATTATCTTAGTCATGATATTCTTTACTGGGCTATTTGAGCTCACCCTTTCTTTTGTTCCATTGTTTTTCAACAGGAGATGAAAACATAACAGGGTCTAGCCGGGGAATGGAGTGAGGGTCCGAGGAATAGTTATCATAGTCTTCACGATTTGTAAAATAGTGTGGCAATAATAGTGAAGACTTAGTTGTGTATTATTATACACTGTATTGTTGTACGTTGTGCTTTGTTGTAATAATTTTGTTGTAGTCTTTTGACGACTCAAGTTTGGGCTGTGTGGGCCCAGATTTGGGGGCGTCACACATCTCCAAAGAAATATGGTCAACAGGTAATGTGAGGTTGTTGATTTGAACTAGGCAAGATTTATAGACAGTAGATGTGATAGATATTTCTCCCAATGGGGTTTCAACTGATAAGTCAAAGTCTAAATTTTTCGAAGTCAAATTTAAACGTTGAGCACATATAGATGAGATAAAAGAATGGGTAGAGCAAGTATCTAACATAGCATAAACTTCACAAGAATTTATAAATAGCTTACCGATTATCACTTCATTCGGTTCTTGATTGTTATCGTCAAATCGAATCCTGAGTACTTTATTCGGATCTTCACGTATTTCAACCATAGGAATACCACTAAATAATTCTCTAACGAACTGTTTCTCGGATTCCTCAACTTCATCAGTAGTAACGTACCAATGATTTCTATAAGAATAGTATTTTCGATAAACTGCAGTTTCCACGATAGCGACTAACTTAACCTGAATTCCTCCAAATTGTAATGCCCAAAAGTATAGAAACATCATTTTTAAATAATCTTGAAAATCATAGCTGGAACACCATAAATCCCAAAGACTGATATGAAAAATCCATATATTCTGATCCTTTGTTATCGAGCATAACCAAGTAATATGACTCTCCCAATTAATGAATAGATTAAAGGCAATAATTTCCGTAAGTTCATTACATCCTTTAATTGGTTCTAAGAACGGATCTGAAACGACTGTAGTAGAGCTTTCACCTTCATCCTTCCTGGATAGAACACGAATAAATTTTGCCTTAGGCAAAAGATTCAATTCTGAGTTTGTAGGAGAATTGTTTGTGGCCTCTTGATTCTCAGCTACATTGGCTTCAGGTACTTCATAGTTAACTTCCTGATTTTCAGATGCCATATTCAACTGTAGTCACAAAATAATTGTTAGTTTAAACAAACTGACTCATCACTTTTTGTTCCTACATTCAAATCGATTCGTTAGATAACAAAATCTAATTTAGGTGGGACACACTAGTGACTGATTCTATTCGTCTCTCCCCTCATAGTTTTAATCCCAGATCTCCATTAAAGATCATATCCCTAAGCTCTGATGCCAACTGTGACGCCCCCAAATCTGGGTCCATACAGCCCAAACTTGAGTTGTCAAAAAACTACAACAAAATTATTACAAAGTAGAACAACGTTCAACAATACAGTGTATAATAATACACAACTAAGTCTTCACTATTATTATCACACTATTTTATAACGTGTGAAGACTACAACAGCTATCCCTCGGACTCTCACTCTATTCCCCGGCTAGACCCAGCTACGTTCCCATCTCCTGTTGAAAAACTATGGAACAAAATAAAGGGTGAGCTCAAATAGCCCAGTAAAGAATATCTTGACTAAGATAATGACGAATAAATTATCATTAGTCTTCAACAGTTGAGTTCTTGATAGAATACAATAGACTACAAGGTTTATATCAAAAACTGCAGTTAAATTCTTGAACAACGTTCAGATCAATACTGGTAGCGGAATGAGCAATCTATTAGAAGAATAATGCAGACTATAATGTCCACTCGGTTCTCTTTTTAGGAAAAATATCATCAACTTTTATCATCTGAAATATCATTAGTCAAGATAATACAATTTCACAGTTCCTGATCATAATCATGCAGATCAACAGTTCATCTTTGCACTACGGGCCAAAGACATTCAATATAACACCAACGGTCATGATTATACCAGAGTCAGCCTTTGGTCATAATCATACCAAACAACAGCTCATCTTTGCACTACGGGCTAAAGAGAACATTCACCGCATGCCATAAAAGACACCGAACAGATGTATCGCCTTTAACCTATCATCTGTTCAACAATTATATCGCATCTGTGCCCCCGGCCACAGATATTCACAACAACTTGATTTTGGATGATTAGAATGATATAAATGATGAACAGAAGAAACAGGATAAACAATAAGTATCAGAAGTTTACTTTGTACAGATTCAAATAATGTCCAAATTGTCAACACGATGTGGAGTGAAATTTAAAAATGATATTCAAGATCCACAGTTCAGAATAACGGTTACAGTTCAATAGAAAGGTTCACGTAAATAGGATGGTTTAATTGAAATGATGAAGTACAACTATTATGGAACATATAATATTTTCAGGAATTATAGAAGCAATAGTTCCATAATAAGTTTCAATTTAGGTGTATGAAAGAAAATAATATCCCTTACCATAGCAGGTTTGATTAACAAAAGGTGAAGAAAATTAATATATCTTACCATAGTAAGTTTGAATAATGGAAGATGAAAAAGATGGTATCCCTTATGAGTATAAAGGAAAATAATATCATTTACGAATATGAAAGAAAATGATATTATAAACGAATTTGCAATAAAAGTGTCATGTGATAATTCGTGTAGACAAATTATTTCCACAAGAGACAAATAAGAAATGAATACAAAGAGTAATTCACCAAACATGCGGTAATCCGCGTAGTCAGGTTATTCTCAGAGATTAATAAAGAATGAATACGAAAGGTTATTCACCAACAGGCGGTAATCCGCGCCGTAAGATTATTCCCACAATTTAATAAAAATTGAATACGAAGAGTTATTCACCAAACAGGCGGTAATCCGCGCAGTAAGGTTATTCTCAGAGATTAATAAGGAATGGATACGAATAGTTATTCACCAACAGGCGGTACTCCGCACCGTAAGGTTATTCCCACAAATTAATACATGGAAATAAATGGCACATCTTATGAGTAAGAAAGAAACGATATTATTTTCGAGAATCAAATAATGATAATCCCTTACCTTAACACGTGACTGGATATTGATTTAAATGAGGTTGATTAACTTGAACAGTACACGTACACTTATAAATCTTCACAAATACTCAAGATGACTTAAGCACACTTAGAAAAAACTTTCACAAGAAGTATTTAGAGAGAGAAAGAAAGAACAAGTAAGGAAGTTTATGAAAAATCCTTAAGTTAAGGCCTCTATTTATAGCCAAAAAATGTTATCATAATCAAGATTTCCTAATTTAATCCAAACCGTTCATTTCAAGATAATGTTTAATCCATACCATTCATTTCATCTTTTAAGATTTCTTTAATCTAAACCATTCATTTAAAGATCATCTTTTAATCTACACCATCCATTTCAAATTCTATATTATCTTTAATCTATACCATTCATTTTGTCTTTTAAGATTTCCTTAATTTAAACCATTCATTTAAAGATCATCTTTTAATCTACATCATCCATTTCAAATTATATATTATCTTTAATCTATACCATTCATTTTATATCACATAACTTTATATTATAAACAAATAACTTTATCAATTCAATAATTCACACTTATTAATTATTATGACTAATTATTGTAAATACAGTGTAGTTGGCTTTCTGAGTTAGATATCAAGTCAATTAATTAATGAAATACAACAGTTTAAATAACACCATAATAGAGATAACAATAATGCAGAAGGTATGTTAAAAAAAGATTATGTTACTGTGTCATGACAATTATTGATTCAATAATGTGAATTACTGTGCATATGCTACTGTGACAATTATCAGTTTAATAATATGAATTATTGTGCATGTGACAATAAAGTCAAATATTGTACGATAATCACTTTATCAGTTTAATAATACGAAATACTGTGTAATGTCGTGTGCTACTATGCAATACTGTGTGCTACTATGCAATACCGTATGTTACTTGTAATACCGTATATTACTATTCTTTTACCACCGAATATTTTAACAATTAAAAGTGATAGTACCATTGACCATTTAAAATTTTTTTATGTTATTTTCTATATCCGACAATTATTCTTTGTGGGGTCCACCAATGATTGGTTCGTACGGCGCCGTCGTACGAATATTCCCCGACAGAACGAATATTCCTCGACCAAACGAATATTGTCCGACATAAAATAATTTGCACATAACATCCTTAACTTTTAACTTTATCAATTTAACTACTTACTGTTTCAGAAAAAAAAAAAATGAAGAAAAATTAAATTTTGTATTTCATAAAATTCGGGGTCTTACATATATACTTAATAACTGACTGATTTATTCAGCCATTCAATTTTATTAAGTTAAAATTAAACAACCCTTTAATTTGGGAGGTATTCAGACCTTGAATATGAAAATAACTTGTTGAGGATTGGAAGGGTCAAGAGCCTCGAGGCTAATTTTGAATCATAATTCAAAACGTGCCTACTCATTTTTAATAGCAAAAGTGAAACAGAGAAAAAAAAACAATTTTCATATTTAATTTGATAAAACTGAATAATTAAGATCTGTATAATTAATATATCTTAATAAATTATATTATTTGAGTAAAATAACATCTGAATCTAAAAAATTATTTGATTATTAAAAAGTAAGCTGCCTCTTAATGACATTATTTTACTATTTTAAAAGGTAAAATTTTATTTAATAATTTTAAATATTCAATTTAATAAAAATCAGTAGATAATATTGTTGAATGTATTTAAAATATTTTCATTAAGAGCTGCCTTTTAATGATTTGGATATCATTTTATGTTTTACCGATTCAACTAGACTTTTATCTCTTACCGATTCAGATGGAGAGGCATTAAGACCTAAACAAACAGAACTTGTCTTTTTTTGATATTGTATATATTTTTCGATCTGGCCAAGCCTTCAATTTCATGCTTACCTGTCTTATATGTAAGACAAAATAAAATAAAATGTAATTTTTTTTGTATAAATTACAACCGTAATTAAGTTTTTGGATATAAAAAATAAAGCAAAAATAATTAAGTTAAATCTAGTCATTTATGGACTAACTGAAAGACAATTTAGTCAACTTCAAAAGTGAGTTTAACTTATCAAAAAAAGGGAAAAAAGGAAAAGAAGAAGATTCTGGGATGGGCTCACAAAAAATATGCTAGAAATAAGGGGCCAAAATTTGTCCCTAGTTTAGATATGCTCAATCTGGGAAGAGCCGGAGCTGGGATTTGGTTGCTACAACCCATCAACTACAAGTTAAGTCAGGCCCATTTCAATGAGTGTGGTGGGCTCGTTTTGAAGGGATTTCAGAGTTTCAGAACGCAGCTAAGTTAATGGTTTCTGGCCTGTTGTTACTATGACATTAAGCGGCACACAAACTGATAAACTAATATTTATTTTTTCACATGAATGTAAAATTTATTTATTATTCAAGTAAAAATATAAAACAAATTTATAAATTTTTTTTATGTGAAAATATCAGTTTTTATTTTATTTTGTGAAAAGATGACGGGTTAATCATACACACGTGTAACCTTTAATGCATCAAATTACACGTGAGTGAGAGTGTTAACATATATATATATATATATATATATATGTGTGTGTGTGTGTGTGTGTGTGTGTGTGTGATATGTGATGACTATTTGGTTTAAATTTAAGGAAGGAATATAATTAGCTGTTTGAAATTTGAAGAAAAATAAAATAATCGTTGTTAGAAGATGTGAGAAATATAATAAAACAAAACGTTAGGATAATTGAAAAAAAAAAAATACATCTTGAAAGATCGAGAAAAACTACATGCTTTAAAACTTAGAAAGGAAAAATAATTCCTTTTTATCTGTTACAATAATTACTATGTATTAAATATACGCACAACCACTGAAGACTAAACGTTAGGAAAGAAAAATTAAGATTTTAATTACAAACAAGAAAATTAGACATAAGAAAATTTAATTTGGAAAGAGAAAAACATGTGTTAAAAATATAGAAAGCAAAACTAGACGTGACAAAGTAAAGTCCCATCAGAAATTTGAAGAAAATAATTAAATTAGCTTACTACTTACTTACCAGAAAGTGTTAATCTTAGACTGAAATTTCCATCTCTAAAAAAATAATTAATTTTCAAAATATTTAAGAGATCGAAAAAGGTCATTTCAAAATCCTTCAACAAAATTTGTGTCGCTAAATTTGGGAGCCCATTATTTGGCGTCTCGAACCTTTATAGATAGATTTTTCCATCTGAAAAATAATATGTAATCCGTTCCTAATTACGCGAGCGATGCTAATTCATCTTCACCTTTTTGGTTTATTTTGATGCTAAAATTTTTGACTTTGATACGAGTTCATGTCCATCTCTAGTCTCTCTAAAAAATAGTAGTATAAAATGAATTTTATTTTCATCTTTAAATCTTGGTCTATATTCTTGAAACTCGTAATTCGAGACATATTTATTTTGTATTTAAATCTGTCTACAAATCAAAAACAACATATTATTTCTTAGATTTTCAATAATTATATGGTTGCTGAATCCTACCATGTTTGAGACGAATTCATGACCATCTCTAGCCTCTCAAAAATGGTTTAAAATGAATTCTGTTTTCATGTTTAAATCTTGGTCTTTATTCTTGAAATTTGTAATTCGAGACATATTTATTTTGTATCTAAATTTGTCTTCGAATCAAAAAGGTAATATATATTATTTCATAACTTTTCAAAAAGTTATATAATTTTGAATCTGAGAAATTAAATCTAGACAAAAAAATTTACATGTCACACCCAAACAAACAACAATTTTACTATGTACAATTTTAATTAAATTTAATACTTGGTAAAACGAAAGAATTAGATCTGAGAACCCATTTGCTCTAATAGCCTCTTCTACTGATTTGTAACTCCCTATAAGCCATTATTACATATCCAAACCAAAAAGGACTGAAAAAAATAATAAATAAAAAATTAAAAAGAGAGAGACTACTAACTCATTCATAATCCTAACAAAATTTTAACAAATCTAGTTGTCAACAATGAGCAGCAGCAACGGGACCGAACATCACTTCCCAAGGACCTACTCGACACAATTCATGTCCAAAAGACTGTTTCTTTTGCCGACTTTCTTCACTTCAGCCTCGTTTGCCGGATATGGCAGCCTCCAATTCCTCCGCCATAAAAGGCGGCAACAACCATCAGCTTCCGCTCCTCCTTTATACAAACAGATCACTGGAACTTCGCTAGTGACATGATTTATCGAAACGAACAGGAGAAATTCTCTGTGGTTGGAATGGGAGGATCGGTAGATACTTATAATGAAGCTTTGCGATCCTTGATAATGGAGATTGGAGAGGTACCGAGGATAGAATGGATATTTTGCAGGAGGCGGTGTATTGTGGAATCTGCGGCAGGCTAGGGGGTATTTTGCAGGTTTGGAGGTTGTTTGGTGATTACGATGTAGGCTATGATAATCAGCGTACTTATGACGGTAGTAATCCTTTTATATAAGGATTGCTGCTATATACACAAGGCTTTGAGGTCACCATAGCCTTACAAGGAAATGAAAAATGCAGATAACAACCACATATAGCACTAACTAAAAATATGGAGATAGCTAAGGAAATATTCAAACCTAAATCACTAGCCTAAATAATAGGGATTATTAAAACATAATTAACTAAGCAACAACCAAAACAAACTAACTTGATAGACAAGCTAATTTTAGCAGATTCAACAAGAATAAGTTGGCCAAAATTCAAAACGGGTGGCAAGCTAAGTCAGTCGGGATCTAATTGATTGCTACACTGGAGGCTGCAACAATATAAAGAAAGAGGAGGAGCAGAAAAATATTGATTGATGAGCTCAAATGATAATCAGAAACAGAAAACTTAATATTTGAAATGTCATGAACAACGTTCATCCGCATTTGATACAGATTCTTCCAACAATTGAAAACATTCTACTCCTACATATGTTGGAGAAACTGAACTACTAGTACCCTTACATGCTAAGAATTGGTACTCGTACATATCCTAATTTGTTCACACCAATTAAAAGTATGTTTTATTATAATTTGATGTCTATTTATATGTATAGTTAGGTGAAAACTAGTCGTTAGAAATTCAACAAAAAAAGAAAGATACTAACTGTTAGAAATTCTAAAAAAAAAGAGAGAGAGAGAATATGCTAACCGTTATGAATTAAAAAAAAATACAAATATGCTAGTTGTTAGAAAATTTGAAAAAGAAACGAAATCTAGACGTTAGCAAATTTGAAAAGAAAAAAATATGTGTTAAAAGATTTAGAAAACAAAGATAGACGTTACAAAATCTAAAAAGAATAAAAAAGAGAGAAAGATGCTAGCCGTTACAAATTAAAAAAATACAAATATGCTAGTAGTTAGAAAATTTGAAAAAGAAAAGAAAACTAGACGTTAGCAAATTTGAAAAGAAAAAAAATACGTGTTAGAAGATCTAAAAAACAAATCTAGACATTACAAAATCTAAAAAGAATAAAAAAGAGAGAAAGATGCTAGCCGTTACAAATTAAAAAAATACAAATATGCTAATTGTTAGAAACTTTGATAAAGAAAAGAAAACTAGACGTTAGCAAATTTGAAAAGAAAAAAAATACGTGTTAGAAGATCTAGAAAACAAATCTAGACGTTATAAAATCTAAAAAGAATAAAAAAGAGAGAAAGATGCTAGCCGTTACAAATTAAAAAAAATACAAATATGCTAGTTGTTAAAAAAATTGAAAAAGAAAAGAAAACTAGACGTTAGCAAATTTGAAAAGAAAAAATACGTGTTAGAAGATCTAAAAAACAAAATTGACATTAGAAAATCTAAAAAGAATAAAAAAAACTCTCTGTAATATACCATAATTACCATGTATTTATATGCACAACGGATGAAATTAAATGTTGAAAACTTAAAACTCAATACTACTAGTCTTTGGGATTTAGAATAAATAAGACAGTTAGACGTTAGAAAATTTAAAAAGAAAGAATCACGTGTAAAAAGATTTAACAAACAAAACTAGAGGTTACAAAAATCTAGAATCAAAGGAAAAATAAATTGTAAACAATTTTTACAGACAGAAAATAACTTTTTAGAGCAAAAAATAAAAAATAAGATTGAAATATGAATTAAAATGAAAAAATTTGGAAGTTGGCAAATATATTCTCTTGCCCCCTTTGCAAGTCCATAGACTTGCAAATATATTATGTTTCTTTCTTTAGCTAAACTAGCAACCAGGGCACACGCATTGCGTATCGTGTATTGTTGATAGACATTTATGTATTATGTGTACTCTTAACTTAATCATTTTAATTACCAAAAAAAATATTTGCATAAAAAAATGCTAAAATAAATAAACATGAAGCTAAATCATGATAACAAATGTGAAAGAGTTGAAACCTTTATATCTCACGCACACGAAATAATTACAATAATAAAATGAAAAACTTAAAAAGTTACTAAAAAACAAAATAAAAGACTAAATGAGACTTTTTAAAAGATAGTGATTTGGATCATTTGATACGAAGTTTAGTTTATTCCATGCATTAAAATATTGAGATTCTGTACGTCTTTTTTTTTAAAAATAAAATAAATTAAGTTGCTTGTGTATTTGTAAACTCAGATTTAATAAGACTAGACCGTGTATTTGTATCTGAGAAGCGGGGATGTTCTACTAGATTGGAATAATACCCTTTCTGTATTAGGCAGAAAACATTCTAAAAATTGTTGTATCGTTGTAAAAATAACAAACTTTTCTTATAAGAAAGGCAAAAAGAGTTGAGCGACACCATATATAATTACGTAAGTTATCGTAAAAAAATAACTTTGTTTTGTGTGATTAAATTCATATTATTTCTAAAATGATATTTTATAAATTGTCAAAATATTATTATTACAAGGGCACTCTGCGCAAGGATACGAGGTGTTCCTTATCTTTCGTATCCTCTGTAAGAACTATAATGAAATGCCATAAAAATATCAATCATCTTTCTTAGAACTTGAACACAACAAATTTTGAAGAACAAGAAACATCCCTCCCCTAATTGAAAGTAAGAACACAAAAGATGCAACTGTTCATCATCTTTTGTTGTAATATGCAGAAACAGAATCACTAGTACCACCATACATATGCGATAGAGAAATAATATTTATTCAAATCCAAGTTATTTTAGACCAATAAAAATTGTGCTTTATCATAGTTTGATGTGTATTTACTAACTATATTATTGCCTTTTGATTTGAAGACAGATTTAGATAAAAATAAATTTATTTCGAATTATAAACATGTCACACCCAAGCAAACAATAATTTTAATATGTGAAATCTTAATTAAAATTAACACTTAGTAAAGTAAAAGAACTAGAACTCCATTTGCTAGTAGCCTCTACCACTGATTCGTCAGACGCCATCTTAACCCAAAATCCATTTGGTCTAGTAGTTTGACAAATTCCTCTCTTTCGCTCATTGATTTCCTTGTTTGGATGATGGCTATTGATGACAATGGAAAAATTAGAGACTAAACTTAAATCACTAAAAGATTCTCACCAAATGTGTAATCGATCTATAAGACATACACACATACTTTTGCCTCATAACTTTTTTTGCAAAAGAAATTTTTTATTAGAGAATTGATATTTTCACATGTAAAAATAATAGTTTTACAAGATTTTTCTTACATGAATAGTATATGGTCCCACACTTATCTGAGAAAGACCTTGTAAAAATATAAATAATTTTTACTTGTGAAAATAACGATTATCTTATTTTATTGTATTATACAACTAAATTAATAACTTATTATTTTTTGGTATACATAGTTTAAAAAATCGTTAATATATGCGGCTTTTGTAAATGAGGTTTTTACTTGGAAACGAAGGAAGTATAGTTCAAATTGTGTGCTTCTCTCTCTAAATACTATACAAATGTTTTGTGGTACATAAAAAGACATTGTATATTAATTTTGTGGAACAGAAAAGGATACTTAATACTCCCTTCATTTTTTCTTTTTCTCATTTAAGATGGTGAAATTTGTTTATTTTTATTTGTTATTTATAGATTTCAATGGAGCATTAATGACTTACTTTATCATATTATTAGTATTATATTAAATATTAATTGTTTCTCTTTTATCTTTTTCAATGAATTTTGAGGGCAATAGTGAGATTTTATACTCATTTTAATTAATCAGACAAAATATTAATTATAATTTTTAATCTTTATATTTTCTCCTAAAACGTCAATTAAAAAGAAATAGAGAAAGTAGTTACGGCCTTTGTAACCTAATTAATAATTATGATTTAATCCATGATTAGTCATTCATTGTAGTTCAATCTAGAACTTTATTTGTTATTTGAACAGCTATTCAATAGCTATAAACCTCATATTAATTCACCTTATAATGCATTTGAATGACGATCTTTCTTTTTGTGAATTATTGTATATATATAAGTTATAAACATAGCCGATAAAAAGCCTGTCACACATAGTTATTTTAATTATTCATCCCAAAATAAGAATTTCATTTTAGAAAATCATGCATTTTAAAGAACGTTGATCTCTAAGACCTCGTAATTCAATTTGAAGAACTATAATGATTTTAAATTAAAGCTAGGTTTAACTTTGTTAAGGGCAACCCCGTAGGACTCAATTCCCTTTCATTACATTTTTTATTCAAAATCTCTCAATACATATTCATAAGTAATTAATCTTATGTTGCTTTGACATGATATCAAATTAAACCATTTTATTCATGTGTAGAACCAATGGTTCTCGACTCGACGTGTTCGTGACCCAATATGTTGTCCCTAATCACTACTATAAAAGGTTTAGCCATTAATTGTGCTATACCCATGTATATTTAGATCATATATGTAATTCTTGATCTATTTTTAGTTCATCCAGAAAGATACATATGTACTAATAGGTTTATAAAAATTTTAAGGTTATACATGCCAGCTTGAATTAAACCCCAAAAATCATGCATTCATACCAAAAATGTTAGGCAACCTCTCTACCAGCAAAAAAGTCGATACATTTTTGTTGTTGTTAATATCTAACCAAATTTAAATACACACCAACCGCAGCTATAATCTATACATTCTAATTAGTTATAATTGTTATGATTTTTCTTAATATGTAATTAATTAAACCATGGCCACCAGTAACAAGGTTAGGATTATGGCGGTGGTGTTCTTCGTACTAATGGCCTTGGCTCAAGCTGATAAATTAAATGGCAGAGATATTACTGCAGATCCTCGTTGTTTGACCTTGTGCTACCCTGAATGCATACACATGAATATCTTCACACCTATGGAATGCAAAAAAGAATGCTTAATCGTTTGTACACAAGCTGCTCTTGGAGACACCAAAAGCATAGATGGTTAAACAAGTGTGAAAATTAGAGGATGCATTTTAATATATCACGAAAGTACATGCTATGTATCATGCATGCAATTTCATTGATTCTTTTTGGTTATTAAATTGTTTGTAAACTAAAAATTGTTAATTTTAATATTGTTTTGAATTTACCATTCTTATTCTTCTTATCTGTATATGATTTATATTTAGCAGGTCAATTAGCTCTTGTAATTTTAATTCAGGTAACTTATATCGAAGTAAATGCGTAGAATTACTCTTTAACATGCTATAGGAAAAGGGAATTTTTTCGGACCAAAAAAGTCGCAAATTGACCCAAAGCCGTCGCAAATAGTGTCCAGGCAATATCTGGGACGGCTCTATGCTCTCCTCTATCGAGGCGTCGTCAACGTCACTAATAGTATCACATGGTTACATATTGACCGTCGCTAGGTGATGGTCTTAGACTCTTACATGATGCCATCGGCGACGGTTCTGGGTCTGTCATTTTGTTTTGCCTGTCATCAAGTCTATTTGGCGCATATTATCCGTCCAAGTTAATTGAAAAATTATTCTATGGTCTAGGAGGCATAATCATATGATACTTTAAGATCACTCAAATACTGTCATTTCAGTATGTACATCAAAAAAACTCATTGTACATACTAACATGGTAGCATATTAGTGATCTGGGGTACCACGTAGCGGTGTTCCAGGACCGCTGAATAATTTTTGAAGCTTATTTTTTTTTTTTAGTGACGGTTACCATAGTAAGAAATACTAAATTTATAAATTTCCATATTATAGCTTATTCATTAGTCACATATTTATAGTCGCTATGTGTAAAGAGAATATATGCTTTTTCTTTAGATGCTGATGTTTTAAATTTTGTAATTTATAGTCAATGTTTAATTTTTTGTAAAATTGTTATTTTTAACTCTGTTTGATAAAACTAAAAATTATGTTTTGAAAAATTTAAGAGCTAAATTAATAGAATTGAAAACTTTAAACTACTGAACTTTAAGTACCTGACCGTTTGTCGAGTCAACTAAAAATTAAGTACTGAAAGTAGTTAAACTCTTTGATAACTAACTGAATTTGATATCTAAAAATGAAATTTAGTTTTTATCCTTATATTATTTTAACAACTAATATAGTTTGTCGCAAATAAATAAAAAAGTGCTACACGCATTAGGATTGCACTAAAAGTAATTTAATTTCAAACACATCCATTTATAATTTTACTTGAATTAGATCGATAATCAATCCAAAGAAGCAAGAAAAATCATAGTATAATTGATAAAAGAAAATTATATCAACTGCTAAAAAAATCAAACTACTTGTCAAAAATATGCATAGTCAAAAGCTCATTCTTACGAAAAATATTTTATTTGTAGTTAAAAAAGAATTATCAAAAGAATATGACAGTAAAAAAATGAAGATTATATATATATATATATATATATATATATATATATATATATATATATATATATATATATATATATATATACACACTCTTCGTTTCGGTAAAAAAGTATAATTTAAATTTTCAGTAAATATATATAGCTATATGTTCGTGTATGGTTGTGTGTGGTCATGTGTATGACGGTGCAACTGTGTGTGAGTAAAGTAAAGAATCAGGAGGCTGATAATTTATTAATAGACGAACTATAAACTATTTTTTGCAAACAAAGGAAATTATCGTTAAACATTAAAGGAGCCATCCAGTACAAAAGGTAGAACACAAAAAACAATAGGCTACACATAGCCTTTACATCTGGGAAGATCCCCCATCACGAACATCGGCTTGCAAAACACTTCTAACCAGGGGGAGGGGGTGTTAGAGAATTGGTTCTTCAACCGGTGATCCTCTCCTGTTGTAACATGATACCATTGAGAATTACTAACTTGATGGAGAATCTCAACATATATCTCGTATGTTAACTAAAAGCTTTTAAGGGGCCACCAATGATACTAGCTAGCATCATCTTGCTCCAACTTCCAAACTTTTTCATACGTTAACTTTAGTTCATATTTCATACTCAATTTTTATTTTTTGCTCTAAAAAGTTATTTTCTATCTGTAAAAATTTATTTTTCCTTTGATTCTAGATTTTTGTATCCTCTAGTTTTGTTTATCAAATCTTCTTATACGTGCTTCTTTCTTTTCAATTTTTCTAACGTCCATCTTATTTATTCTAAATCCCAAAGACTACTAGTTAACTATGAGTTTTACATTTTCAACAGTTAATTTCATCTGCTGTGCATATAAATAAATGGTAACTATGGTATATTACAAATAGTTAGAATTAGTTTTACTATTTTGGGTAATCTCAAGTCAAATATCTACTTATCTTAAATAATCTATTTTTTGCAAAAGTTTGCCTATATATAATACCTTTAATATTAATTATTTTATATTTCTATTCTCTATACATATTTATGAAGTATTACTAGTTACGTGCACAAAATTATGCGATTAAATGAGAATTTAGATTTTTTTTGACATAATTCAAATACTTATAGTTTAAAATAGTACTAGACATATAAATGCATTAATAAGGCTGATTCCAATGAGAAATAGTATATTTTTTTTCAAGATAATTAATAAAGTAATATTATGAGAAATTTAGTTTTAAATATGGATAATTTTGTCATTTTTTCTTACTATATGTACAAAAAGTTAACTAGGATTTTTATTCTGAGACGGAGAGATTACTATATTACTATTATTGTCATATTTTATTCTTTCAAGATTTTGTAACGTCTAATTTTATTTTCTAGATCTTCTAACAAGTATATATATATTTTTTCAAATTTTCTAGTGTCTAGTTTTTTTTTTCTTTTTAAATTTTTTTAACGACTAGTATCTTTGTTTTTTAAAATTTTTTAACTACTAGTATCTTTGCTATTTTCGAATTTTCAACAGCTAGTGTCTTTCTCTTTTTCGAATTTCTAACGGCTAGTATCTTTTTTTTTTTCTTTCTAACAATTGGTATTATTATCATATTTTATTATTTTTAGATTTTGTAACGTCTAGTTTTGTTTTCTAGATCTTCTAACATTTATTTTTTGCTTTTTAAATTTTTTAACGTTAATTTTTTTTTTTAATTTTGTTTTAGATTTTCTAACTGTAATATCCCGGATATTTAAATGAATTAGAAATAAAATATCTAATATTTAATAAAGGTTGGAGTTTGATAACCTAGTAGTGGTAGATAAATAGAAGTCCAAATTAAATTTAACGGACTAACTTAGATATGGTGATATCAAATTTTTTTTTTATAAGTTAGCAAGTAAAATTGTAAGACCCCGAATTTTATGAAATATAAAATTTAATTTTTCTTCATATATATATATATTTTTTTTTTTTTTTTGAAACAGTAAGTGGTTAAATTAACAAAATTGAAAGTTAAGGATGTTATGTGCAAATTTTATTTTGTCGGACAATATTCGCTTTGTCGGGGAATATTCGTTTGGTCGGGGAATATTCGTGCCGTACGACGGCGCCGAAATAATAAATTATTGGTGGACCCCACAACGGAATATTTGTCGGATATAGAAAACGACATAAGTAACTTTTTTAAATAAAAATAGTCAACGGAACTGTTAAAATACCGGTGATAAAAGAATAGTAGCATACGGTAGTTTATGGTATTTTCTGTAGCACACGGTACTCTACAGTAACACACGGTATTGCATAGTGTCTCATATTATTGGTCTGATAATTGACACCGTAACTGTTACGCATCATTTCATCGATAATTGTCACTGCATAATATTTTATATTATCAATTCAATAATTGTTGTTACACAGTATTTTGCATTATTGATTTAATAATTGTCATTACACTGTATTTTATATCATTGAGTCAATAATTGTTGTTGCACTGTTTTTAAAATTATTGAACCTAATAATTGTCACAGTAACATATGCACAGTAATTCACATTATTGAATCAATAATTGTCATTACACAGTAACGTATGCTTTATTTTACATTATTGTTATCTCTATTATGATGTTATTTAAACAGTTGTATTTCATTAATTTATTGACTTGATATCTAAGAGCTAACTATACTGTATTTATAACAATTAGTCATAATAATTGAATTGATAAAGTTATTTGTTTATAATATAAAGTTAGGTGATTATTAGGTGATATGAAATGAATGGTGTAGATTAAAGTGTGAATTATTGTTGAATAATTGAATTGATTTGTTTATAATATAAAGTTAGGTGATTATTAGGTGATATGAAATGAATGGTGTAGATTAAAGTGTGAATTATTGTTGAATAATTAAATTGATTTGTTTATAATATAAAGTTAGGTGATTATTAGGTGATATGAAATGAATGGTGTAGATTAAAGATAATATAATATTTGAAATGGATGGTGTAGATTAAAAGATGATCTTTAAATGAATGGTTTAGATTAAATGAATGATAAGATTTTTGGCTATAAATAGAAGCCTTAACTTAAGGATTTTTCATAAACTTCCTTACTTGTTCTTTCTTTCTCTCTCTAAATACTTCTTGTGAAAGTTCTCTCTAAGTGTGCTTAAGTCATCTTGAGTATTTGTGAAGATCTATAAGTATACGTGTACTGTTCAAGTTAATCAACCTCATTTAAATCAATATCCAGTCACGTGTTACTGTAAGGGATGTCATTTTCTTTCATACTCTTAAAATTACTACTCGTAAGGGATACCATCTTTTTCATCTTCCATTATTCAAACGTACTATGGTAAGGGATTATCATTATTTGATTCTCGATAATAATATTGTTTTTTTCCTTACTCATAAGACGTGCCTTTTATTTCCATGTATTAAATTGTGGGAATAACCTTACGGAGCGGATTGCCGCCTGTTGGTGAATAACCTTTCGTATTCATTCATTATTAATCTCTGAGAATAACCTTACGGAGCGGATTGCCGCCTGTTTGGTGAATAACTCTTTGTACTCAAATTCTATTAAATTGTGGGAATAACCTTACGGAGCGGATTGCCGCCTGTTGGTGAATAACCTTTCGTATTCATTCATTATTAATCTCTGAGAATAACCTTACGGAGCGGATTGCCGTCTGTTTGGTGAATAACTCTTTGTACTCAAATTCTATTAAATTGTGGGAATAACCTTACGGAGCGGATTGCCGCCTGTTGGTGAATAACCCTTTGTATTAATTTCCTTCACCTTTTGTTAATCAAACCTGCTACGGTAAGGGATATTATTTTCTTTCATACTCCTAAATCGAAATTTATTATGGAACTATTGCTTCTATAATTCCTGAAAATATTATATGTTCCATAATAGTTGAACTTCATTATTTCAACTGAACCTTCCTATTTACGTGAACCTTTCTATTGAATTGTAACCGTTATTCTGAACTGTGGATCTTGAATATCATTTTTAAATTTCACTCCACATCATGTTGACAATTTGGACATTATTTGAATCTGTACAAAGTAAACTTCCGATACTTATTGTTATCCTATTTCTTCTGTTCATCATTTACATCATTCTAATCATCCAAAAAATCAAGCTGTTGTGAATATCTGTGGCCGGGGGCACAGATGTGATATATTTGTTGAACAGATGATAGGTTAAAGGCGATATAATAGGTTAAAGGCGATACATCTGTTCGGTGTCTTTTATGGCACGTGGTGAATGTTCTCTTTGGCCCGTAGTGCAAAGATGAACTGTTGTTTGGTATGATTATGACCAAAGGCTGAATCTGGTATAATCATGACCGTTGGTGCTATATTGAATATCTTTGGCCCGTAGTACAAAGATGAACTGTTGATGTGCATGATTATGATCAGGAACTGTGAATTTGTATTATCTTGACTAATGATATTTCAGATGATAAAAGTTGATGATGTTTTTCCTAAAAAGAGAACCGAGTGGACATTATAGTCTGCATTATTCTTCTAATAGATTACTCATTCCGCTGCTATTATTGATCTGAACGTTGTTTAAGAATTTAACTGCAGTTTTTGATATAAACCTTGTAGTCTATTGTATTCTATCAAGAACTCAACTGTTGAAGACTAATGATAATTTATTTGTCATTATCTTAGTCATGATATTCTTTACTGGGCTATTTGAGCTCACCCTTTCTTTTGTTCCATTGTTTTTCAACAGGAGATGAAAACATAACAGGGTCTAGCCGGGGAATGGAGTGAGGGTCCGAGGAATAGTTATCATAGTCTTCACGTTTTGTAAAATAGTGTGGCAATAATAGTGAAGACTTAGTTGTGTATTATTATACACTGTATTGTTGTACGTTGTGCTTTGTTGTAATAATTTTGTTGTAGTATTTTGACGACTCAAGTTTGGGCTGTGTGGGCCCAGATTTGGGGGCGTCACACTCGGCCTCCCGCTCAACCCGCTATACCAGACGGGATGATAGTCACACTGAACTCCGAGGGGAAGGAAACCGAAACTGCGGGAAGGAACCGGCTCTCTCCAAGTCGATTTGGACAGCAGATTTGAGAAAACGAGTCAGATCGCCGATAAGGAAAGATCGGGAAGACCGATATAGTCATGGGAGCCACACTGGCGAATCTTCCCTCAACAAGGCTTCGGATAAATATTATGGGTCTAAAAAGGCCCGATTCTCACCATTCTCGAAGGATCTGGAAGAAGCCAAGATCGACCGATCCCGAAAAGTCCCTACTTTGGAGATGTACGACGGGACGGGAGATCCACATGATCACACTTATTCCCTCGAGCAGGCCATGCACTTTCATGGTCACGATGCAGTGGCGATGTGCCACTTGTTTTTATCCACTCTGAAGAAAACTACCAGAGAATGGGTCATCTCCCTTCCATCCGGATCAATCAAATCATGGGAGGAGTTACAAGAACAATTCCACAACCTCTTCGGGAGCAACAAGCGACGAGCCCAAATGATGACATCCCTCCTACAAGTAAAACAAAGGCCGAATGAAACCCTTCGGCAGTATGTCAAAAGATTCAGGGAGGCTGTGTCAGAAATCAACGGGATTGACCCGAAGCAGGTAATCCAGTTTTTAACCATGGGTTTAAATGTTGATAAATCCAGCAGGTTAATTGAGGAGCTTATCTCGAAGTCTCCCGAGACTTTATCGGAGACTTATGAGAAGGTGGACAAGTTCGTAGAGTTGGAAGAGGCTCTCGCCAATCTTCGGGGATCCTCGAAAAACACCGGTGATTTTCACCAGAGAGACCCCGGAGGCGTTAGTGCCGAAAAGAAATCCAACGGCAATGGTAAAAAGGGGAATGAACGAAGAGATTCCAACAAGGATCGGCAACAAAAGAACAACAAGGATTGGCAACAAAAGAACAATCTCCCGAGGGATCGAAGAGGTGCCGACAAGGATTATACACCCCTGAACACCAGCAAGAGCAATATCGTGAAGGCAATAAAAAATAAACCCTTCTATGAGAAACCCCCAAAGATTCGGGTTTTTGCAAGACAAAAGGAAGGAGATCGGTACTGCACTTACCATGAAGCCAAAGGGCATGATACTGAGGAGTGCTACCATCTCAAAGACTTCCTCGAAAAACAGGTACGGAGCGGCAACCTGGACTGTTATGTCGCCGATTCCTACCGACCATCGGCGTTTGATCGCCTCGAGCCACCTCCACCCATTACTGAAGCAAGAGGTGTGGTTGACGTTATCTCCGGAGGATCAATCTCCGCTCTGTCCAACCGCAAGAGAAAAGCTTTCGGCAGAGAAGTCCATCAAGTGTCTGGGAAACCACAGAACACCAAAACCGACCCCATCACTTTCTCCGATGACGATTACCCATCTGGGATGGTTACTCCCCATCAGGATGCACTGGTCATAACAGCTCAGGTCGGTACTATGGATATGAAGAGGATGCTTGTTGATAATGGGAGTTCAGTCGACGTACTCTATAGCCAAGCATACAATCGGCTGGACTTGGGGGGAAGGAAGCTGGAGATCTGCAACGAGTCCCCTTTATATGGGTTCGGGAATAACCCAGTTCGTATAGCGGGGACGATCGAGTTGCCTGTGATCTTCGGGACTGCCCCGAAACAAGCTTCCATTATGGTCCGCTTCTACGTGGTCCAAGTGGAAAGCAACTACAATGCCATCTTGGGAAGAACCACTCTATCAGCATTGAAAGCAATTACCTCCATCCCACATTTAAAAATGAAATTTCCAACCAAAAATGGGATTGGGGAATCTGTAGGAGATCAGGATCTTTCCCGAAGGTGTTATTTGCAGACTATACAGACATCCTCTACCAGTGATAGCAAACAGAAAGCTACAATGAAGATCGAGCTTGAACCTTTCACTGAGGGATGTACTGAACCACTAGCAACACCGACCGAAGATACGGTTGAGGTGCCACTATTTCAAAATGATGATCAGAAAACTGTTCAAATTGGCACAAACCTTCAAGATGAAACCAAATCTCGGTTGGTCACCCTTCTTCGGGCCGATGTGCCTGGCATTGACAAAACTGTGGCCGTACATCAGCTGAGCGTAAACCCGAATTCCAAACCCGTCAAGCAAAAACGAAGGAACATAGCTCCCGAGAGGCAACAGGTAATTGATAATGAAATTGATAAACTTTTGGCTGCTGACTTCATCTTTGAAATCAATTACCCCGAATGGCTCGCCAATGTGGTGTTGGTCAAAAAACACAATGGGAAGTGGAGGATGTGCGTGGATTACACAGATCTCAACAAAGCATGTCCGAAAAACTATTACCCTCTCCCAAGCATAGACCAATTAATCGATTCTACCTCGGGACATACCATAATGAGCTTCTTAGATGCTTTCTCGGGGTATAATCAAATAGCCATGCTTGAAAGCGATATACCGAAGACGGCTTTCATCACTCATCGAGCCATATATGCCTACAAGGTCATGTCATTCGGGTTAATTAATGCGGGGGCTACTTATCAGAGGATGATGAACAAGGTGTTCAGTAGCCAGATCGGGAGAAACATGGAAGTATATGTTGATGACATGATCGTTCGGAGCATGAAGGAAGATAATCACTTGTCCGATCTAAAAGAATGCTTCGAGAATGTCAGAATGAACAACATGAGACTTAACCCAACTAAATGCACATTTGGCCTCGGGTCAGGCAAATTTTGGGGATATATGGTTAGCCGAAGAGGGATTGAGGCAAATCCCGAAAAGATATCGGCTATCCTTGAGTTGTAACCGCCGAAGAACTTCAAAGAAATTCAACGGCTGACTGGGAGGCTGGCAGCTCTTCGGCGGTTTGTGGCACGTCTAGCCGAGAAATGTCTCCCATTCTTCGGGACTTTGAAGGGAGCCCAGAATCAGAAAACTTTTCAATGGACCGAAGATTGCCAGGAGGCTTTTGAACAAATTAAGAGATATATCTCTTCACCTCCGATTCTGAGTAAAGCACTGCCTGAGGAGGATCTACAAATATACCTATCTACCACATCCTTGGCAGTCGGGTCAGCTTTGATCAGAGAAGATTCACAAGGGCAAAAGTCAGTCTATTACGTAAGCCATGCTCTTCGGGATGCTGAAACAAGATACCCAAATTTAGAGAAGTTGGCTTACGCACTGGTTATCTCCAGTCGGAAACTGAGGCATTACTTCCAGGGGCGGACTATTATCGTCCTCACTGACCAGCCATTACGGAAAATCCTTTATAGACCAGAGTCCTCGGGAAGGTTGGCAGCATGGGCTATCGAGCTAAGTCAGTTTAATATTGAGTTCCGTCCTCGGACGGCTATCAAAGCTCAGGCTCTCATCGATTTTATAATCGAATGTTCATTCCCCGAGGATACCAAAGAGAAAGAATCTGAGTCCGAGGAAGTGACAATAACCCCCGAAGAGACTGCATGGATTTTATACGTCGATGGATCCTCTACCGGGACAAGAAGCGGTGCAGGGGTAATCCTCACTTCTCCAGAAGGTTTTAAAGTACAGCAATCTATCCGGTTTGGGTTCATGGCCACTAACAAAATAGCCGAATACGAAGCATTAGTGGCAGGATTGAAATTGGCCCGAAGTCTGAAAGTAAAAAGCTTAACAATTTACAGCGATTCCCAACTGGTTGTGAAGCAAGTGCTGGGAGAATATGAAGCACGGGAAGTTCATTTGCAAGCCTATATCCATCTGGTTCGATCGCTGTTGACATTTTTCCCGAAATATCAGATATTAGGCGTGGTCAGATCGGAAAACACAATGGCCGATGCTCTTTCCAAATTGGCGACCACCGATCAAGGGGAGTTAGATGGAGCAGTATACTTAGAAAATCTTCAACATCCGAGCACCCTCGTTCAGACAGTAATGGATATTGAACAGGGGGAACCGTGGATGACCCTCATCTTCAAATTTCTTTTGACTGGTGAATTGCCCGAAGATAAGTCTCAGGCCCGAAGAATAAAGTACAAATCCACCAAATATTGTATCCATAATGACCATCTATACCGCAGATCTTATTCTTCCCCACTGCTCCGATGCCTTGACCCTAGGGAATCTGATTATGCTCTTCGGGAAGTTCATGAAGGTATCTGCAGTGACCATGTGGGAGCAAAGGCACTGGCCCATAAAATTTTGCGACAAGGATATTTTTGGCCGACAATGCTTGAAGATGCCAAAGACTTCGTCAAAAAATGTCCTAAGTGTCAGATATTTGCATCCGTACCACACCAACCTCCTGAGGAGTTATCTCCGATACTCTCTCCGATCCCCTTTTCTGTGTGGGGAATAGACATATTGGGCCCTCTTCCACAGGGTAAGGGACAAGTGAAATTTGTGATCGTCGCCATCGATTATTTCACCAAGTGGGTAGAAGCCAAACCACTTGCCAAGATCACCGAGCATACATGTCTACAATTCTTCAAAGAACAAGTAGTCTACCGGTTCGGCATCCCGATGATCTTAGTTTCTGACAACGGACTTCAGTTTGTTGGTAAAACTTTCGAAGGGTTCTTATCAGAACTTAATATCCAGCATCGTCGGACTTCAGTAGCCCATCCACAAGCAAATGGTCAAGTAGAAGTTACAAACAGGACACTTCTTCATGGCATTAAAAGAAGACTGGAAGAGGCGAAGGGTGCCTGGTCCGAGGAGCTTTTGCATGTTCTTTGGGCCTACCGAACAACTCCTCGGACTACTACTGGGGAGACGCCTTTTAAGATGGCTTATGGTTCCGAAGCCCTAATACCTATTGAGATCGGAGTACCTTCTTCGAGAGTCTTAAACTTTGATGAAATCCTCAATAGCGAAGGTCTTCGGTTAAACCTTGACTTATTGGAAGAGGAACGTGATTCAGCAGTCCTCAGATTGGCTGCTTATCAACAACGAACTGCTCAGCACTTCAATAAAAATGTAAAAAGAAGGTCATTCAATATGGGCGATCTAGTTCTTCGGCAAGCCGAGGCATCAACTCCTCGGGAAACTGGCAAACTGATGCCAACATGGGAATGACCATACTTAGTGATCGAAGTGTTGAAGGTCGGAACTTACAAGCTTCAGGGCATGGATGGAAAAAATATTCCAAATACTTGGCATGCTGTTCGGCTTCGTGGGTATTATCAGTAACTTAGAATTTTGTACTTAGTCAAAATTTGAGGTTATCATTGAAGCCGATAGAATTTTGTACTTAGTCAAATTTTGAGGCTATCATTGATCACATGTTATCTTTTCGATATTAATGAGAATATTTTTTATCATCTGGTCTTTGTATTACTGTTTTGATACACACTTTAAAATTAATCTGTTAGCTTCATCGGATCTACATTCGATCAGGCTAGTGGGGGGCGAAGCAGTATAAGTGAACAGTTGTACATACAGATGATAGAATAAAACTCATGAGAAAAGATAAGTCATAATCATTCAATTCATAAATGTTGAAAGGTTTACAAGATGTAAAAAATATATATATATAGCAAAAACTTTACAAATCAGTCCTCGGGAAATACAATTCCCAGCTGATCGGGATCATGACCCTTCTCCTTGGCAAGCTCCCGAGCGTATTCGAACCCATCGCTGAATTCATTCACAACGGATGATAAGATATTGGCCTGAAATTGATCCGAGGCCTTATATTCATCTATCACCTTCTGTTTGAGCTCGGGAATCAGGACACTCGGGGAGGCGGAGGCAATCGGTCCTCTTAGCCAATCGGCTTCTTTAGCACCCCAGCCTTCGACGATCAGTTCAACATTGTATTTGAGATTCTTTATCTGATCAGTCTGAAGTTGGATGATATTTTCCGTTTGTGTCAAGAGAATCTTTTGACTTTGGATTTGGGCCTCGAGCACGTTCTTGTTATTCTCCAGTAGGATCTTCTTGAGCTCTTTGGCCTGCACCAAATCCATAGCATGGACATTTGCCTTTTCCAGATCGATCACCCGGGCCTTCAGGCGATCGATCTCCTTGTCTTTCTCAAGACGAGCCTCCCGGGCCGATTCATACTCCTGTTTCATGATATGGAAGGAGTCATGCATGATCTTAAGCTGGTCTTCGGTCTTCTGGTGGTTCTTCAGAGCCTCAGCATGCCCTTTGCTGCTTTCCTCGGTTCTTCTCTCCAGAACCTTCTGCTCATCAGAAACCCGAAGGAGAATTGCATTTCTCTGAAAAGAAACGGTTGAATGATGAATGAGTCAGAAAGTTAACCAATTCAAATAAGAAAATTTTGTAGGCAGATCCTTACCTTTGCATGGCAGGAGAACATCATCTCCATTAGCGTCTTCAGATCGGCCCCCTCGGTACCATCTTCGGCAAACGGGATCATCGAGGTACCCAAGGCCTGTATATTGATTCCCTCCTCGGGTCTTGAATCCCCGGTCGGCATTGGGGGATCCATCGGCCCGCCTTGGGTGCTGGGGGGCTCTTGACCTTCAGCGGGTCTTTTCCCTTTATTCTGAGGAGGGGGAGCAAGGCATTCCTCTGACTACCTGGCGACGCTTCGCTCTGCGGGAGGAGTTGATGAACTCCCTTGAGGAGCAGAAGTTTGCTTGGTTCTTGCCTCCAGAACTGAGGTTAGAACCAGTCCTCTCCTCTTTATTTTCGGTCTGCCGGCCCCCGAGTCTTTGGCAGCAGACTTCTCTCCTTTGGTGGGCTTGATGATATCACCCACTTGAGAAGATCCCGTGGCCATCTCGGGATTGGCAGCGGCCTGGGTAGAGTCCTTGGTCTTTGCAGCCCTCAAGCTTCGGCTCGCCTTCAGCTTATCGGCGGCACTCATCTTGACCCTCGGGACTCCAGTTGCCTCTATTATGGCTTCATTATCAGGATGTATTCCTTGGTCAGCCACTGCAAGGCAATCAGAACAAAAGAATGAGTATATCAAAAAATGTTCAGAATAAAGGAGCAAGCATGGCAGAGAACTTACAACCGAAGGAATATAACCAGTCTTGGTCATTAAGGAGACCTTGGTCCCACTTCACGGATGGTCTCTTAGAATATAAGACCTCGAACTCTTCTAACCTTGCCCGAGAGATTCTCTTCGGATTTAGCTGGTCTTTGTTCGGGTCTGACCAAGGTCCGACCATCTCAGTGTCCGGCCCCTTAATGAAAAACCAATCGACGTGCCACCCTTTATTACTCGAGGGGGTCTCCATCAGGGTATCCCTTCCAGGGTTCTTCATCACCGTGAAAAACCCTTTTTCTTTATTATTGGTAATGGAAAAGAATTGAAAAAAGAAATCTATGGCTGGGAGGGTCGATTCAGAGAAACAGAAGGCAATGAAACTGTTTATATGAACGAAAGAATTGGGGGATAGTTGGTTCAAACTGAGCCCCGTCGTATGAAGTAACTCCAATACGAAGGGGCGAAGAGGGAATCGGACCCCATAGATCAGTGACTGCCTATGGATTGGAATCCATCCCCCCTCGAGTTGGTAGTACATTCTCTCCCCAGCCCCGGGTCTCTTGATTTCATATGTTTCGGGGATATAGAATTCTGTGGGGGCTAAATCGAAGTATTGGTTCCGGATTGAAGAAGGGATGTTGGCTACTCTATACAGGATATTAAAAAACTTCTTCTTATTGTATTCCTCTACATCCCTTATCCGGGTGATTACCACGGGTTTCCATGGTTGTCCCTCTGGGATCCCCGTTTCGGCAACAGTAACTTCGTCTTCAACCCGGGAAGACGAAGCTTGATCCCTTGTATCTTGATTACTTCCAGCCATTATGGGGTATTATAGAAAAGGGGTAAAGAACTTACTTGATTTCAGAAAGGAGATCGATTGAAATACAACGAAGCAGGAACGATGGAATTTGATCTGGGAATGAAATTATTCTCTCTCAAACGTTCTTTCTCTCGTGATAAATTGCTTCTGATAAAAAGACGATCTGTTGGAAATGACCCATTTTATCTTGATTCAAGCGTGGCAACGGTTCAGATGGAAACGATCTGACGAATGGGGCGCACGCGCAGTATTTACTGCAGCGTAATAAATGCTCCTTCCCGCGCACGCTTCGTTAGCTAAATGGACGCGGATTTCGAAATTCAAAAATAAAATAAATTGTTATACGAAACGGCCGTGCTAGCTATTGGGCCAAATTTGTTGGGTTGAACAAGCAAAACTTTGGGCTTGATTGGTACATAGTCTCCAAAATTTGAAGCCCAGATTATAAAGGCCCAGGGCCTTATCCAAAACTTGAAGCCCAGATTATAAAGGCCCAAGGTCTTATCCAAAAAAGCTTGCCCATCGGTCTGATGCCTCCGGGCTCCCGTGGAGTTCCTCTTCGGTTTGATACCTCCGGGTTCCCGAATGATATTTGCCATCGGTCTGATGCCTCCGGGCTCCCGATGGAGCTTTTCCCATCGGTCTGATGCCTCCGAGCTCCCGATGGAGTTCCTCTTCGGTTTGATACCTCCGGGTTCCCGAATGACATTTCCTATCGGTTTGATGCCTCCGGGCAGCCGATGGAGCTTTTCTCTTCGGAAGGTTTCATTCTACTCCCCCAGCACATTCATATACTGGAGGAGTGGGGGGCAATGTTAGGATGAATATTTAACCAGGCTTGATCCAGGAACTCACATTGGGCT
This sequence comes from Hedera helix, assembly GCA_947179155.2. NCBI lineage: Eukaryota > Viridiplantae > Streptophyta > Magnoliopsida > Apiales > Araliaceae > Hedera > Hedera helix. The sequence continues at coordinate 8,838,202 of OX359264.1, read as the reverse complement.
AGGCCCAATATACCGTCAGCCTGGTAACCTTCCTAGTGGGCTTACAGCACGTGGGTGAAGGACGAAACGGACATACATCATAACTACCTAGCATAATGGACAGAACCGTTACACAGGTGACCGTTATTCAGGTACATAGTATAAATTCCCAGTTGATAATGGAGAGAAGGGTAACGCACATTTTGGTAATACTAGATACTCAGACCTCCATTGTTGACTATTCCGATACCTTCACTAACACTCACACCGGAGGAGTCCACCTACGGCCCAAGCCGTTCGGACTTTTGTGCAGGTATTCTCACCGGACTGCCAGCAGGACTGCCCGACAGAATCAGGTGTCAACAGAGATGGAAATGAACTCGCATCAAACATGGTAGGGTCAAAAATTTTAACATCAAAATAAACCAAAAAGGTGAAGATGAATTAACATCAGTTGCGTAATTAGAGACGAATATTTCAATCTAAGATTAACACTTTATGGTGACGTCTAATTTTGTTTTCTATGCTTTTATGACATGTTTTTCTCTTTCCTAATTAAATTTTCTAATGTCTAATTCTATTATTTGTAATTAAAATTTTCTACCGACTAGTATTTTTCAATTTCTCTTTTCTAACATTTAGTCTTCAGTGGTTGTGCATATATTTAATTCATAGTAATTATTGTAGCAGATAAAAGGAATTATTTTTTCTTTCTGAGTTTTAAAAACATGTAATTTTTCTCGATCTTTCAACACGTGTTTTTTTCTTTTCAGATATCCTAACGTTTTGTTTTCTTATGTTTTTCACTTCTTCTAACGGCTAGTATTTTTTTTTAATTTTTTTTTCATATGGCTAGTTATTTTCTTTTCTCAAATTTAAACCGGTTAGTCATCACATATTTATATATAAATACACATCCAATTATGATAAAGCACAATTTTTATTGGTGTAAAATAACTTGGATTTAAATAAATACCATATTCTCAATTAGGGAAGAAATGCTTCTTAAGAAAGATGGTTCTAACGACCAATGCGGTATCTCAACAATATTTTTTTAGGTCATCTTATTTTACAATAGACTCACTTAAAAGGTCATGGCTAAAAATATTAATGATAGTAAATTGAGTACTTATACATTCAAATATTTCATATTAACCCTTGTGGGACTGAAGTATTACAATGATTGATGTTTATGACATTTCAGTCAAAATTGTATTGGAGATGCAAAAGTGGTGACGGGTGACACAATTAACTATCTTGTTATAATTTTTATAATTTTTTTTTGTTAATTTACAATGATACAACATTTTGTAGAATGTTTTCTGCCTAATAAAGAAGGTTTTTATTATCAATGACCAAGCTTCTTATTTTGGATTAGGCACAAATTTTGTTAACAAGTAATTATGTACAAAAGAATAAATGGCTAGTGGACCTCGGCCGAGGGCGGAGCATTACAAGGACTAGGGGGTGATGGCTTCCCCAAAGATTTCTTTTAATATATATATATATATATATATATATATATATATATGGGTTCTCTTAATATGTGCTTTAAAGGCACATGTTAAACACACAGTTCAAGAGAATATTCTCTTAAACTGTGTGCACATTCTCTTAATTTCTGCATTTGCACCAAATTCAAAAGAATATGCACACAGTTCAAGAGAATATTCTCTTGAACTGTGTACTTAGCATGTGCTCTTAGGGCACATGTTAAGTTTTCCCTATATATATATATATATATATATATATTTGGCCTCACCAATCAAAATTTATTTCCCTTTATTTAGGAAGTTATTGAGAAAAAAACTAGTGGACTTTCATTTAAATATTATCACCACCATGTAAGAATAAAAAAGTGTCTTCCCTTCCATACTTCCAACTTTTTATTTTTCAAATCTTAATTTTATCCTCTCTCCATCTCTCCCGTAACTTTCCTTTCCCTTCCCTTTTTTTTTTCTTTTTACATTCTTTCTTTTGCTCTGCTTCCTTCTTCACATCTTGGCTTTTTATAAGCTTTTTTTTGGGAGCATTCAACAATGTGCAAATATCCAAAGGATAGTAAAACAAAACAAGAGAAGTTGAACACCCATTGCCCAACTTACTGAGGTAACTATTTGTTAGAAATTTTAAAAAGAGCTTTAATTTTTTTTTTACTATTTGTAATTTGTTTGTCTTTTGAACTTAATTTTTTCTTCTTCAAACTAGGATTATATGTTTGATGTTTCTATTTTTTTTCCACCAAATAGAAAAGGGCATCATTATTCATTAGTATGTAGTTATGTGACTTAGCACTTAAATGATTCATGTATATTTGAATTATGACATTTGTTGGAAATTGTAGATTTACATAAACAACTTAAGTTTATATAATTAAGTTCATGAATTTTTCAAGTTGATTTATAGGTCATTACGGTCAAGATTAAAACTATTGATGCCTTTTTCAAGAGAAAAACTATTAATAAGCATGATGACATAGCACCTTCAGAATCAATTCAAGATGAGCATCATTTGGAATTCAGAAAGGACTAATCCTGAGGAGCATCCTCCTAAATTGCAAAGAGTAGGATTCAAGGAAGTTGATATTAATGCTTTAGAACGTGACCCGGGATTACGTCCTCAAATATGGGAATATCCAATATATTAATCAAAGGGATGAAATCATAAGAGCTTACTTGAACATGGGACCATACCAAATTCACGTTGAAAACTACCCCCTTTCTGGTTCAAAAAAACATCGATCCTCGAAGATTTTCAGTGGTATGGTTCAAACTTTTTTCTACTTAGTTAGAATACTAAAGAAAAGAATGCTGCATATTATTTAGTATTGTAACACCCCCTTCCCGACAAGTGAAAAGGGAGGCTACGCATAAAGGAATTCTAAGCAGAATGTCAAATCAAAAAGGAACTCTCTTCACACTTGTCCTTGAATCCCCTTGCAAACCCTGCCGGAAGAAAAACACAGCATGAGCCAAATGCCCAGTACGAATAAAAAGTGCAGAAATAAAAACTGAAATTGAATAACAAAAGCAACTGAACCAAACTGAGATTAACAAAATCAACTGAACTAAATAACATAATCTTACTGAACTAAATAACATAATCTACTGAACTGAACTAATCTACTGAACTGAAACTGATCTCCTGAATTGAATTGATTTACTGAACAACATAAAAGGCTGAATTGAATGGTTGTGTTTATTTCATACCGAGCTCAGAACAAAACAGAAATATACCTTGTCACAAAAACAAGTCAAAATACTGCCACACAGGCAGGCACACATTGGACTGCAGATCCAAATGTATACAAAATCGGAAGGTGTGTTCGGCACAAACAACACCAAACCGCAGAACAGAACAGAAAACTAGGGTCGACTCATACGCCTCCCACAACAAAACACCAATTGGCCAACTCCCATCGGAGCACCCAAAATGGAGACGCCGTGGACTAATCACACTGCCACGGAAGTGTCATGCCTCGGTGCCAAGAGGACATGCATGTGGTACCCCCACAGGTGGTTATAGCTCAGGTATACCCTACGGTACTTTCTAACAAAAATATCATGTCACAACGAATGCGACACAATATCACAAAAAGGGTTCTAATACGCACATGCTAAACCGAAACAAATCGACACAAAGTCTCCCAAATATACTTGCATGTACCTTTCTAGAGAATCAAAATAAATACTAGACATGCTTAATAAGTCTAAAGAGTACAAGATAAGTTGTGAATATCTAAAATCAAACAAAACTATCATATGCATTTGACTATGAACAATATATCGAAATAATATCCAAATTCTAATGAGGAACAAAACAAACAAATTAAAATCAAAGGAATATTGCTGAAGGAGTACGGAATTCGTACCTGGAATACGCAATGTAATTCCCAAAATTATATTGCAAAACTTACTCGTTAAATTCTCTCCATCGGAACTAATTAAACAAAATAAAGGAATAAATAAATAAATAGTTAATCAATTGATTAAGTTTTACACATTTTCTTTCTCTTAGGCGAATCTGAAATTATTCCGTTCTAAACAAAATTCTACCTAAAGGTATACATACATAAATATTCTAATCATGGTAACGTATATATTAATAAATAATAGTATTCTTGTTCCTTCTGAAATACATATAAGTATATTTACAAAAATATTCTTTTCATTTTTAATTATGTTACAAACCAATATTATTATTATTATTATTATTATTATTATTATTATTATTATTATTATTATTATTATTATTATTATTATTATTATTATTATTATTATTATTATTATTATGTCAAAACTCTAAAGTTACAAAAATAATAATTTAATATTCCAAAATGTTAATTACTAACAAAGATATACTAAAATATATAAACTAACAAACTAAATAGCATACAAAAATTAAAGCTACAAAATTAAAACTACAAAATTAAAACGAATACAAAAAAATTAAATAATTACACAAAGAAAGAAAAAGAGACATACCCGAAATTATGAGGTTCACAGTCCGCCCACGTCCTCGACACCAAAAATTTTAACTAGGGAGGTCCTTACTAAAAAGGTCCTCACACAAAAAGTTCCTCACAAAATAGGAGGTACTTAATGTTTAGTAAAATAAAACCAAATGGTAGTGTTATTTATAGGCAAATAGGAGGTACTTAATGTTTAGTAAAATAAAACCAAATGATAGTGTTATATTTATAGGCTAAGGAAATGGAAGGTGTTTTGAAAATAGGTGATATGAGACTTTTAGAAAACCGGGTATTACAAGCATCTTATCTTTTTAGCAAAAAACCAAGTGGTTGCCCCGGATATATCAGATGTCTTTATTGTGAATGGATTTAGAAAGTGGAAGAAAGTTAATGATGGAAAGTATTTTGCTTTTCTTACTCATATTGGAGATGATTCTTGTTTACCACACAATAATGCAATGAGATGTTGTGAAGATCTATTGAATCAATCTCAACATATTCGAAATGTTATACATGTGTAAATGACAGAGCAGTTATCGAAGAATAGTTTGCGTACTCAAAACCTCTATTAATGTTATTCAGTGGTTGATTTTTCAAACTTGTGCATTTAGAGGCCATGATACAAGTCATCTAGTTCAAGGAATCGTGGAAATTTTCTTGAAATGATTAAGTTATTGGCAAAATATAGTGATGAAGTGGGAAAAGTTGTTTTGGAGAACGCTCCATATAATTCAAGATATACTTCATCACAAATCCAAAATGAGATTCTTCTTAATTATTACAAATAAGGTACGAAAATACATTCGTGAAGAGATTGGTGATTCAAAGTTTTGTATAATTGTTGATGAAGCACGTGATGAATCCAAAAGAGAACAAATGGATATTGTTTTGAGATTTTATTTGTTGATAATGATGGATTAATTCAAGAACACTTCCTTGATTTGGTGCATGTTAAAGACACAGGGGCAGTAACTCAAAAAGAAGAAATATGCATTGTCCTTTCTCGGCATAGTTTAGACATTCAAAGTATTCGTGGTCAATGATATGATGGTGCTAGAAATATGCGTGGAGGGTGAAATGGATTGCAAGCATTATTTCTTAATGATTGTCTATATGCATACTATGTTCATTGTTTTGCTTACTGGTAAGAAGTTATAGTTGGTTGTTCGTTTAAGTTATTTATCATTTTAGCTAACTAACATTTTGCAAGTATTTTTTTATTCAACTTATTTATGATCAAGGCTGAGGCAACATCAGTTGAGGCTAAGGTTGATGATGAGCGCTCTATTGAATGCAAGGATGATCCAATTCAAGCTATTGAGGATTCTATCAAAGAGGGTTCGGTATTGAACAAAGAGGAATCCACAGTTTGTGTGCAAGCTAAGGCTGAATAAGATCAACTTCTGATTGCACAATATTGGTATCTTCTTGCTCCATTGGTGCCTCCCTTTCTCCTAATGATGTACTAGAACTGTCTATTTGAAACTCCATTGTTGCATTCCTAGTATTCATGTTGTTAGAGAGCTGGTCCTTCAGCTGGTTATCCTCTCATGTTGTAACATGATACCAATGAGAATTACTGATTTGATGGAGAACCCTAACATCCCATAAGTTAAAAAAAGGAAAAATTTAAAGGCGTCACCAATGATACTATTATTATCATATTTTATTCTTTCTAGATTTTGTAACGTCTAGTTTTATTTTCTAAATCTTCTAACAATTATTTTTTTCTTTTCAAATTTTCTAACGTCTAGTTTTTTTATTTTAAGATTTTCTAACGGCTAGTATCTTTTATGTTTTGAATTTTTAAAGGCTTGTATCTTTCTATTTTTTTTAATTTTTAACGACTAGTATCTTTCTATTTTTCGAATTTCTATTACAGCTAGTTTTCACCGGCTATACCTATAAATAGACATCAAATTATAATAAAACATAATTTTAGTTGGTGTGAACTAATTAGGATATGAATGACTACCAATTCTTAGCATGCAAGGGTACTAGTAATTCAGTTTCTCCAACATATGTAGGAGTAGAATGTTATTCAATTGTTCAAAGAATCCGTATCAATTGTGCGGATGAACGTTGTTCATGACATTTCAAATACCAAATTTTCTGATTTTTTTTGGAGCTCATCAATCACATTTTTTGAAGCTCAAGTTAAAGCTGTTGCAAATGTAGGTCCGGTTAACAGCAAGTTTGTGTCCTAACCCCATAGTCTATATGAGCAGATCCGGGTATGAGTCCAAGGCCACGTTAACAGCCAGTTTGTGTCCTCAACCCAAGTTTTTTTGTGTGCGTTCTGGTGACCTTAAGGCCTTGTATGTATAGAGAACCTCGAACTTGATTTGTTAGTTCTTCAACAAGGTTAGGATTATGGCGGTGTTGTTCTTCGTACTAGCGACCTTGGCTCAAGAAGTACTGCAATGATCCTAGGTTATTCTGTATCAAATGTGGTTGAACGTTGCTCATGTACCAATTGTGTGTTTTTATATCCTATATGAATGAGTTAGCAGTCTCTCCCTATTCTATTTTATTTTGTTTTATATTTTTTTCCCTTTTTTGGTTCGGATATGTAATCATGATTATGATTTAAGGTTGTAACAATCTAAGATCTAATCCCTAAGGATTTTGGTATCTTTTCACAGTAATAAAATTTTCTTTTTCCTAAAAGAGTTAGTAAGAGGATAAATGATTACACGTTTTGTGAGAATCTTTTAAGATAAGTCTAGGGATACAAAATTAAACACTATATCTATCTCAATCATTAAAAAGTGAAACACGAAACGGATTTCAATACCATGCCTCATTTTTTAATGGTTAAAATAAATATAATATTTAGATGTTATATACTTATACTTATTCAATCTCCTATTTTATGGTTCGGGCAACTGTATGTGTATGCCTTATAAATTGATTACAGGTACATTTAGTGAGAATCTTTTAGTGATCTTAATTTAGTCTCTAATTTCTGCATTGCTATCAATATAGCCCATCGTCGCAAACAAAGAAATCAACGAGCGAAAGAGAGACAAAACGGATACTTGGTTAAGATGTCGTATAGGAATTACGAATCAGTGGGAGAGACTACTAGCAAATGGATTCTCAGATTCAATTCTATCATTTTACCAAGTATTAAATTTAATTAAAATTCCTTGTCTAGGTTTCACAGATTCAAAAACTATCTAACTTTTGAAAAGCTAATAAATAGTATTATTGTTTTTAATTTGAAAACATATTTAAATACAATATAAATAAATACGTCTCGAATTACAAGTTTTAGGAATTTGAAAATAAAATTCATTTTATTCCATTTTTTAGAGAGACTAGAGATGGTCATGAACTCGTCTCAAACATGGTAGGGTCAAAATTTTAACATCATAATAAACCAAGATGAATTAACATATATAGCTCATGTAATTAGAAGCAAATTACCTATTATTTTTCATATGAAAAAATCTCTCTAAAGTTTTAAGACGACAAATAAAGGAGTTTCAGATTTAGCGACACAAATTTTGATTAAGGATTTTGAAATGACAATTTTTAATCTTTAAAAAGTTTAGAAATTAATTATTTTCTTAGAGACGGACGTTTCTTTCTAAGATTTACGCTTTCTAGTATCTACCAAGCTAGCTAATTTAATTATTTTTCCAAATTTATAATGAGAATCTATGTAATATTATTTTACTTTACGAGATAATATTAATTATATTTATATAAAATCAAATTAATCGATTAATTTAATTAAATATAATATATGAACTCTAATTAAATTTAATTGTATTTGTAGCTTTGTCGTGACTTACCAATTGGTGTAGCTCTTTCTATTTATGAAAAGTTGGTACATATTAGATCATATGTTACACGTAATTACTGCATGGATATAGATCATATTGCGAATTGTCAAATTAACTTGTGAAAATATCAATTTCATATGGGAATTAATATTTCTATAAGTTAATTTGATATTTTCACAAGTGGATCTCATTTAATCTTGTAAAAATAGTTAATTAACTTGTAAAAATATCAATTCCCTGTATATATATATAGCATGCATTCGTGAAATTGATAATCAGTATTAGGTACAATATATTTATGCAATTTAACTGGCCGAATTGCATATATGGTATAATTAATATCATATAATCTAATTTATTGATTTACATGAATATGTTATTTACAGACTATATGATATTTTGATACAGATATTTGTGCAATGTTTGTCATAACTTGGACCAGTTGCTTAAAGTTATTGGTGTAATGACCCACGTGTTTAAGATATATTTATTTTATATGATTTGCAATTAGCATTTAGGGCACAAATTTATCTGGTCATGTACATTTGTGCGACATGTACGGGCTATTTTACTGTGTTGAGCATAAATAATGTTCCATAATTTTAGTGTAGATCGTAAAGAAAGTACTATACTTATAATTAAGATTTTATGTACAATTTAATATATATAATATCATAAGGACATGATAGTAATTTATATACATTGCAGTTATTGCAAGTATAAGTATTTATTTACAAATAAAGTTTTAGTATAATTTTTTTATGCAATCAATATATGGTATAATTGGTATTTTAAATTTATATATCATGAGAAAGTGATTGTTTTAGGTGTAATCACAATAACTTAATCACATAAATTTGATTTTATTCTTATGATATAATTGTGACTAAATTAAAATTAATTTAATCACATAAAAACTTGATGTGAATGTGATATAAGGCATATCTTGTATGAGAATTTGAGATTTTATTGACATGTAGTCTTCGAAGTGGCCATTTGAATTAGATTCTAATTTCGGTCTTATGCGGTAGTGGAATGTTTCTAATTTTAGTGTGTGATCATTTGCCCAAAGATGATTATTGTGAACTAAAATTGAGAGGATCACATATATAACATATGCTTTAGGAGTGACTAGTTGGAGTAATTTATACACTCAAAGATGATAAATTGTGAAAATTAGAATATATTCTCATGATCGTTATTATGTGAGAGGTTTTACAGCTGCATGCTAAATATTCTGTCCAAAGGTGATTGTTTAGTGATGTCTGTGAAATTTCAATGGTTTAATTATTTTCATTAATAAAGTAAAAATTATTATTATTATTTCTTTTATAATCATATCACCTTATTCATCAACAAGATTATGATATTATAGAGGTTCAAAATTGCTCCAATTTAAAGAATTTAAAACTAATGATTGTAATATTACAGAAGAGATCATCTAAAGGTTATATACTTACATGTCTCATTAAATACAGAAATATGGTCACTCTTGTAAACTCTGATCATAATGTTTGGTTAAGTTTGTTAAAGTGAAGGACTATTATAAGGATAAGGATGATAAAATATTGTTGTCAAGTTTTAAAGTTTTATTTTACAAGTATTGAACACTAAAGTCACCAAAAAAAAAATGTCTAATAGTCATACTAATAAAGTGAACCAATCTCATATTTAGTTGTTTTTAAGAAAAGTGAAGTTTATTTCTTTTACCAGAAAGATAACAAGAAATGATTGTCGTATAAATCTTGGTTAGGTAAACGTGTAGTATCAAGCATTGATTCTTTGACTCTTGTTCATCAATGTAATCCATCAAAAACATAATTCAGTTCCTTGTGTTTAGATAGTCGTGCGACATGTCATGTTGTTTTTATCATACGGAGAGATTCATAAACTAGTGGAAACCAAGTCAATAAAGAATCAAAAAGCTCATAATTAATGGAAGTAATAAAAATGTAATAGTAAAATTTGTGGGAGAATTCTGTTTAATTCAAGATCTTATTTTTGAACCGATATTAAGAAACACACTTTAAGTATTGTCTCATAGGCGATGTTTAAATTTAGTTTTTTATTTTAAACAAAGTTGATTTTACATTTGAAATAAAAGATTCAAAGAATAAAATTTCTTTTGATTCAAATGTGATATGTGGATGTACTTTGTCAGGTAATTTATCAAGTCTTCTTACATGTGATTCTTTATTTTCATATTTTCTAACGCCTAATTATCTTATTTATTTTAGATCCCAACAACAAATAGTTTTGAGTTTAAAATTTTCAACATTTCGTTTCATCCGTTGTGCATATAAATACAAGGGTACATTGTAGATAGTTAGAGTTATTTTTTTATATCATCATTACTATTATATTATATTTCTTTTTAGATTTTGTCATTTTAGTTTTGTTTTCTAGATCTTTTAATACATATTTCTTTCTTCTTAAGTTTTCTAACGTATAGTTTTCTTTTCTTGTTTAGATTTTCTAACGGCTAGTATCTTTCTTTTTTCAAACTTCTAACGGCTAGTTTTCACTGAGTATACATATAAATAGACATCAAATTATAATAAAACATAATTTTAGTCGGTGTGAACTAATTAGATTATGAATTACTACCAATTCTTAGCATATAAGGGTACTACTAATTCAGTTTCTCCAACATATGTAGGATCAGTATAATGTTTTAAAACTGTTCGAAGAATTTGTATTCAATCTTGATGAACGGTGTTCATGGCATTTCAAATACTAAATTTTCCGATATTTTTTATTTATTTTTAATTCATCAATCACACACAGTGTTGATGAACGTCCATTTTGATTTTTGGCCAACTTTTTTTGTGCGCATTTTGATGGCCTTGCATATATAGTGAACCTCAAACTTGATTTGTTAATTAGTTCTTCAACAAGGTTCTAACCATCGTGGCTCAAGAAGTACTGCAAAGATCTTTTGGGATTCTGTTTTCTCAGTGCTCATGTACCAATTTTTATATCCTATATGAATGAGTTAGTAGTCTCTCTCTTCTTTTTTATTTTTAATTTTTTTTTCCTTTTTTGGTTCGAAAATGTAATTATGGTTTAAGATTGTAACATTCTAAGATCTATCCTTAAATGGATTTTATTATCTTTTCTCAGTAATAAAATTTTCTTTTGGGAATTGATATTTTTACATGTTTTTTTGATATTTTTATATAATTCTCTCTCACATAAGAATAAAATAGATTCCACCTTCATCTAAGAGAGAACCACGTAAAAATATCAAAAACTCGTGTGAAAATAATGTTATCCTTTTCTTTTCCCTAAAAAAGTTGGGAGCAACTGTGTGTGTCTGTCTTATAAATTGATTACATATTTAGTGAGAATATTTTAGTGCTCTTAATTTAGTCTCTAATTTATCCATTGCTATTTATCAATGGGCCAGCATCGCAAACAAAGAAATCAATGAGCGAGAGATAGGAATTTGTGAAACTCCTAGACCAAATGGATACTTTGGTTAATTAAGAGGGCTTACAGGGAATATTAAGAATCAGCGGGAGCCAACTAGTAGCAAATGGATTCTCTCAAATCCATTTCTTTCACTTTACCAAGTATTAAATACTGTAACTTAGATTTCACATGGTAAAATTGTTGTTTGTTTGGGTTTGACATGTAAAATTCTTTGTCTAGGTTTCAGGAATGCAAAAATTACATAATTTTTGAAAAGCTAAGAAATAATAGGGGTATATGTAGGTACACAACTGTTTACCTACACGGTAGGCTTTTGACGACGGTTTTAATTACTATGACGACAGTTTTTTTGATAATATTATCACCATAACCATTCAAATCGTCGCTAAAGGCCTATCGTGTAGGTACACAGCTGTGTACCTACATTTTTACCAAAATAATATTATTGTTTTTTATTTGAAGATAGATTTATATACAATATAAATCTGTCTCGAATTAAAAGATTTAGGAACATAAACCCAAAAAAATTATTTATTATTTTTTTTTTTGAAAGCTCCATTTTTTGAGAAATATAGACCAAAATTTAAATGTGAAAATAAATTTAAATGGGCCCAAAGTCTAATATATAAAAATATCAAGCTCCATAACTTAAAATTAATTAGCAATGAGAAGAGTTGGCTCAAATTGTTATCAACTAGACATATTTTTTTCAATGTGTTCGATATGAGGCAAAAAATATATATATTCTAATACTAACAAGTTAGTTTAATTATTTTTTCAAATTTTCTAATAGAATTCTATACTTTGTCACGCCTAGTTTTATTTTCTATACGTCTAACACGTTTTTTTTTTCTTTCTAAACTAAATTTTTTTATGCCTAGTTTTTATTTTTATAGTCTTAATTTCTTAGCGGCTAGTATTTTTCAATTTCTCTTTCCTAATGTTTATTCTTTAGTGGTTGGGCATATATTTAATACATATTAATTATTATAATGCATAAAAGAAATTATTTTTTCTTTCTTAATTTTAAAACATGTAGTTTTTCTCGATCTTTCAAAACATGTTTTTTTCTTTTTCAAATTTTCTAATGTTATGTTTTTTTTTGTTTTTATTATCTTTTTAAAATTTTCTAATGGCTAGTATTTTAATTATTTTTCAAATTTCAAACGGTTAGTTATTTTCTTTTCTCAAATTTAAAACGGCTTGTCATCCCATATTTTATATATAAATACAAATTCAATTATGATAAAGCACAATTTTTATTGGTGTAAAATCTTGTTATCGGGTGTGTAAGGGTCCTAGTTATTTTTACAATGATATAATATTTGAATTTGAAAATATTTAAAATATTAATAAATTGTTTTATCTTGGTACTGTTAGAGTATTAAAATAAATTTGTTATTTTTACAGTGATACAACATTTGTTTGAATGTTTTCTGCCTAATAAAGAAAGGGTATTTATTCTCAGTGACCAAACGTCTTATTTTGAATCAGCCACAAATTTTGTTAACAATAATGTAATTATTTTACAGGGAAAAATAAATGGCTAGTGGACTTGGGCAGAGTGGGCCATTCCAAGAACTGAATGGACATTCATCTACTTCTCAAGATAAGGAGATGAAAACTACCAATTGTATTCAGATATTCATAATCTCTTCTTTTTCTTGGATCAATTGCAAGGTCCCACAAAAGGTAATTTATATTTTTATAAATAAAATTTTCATATTTTTAAAAAAAAATCTCACGTAAATGTAAAATTTATTTACTATTAATATAAAAAAATTATAATAATCTCATGATAATTAATATACTTGTAAAAATATCAATTTTCAAAAATCAATTTTGAGGACTCGCCTAAAAAATTATGGATGTAATTCTATCTTTTCCTTTTCATTCATTACTTAATAATCTCGTGGTAATTAATACGGTGATGTTCATGTATTAGATTAGATATGCATAATAGGCAGGGTTAGATATGTCGGAGAGACTGTCAGATTTTGATCGTTGATCAAGCCCGTTCAGGTTTGACTTTTAAGCCTGTAAACCGGGCTTCTCAACAAAAATTTGGTCTATTGGGGTCTACGGGCCGAGTTAGGCTGAGACTAGACGACAAAGAAGAAAGGAAGAATGATGGAGTCGCAAAGTCATCGATCACAAACAAGAATTAAGTTATCTCTATTAGTGGCTATTAATTATTGTAATATAGTATTGGATGACGAAATTTTATTATGATTTAAGACTTTTTTTGTACTAACGTATTCAAAATTACAAATCAAATGGACTAAACATTGAAAAGTCCATCAAAATCACAATGCTCCATAATTTTCAATAATGTTGCATAAAAATCAGAAAATGACCCAGAATGATAATGACTATTTAATTATATAATATGAGATTGTCTGCAAATCACCATCACCCCAATTTAAACTCGGTCATACTATAATATAATATGGTAGGAGAGAGATGGAAACAATTAAGTATTTAGTGTATTCAATTCAGTATTCCTGTCACTTTATCAAAATCGAGGCAAACTTTTAAGTAGGCTAGACCAGGCTTCTGGTCAGGTCGGGCCGGGCCAGGCTAGGATTTTGGTCAGACTGAACTTTTACGTTCAGATCTTGACCAGGCTAGATTTTGACCAGGCCAGACCACAGGCTCCGAACTTTTTGTGCATGTATATATTGGACTGGTTCTATCAGGATTTTACGTTCATATTCATGTGTTGTTTCTTATATCCTAGATGGGTGAATGAGTTACCTGAATTTCCCTCATTGACACTTCTCCTTATGGTGTTTGAGTAATAATACTCACTTCATAGTATCTATGACCAAGATTGTTAAAATTCCCTAAAAATAGCAACAACAAAAAGAAAAAAATTCCCTCATTGACGTTATAATTTGACACCCCATTGTAATGTACTTTGTATGGAAAAATAAGATCAGGACATCTCTCAATTAACTTCCTAAATTCCAAAATATAATATTATAATATTAAATTTGACTTTTTAAAATTAATAATAAAACATTTAACTTTCAAAAAATTAAAATATTATAATTAATAATACCTTTTAGATAGAAAATATTAAAATATTTTTTAGATAACTTATAATACTAATAATATTAACAAAAAAACAAAATCAATTTTAAAGATGAAAATGAAATCCCAAATAGTTCCAAAAGCCAATCCATCTTTATTCTCACAAACTAAGATATCACAAGAAGCAAGTCTGGTTGCAAATAATTTATCCATCTTTTGTTAAATAGTTGACGATTTTTGCATTCCAAATCTGCCACGGGCACAAATATGAAATATCAACCTCATTTTGAGGAAACTTCATTTATTTTTCTTCGCCTTTTGTGTGCCTGCAGTAGTATAGGAGTGCTTTGTACAATTACACTTCCAATTGGGAAACAAATAAAACAAAACATAATGGGAATTGCTCACCCAGAAACAGAAAGTGCAGATAGACAGCTTGAACTGTATTACACATCCCCGGGTTTCTGATACACCAAAGTGGCTGAAGTGGTTCAGCTCCAATTCCCCTGTAAACCATTCTGTAGCGCCATTCAGTCAACCTATCCGTTGCTTCTTCATACCTCTTCATTCCCGACTCATCCTTGTTACCCGACCATAGCACTTCTGCCATTGCCGAAGCTCTTGGCCAAATCCGAGAGTCGAGCACAGTCGGATCGGCTTGTTCGCTCCACAATGCCACCTCCCCTCCTAATACCAATTTCGCCTCTTCCTCACTCAACCCATAGGTTATATCATAGTTGTATATTGTCTGCCATGTTTTGAAGGGTGCACACCATGACCCGCCATTACCTTGGTCAGTTCCGGGGTTTTGAGCATATTGACTGTCATTTCCAACGAAACCGCCATGCCCGCAATCCAAGTAATAAAAGTCTGCCGATGGCACGGTACCCTGCAGCAACTATCCGTTTGGTGTTATCTGGACCATTGTTCCATGTCTGCAAAATGGTTCAGGAAACATCGTTGTAACATCATTAATGACATTTTTCAGGATCTCATATGTCTTGGGGTTTAAGGGGTTGAGTTGACCAGTTCCAGGTTCAGATGCAAGGCGATCAGCCCATTCAGATCCAGCAGGCCACCAAAACATGTTAGCACAAGTGACAATTTCAGGGTAAGCTTCAGCCCAGGATCCTGTATGACCTACAATAATAAACAACCAAAATAATTGTGTAAAACTACTGCAAAGTGTGAACCATTACACTAAAACACAATCTAATACGGCAACTTTGCTTCAGATAGGCTTTAATAAAAGCTTGTAAGACAAAAAGGCAAATCTTAGTCCAAGTCTCATGCTTGTCAATTTTTTGAATCAGACTCATACTCTGTTCAAAGCTTTTAATGAGATTGTTTATTATAAACCAACCACATTAATCCTCTTTTGAAGCTGTAACATTCAATATTTAAAATTCAGCAAAAATAATTTACATCTCTAAATTAAAATCAACTTAGTCAACACTTATCGTCTTTCTTGCAGTTTCTTTTGGATACCCGATAAAAAACCGTTTGATACTCAGAAGATCTTCACTATTTCTCCCCTCTGCAAATTTAGCTCCATCCGTGACTCTGATACAACATATTAAATTTGCAAAGAAAACATTTATTTATTTATTTTGGAGGAGGGGGTATAATTGATGGTGTCCTCGTGTTACCAAAGCAAAAGCAATGCTGAAAATTTTGGTCTAGGATAACAGTGCAGGCCAAATATTTAAAGTCAGAAATAACTTATAATGGGATGGTAATGGATCTTGAAATATTATAATAGGACTAATATTAAAACATGTACTTGGCAGACTTTAAGTTAAATAAACAGTAATTCAGAAATAGCTTGTCAATTGAAATACAATTTTGGAACTTTCATTATCAAGTCTCCATCTTTAACTAGTAACTAGTAATCATATATTTTTTTATTGGAAAGAAGCCTTAACAGATTTTTCACTGGCTGCTTCGCAAAACTTCAGAACCAGGCCGACTAACTATTAGTTGGTGTGAATTTAATGAACAGAACACTAAGAGCTAAAAAAATTCACCTGGCATATCAATCTCCGGTGAAACCCTAACGCCATGTTCGAACCCAAATTCCACCACCCTCTTCACATCCTCCGGCGAATACTCCATTCCGGGTCCATAAGATCCCTTCGCCGACAAATCCGGCTCCGACGGAATCACCAAAGGGAACGAATGCGAATCCGTTATATGCCAATGAAACACATTCATCTTATTCATACTCAAGCCCTTAATTAACCTCAACAAATCCTCAACCCCATAAAAATTCCTCGAAGTATCCAGCAAAACCCCTCTGTGTTCGAACAACGGCGAGTCCAAAATGAACAACCCGGAAGCCACAAGGGCCGGATTCCCCCACACCAGCTGGGAAAAGCTCTCCAGCCCTCTCATGGCGCCCCAAGCCGTCGCCGCCGTTAAGTGGGCTGAGATTCCGGCGACGGGGATGGTGAGGTTGTACCATTCCGACACGCCGTGGCGGAGCTGGGCTGCGAGGTCGGTGACGGTGATTTTGAGGGATCTTAACGGGAAGGGTGACGTGAGGTTAACGTCGGGGGTGATTAGAGGTCGGTGGTGTTATTCAGGGCCGGTCCTAAAGATTTGGAGGCCCTGTGCAAAAAAAAAATAGGGGCCCTTTTTAAACGCAAAAAAAATTCTTCCTTTGTAGGAGTCGAACTCGTGTCTTCCTTTGTAGGAGTCGAACTTGTGTCACATGCTTTGAACTTAAGAATTTTAGTCAGCGCCTTCAAGACAAGATTTGTTTATATTAGTCACATTTTCAATATTTATATAAAGTATACATATACAAAAAAAAAAATTACGGGGCCCTCCGAATTTGGGGGCCCTGTGCGGTCGCCCACCACGCAGGGCCGGCCCTGGTGCTCTTTGAGGATTCGACGGAGGTAACGTTAGACGGCAGGAGTTAGGTATATGTGGTCTGGGGAAGTGATGGTGAAGTCTGGGGAGAGAGGGATGGCCTGTGGGTTGGGCCATGAGAAGGTTCTTGGATTGGGCCATATGTTGATTAGTGATCCAACAGCTGAGATTGGGTTGAGAGAATAGCATAGTAGGGAGAGAATGACCACAACAGAGGAGAAAGAAAATATAACATTACCCATTTTTTGGCTAGGGATGCGTTATGTCGTGAAACAGGAAAGGAGTATTTATATGATTATAAGATATTATAATAGGCTAAATCAAATGGCTGGGGTTATTTCATATCGAGCTCAGAACAGAACAAAAATATACCTTGTCATAAAGATAAGTCAAAATACTGCCACACAGACAGACACACATTGGACTGCAGATCTAACTGTATGCAAAATCGGAAGGTGAGTTCGACACAAATAACACCAAACCGCAGAACAGAACAGAACAGAAACTAGGGTCGACCCATACGCCTCCCACAACAAAATACCAAAGTTGGCCATCGCCCACCAAAACACAAAATGGAGACGTTGTGGATTGATCACACCGCCACGGAAGGTGTCATGCCTCGGTGTCAAGAGGATATGTCTGTGGTACCTCCACAGGTGGTTATAGCTCAGGTATACCCTACGATACTTTCTAACAAAAATATCGTATCACAACGAATGCGACACAATATCACAAAAGGGATTCTAATACGCACATGCTAAACCGAAACGAATCAACACAAAGTCCTCAAAATATATTAGCATGTACGTTGCTATAGAATCAGAATAATTACTAGATATGCTCTCTAAGTCCAAAGAGTACAAGTTATGAATTTTCGAATATCTAAAACCAAACAATTCTATCATAAGCATTTGAATATGAATAACATATCGAAATAATATCTAAATTTTAATTGAGAGATAAAACGAACAAATTTAAAATTAAAGAAATATTGCTGAAGGAGTACGGAATCCGTGTAAGACCCCGAATTTTATGAAATACAAAATTTAATTTTTCTTCATATATATATTTTTTGAAACAGTAAGTGGTTAAATCGATAAAGTTAAAAGTTAAGGATGTTATGTGCAAATTTTATTTTGTCGGACAATATTCGCTTTGTCGGGGAATATTCGTTTGGTCGGGGAATATTCGTTTGGTCCGACGGCGCCGAAATAACAAATTATTGGTGGACCCCACAACGGAATATTTGTCGGATATAGAAAACGACAGAAATAACATTTTTAAATAAAAATAGTCAACGGAACTGTTAAAATACCGGTGATAAAAGAATAGTAGCATACGGTAGTTATTGGTATTTTCTGTAGCACTCGGTACTCTACAGTAACACACGGTATTGCATAGTGTCTCATATTATTGGTCTGATAATTAACACCGTAACTGTTACGCATCATTTCATCGATAATTGTCACTGCATAATATTTTATATTATCAATTCAATAATTGTTGTTACACTGTATTTTGCGTTATTGATTTAATAATTGTCATTACACTGTATTTTATATCATTGAGTCAATAATTGTTGCTGCACTGTTTTTAAAATTATTAAACCTAATAATTGTCACAGTAAAATATGCACAGTAATTCACATTATTGAATCAATAATTGTCATTACACAGTAACGTATGCTTTATTTTACATTATTGTTATCTCTATTATGATGTTATTTAAACAGTTGTATTTCATTAATTTATTGACTTGATATCTAAGAGCTAACTATACTGTATTTATAACAATTAGTCATAATAATTGAATTGATAAAGTTATTTGTTTATAATATAAAGTTAGGTGATTATTAGGTGATATGAAATGAATGGTGTAGATTAAAGTGTGAATTATTGTTGAATAATTGAATTGATTTGTTTATAATATAAAGTTAGGTGATTATTAGGTGATATGAAATGAATGGTGTAGATTAAAGTGTGAATTATTGTTGAATAATTAAATTGATTTGTTTATAATATAAAGTTAGGTGATTATTAGGTGATATGAAATGAATGGTGTAGATTAAAGATAATATAAAATTTGAAATGGATGGTGTAGATTAAAAGATGATCTTTAAATGAATTGTTTAGATTAAATGAATGATAAGATTTTTGGCTATAAATAGAAGCCTTAACTTAAGGATTTTTCATAAACTTCCTTACTTGTTCTTTATTTCTCTCTCTAAATACTTCTTGTGAAAGTTCTCTCTAAGTGTGCTTAAGTCATCTTGAGTATTTGTGAAGATCTATAAGTATACGTGTACTGTTCAAGTTAATCAACCTCATTTAAATCAATATCCAGTCACGTGTTGAGGTAAGGGATACCATCTTTTTCATCTTCCATTATTCAAACGTACTATGGTAAGGGATTATCATTATTTGATTCTCGATAATAATATTGTTTCTTCCTTACTCATAAGACGTGTCTTTTATTTCCATGTATTAAATTGTGGGAATAACCTTACGGAGCGGATTGCCGTCTGTTGGTGAATAACATTTCGTATTCATTCATTATTAATCTCTGAGAATAACCTTACGGAGCGGATGGCCGCCTGTTTGGTGAATAACTCTTTGTACTCAAATTCTATTAAATTGTGGGAATAACCTTACGGAGCGGATTGCCGCCTGTTGGTGAATAACCCTTTGTATTAATTTCCTTCACCTTTTGTTAATCAAACCTGCTACGGTAAGGGATATTATTTTCTTTCATACTCCTAAATCGAAATTTATTATGGAACTATTGCTTCTATAATTCCTGAAAATATTATATGTTCCATAATAGATGAACTTCATTATTTCAACTGAACCTTCCTATTTACGTGAACCTTTCTATTGAACTGTAACCGTTATTCTGAACTGTGGATCTTGAATATCATTTTTAAATTTCACTCCACATCATGTTGACAATTTGGACATTATTTGAATCTGCACAAAGTAAACTTCTGATACTTATTGTTTATCATGTTTCTTCTGTTCATCATTTGTATCACTGTTATTTGTACTAATCATCAAGAATCAAGCTGTGGTGAATATTTGTGGCCGGGGGCACAGATGTGATATATTTGTTGAACAGATGATAGGTTAAAGGCGATATAATAGGTTAAAGGCGATACATCTGTTCGGTGTCTTTTATGGCACGTGGTGAATGTTCTCTTTAGCCCGTAGTGCAAAGATGAACTGTTGATTGGTATGATTATGACCAAAGGCTGAATCTGGTATAATCATGACCGTTGGTGCTATATTGAATATCTTTGGCCCGTAGTGCAAAGATGAACTGTTGATGTGCATGATTATGATCAGGAACTGTGAATTTATATTATCATGACTAATGGTATTTCAGATGATAAAAGTTGATGATGTTTTTACGAAAAAGAGAAGCGAGTGGACATCATAGTCTGCATTATTCTTCTAATAGATTGCTCATTCCGCTGCTATTATTGATCTAAACATTGTTTAAGAATTTAACTGCAGTTTTTGATATAAACCTTGTATTCTATTGTATTATATCAAGAACTCAACTGTTGAAGGCTAATGATAATTTATTCGTCATTATCTTAGTCATGATATTTCTTACTGGGCTATTTGAGCTCACCCTTTCTTTTGTTCCATTGTTTTTCAACAGGAGATGAAAACATAACAGGGTCTAGCCGGGGAATGGAGTGAGGGTCCGAGGAATAGTTATCATAGTCTTCCCGTTTTGTAAAATAGTGTGGCAATAATAGTGAAGACTTAGTTGTGTATTATTATACACTGTATTGTTGTACGTTGTGCTTTGTTGTAATAATTTTGTTGTAGTCTTTTGACGACTCAAGTTTGGGCTGTGTGGGCCCAGATTTGGGGGCGTCACAGTTGGCATCAGAGCTTAGGGATATGGTCTTTAATGGAGATCTGGGGTTAGAACTAGGAGGGGATAGACGAATAGAATCAATCACTAGTGTGTCCTACCTAAATTAGATTTTTTTTTATTTAATGAATCGATTTGAATGTAGGAACATGAAGAGATGAGTCAATTTGTTTGAACTAACAATTATTTTGTGACAACAGTTTAGTATGGCATCTGGAAATCAAGAGGTTAACTATGGAATGCCTGAAGCGAATGTAGCCGAGAATCAAGAGGCCTCAAACAATCCTCCTGCCAACTCAGGAAATAATGTTCCTGATAACATGATGAACGATGGATTCTTTAGGAATTTCATGCAGTTCATACAGAATCAAGCAAGAGGAAATCCAGTCAATAATAACGGTAGAAACGCTGGCAATTTGAGGATGGTCACTGTCAAGCAATTTAAAGAATTGGGACCACCTGAATTCCACGGGAAGCCTGACCCACTCAAAGCGGAGGCATGGCTAAAGCAGACGACAAAAATACTTGATGTCTTACAATGCGCTGATGATCAGAAGGTGTCATTTGCCACTTTTATGTTACGAGGTGAGGCGGACCATTGGTGGGAAGCGGTAAAACGTATCCAACCTTCAGCACTCGAAATGTCTTGGACAGAATTCGAAGAAATGTTTAACGAGAAGTATTTCCCAGAAAGCATCCGCCATATGAAAGAGGTGGAATTCATTAAGCTGGAGCAGGGAAACATGACAGTCTTCCAATATGAAGCCAAGTTTGCCGAGTTATCTCGCTTTGCCACCCATCTTGTGGATGACGAAGCACGAATGAGTCGGATGTTCCTAAGAGGTTTGAGATTCAAAATTCGTCAACAACTTAGCTCTCATAAATTTAGTTTGTATTCAGATGTTGTGAATAGGGCTCAAAGGGTGGAGCAAACAGATGAAACATTGCAGCCAAGAGTTAATGAGCAACATAGAGAAAGGAATGACAACAACCACAGGAACGAGAACCATCGAGTAGGTAACCAACACTTCGGTGGTAATTCCACATCAAATAACAGAAGAGGAGAATCCAGTGGGAACAATTTCAAAAGAAAGAGATTCCATAATAATTATGGAAGGGCACCAGCACCAGTACCAGCACCAGCACTGACCCCAGTTTTAAGGGGAGAAGATCGACCACCAGTGAGATGCTATAGGTGTGGTCAGGAAGGTCACATCAGCCCAAACTGTACACAGCAGTCCAAAAAGTGCTACAGTTGTGGGAAAGAGGGTCATCTTGCGCGATTTTGTCCTGCCACAAAATCAAGTCCAGCTGCAATGATGATACCAAAAGCTAGCGCGGATAAGGGAAAATCTGTAGTTCAAGGGAGAGCTTTTGTTGTGACATCCCAAATGGCGCGAAACTCAAACGAGGTGATAACCGGTAAGCTATTCATAAATTCTCGTGAAGTCTACGCTTTGTTAGATACTGGCTCTACCCATTCTTTTATCTCACCTACATGTGCTCAGCGTTTAAACTTAACTCCTGAAAGTTTGGACTTTGACTTATCAGTTGAAACCCCATTAGGAGAAATGACCATTACATCTACTGTCTATAAATCTTGCCTAGTTCAAATCAACAACCTCACATTACCTGTTGACCTTATTTCTTTGGAGATGCATGAATTTGATGTGATTTTAGGAATTGATTGGTTGACTACCCATCATGCTAAAATTGATTGTTTTCATAAGATTATTAGTTTTCATATTCCTAATCAACCTGTCATGCAAATTCAAGCAGCTAAACCATTGAAATCTATAACTGTTATTTCTAGCCATAAAGCCATTCGTTTATTGAAAAACGGATGTCAAGCCTTTTTAGCTCATGTCACTGATTTGAACAAAAATACGTCAAACTTGAATGATATTCCCATTGTTAATGAGTTTCCTGACGTTTTTCCTGAAGAACTTCCTGGCTTACCCCCAAACCGTGAAATTGAATTTTATATTGATCTTGAACCCGGTACCAAGCCCATTTCCAAAGCTCCATACCGAATGGCTCCCATTGAACTTCAAGAGTTAAAAGTCCAACTACAGGAATTGTTGGATACCGGTTTCATTCGTCCGAGTGCATCACCTTGGGGTGCTCCTGTTCTATTTGTGAAGAAGAAAGACGGGAGTATGAGATTGTGCATTGACTACCGAGAATTGAACCATGTCACCATCAAGAACAGGTACCCGTTACCTCGGATTGATGACATGTTTGATCAATTGCAAGGCGCTCAACATTTCTCAAAGATTGATCTCCGTTCTGGATATCATCAGTTAAAGGTTAAAGCTGAGGACATTCCAAAGACTGCTTTCAGAACTCGTTATGGGCATTATGAGTTCTTAGTCATGCCTTTTGGACTAACTAATGCTCCTGCAGCTTTCATGGACATGATGAACCGGATATTCAAGGAACATTTGGATCATTTTGTGGTTGTCTTTATTGATGACATCCTCATATACTCCAAGAGTCGCGAGGATCATGAACAACACCTGAGATTGATACTACAAAAGCTCCGTGAAAACAAATTATATGCCAAGTTGAAGAAATGTGAGTTCTGGCTTGAGGAGGTCGCGTTTCTTGGTCATGTGATTTCTAGTCAAGGAATATCAGTCGATCCTGCGAAGATTGAAACGGTACTAAATTGGGAACAACCCAAAACAGTAACCGAAGTCCGAAGTTTTCTGGGTCTAGCTGGTTATTATCGGAGATTCGTAGAAGGATTTTCTCGAATCGTCACTCCATTAACGCAGCTTACTCGGAAAAGCACAAAATTCATATGGAGCGAGGAATGCGAGAAAAGTTTTCAAGAACTCAAGAAGAGACTGGTTTCAGCTCCTGTTCTGACCATACCATCAGGAACAGGAGAATTTGTTATCTACAGCGATGCTTCTGGCAAAGGTCTAGGCTGTGTCCTTATGCAACATGGAAAGGTTATAGCCTACGCCTCTCGACAACTCAAAGATTATGAGAAAAATTATCCTACTCATGATCTAGAGTTGGCAGCAGTCGTTTTTTGCGTTGAAGATCTGGAGACACTACTTGTACGGAGAAAAAGTGGATATCTATACGGATCATAAAAGTCTCAAGTATTTCTTCACCCAGAAGGAACTCAACATGCGACAACGACGTTGGCTTGAGCTGTTAAAGGATTATGACCACACAATCCAGTATCACCCGGGAAAGGCGAACGTTGTAGCTGACGCTTTGAGCAGAAAATCTTATGCAAGTACAAGTGCACTGCTGACAACACAAAAGTGTATTTTGTACGACTTGCAAAAGATGGAGATAGAGCTAAAGACACCAGGGACCCACTCAAAGATTGCTCACGTGCGAGTAGAACCAACTTTAATCGATAAAATTAAAGCTGTTCAAGCTACCGATCCGGAACTGATAAACATAATAAAGAAAGTACAAGAAGGTGCCATTCCCGAGGCAAGAATCGACGAGAAAGGAATACTTCGAGTCAACTCTCGACTCTGTGTTCCTAACGATCCTGAATTAAAGCATAAAATCATGATGGAGGCACACAACACGCCGTTTGCAATCCACCCAGGAGGTACCAAGATGTATCGAGATCTTCGACATACATTTTGGTGGAACAATATGAAAAGAGAGATTGCGGAGTTTATCTCAAGGTGCCTAACTTGTCAACGTGTCAAGGCAGAGCATCAAGTTCCTAAAGGTCCATTACAATCACTTGAAGTTCCCGAATAGAAGTGGGAACACATCAATATGGACTTCGTGACGGGTCTTCCAAAAGTTTCTCAAGGCTTAGATGCAATTTGGGTGATCGTAGATAGATTGACCAAATCTGCTCATTTCTTGCCTATACGAGAAAACTTTTCACTTGAACGTCTTGCCGGTATGTACATAAATGAGATCGTGAGATTGCATGGCATGCCAGTTTCCATAGTTTCTGATCGAGATCCTAGATTCACTTCACGCTTTTGGATCAGTCTACAAAAAGCTATGGGCACTGAACTACGTTTTAGTTCTGCATACCATCCTCAAACGGACGGACAATCGGAAAGGACGATCCAGACCCTCGAAGATCTTTTGAGACTTTGTGTATTAGACTTCAAAGGAAGTTGGGATAAGTACTTGCCATTGGTGGAATTTTCTTACAACAACAGTTACCAAGCAAGCATAGGCATGGCTCCATTCGAGGCTTTGTATGGAAGGAAGTGTCGCTCTCCAATATGTTGGAATGAGGTAGGAGAAGCAAAATTGTTGGGACCCGAGTTGGTACACTTGACGACCGAAAAGATCCAAATGATCCGACAACGAATACAGACCGCACAAGAACGACAAAAGAGTTATGCTGATCTTCATCGGAGAGACGAAAGTTTCAACGTCGGAGATCATGTATTCTTACGTGTTTCTCCATGGAAAGGGGTTACGAGATTCGGAAAGAGAGGAAAGCTCAACCCTCGATTTATTGGCCCATTTGAAATCCTCGATCGAATAGGAACCGTAGCCTACAGACTAGCCCTACCACCAAGTATGTCTCGCATCCATAACGTTTTTCACATATCTATGTTACGTAAATATGTGAAGGACTCAAACCACGTCATTGAGTTAGAACCAGACGTTATAGCAGAGGATTTAACATACGAGGAGGTACCTGTTAAGATCCTGGATAAGAAGGAGCAGATCCTACGCTCAAAGGTTATACCTCAAGTTAAGGTTTTATGGAGGAACCAAGATACTGAGGAAATGACCTGGGAGCTAGAATCTGAGATGAAATCTAAGTATCCTTACCTCTTCGATATGTCAGGTACGTCAATTTCGGGGACGAAATTTCATAAGGAGGGGAGGTTGTAAGACCCCGAATTTTATGAAATACAAAATTTAATTTTTCTTCATATATATATTTTTTGAAACAGTAAGTGGTTAAATCGATAAAGTTAAAAGTTAAGGATGTTATGTGCAAATTTTATTTTGTCGGACAATATTCGCTTTGTCGGGGAATATTCGTTTGGTCGGGGAATATTCGTTTGGTCCGACGGCGCCGAAATAACAAATTATTGGTGGATCCCACAACGGAATATTTGTCGGATATAGAAAACGACAGAAATAACCTTTTTAAATAAAAATAGTCAACGGAACTGTTAAAATACCGGTGATAAAAGAATAGTAGCATACGGTAGTTATTGGTATTTTCTGTAGCACTCGGTACTCTACAGTAACACACGGTATTGCATAGTGTCTCATATTATTGGTCTGATAATTAACACCGTAACTGTTACGCATCATTTCATCGATAATTGTCACTGCATAATATTTTATATTATCAATTCAATAATTGTTGTTACACTGTATTTTGCGTTATTGATTTAATAATTGTCATTACACTGTATTTTATATCATTGAGTCAATAATTGTTGCTGCACTGTTTTTAAAATTATTGAACCTAATAATTGTCACAGTAAAATATGCACAGTAATTCACATTATTGAATCAATAATTGTCATTACACAGTAACGTATGCTTTATTTTACATTATTGTTATCTCTATTATGATGTTATTTAAACAGTTGTATTTCATTAATTTATTGACTTGATATCTAAGAGCTAACTATACTGTATTTATAACAATTAGTCATAATAATTGAATTGATAAAGTTATTTGTTTATAATATAAAGTTAGGTGATTATTAGGTGATATGAAATGAATGGTGTATATTAAAGTGTGAATTATTGTTGAATAATTGAATTGATTTGTTTATAATATAAAGTTAGGTGATTATTAGGTGATATGAAATGAATGGTGTAGATTAAAGTGTGAATTATTGTTGAATAATTAAATTGATTTGTTTATAATATAAAGTTAGGTGATTATTAGGTGATATGAAATGAATGGTGTAGATTAAAGATAATATAATATTTGAAATGGATGGTGTAGATTAAAAGATGATCTTTAAATGAATTGTTTAGATTAAATGAATGATAAGATTTTTGGCTATAAATAGAAGCCTTAACTTAAGGATTTTTCATAAACTTCCTTACTTGTTCTTTATTTCTCTCTCTAAATACTTCTTGTGAAAGTTCTCTCTAAGTGTGCTTAAGTCATCTTGAGTATTTGTGAAGATCTATAAGTATACATGTACTGTTCAAGTTAATCAACCTCATTTAAATCAATATCCAGTCACGTGTTGAGGTAAGGGATACCATCTTTTTCATCTTCCATTATTCAAACGTACTATGGTAAGGGATTATCATTATTTGATTCTCGATAATAATATTGTTTCTTCCTTACTCATAAGACGTGTCTTTTATTTCCATGTATTAAATTGTGGGAATAACCTTACGGAGCGGATTGCCGTCTGTTGGTGAATAACCTTTCGTATTCATTCATTATTAATCTCTGAGAATAACCTTACGGAGCGGATGGCCGCCTGTTTGGTGAATAACTCTTTGTACTCAAATTCTATTAAATTGTGGGAATAACCTTACGGAGCGGATTGCCGCCTGTTGGTGAATAACCCTTTGTATTAATTTCCTTCACCTTTTGTTAATCAAACCTGCTACGGTAAGGGATATTATTTTCTTTCATACTCCTAAATCGAAATTTATTATGGAACTATTGCTTCTATAATTCCTGAAAATATTATATGTTCCATAATAGATGAACTTCATTATTTCAACTGAACCTTCCTATTTACGTGAACCTTTCTATTGAACTGTAACCGTTATTCTGAACTGTGGATCTTGAATATCATTTTTAAATTTCACTCCACATCATGTTGACAATTTGGACATTATTTGAATCTGCACAAAGTAAACTTCTGATACTTATTGTTTATCATGTTTCTTCTGTTCATCATTTGTATCACTGTTATTTGTACTAATCATCAAGAATCAAGCTGTGGTGAATATTTGTGGCCGGGGGCACAGATGTGATATATTTGTTGAACAGATGATAGGTTAAAGGCGATATAATAGGTTAAAGGCGATACATCTGTTCGGTGTCTTTTATGGCACGTGGTGAATGTTCTCTTTGGCCCGTAGTGCAAAGATGAACTGTTGATTGGTATGATTATGACCAAAGGTTGAATCTGGTATAATCATGACCGTTGGTGCTATATTGAATATCTTTGGCCCGTAGTGCAAAGATGAACTGTTGATGTGCATGATTATGATCAGGAACTGTGAATTTATATTATCATGACTAATGATATTTCAGATGATAAAAGTTGATGATGTTTTTACGAAAAAGAGAAGCGAGTGGACATCATAGTCTGCATTATTCTTCTAATAGATTGCTCATTCCGCTGCTATTATTGATCTAAACATTGTTTAAGAATTTAACTGCAGTTTTTGATATACACCTTGTATTCTATTGTATTCTATCAAGAACTCAACTGTTGAAGGCTAATGATAATTTATTCGTCATTATCTTAGTCATGATATTTCTTACTGGGCTATTTGAGCTCACCCTTTCTTTTGTTCCATTGTTTTTCAACAGGAGATGAAAACATAACAGGGTCTAGCCGGGGAATGGAGTGAGGGTCCGAGGAATAGTTATCATAGTCTTCCCGTTTTGTAAAATAGTGTGGCAATAATAGTGAAGACTTAGTTGTGTATTATTATACACTGTATTGTTGTACGTTGTGCTTTGTTGTAATAATTTTGTTGTAGTCTTTTGACGACTCAAGTTTGGGCTGTGTGGGCCCAGATTTGGGGGCGTCACAATCCGTACCTGGAATAAGCGATGTAATACCCAAAATTATAATTGCAATTTGTTAGACTTGCCCAGTTCAATCTATTCACAAAAATAACACATTTTTATTAAGTACTATAATTAATTAAGTTTTACATCTCTTTGGCGAATCTGAAGTCATTCCATTTTACCAAAAATATTCTGAGCATGATAATACATAGTATAAAATATATTAATAATTAGCATATTTCTTCTTCCCTCCAAAATACATATAAGTGTATTTACAAAAATATTCATTTTTTTTTTAATTCTACTATAAACAAATATATTATGTCAAAACTCTAACGTTACAAAAATAATAATTTATTATCCCAAAATGCTAATTACTAACAAAGATATACAAAAAATATATATACCAAAAATATATATACTAATAAACTAAATAACAAACAAATATTAACGTTACAAATAACAAATAATAATAATGAAGCAAAACTACCAAACTAAATAATTAAAGCTACAAAATAATACTACTAATGCGAAACTAAACAATTAAGGCTACCAATAATAATAATGCAAAACTAACAAATTAACTAAATAATTAAAGCTACAAAATAATAACGCAGAAAATAAATACACAAGAAAAGAAAAAGAAACATACCCGAAATTACGAAGAGATTCACCGTCTCCAAAGAAAACAAAAAGAAATTTGGGATTATATCAATACCCAAAATTCAAAGAAGGAAATAAAATATTTAACTAGGGAGGTTCTTACTTAACAGACCCTCACACAAAAAAGTCCTTTCTCACAATGGGAGGTCTATTTTGTTAGTGTATTAAAATGAGAAGGGGAAAGCCATATATATAGGCTAACTAAGGGAGGATGGCTTGAAAGTTAAGTGATGTGGGACTTCATGACAAAACAGTGACCGGTTATTACAAAATATGTTGTGTATAATGAATGTGTATGTTGTATTGTGTTGTATCTTGTGTAATGTATCTCTCTCTTGCACTCTTATTTATTAATGTACTTATAAATGTCATATTCATTTGAAACCAATTAAGAGTAGAAATTCTGTTTTCAAACTATCTTATAACTGCAATTAATTATTATATTTGAAAGACCCCGAATTTTATGAAATATAAAATTTATTTTTCTTTATATATATTTTCATGAAACAGTAAGTGGTTAAATTGATAAAGTTATTTGTTTATAATATAAAGTTAGGTGATATAAAATGAATGTTATAGATTAAAGATAATATAAAATTTGAAATGGATGATGTAGATTAAAAGATGATATTTAAATGAATGGTTTATCTTAAAAGATGAAATGAATGGTATGGATTAAACATTATCTTGAAATGAATGGTTTGGATTAAATTAGGAAATCTTTGCTATGATAAGATTTTTGGCTATAAATAGAGGCCTTAACTTAAGGATTTTTCATAAACTTCCTTACTTGTTCTTTCTTTCTTTCTCTAAATACTTCTTGTGAAAGTTTTCTCTAAGTGTGCTTAAGTCATCTTGAGTATTTGTGAAGATTTATAAGTGTACGTGTACTGTTCAAGTTAATCAACCTCATTTAAATCAATATCCAGTCACGTGTTAAGGTAAGGGATTATCATTATTTGATTCTCGAAAATAATACTGTTTCTTTCTTACTCATAAGATGTGTCATTTATTTCCATGTATTAATTTGTGGGAATAACCTTACGGCGCGGATTACCGCCTGTTGATGAATAACCTTTCGTATTCATTCCTTATTAATCTCTGAGAATAACCTTACTGCGCGGATTACCGTCTGTTTGGTGAATAACTCTTCGTATTCAATTTTTATTAAATTGTGGGAATAACCTTACGGCGCGGATTACCGCCTGTTGGTGAATAACATTTTGTATTCATTCCTTATTAATCTCTGAGAATAACCTTACTGCGCGGATTATCGCTTGTTTGGTGAATAACTCTTCGTATTCATTTCTTATTTGTCTCTTGTGGAAATAATTTGTCTACACGAATTATCACATGACACTTTTATTGCATATTCGTTTATAATATCATTTTCTTTCATATTCGTAAGTGATATTATTTTCCTTTATACTCATAAGGGATACCATCTTTTTCATCTTCCATTATTCAAACTTACTATGGTAAGGGATATTAATTTCCTTCACCTTTTGTTAATCAAACCTGCTACGATAAAGGATATTATTTTCTTTCATACACCTAAATCGAAACTTATTATGGAACTATTGCTTCTATAATTCCTGAAAATATTATATGTTCCATAATAGTTACACTTCATCATTTCAATTGAACCATCCTATTTACGTGAACTTTTCTATTGAACTGTAACCGTTATTCTGAACTGTGGATCTTGAATACCATTTTTAAATTTCACTCCACATCATGTTGACAATTTGGACATTATTTGAATCTGTACAAAGTAAAATTCTGATACTTATTGTTTATCCTGTTTCTTCTGTTCATCATTTATATCATTCTAATCATCCAAAATCAAGTTGTTGTGAATATCTGTGGCCGGGGGCATAGATGCGATATAGTTGTTGAACAGATGATAGGTTAAAGACGATATAATAAGTTAAAGGCGATACATCTGTTCGGTGTCTTTTATGGCACGTGGTGCAAAGATGAATTGTTGTTTGGTATGATTATGACCAAAGGCTGAATCTGGTATAATCATGACCGTTGGTGTTATATTGAATGTCTTTGGCCCGTAGTGCAAAGATGAACTGTTGATCTGCATGATTATGATCAGGAACTATGAATTGTATTATCTTGACTAATGGTATTTCAGATGATAAAAGTTGATGATGTTTTTCCTAAAAAGAGAATCGAGTGGACATTATAGTCTGCATTATTCTTCTAATAGATTGCTCATTTCGCTGCTATTATTGATCTGAACGTTGTTTAAGAATTTAACTGCAGTTTTTGATATAAACCTTGTAGTCTATTGTACTTTATCAAGAACTCAACTGTTGAAGACTAATAATAATTTATTCATCATTATCTTAGTCATGATATTCTTTACTGGGCTATTTGAGCTCACCCTTTCTTTTGTTCCATTGTTTTTCAACAGGAGATGAAAACGTAGCTGGATCTAGCTGGGGAATAGAGTGAGAGTCTGAGGAATAGCTATCGTAGTCTTCACGCGTTGTAAAATAGTGTGATAATAATAGTGAAGACTTAGTTGTGTATTATTATACACTGTATTGTTGAACGTTGTTCTACCTTATAATAATTTTGTTGTAGTCTTTTGACGACTCAAGTTTGGACTGTATGAACCCAGATTTTGGGGCGTCACAATATTTTCTTATCTCTCCAAAATAAGAAAACATAATTCTATTTTAATAAGGACTCTCTCAGTATACAAGTTGTCAAAATAAATATATATGGACCCAAATAATTACATCCCAACACGCATATATTAAAATATAGTGCGGTGTATTTAATCTTTAAACGTTAGGTTTTGTAAATTAAATAACTTGCATTTGAATTAAATTGAATTTACAATAAATTACTTCTATATAATTAAGATTCTAAAGCGTGATTATACTTTTAAACGCACTAAATAAATTAAATATAATAAACGCTCTCTAATCAAGTAAGCAATGGGTCTCATTTCCCATGATTGTTGATAAATCTCACGCCCATGAAAGGAGATACAGTGAACTCAGCAAAGTAATTAATTAGTAAACTAGTTAGCTTAGCCTAGTGTACTTCCTTTGGTTGTATCAAATATCTTGGTTGACCATCCCTTATAAACTTCGCCTATGTTTTTCGAGAATATCATTTTTGTAAATAAATAAAAAAACAAGGTCGCAGGATGTTATATTTATTTTTAATATTATTTTTAATTTTTTTTTTCAAAACGACGTCATTTTGATAAAAGTATGTTATTTAAAAAAAGTATATTATTTAAAAAGTATATTTTAGATCTGTCATATATATATATATATATATATATATATATATATATATATATATATATATATATATATATAATTTCACACAATACATGTAAAATTTAGTAAAAGTAATTATCATATTAGATTATATATTCTTTTAAGTGTCATCTTTCTATTATAATAATAATAAAAAATCTGAGCATTATTTTCTTAATAATTCGTCCTTTCATTGATTTAGAAAAGTCTCAAAAATTTTAAAACTATGAAGCGTGTAAAATGTTAAATATTTTAAATTAAAAAGTGTTTGATGCCGGTTTTAAAATTATACAGTAAAAGTCGTATACGGGGCAAAATAAGGGCATTATTTGCTCAATTACTAGAATTGAGAGATTTTTTGTGTAAAAGAAAAATTTCGGGAGTTAAATTGAATAATAAATAAATTATAAGGTCAAGGCATTTTTTAGTCATTAAGGGAGGTGTATTCAATTAAGACTTTTAAAAATTTTTAAAAACTCTTTTTAAGTGACAGATTTTTGTAGAGTTCGTTGACTTTTAATGACTTTAAAAATTTTTAAAATGACTTTTAAAGACTCCATGAAATAAGTGACATACTTTTATAAACTTTTTACTAAAGATTTTGATAGACTTTTATATACTTTTAATATATCTTGTAACTTACATTATTAAGCATTTTGTTGAAGAAGTCGGACAATATGCTTTGAAGAAAATTATAGAAATGATGAACTAGATAAATTGGTTTGGTTTGGAAGCATCCCCATCTTTACACCTTTGACATAATAGAGTATCACATAACCCAATGATCACAAATGGATAAAAAATTAAGGGGATAATTGATTTAGAAAAAATTACACACTGCCCTATTATGAAAAAAAATTATAAACCACATAGAACTTTAAAATTTTTTATTGTTTTTTTACTGCTAATACCTAAATATTGTAATTACAATTTTAACTCAACAACATAAAATGACATTCGCAACCAAATGAAAGGAGGGGTTATTCATGAAAATTCTCCATAGAAACAATTGCTAAAATGCGAACAATTCTATTAGACAGTTTACTTAGTATATCATTATTTATCAAAAGTTTTATAGGAGGTATTTTCAAATCACCAGTATAAATGACACCCAAAATATATTAAATCAACACTAATATGTAAGTTTACATAGCTGATGAGGATGAACTATGCTATATTTTTATTCCCTAAATGCTAAGTTTTTGTAATTATTTTGTACTTAAATGTATTAATATTTATTTTAATTTGGTTTTGATATATTTTGTGAGTTTTCAATTAATTTATATTATTTTATGTTATTTTATACTATTTTTATTTGTTAGTTTTTAAGTATTTTTATTATTTTAGGAAAATTATTTATTATTATATGTTTTTATTAATTTTATTTGTATTTATTTTATATTATTTTCATCTTCTCTTTTTCTCAAATATTTGAAAGTTTTTGGCAAATTTTTGGAAGTCTTTGGGTATGAGGCCAGACTTTGGAAGACTTTGAATATGAATAAATCTTGTTTTAAAGTCTATCAAACTCCATCATTTGATAAAAATCTTTAAAATTTATGACTTTTTGAATACTGAAATACTTTTATAGACTTTGTAAAAGTCTTAATTCAATACCACATAACTTTTAAAAATATTAGAAAAGTTGTAATTGAATATCACTAAACTTTTATAAACTCTTTAAATGTCTTGATTGAATACAACTAAATTTTTAAAGTCTTTATAAATCCTTACAGATCTTAATTAAATACACCCCCTAAGTCTTTCATTTACTCAAATTTCTATGATACCCAAGTCTTAATTACATATTTTTTCTCCCAAAACCCCCACTCTCGCCATCTTTCTCTTTCTCAAGCCACCATAAAAAGCAACAAATTAGTACTTCTTCCATTTTAAAATTTAAAATATATTTTGATTTGACTTAAAAGCTTTTTATTATATAAAATTATTTAAATTTTAAAATTATAAATACGATAATTAATATTCGTACTTTTTAGTTGGTATATAAGTATTTTTTTTTGCACTAAAACTAAATAAATTCTTGTCGATTTTTAAATTTTAAGATTTTACATAAAAGACTTGAAAAATCAAAATGGTTCTCCAATTTTGAAACAGAGTAATACATACCACTTGTAATATTTATACTTCAAGATACGAAGTGTAATTCTTATGACTAATTTTGATAGTTTTGATTAAAAGTGATTATTGAATATTATAGATTTTATGGGTTTTGACAAATAATATATAAATATGATAAATAAATTCAGTATTGGTGAACTGATAATTGACTGTCGATGATTTCATTACTTCTTTTGGAATTATTATTATTTTTTAATAAAAGAAAAAGAAAAAGTTTTTGAGTGGTCATAAGGTAGACTTTTGGGATACACATGGTGTGAATTGAGAGGAAAAGATAAATAGAGGAAATAATAAAAGATTTGGAGTGATAATTTTGGGTGCATTTGTCCCTCCAATAACACTATAATGGAGGAGGAGGATGGTGCTTGGACTTAGAGCTTGTCGGGCCAAAACAAGAGGAGTAGAATAAGGTTTTTAATTTGCTTTCATTAGACGAGGGATAATTATGTAATTTTCGAAATATATTCAAATTTGTTCTAAAAGCAAGAGGCAATCTCCAATAATCCATTAATTAAGCCCATCTATATTGAAAATTAATATTTTCACAAATAAAAATAATAATTTTACAAAATATCTCTTACGTAAATAATAATATTGAGTCTCGTATAAAAATATTAATTTTTAATCCTATAAAAGTATTAGTCCACCTATGACATTAGTGAGTGAATTACTATTTACCTGTTGAATACCAACGAGGCAATGAGAAATAAAAAGGATGGTAATTTTGTGCCCAAAACTACGTCAATAATTTTGATTAATAAAATCATGAAATAACAAAATTGTTATTAACTAAATTAATTAAAAAAATTATTATTATGAGAATCTCAAAACTACGTCGTTAATAATCCTTTATTGTTTACCGGACCTTTACACCATTCAGTTTGTAAAATTTGACAAGAAATTTTTGGAATCTAAATATATGTTAAATACTAGTAACAAATTTTGATGTAATTAATCTCTTACACAAACAAGACATGTTTAATATGGAACTTTGTTCTCTCATATTTAAGTCCACAAACACACACATTATGGAACTGAAACTATTATCATAATCAATCAAACAAGGTCTCAACTATTAGTGAGCAGGTAAACATCTTAGGATTTCTTTCTTAGCCACCAAACTACTTGTCTCGTGTCAAGGTCAAGCTGAAATCCCACAGTTTCTTGGCTAGTTCAGGATCTTTAGACATGGCGCTGGTAGCGCTGGGATCTGCTTTGTTGCTGTCAACAAAATATTCACCGCTAACCCCTTTAACTTGCGGATTCAATGCCACATAGCATGTGGTTGCAGCTCCCTGTAACCAACATGGACAGCATTAATCCGTGAATTATTTGTCATGGAAATGTCCGGAAAACAGAAAAAATGGAAACTCAACTCAACGCAGCCTTTCATGCCAAACTAATTGGATGAATCCTATATGCAAGTGAAAGAGTATAAAGGCAAGAAAACTTTTACACAGCAAAAAAGAAAAACCGGGGGGAGGGGGGATAAAGAGAAAGTGAATTCCTATGAAAACTTTATAGAAATGAGTGCAGATCATAGAAACCAAATGAATCTTTTCATGCTTGTTATAGAGAACGTAAAGAACAAACCTGATGAACATTTTTAAGAAAATATTTACCCAAGGTAAAGAACAGCCCTGCATTAGAGCAAGAAACCAGATGAATATTGGTAATACTACCACGAAGTACAATATAACAAGTTATGTTAGAAATGTCAATATTGATCGCTACCGACCTAATTAAGTTAAGTTAAAAGGTCAAATACTTACAACCAACAAGGCTGAGGTTATTTGTAATATTGGTGGCAATAAGTCCAGGATGAAGTGAATTTGCAGTTACATTTACTCCTTCTGCCTGATCAATTGTAGAACAAGGAACCAACAAGTGTTTATTAGATTCTAAGTAGAATGATAAAGGACAATAACTGAAGTAAGAATTAAAGGAACAGGTGGCTGCAATAATTGGTCATACTTGCATAATTCAAGGATGCCTTCTACATGAACCCCATATTATACAACCTTTACTTTCAATTTTCAGTCTCAACACAAAAATATCAAATTTCAGAATACAAAAGTAAGTGAGTTGTGAAAAATATAATCAACTTTTCCTTGTATAACTGGTATATAGTCCAAACTAGGCCACTTAATGCAAATTGCACTAAGATGGGTACAAAGAAATACTTTAGGAATCAAGGCTCAAGCCGAACAAAAGACAGTAACTTTAGCTCTACAAAGTGACTATTTCTCGGTAAAGAAAATCAGGACAGAGTGGGAACCTTGACCATAGAGCTGTGACATGTTCTTAGCTTGACTGAGGAAGCTTTGGGGTAGTGCTTCACTTATTTGTACAAATGAGATATAGCCTTTTCTGGTGGTATTTGTTTTATAAGAGAAGGTTTTATTCCAAGATGCTAGATATCCAGAATAGATATGCGAATCAACCATCTATATTGCTTTTCTGGCATGCAGTTAGAAGTTAAGAAATAATGCTTCAGTTGCTCGGTAAAAACTCCCTAGTCAGTAAACATGGTGTCTTCAAAAGGCTTTGGTACACCGACACTGAAATATGTTGGCCTTTAGGCACTTCCAGTTGCTGTATCATCTTGTTCTCACTTTTGATTGTAGTTTCTCTGATTGTTACTGATTAGCTAACTAAACCAACATAATAGACATCTCATCATATTATTTATAAGCATTCAATAAAATTGGTATATGATTTTGACATGTAAAGATAACACGACCATACATGCAGTATGAATGAAGTTAACAGAAACTAACATCTTACCCGGAATAGACAACATGCTAACCTTTAATTCTTTGTGTGGTTCTCATTTATTAATTTTTTAATTGATTTTGGGAGCGAATGTAACAGCTAACATAGTTAAACAAGATTCTACCATGACTATCAAACAAATGACACTCTTTGTCTCCTCCTTATCTAGTAAGATCACTGTAAAACTCAAAATCAAGTCGCTCTGCATTGGAACTGAATGTCTTTTGGCAAATAAAAATAGCCTGTAGTATTTAATAATACCCTTTCGGAGAAGTATGACCAAGAATAAAATAACAAACAATAACAGTATGTAGAAGGTAATACCTTTTTAAAGGAGTATGACTAAGGATAAAAAATAAGCATCCGTATCTCGATATTGATAGTTGATTGGAGTAAAAGATTACCTTCAAGTGCCTTGCCAGCTCATTTGTGTGCAATAAGTTACAAAGCTTTGATTGTCCATAAGCAGCATTGCCATCATAACTGGAATATCCAAAAATATATTAAATCGAAGAAGACTCTTAAAATTAGATGGACTATCGTAAGACTAATAAGTTAAAATGTCTTAAAAGGCTAAAAATAATATATAGCATCGGACTATGTCTGTTTGCAAAAATAATGGGTGGGATAGGATTGTTTGTCCTAATTTGTTACCAGCACGGACTATTTTATCCCATGATTAGTTTATTATTTAATTTATGGACTATTTATTATCATTTCTAAGGTTCATTTGATACCTCAAAAGAGGGATTATATAATACTGCCCTTCCACTTGGGATTATAATCCATCATTAAATGGCCATAGAAATATAGCCTAAAGGAAAAATAATAAAGGAGAAAGGAAGAATTATTTCATCCACTTGTGTAAGAAATTCTTGCTTTTGCTTTTTTAAAGGGATCATGACACGCACAAAAAAAAAGGCAGTATATTTATGTGTTTGTATATACATCTTTACATACACATATACCTTGATTCATCATTGATTTTGTCAAAAAGAATTCCTTCTTTGTACCCACTCTTGTGAAGCACTGATGATAAATTAACAATTCTTCCTTCTTTCTGGCTTTCACGTGCTGTGCTTTTCATTGTCTCCATCAAAAGATTTGTTAAATGAAAAGGACCTGAGAAAAAAGTGATAAACATTCTTATATATGCATTAATGTTGCAAGCAAATTAAGAAACAGTAGCATTTTAAACTGGGGCAAGCAGTAGAGAAAACCTTTTGAAGGGAATAATTAAATTTATTTATTATTTCTTTTTGAAAAGCTAAAATAAACAGAAAAAAAAAAAGACGAAGCAATTAAGTTATCATATCTGATCTTGGGATAAGGTTTCATAATAGTTAGAGATTCTTTGGTAACAGCAGGAACAAATTGTGGGTAACATCAATTTACCAAAAGGAATAAGAGAACTTTTTTGGTTTCTAACTCACAAGGTAACTTAGCTCCCACCATCTTCATTGGAAACTACTGAAAGTAAAAGAAAGGTAAGCAATACATGAAGCGATGTGAAAGTTTTATGCTTAATGACATGAAAGTGCAGTGTGCAGATAGTTGGTATCAAAGTATTGAACTATTGATAGAAGAGAAGATTCTGCAAAAGCCACTTGGTAAGTTGCTATTCTAAGGACTGGACAAGGAATAGAAAATGAGAGCTTATTTACCTGAACTATGTTAAGTGAATGAAACAATAGATTCCATTTCTAAGTAAGATATTATAGCATCAACAAACTTGAATAGATGGAAAGCAAACATTAAACAATTCAATGTAACATACCCAAATGGTTAACTGCAAATTGCTGTTCTACGTTGTCTTTGGAAAGCGTGAAAGGAGGTGCCATAATCCCCGCGTTGTTACTTTCAACACCAAAGATAGCAAGTTCAATTCATGTGATATTTCAAGATAAATTGCTAGAGGTAGATTAAAGTGTTATCATTCAGTTATACAGTATATTATGGAAAAAGAAAAAAACACCTAGAAGACATAGTCCGTTAACACAGCCACACAGATATCTTACATGAGGATGTTCAGAGGAAGACCGGAGGAAATATATTCCGAAGCAAATTTTCTTACGGATGCCAGTGAGTTGAGATCTATTTCCATGACATCGATTTTAGCATTGGGAATTTTCTGGAGTATTTCTTCTTTAACTTTTTCACCAGCTTTAACATTTCTCACTCCCATAACTACATGTACACCACGGAAAGCAAGGACACGTGCAGTTTCTATTCCAATACCATTTGATGCTCCTAAAATCAGATATAGTAAAATTAGGCACTTCTTAATTGAGTTATAGAGCATCTATGGAGGTATCCCATACCAAAATTCTCACTACGTGCAGAACATGAGACTAAATTATCCCAGTCATTTCCACATATTTGTCACTATTATATAACGTATAATGCCAAAGAAACATATATAAAAGACCACACTGGTATAATTAAAAACAAGGTAGAGGCACCTTATACTGGCCAATGTGATTTCTCTAAATTTAAATAATTAAGTGATATTTAACAACATGTGATCCCTTGACCTTAAAAAGGGAGTCTCAGGGAGAGAGATAAAGGCATACGTCTTTCCAACTAAGGCAATCTTGTTAAGCTTTTATCTTGAGAAAACAACAAAAGCTTGAAGCATTTGAAATCTATAATCATAAGTTCATAACATATTTAAAAGAATCAGGAACTTCAATAATCGTTTTCAATGTAGTCTGATAAGATACAGAAAGGAAGCCAAAAAGAATGCAGTACCATCTGACATTTAGAATATTGAATTCAGTGGATCAGACAAGGTTCTGGTGACTAATACCAAACAGAACCTAAAGAAAATAATAAATATGAAACACTGGAGATTTGAACGGTTTAAGAGTCAGTACTTTTCTTGAGAATGAAGTTTGGACTAAATACTTACTGAGAGTATGTTTGGGATCGCTTAAAAATATGTGCTTAGTGATTCTGATTACTGCTTTTGCTTTTAATTAGTTTTGAAAAAGTAGTTGGTGTTTGGTAAATAAAAAGCACTTAAACTACTAAGAAGTGAAAAATGTTTAGTAAAAAAAATTATTAATCACTAATTTCAAGTGTAAATTACTAAAAAGAAATGTTTTGAGAAGTAAAGATGTATAATAAATGGAATTACTAAAATAAATAGGGGTAGATTAGTAATATACTTGGTCAAACCTGATTATTAGATTTCGCAATTGGAGCTTCTAAATATTTCCATAAAAAGTGATTATAAGTTGTTTTTAAATCGGTTTACCAAACACTTTTTGTTTCTTAAAACTAATTATAAGCATGTTTGATTGTTTATAAGCGATCTCAAACACTCTCTGAGACTCAAAAAATTTCTAAAAATTTGACATTCATCTTGTGTATAACCCTTGGCTATGACATGCTTGAACCATAAACCTTTTCAAATGTAGTTGACGTCTATTCTACGATTGGCATTCACTAAATAGTTTTGACTAATATTCATTTGACTAGTAAAGAATAGCTGTCTGGGGAGTTGATCATAGTAGATTGAGAAGAGCACATCCAGTGCTATCTAGATTCCTAATCATTCCAATATATATTAGAACTGGTACAGGAAGGAAGGTTTTCAAGCTTAATTTAAATTGTGAGATGATAAAGTCAAGGGTTTAAAGATTACATTTTACATTTTTCCTGACAGATAATTTTATAAGACCCGAAAATAATGTACACTCGTGTACTTGGGGAATAACCCAAAGAAGATACACGGGACAACACCCAAAAGCGGAAGTGTAAACAAGATATGCAAAAGGTACAAATAGTCCAAATACTTGAACAATACTAGGAAATATGACGAACCTAACCAAATAAGTTTGCAGGAGAACTAAGTGACATCCCGCTATTTCCCCAAAATCAGATTTTACAAAAGCAGGTAACACCTATAGTATAAGCAATTAACAAAATGTTCAGAACAACCACCCAAAAGAATTGTATAGATCACATTCTTCTTGATGCACTTCGAATTTTTAGGTTGGAACTTCTCATGTAATCTTAATACCCCCCAGACAGGGGCGTACCTACAGCAAGGGCAGCATAGGCAGCCGACTATGCTGGAAAAAAAAAAAAATAGTATTGTTTTTATGTTTGTAGGTACAGGGGCAAAAATGTGTTAAAATTAGTATGAAGAGGAGGCAGAAACAAAAACTTCAAGGGGCAGACTTACAAACCCAAAGACGTAAAGTCCATCAACAAGGGAAGACACATTTTGGGTTGGCCTGTGGTGGGTAAGATGAATATTTCTCATGATAAAGTCTACCAAAAAATGAAGTACAAAGAAATAGGAACATGTCTTTAGATTACTGCATTGTAAATGAAGTTAGCATATTTTGGAACATTCTTGTAGTGCTTTATTTTTTCCTTTCTTTTTCTAGGGTTGGTTTGTTTTGGGGATAGGCGAAGAGATGCAGACATCAAACATTGGTCCATCTTCTAACTCCACAACCAAGTTGTAGAAGTACTCAAAAGGCCAAATTCAGTACATTTTCTCACAAATTAAGCAATCTAAATCACTCAAGGTCCAAATCCATATATCTAACTAATTGAAACAACATTTGACATATTTTAAGCTGAACAAAAACGCAGGAAACTTTTTCATAAACAAAACTACATCTAAGTTAGTACTGGAATAAACCACCAAGAAAAATGAAAGAAACAATGCAAATAACAAAAGTTTAGAGAAAATAGAAGGAAACCCAGATCAGATAAAGACCTGTAACAATGGCAGTAATGCCGGTTCCATCAATTCCTTGAGTAACTTGCTCAGCTGTAGAACTACCAGAGAACCCAGATGGCCCGGCCCTTCCAAAAATCCACATACTTTTTTCTACTTTCTAGAATCAAGATTCGATCAAGAACACAAGAGGAGAAATGAAATGGTTGTGGAGTTGGTACTAGTGATTCTGAAAGTTAATAATGTAGCCCACTAGTACTCGTAATAATGGACTGAATAAAGGAGCAAAGTTAGCTTTAGCCGGCCAAATGTGAATAATAAAAAAACAATAATTTATTCAAAGGTGTTTCCAAAATCACATTTTTTATACTTCATTGGGCTCTACTACTACTTTCAAAATATATAATAATATTAAGATTATCCCAAAACAATGTGAATATCAGTTTTTGTAATATATTTTCTCAATTTCATAATAATAGATATTTTAAAAATATATATTTATTTTAATTTACTTTGTTTGCACTTTTTTAATATACTTTTATATATTATTTATTTTTCTGTGTTACCCAAAATTCTCTCTTGTACCCACACAAATGACTAGCGATTAAATTTTACATAAATTTAATTATCAAATGATAGTATAAATGGCTTTTTAAATTCATGTGCACGAAGTTAAATGTGGACATCTTTTCTCCTGCAGAAGTGGTAGTATTTATTGCCATTTCTTTCTAGAAACCTATAAATAAAGAAATATGTATCAATTGAAAGGGTACGTTGTTCTTAATGAACTTTCTGAAATTATGGAATAAATATAAAATGTAGATTTCCTTTTTATTTTTATTTATTGGAGTAATAAACTGATTTACTTAAATTATTGAATTCCATACTTATCATAATCATCTATTTTTATTTTTAATAAATAAATAAAAATAAATGGAAATAGTGAGACATTGAATGCATTTTTCATGTTCTTTAAGGAATGCAGTCATACTCGAACGGTGAAACATGGAATGCATGCATTCATCATTTACCATTTGCACTTAATGGTAAAAATGCATTTGCACCATTCCATGTGGAGTTTCTTATAATTGTTATATGGCAGGTATCACGTTGGCCCTCTTTTTTCCCTCTCTTTTTAAATAGATAATACTAGGCAAATAGCCTAGAGGATTTTATTAATAATAACAAAAAAAATATAAAAATAGAGAAAAGGGTTACTTCCAAAAGAAGAGATGCCAAACAAGAACACAATAATCTAATT
The DNA here is from genome assembly GCA_947179155.2 of Hedera helix. Lineage (NCBI taxonomy): Eukaryota > Viridiplantae > Streptophyta > Magnoliopsida > Apiales > Araliaceae > Hedera > Hedera helix. The sequence continues at coordinate 8,794,193 of OX359264.1, read as the reverse complement.
CACATCAAATTATTAACTGGAGTATTAATTTACACACTAGTTTACAGATATAGAGAAGGTAAAACATATCTAGATTTGGTCTTTCCTTATTTAGCAATCACACTAAACTTCTTATTTCTCTTAATACTTTTCCTTCCAAACCACCTCTTTTACTTGGCTGTGTCGAGGTCAAGCTGAAGCTAAAGTCCCACAATTTCTTGGCCAATTCTGGATCTTTAGCCATAGCAATTGGTTCTGCTTTGTTGCAGTCCATAAAATATTCACCGCTAACCCCTTTAACTTGCGGATGCAATGCCAAATAGCATGTAGTTGCTGCTCCCTGTAGCCAAAATTATTTACACTAATTTTAAACTCCTTTCCATTGGAATGTCACCGAAAGAAAAGTAGTCAAGTAAAAGATGAATAAAGAAAAAAAGGCAAAGCTTAAAAAACAGGTGCATATTACAGAGAACCTGAGCAACATTTTTAAGGAAGAATCTTAAAAAGGTTTTGAATATCCCTGCAATGAAGGAATCAGGTCGCTAAAATCAAACTACAAGTATTCGGATGAAGGTTAGTATTAGGATGAAGGTTATTGAACATAGTTAGAGACTTAGAGGTATAAGTTAAAAGGCTCAAATACTTACAACCCAAAACCCCGAGGTTGTCTGCAATATTGGTGGCAATAATTCCAGGATGAAGCGAATTTGCACTTATATTCACTCCCTCCTGATAAAAGTAGAAAAAACAACAACAATTTTATATTAGGTTCTAACAAACAATGATAAAATGAGAATAACTGCAGTAAAATGAGAACAGGTTGCTGCCATCATTAGTCCTCCTAAGTATGATGGGTACTACATGAATAGAAGGAGCAAGTCATACTCCTTCAAGTTCTGCTGCTTCTTTTTTTTTGGGGTACCATTAAGATCAAGTTTCAACATAGATATCAAAATGCTAAATATCTATAACGGGCAAGTGAGTAAGCTAGAGTTTTGGCTTTCTTAACAAGCAGTAAGAAATAGCAGCATGTAACGATTAGTTCACTCCTTATATAGTAATCATCCCCACAGTACTCTCTAAATCAGGCAGTTTATTAAATACTTCTTCCGTTCCAAAATTAGAGCTATAATTTGACTTTTGAGGACATACGACGGCATATTAAACTTCAAAATTGGTATAATTCATAAAAGGTTAGAATGAAATAAATTTTGTGATTAATAGTTTTTATTATATACTATACAATTATAATAATTTTATCAACTAAAATTAAATAAATTTACATCAATTTGAAGTTTAATATGCCATCTTTTGACTTCAAAAGTCAAATTATATATCTAATTTTTGAATGGAGGGAGTCTTATGCAGTATAGGTAGTGTTGAAATTGACTCATACTTCTGCGGGTCCGACTAATGACCACTACGATAGGATAGTCGGGATTCTTAGGGATTTATTAGTAGCTCGGTCTTGAGTTTTACTAATATATTGGACTGGAACCCATGTTATAGCAGTTAGGTTTTTCTAGTTACTATAAAACATTGTTTGGTGCGTGGATCACTGTAAAGCATGTAAGACATCTAATGAACATATCAGACAAGCAAAACTAGTCAAATTGGTGAACCTAAGTATATCGTGTGTTCTTATTTTAACGTTCTTCATCTAAATTTTGTGTGATTGTGCTATATTTCGATTATAAATTCTAAAAGATAGTAATTTCAAAGAAGTATGACTTAGAAAAAAATATAACAATCTTCATGTTTATATATTGATAGTTAATTAGTGCAAACCATTAACTTGAAGCGCCTCGTAAGCTCAAGACAGTGCAATGTGCTACAAAGCTTTGATTGTCCATAAGCAGCATTGCCGTTGTAACTGGAATTTATGATAGGAAATTGAGAAAGACAGTTAAAGTTAGAAGGAACATTGTAACACTTGAGTAAGAAGTTTTTAATTGATTAACGGCAAAAAAAAAGTAATCTATAGCATGAGGTTTCACACAAAAGAAATGGAGAAAAAGAGATGAAATATAATCTTTGGTAAAATTAAAACAAAATAATAATAAAGAAACAGTGCTTCTGCATTAATATTTAAGCCATGTTCTTGAAGTTACAATAATGTACTTATAAACAAATAGACACGCATACACACATATGGGGCCAGATATATACACAAATATATACATATTTGCATACACATAAATATATACCTTGCTTCATCATTGATTTTGTCAAAACGAATCCCTTCTTTGTATCCATATCGGTGGAGCTCTGATCCTACATTAATAATTCTTCCTTCGATCTTGCTTTCTTCTGCCGTCTTTTTCATGATGTCCAACAAAAGATTTGTCAAAAGAAATGGACCTGAGAAAATTTAAGAAGTGTTCTTATACAAATGTTATAGGAAATTTAATATAGTTGAATTTCAACTTGGCAGGTATTATTAAATTTGGCAGTTAAAAAGAAAATTGGGAACAAAAGCAGAGAAAACATTCAACATTTTTTTTTCAATGTACCATACCCAAATGGTTAACTGCAAATTGCAGTTCTATGTTGTCTTTGGAAAGCGTGAATGGAGGTGCCATTATCCCTGCATTGTTACTTACAACACCCAAAAATAGTATGTTCAGTTCTTCTAGTGTTAGCGCATAAAATAGTGTAGCTAGATCAGAACTATATAATTCAGTTATTTTATTTTTTTTATTTTTTTTACAAAAAACACAGAAGGCAGTGGTGGATTAACACTGACAATAACATTGAACATTGTCACATAGTTTTCTTACATGAGAATGTTCAAGGGAAGACCAGAGAAAATATATTCCTTAGCAAATTTCCTTATGGATTCCTGTGAGTTGAGATCTATTTCCATAACATCAATTTTAGCATTGGGGATTTTCTGGAGTATTTCTTGTTTAACCTTTTCACCAGGTTTAACATCTATCACTCCCATAATTACACGCACACCTCGCAAGGCAAGGACGCGTGCAGTCTCTACTCCAATACCACTTGATGCTCCTGAAAATTATACAGAGTATAATTAAGAATTTCTCTATTAAGTTATAGGTTAGTACTGACTACCGAGGTATAAAATAGCACAAATCTCTCTATTTGCTCATGATATTAACCATACAATAACTCTTGACATATATATGTCACTATCTCAAAGCCAAAGAAAAAGAAAGAAAATAGCTTCATCACCTTTGTACTGCCAAATCAAATGTATGTTTCAGAATGTAAAATAATTTAATGATATTGAATAACATGCAATGATATATATAGAAATACACACATCTTCAAGAACCAAACTAACACACCTTTATCTTGAGAAACAGCAGAGACTTGGAAATTTGAAAAGCTAACAATCAGAGCCCATTCAAAGAAGTCAAAAACTTCAACACCAATTTTAGATCCCATCAGTAAGTTAAAGAAAAAAAACAAAGCTAAAAAAAGAATGCATTCCTATCTGAAAGTTTAAATTTTAATTCAGTTGATCAGGCAAGGTTCTCTAGCACTAACAAAAACTACAGAAAATAATTGCCATGAAGCACTGGATATTTCTATGGGTTAAGAATAGATACATTGTTGAGGATAAATTTGGACTAAAGATTAATATATTAAGGCTCCAAAAATCACCTTCTTTTTAAAAAAAAAAGTTTTAACATCCCTTGTGTTTACAATCCTTCAATCATGACCTGCCTGAACCAAAAACCTTGAAAAATTCCAGTATATAGGTTTAGCAATAGTAATCGGAAAATGGTAAAAGATAACAACCAAATTGATCATAGTGGATCCTTATGAGGACCTCAAGTGTTACCTTGAGTTCTGACCAGGATGGAAGGAACTAGGCCATACTGTAAAGTTTAAGATTATAAAGATCACATTTTTTTATAAAATAAAACCTGAAAAGAATACAGAAGGACTTTTTTTTATGTTTTCTTTTGTGGTTTTGCATAGGGGTAAGGGAGATCCAACATGGGTCCATTGTATAACCTCCATAACCAAGTTACAGAAGTACCCAAAATTAGTATATTTTTCACACTAATGAAGTAAGTAATCTAACATGGTTACAGCCCAAACTCCACATTCACAACTTACTTATCTTGAAATGATTACCATTACACATAGATGACAGCAAACAACTTCAACTTAACAATAAATATTTGTAGGTTGATTTTGGAACAAACCCATAAAAAAAAAAAATGAAAATTTATGCATCATATTAAGTAGAAAAAGCAGAGATAAAATATAAGGGAAAAAGCAAGCAGGGGCAAATGAGAAAGAAAGACCTGTAACAATGGCAGTGAGTCCAGATCCATCAATTCCTTGAGTAACTTCCTCAGCTGTGGAACGGGCAGAAAACCCAGATGGCCCTTCCATTCCAAAAATCCACATAGTGTCAGTTCTATCCAAAAAATTGATCAGTACCAACAAAAGAAAAGGAAACAAAAGAATTTTTTGTACGGAAAAAAGTAGCTACTTAGAAAAAGCAATTTGGAGCAGATAAGATTGAGCTTTTACAATTGGATTTAGAAGGACAATCTATATATATATATATATACTGACATGTGAATATGAATTTAATTAATGTCAAACTTACCTTAAATGTGACCTTTAGATTAGTTGCTGAACTTGCTGGAAGCCTCTGCCAGCTTTATTTATCAAGGACAGGAAGAAAAAAGAACACCAAATTAGACCAATTTAGTAGACGTTAATTGACTTGAGTAAAAAGAATCAAATCAATATGAGTTTGAATACAGGGATCATTAATGGAGGGGTTGGAAATCTTTGATCTATGACTGTAAGAGGGGTTGAAAACAATTTTATTTTCAAATTTTTAACAGAAACAATTATAAATATTGTAAAAAATTATTAAAAATTATTAAAAATTATCAGTATTAGTTACAAGATTTAAAACATTATTAAACATTATCTACGAAAAAAGTTGCCACTAATGTACACACGAGTGTTTACAGATATAGAGAAGGCAAAACACATCTATTGATGTGGTCTTTCCTTGTTTAGCAATCACACTAAACTTCTTATTTCTCTTATACTTTCCTACTTTCTTAACCACCCTTTTTACTTGGGCTGTGCCAAGGTCAAGCTGAAGTCCCACAATTTCTTGGCCAATTCTGTATCTTTAGCCATTGCACTTGGTTCTGCTTTGTTGCAGTCCATAAAATATTCGCCTCTAAACCCTTTAACTTGCGGATGCAATGCCAAATAGCATGTAGTTGCTGCTCCCTGTAGCCAAAATTATTTACTCTAGTTTTAAACTCCTTCCCATTGGAATGTCTCATCGAAAGAATAGTAAAGTAAAGATGAGTAAAGAAAGAAGGCAAAGTTTAAAAAACAGGTGGATATTACATAGGAAGTAAAGAACAAACCTGAGCAACATTTTTAACGAAATTTTTTGTGAAGGTTTTGAATATCCCCGCAATGAAGGAATCAGAACACTAATATCAAACTACAAGTATTAGTACGAAGGTTATTGAACACAGTTAGAGGTATAAGTTAAAAAGCTCAAATACTTGCAACCCAAAACGCCGAGGTTGTTTACAATATTGGAGGCAATAACTCCAGGATGAAGAGAATTTGCAGTAATATTCACTCCTTCCTCCTGATAAAAGTTGAAAAAACAACAATTTTATATTAGGTTCTAACTAACAATGATAAAATGAGAATAACTGTAGTAAAATGAGAATCATTAGTCATCCTAAGCATGATGCATAAACAGAAGGAGCAAATCATACTCCCTCGAGTTTTGCTGATTTTTTTTGTTTTGGGGGCCCGGGGGGGGGGGGGGGGTTTACCATTAAGATTATGTTTCAACATAGAGATCAAAATGCTATCTATAACAGGTAAGTGAGTAAGCTAGAGTTTTTGATTTCTTAACAACCAGTAAGTAATGATTAGTTCGCTCCTTATATAGTAATCATCTCCACAGTACTTTCTAAATCAGGCAAAATATTAAATATCACCTCCGTTCAAAAAATTAGAGATATAATTTGACGTTTGAGATCAAACGATGACTAGTTAAACTTAAAAAATTGGTATAATTCATAAAATGTTAGAATGAAATAAATTTTGTGATTAATAGTTTTTGTTATATACTATACAATTATAATAATTGTATCAACTAAAATTAAATAAATTCGCATCATTTTGAAGTTTAATATGCCGTCGTTTGACCTCAAAAGTCAAATTATATTCACATCATTTTATGTTTCTTAAAACTAATTATAAGTAGGTTTGACTGTATAAGTGTTCCCAAACACTCTCTGAGACTCAAAAAATCATTTTTCTAAGGATTTGACATTCATCTTGTGTATAACCTTCGGCTAAGACATGCTTGAACCATAAACCTTTTAAAATGTAGTTGATGTCTATTCTATGATTGGCATTCACTAAATAGTTTTGACTAATATTCATTTGACTAGTAAAGAATAACTGCTTGGGGCGTTGATCATAGTAGATCGAGATGAGCACATACAGTGCTATCTAGATTCCTAATCATTCCAATATATATATATATATATATATATATATATATATATACAGGAAGGATGGTTTTCAAACATAGTTTAAATTGTGAGATGATAAAGTCAAGGGCTTAAAGATTTCATTTTACACTTTTTCTGACAGATAATTTTATAAGACCCAAAAAGAATGTACACTCGTGTACTTGGGGAATAACCCAATACATGGGAGAACGCCAAAAGCGGAAATGTAAACAAGATATATGAAAGGTACAAATAGTCCAAGTACTTGAACAATACTAGGAAATATGATGAGCCTAACCAACTATGTTCGCAGGAGAACTAAGTGACATTCTCGCTATTTCCCCAAAATCAGATTTTACAAAAGCAGGCAACACCTATAATAGTATAAGCAATTAACAAAATGTTCATAACAACCACCCAAAAGAATTGTATAGATCACATTCTTCTTGATGCATTTCGAATTTTTAGGTTGGAACTGCTCATGTAATCTTAATACCCTGTCCCACACAGGGGCGGACCTACAGCAAGGGTAGCATAGGCAGCTGCCTATGTTGGAAAAAAAATTGATAGTATTGTTTTTAAAGTTTTTAGGTATGGGCAAAAATGTGTTAAATAAGTATGAAGGGGAGGCACTAGGCAGAAACAAAAACTTCAAGGGGCAGACTTACAAACCCAATCCCATCAACAAGTGAAGACACATTTTGGGTTGGCCTACGGTGGGCCAAGATGAATATTTATCATGATAAAGTCTACCAAAAAATGACGTACACAGAAATAGGAACATGTCTTTGGATTACTGTATTGTAAGCGAAGTTACCATATTCAGTACATTTTCACACCAATTACGCAATCTAAATCAGTCCAACTCCATTTATATAACTAATTGAAACAACATTTGACATATGTTAAGTGACTATTCGGGAGTTATTTATAAGTTACTCAACCCAACTTATAAATACTTAGGTTAAAAAAATTGTTCGAGAGCAACTTTTTTTTTTTACTTATAAGTTTCAAAAAAAGTCAAAAAAAAAAATAAGTAAGTATTTGTTATTTAAAAAAAAACTTATAAGTCATATTTTTTTAAGTATGATTATGAAATCACATAAATGTTCTCTTTTATTTTTTTTAAGGTTTTTCTTATTAAAAAATATTTTAATATTTTATATATTTTATTAGCTGAACATATCCATAATTATTATTTATAATTTTTAATTTATAAGTAAAAATAATTCCGAATACTTTAACTTATAAATTTACTAAAATTTTAACTTTAAGTAAAAAAAAAAAAAAAAAAAGCAATTTCCGAGCAAGCCCTTAAGCTAATCAAAAAGGCAGGAAACTTTTTCATAAACAAAAACTACCTCTAAGTTAGTACAGGAATAAACCACCAAGAAAAATGAAAAAAAAAAAAATGCAAATAACGAAAGTATAGAGAAAATAGAAGGAAACCCAGATCAGAAAAAGACCTGCAACAATGGCAGTAAAGCCAGTTCCATCAATTCCTTGAGTAACTTGCTCAGCTGTAGAACTACCAGAGAACCCAGATGGCCGAGCCCTTCCAAAAATCCACATACTTTCTTCTACTTTCTAGAATCAAGATTTGATCAAGAACACAAAAGAGGAGAAGCGAAGTGGTTGTGGAGTTGGTTAGTACTAGAGATTCTGAAAGCCCACTAGTACTTGTAATAATTGACTTAATAAAGGAGCAACGCAGCTTCAGCCGGCCCAAATGTGAATAATAAAAATACAATAATTTCTTCAAAGGTGTTTCCAAAATTACTTTTTATATATTAGCTCTACTACTTTCAAAATATATAATGATAATATTAAGATTATCCCAAAACGATGTGAATATCAGTTTTGTGTGATATATTTTCTCGATTCCATATTAGGAGATATCTTTTAAAAAATATTTATTTTAATTCACTTGTCGTTTATATTTTTTTAATATATTTTAATAAATTATTTATTTTTCTATGTTACTCTAGATTTTTGTATTTTATTTTTAAAAAGAATTCTCTCTTGTATTAATAGTTCTTAATACCCCGCAAAATGACAAGCAATTAAATTTTATATAAATTTAATTATCAAATGATAGTATAAATAATTTTTTAAAACAACCTTAAATAAATTTTAAAAAATTATGTTAATATTACTTATAATTATTTTAAACAAACAAAAACTGATCTTTTTTTATTATTGTGCCAATCACCGGTAACAATTATGACTTTAAACAGACATTAATATTTTAAACTGAAATAAACAGGCATACAATGAAGAAGATTAATAATCACTATGGCCTGTTGTCTTTTTCATGTTTCTTGCTCAATCTCTTTCCAAAAAACTTTTATTTTGGAAAGACTTGACAAAGCTTTTGTCAATTCATTATGGTTTAACACTCTCTCTCATGTCCTGATCATGCTCCCCTGTTACTCAAATGGATTGGTTACTAAATGGTGAAAGGAATTCAAAAAAAAATCACAATATGGTAGAAGTCTCATAGACGAAGAAATGATAACTTAACCATCCAAGATCCTCAGGGAAAATGGATCACTGATAGAATATTTGCATTAGAAGAGTTTACTGACCACCTTAAATCCATCTATGGAGTCTCTCATAATTATGATAGGAATGCTTTGTTTGATCTTGGCTCTTTTCACCCTTTAACATGATAAATTGGCCATTTTAGATTGCTCTTGTGGATCCAATAGGGAGAGAGAATGCTCTTTTCTCTATAGGGCAGAGGAAAGCTCCTGGCCCAGATGGGTTTCATGCCATGTTTTTTCAGAACTCATGGGATGTGTTGGGTGACAAAATTGTTAAGTGGGTGCAGGATGTTTTTGCCTCACAAACCATGCCTACTGAGATTCATTTGACTTCTATTTGTTTCATCCCCAAGATTGAGAATCTTTCTCTATAAAATTAGGCCTTTTTTGGACAGTCTCATCACTCCTAATCAGACTGGGTTTGTGCAAGGGATAAGGGCAGCGGATAATTATATTATTGCTAATGAAGTCCTTCATACTTGTATAGGATAAAAAGAGGAAATGGGGCTTTTTTAATGGCCCAAATTGACCTGTACAAGGCTTATGATAGGCTTTCTTGGGATTTTATTAGAACTAACTTGATAAAATTGAATTTTCCTATTAAGACTATTGCCTCAGTTCTTCTTCCATTTCTCCTGCTTCTTATGAAATTAGATTATTTTGGATGCTTGTTGAATGCTCTTTCAATTAAGTAATAGTTTAACTTTGTTCAAAAGAAGAAAAAAAAAAAAAGAATAATAACGTGGTCATAAATGTGGACATCTTTTCTCCTGCAGAATTGGTAGTACTTATTGCCATTTCTTTCTAGAAACCTATTAATAAAGAAATATGTATGAATTGTATGCATGAATTGAAAGGGTACATTCTTAATGAACTTTCTGAAATTATGGAATAAATGTAAAATGTAGATTTTCTTTTTCTTTTTATTTCTGAAATTATTGATTTACTTATCATAATCATTTTTTCTTTCAGGAAAAAATCAAACTTCATATTTATTATAACTGGCACTAAAGTAAATTATTTTTTAAAAATAAATAAATAAATGCAAATAATGAGACATTGAATGCATTTTTCATGTTCTTTAAGGAATGCATTCATACTCAAAATGGTGAAACATGGAATGCATGCATTCATCATTTTTCCATTCGCACTTAATGGTAAAAGTGCATTTGCACCATTCCATGTGGAGTTTCTTATAATTGTTATATGGCAAATATCACCTTGGCCCTCAAGAGACCTTAGACAAAAGTTGTGAGCTGGAGTACTAATTTACACACGAGTTTACAGACATAGAGAAGGTAAAACATATCTACTGATATAGTCTTTCTTTGTTTGGCAATCGCACTAAACTTCTTATTTCTCTTATACTACTTCTTTCCAAACTACCTTTTTTACTTGGGCTGTGTCAAGGTCAAGCTGAAGTCCCACAATTTCTTGGCCAATTCTGGATCTTTAGCCATAGCAATTGGTTCTGCTTTGTTGCAGTCCATAAAATATTCACCGATAACCCCTTTAACTTGTGGATGCAATGCCAAATAGCATGTAGTTGCTGCTCCCTGTAGCCAAAATTATTTACACTAATTTTAAATTCCTTTCCATTGGAATGTCCTTGAAAGAAAAGTAGTAGAGTAAAGATGAATAAAGAAAAAAGACAAAGCTTAAAAAACAGGTGCATATTACAGAGGAAGTAAAAAACAAACCTGAGCAACATTTTTAACGAAGAATCTTGCAAAGATTTTGAATATCCCCGCAATGAAGGAATGAATCAGGTCACTAATATCAAACTACAAGTATTAGTATGAAGGTTATTGAACATAGTTAGAGGTATAAGTTAAAAGGCTCAAATACTTGCAACCCAAAACGCCGAGGTTGTCTACAATATTGGTGGCAATAACTCCAGGATGAAGCGAATTTGCAGTTATATTCACTCCCTCCTGATAAAAGTAGAAAAAAAAAACAATTTTATATTAGGTTCTAACTAACAATGATAAAATGAGAATAACTGCAGTAAAATGAGAACATGTTGCTGCTATCATTAGTCATCCTAAGTATGATGGGTACTACATGAACAGAAGGAGAAAGTCATACTCCTTCGAGTTCTGCTTCTTCTTTTTTCAGGTACCATTAAGATTATGTTTCAACATAGAGATCAAAATGCTAAATACACTACAAAAAAAAAAGGCCATTGCCGACAGACAGGTCTGTCGCTAATGACCAACCTGCCGTCTACAAATATGTCATTGGCGACGGATCTATATGTCGACAATGCCTTTGCCCCACAGGTAGTCGCATCGGGTTCCCTTCAACCGCCGTCGGTAATGATACACTAGTGACGGAATCATTAGCGTCGGTAATGAGAGTATTAGCGACGAATAGTCTGTCACCAATGAAACCTATAATAATAAAGTAAACAGTCTTTAGCGATGGACTATCCGTCGCCAATGACAACTGTCCGTCGCCAATAGTTTTTTTTAAATCGAGCCAGTCATTTGCAACAGAATAGGCCATTTGCTGATTACTCATTGCCGACGGTCACTCCCGTCGTCAATGACCTTTTAATTTTTTTTTGGATCTTTTAAAATTTTCAAAATCCCCTATTTTTTTCATATACATAATTGTACTTGTTATAAACTAAAAATAACAAATAATTTTTGATTAACGCATATCAATAACCATTCAAATGCGTACACAACGAAATCGCATAAACCATAAAATGTAACTACATATAAAATGTAATAATTGTATAACCAAACTACTAGATACTTACATAAAAGTAAATATAAACTATCAAACTAACTAGATACAATACCCTAGTCTGTACAACCCAAACTGTAGTTAGACACATCAAAGTAAAAAACATACAAAGTGCTATATCTAGAGCTCATCGTGATCATCGCCATCGGCAAACAAGTGAATATCATCCATCGTGCCATTGCCGATCCCACCCTCAGCACCATCATCAGCATCAACTTGGCAGTCCTCACCATCTCCTCTAGGGTCTCCTCCATCTCCTCTGGGGTCCTTACCATCGCTGCTGGATCTACCCATGCCACAAGACTCATCAACAAGAAACTACAAAATTAAAATATAAGTTAGGCAAACGAGGTTCTAACTCGAGCATCAAAACTCGGAATTGAGCCCCATAAGTTGATCGATTGCACATTATAAACTACTAAGACATTGTAAACTACAAAGAGCACTTTATGGACTAAAACAAGCACCATGTGCTTGGTTTGATCGATTTAGTGCATTTCTTCTTACATATGATTTGTAAGACCCCGAATTTTATGAAATATAAAATTTAATTTTTCTTCATATATATTTTTCTGAAACAGTAAGTGGTTAAATCGATAAAGTTTAAAGTTAAGGATGTTATGTGCAAATTTTATTTTGTCGGACAATATTCGTTTTGTCGGGGAATATTCGTTTTGTCGGGGAATATTCGGGCCGTACGACGGCGCCGAAATAACAAATTATTGGTGGACCCCACAACGGAATATTTGTCGGATATAGAAAACGACAGAAGTAACCTTTTTAAATAAAAATAGTCAACAGTGTTAACTGTTAAAATACCGGTGATAAAAGAATAGTAGCATACGGTAATTTATGGTATTTTTCTGTAGCACACGGTATTGCACAGTGTCTCATATTATTGGTCTGATAATTGACACCGTAACTGTTACGCGTCATTTCATCGATAATTGTCACTGCATAATATTTTATATTATCAATTCAATAATTGTTGTTACACAGTATTTTGCATTATTGATTTAATAATTGTCATTACACTGTATTTTATATCATTGAGTCAATAATTGTTGTTGCACTGTTTTTAAAATTATTGAACCTAATAATTGTCACGGTTGCAAATATACTGTAATTTATATTATTAAATTAATAATAATTTGTAACGTGTTTATTACATTATTGTTGAATTATTGTTGTAGCATTATTTTAATATATATGTTAGACCCACAGGAAGAATAAATAAATAAAAAAAAAATTATTATTATTATTTTTACTATTTGAAATAGTAACATGTGGGACCCATGTGGGGGCCACATGAAAATTGAAATTGAAAATGTGTGCTGGGAAGTTTGGCAACCAGGCGGCTGCTGAGATTTTCTCAGACTGGCGTGCAGCACGCCAGTCCACCTACCACACGCATAGTAACTTATTTTCTCCTATAAATAACTTGCTCAGCTGAATAGAAAAATCACACCTAAAACATAAAATTTTTCTATAAGAATTTTATGAGTTTTCTCTGAGAATAGTAAGGTTATTTTGAGAGTTTGAAAGCCAAAAGGAGTGCAGGAATTTTTCAAGTTGATCAACCTCATTTAAATCAATATCCAGTCACGTGTTAAGGTAAGGAATATCATATTCTTTCATCTTCTATTATTTAAACTTACTACGGTAAGGAATATTATCTTCTTTCATATTCTAACTTACTACGGTAAGGGGTATCATTCTTTTCATCATCATAAATGGATATTATTTTCTTTCTTACTTGAAGGGATTATCATTCTTTGATTCTCGAAAATAATATCGTTTCTTTCTTGTGCCATTTACTTCAATGTATTAAATTGTGGGAATAACCTTACGGCGCGGTTTACCGCCTGTTGGTGAATAACCTTTTGTATTCATTCCTTATTAATCTTTGAGAATAACCTTACGGTGCGGATTATCGCCTGTTTGGTGAATAACTCTTCGTATTCAAATTGATGGGAATAACCTTACGGCGCGGATTATCGCCTGTTTGGTGAATAACTATTCGTATTCAAATTGATGGGAATAACCTTACGGCGCGGATTACCGCCTGTTGGTGAATAACCCTTTTTATTTGTCTCGTGTGGAAATAATTTGTCTACACGAATTATCACATGACACTTTTATTCCATATTCGTAAGTGATATCATTTTCCTTTATACTCATAAGAGATACCATCTTTTTCATCTTCCATTATTCAAACTTATTATGGTAAGGGATATTAATTCCCTTCATCTTTTGTTAATCAAACCTGCTACGGTAAGGGATATTATTTTCTTTCATACACCTAAATCGAAACTTATTATGGAACTATTGCTTCTATAATTCCTGAAAATATTATATGTTCCATAATAGTTGAATTTCATTATTTCAACTGAACCTTCCTATTTTCTGAACATTTCTATTGAACTGTAATCGTTATTCTGAACTGTGGATCTTGAATATCATTTTTAAATTTCACTCCACATCATGTTGGCAATTTGGACATTATTTGAATCTGCACAAAGTAAACTTCCGATACTTATTGTTTATCCTGTTCTTCTGTTCATCATTTGTATCACTGTTATTTGTATTAATCATCAAGAATCAAGCTGTTGTGAATATCTGTGGCCGGGGGCACAGATGTGATATAATTGTTGAACAGATGATAGGTTAAAGGCGATATACTAGGTTAAAGGCGATACATCTGTTCGGTGTCTTTTATGGCACGTGGTGAATGTTCTCTTTGGCCCGTAGTGCAAAGATGAACTGTTGGTTGGTATGATTATGACCAAAGGCTAAATCTGGTATAATCATGACCGTTGGTGCTATATTGAATATCTTTGGCCCGTAGTGCAAAGATGAACTGTTGATTTGCATGATTATCACCAGAAACTGTGAATTTTTATTAACATGACTAATGGTATTTCAGATGATAAAAGTTGATGATATTTTTACTAAAAAGAGAAGCGAGTGGACATTATAGTCTGCATTATTCTTCTAATAGATTGCTCATTCCGCTGCTATTATTGATCTGAACATTGTTTAAGAATTTAACTACAGTTTTTGATATAAACCTTGTAGTCTATTGTATTCTATCAAGAACTCAACTGTTGAAGGCTAATGATAATTTATTCGTCATTATCTTAGTCATGATATTTCTTACTGGGCTATTTGAGCTCACCCTTTCTTTTGTTCCATTGTTTTTCAACAGGAGATGAAAACGTAACGAGGTTTAGCCGGGGGATGGAGTGAGAGTCCGAGGAATAGCTATCCTAGTCTTCACGTGTTGTAAAATAGTGTGGCAATAATAGTGAAGACTTAGTTGTGTATTATTATACACTGTATTGTTGTACGTTGTGTTTTGTTGTAATAATTTTGTTGTAGTCTTTTGACGACTCAAGTTTGGGCTGTGTGTGCCTAGATTTGGGGGCGTCACATGGTTTCTTTTGTAGTCTAGCTGACCCTTCCTTGTTTGTTTTTTCACTCGGATTATGGCTCATTAATTTTACTTCTTTATGTAGATTGCATGTTGCTCACTCGATCAACTCCAACACTTGTTTCAGATTTATTCAGTTGCTAAAATTCATCATTTTCTTGGGATGGAAATCTCGCCAACATAAAGTGGTCTTCATCTATCCCAGTCACACTGTGCACTAACCATACTCGAACGCTCCAATATGGTTGATTGTAAGCCAATGAGTACACCTCTTGAAGCTAAACCAAAAACGTCTTCCACTGATATGTTTTTGGACAATCCAAGTTACTATCGAGGACTTGTTGGAGCTTTGCAGTATCTTACACTCACTCGCCCTGATCTTTCGTGTAGTGTTAATTATGTATCTCAATTCATGCATGCTCCTACAATGACACATTTAAAAATGGTTCGATGTATTTTACGATATATCAAAGGAATAATTGAAATGGGATTACATTTTTCTTCACACACTACACTCTGTTTGCTTTCTCAAATGCAGATTGGGCTGGGTGCCCTATAACGAGGCGCTCAACTACTGGCTATTGTACATTCCTTGGCCAAAATCTTATCTCTTGGTGTGCAAAAAAAACAACATACAATTTCCCGATCAAGCACGGAAGCCAAATATCGCGCAATGGCAAACACATCGGCTGAACTCACATGGCTATCTTTCATTCTCAAAGATCCTCACATTACAATGGCTATCTCTTAGTGCTCTTCATATGACAGTAAATCCTGTATTCCATGCACGAAGCAAACATGTCTAGTTGGATTATCATTTTGTGCGCGAACGCGTTGCACGTGGACTGCTCATCACTCAACACATTTCCTTTGATAATCAAGTTGTTGACCTCTTCACAAAACCAATGTCAAAAGCAGCTCTTCATTATTTTCGCAACAAACTTTGTCTCCAGCCCCGACAAAGTTTGCGAGAGGGTATTAGCAGCAATATATCACAGCTAGGCATGTCTAACAACTGTGAGAGTCTATGGAAAGATAAGGAAGCTCGAAATTCTTGGAGAAAAAAGGGGGAAGACTCTCATAATCTAGTCTCAATCAGTAGAGAGAAGTTGAGTGATCTTGGATATCTAACGGTAACAAATTCAAACCAGAATGATAATCCACTCGAGCCTTCAATTAAGAAAAATCAGCGTGGTGATCCAACAAACTCTAACTAATGAGGGACTCTCTGTTATCAAGCAAGCTGTCCAATGTAACAAATGAAGATCATTTTGGCTGTCAAACGAAAACCAATCAGATTTCAAGGGATTTTCCTTTATTTGATTTTTTTTGTAATTATGTTTAAATACTTCACTAGGATAGCCTAAGTGTTCACGTTGAAACTTAATAAAATAACTCTTCCAGTATTATTTTTTCTTTACCAGCAACTTTATATTTTCAGCTAGCCTATATTATTTTATTAATAACAACAATAATAGAGAACAAGGGCGGGAGTAAAAAAATCTGACTTCCAAACATACGCCAAATGGCTACAAGCAACATGTGAACAAATAATAGATCCAATTTAAATTATAAAATTAAATCACATCAAACTTATTAAATCTTAAACAAATGTTCTTAACTACTCCATTGGTACTCCATGAGTGTACGTACGTAGAAAGCATGTGAACGTAGCTGTCTACGTGGTCTTTTAGTTACGGGTTACTTTAAAGATCTCAAAAATTTTATTTTAAATTATATGTCAAATAATGCAGAAGAAAAATTTAAACATCACCAGCAATTGAAAAAGTAATAAGAACATTTGGTCAAAATTTTGGTTAGAAGGACACCTCTGTAAAAAATTGAACCAGTTTAAAATGTTAATAATACGTAACTGTTGAAATACTGCGTCATAGTAAAATCTCATATTTAAAAATAAAGAGAAAAATTGAGAGACAAGAGATGGTCTTCAACGTATATTATGCAGTATATTGAATAGTATCTAGTCTCAACCCTTTAAGATTAACAAAACTTTTTTGGATTTCATTACTACTAATCGTGACTATTTAGAGGAGGAAAAAGGTCTTCTTATGCCAAGAGGACTAGCGTCAGTGAATATGTTAAACGCTACTAACCTATTGAGGTCCTGTCACTTTTCTATCTCAGAAGACTAATTTCATTAAATTCCACTACGAATCTGTTCAATATCCATTTGGATTCAAGAGTTGGTAGATAGATATAGTTCTCCTATTGGGTTTTATTGGGTATTAAGGACTTGCCAACACTCTAGTTTATATAGGATTTTTAACCCCGCCTCTCAAAAAATAAGTTTTATATCAAAATTTATGAAAATAAGATATATAACAAATAATATTAATATGAAGCAAAAGAACAATCAATATATAATATTTTTAAACCAGTGGAAAAAGTTGTTGGATATTACAAATCTTGAGAGTTGTAAGGTGCTATTTCTGAGATGTAGATTAGTTAAAATGTTATTTAGATATCCATATACTAGTTGTATGCCCCGAGTATACCAGCTTTCTAATCACTTTTTACTCATAAGTAGTATACCAGCTTTCTAATCCCTTTTTACTCATAAGTAAGCTCAACTCCGTATGAACTTTCAGCTGGTGCTCACGCAAAGTTTTTATAATAGTCTCTACGTGTTTCAGATGCTCCTTCCATGTCTTGCTATAAACCAAATGTCGTCGTAGACCGCAACGAATTCTTCCGATCTAAATAAGGCCTAAAAACATCGTTCATCAGCCGCGTGCGTGTTTCCAAACTAGAGAGTTATTAAATCCCAAATTATCACCGTGTAATCATATTTAAACAAATTTAGATCCCTATCCATATTTTCAATATCCGGAAATTCTTTCATTATATTATTACAAATTTGAGGGAATCTCCTACTTACGTATTTTAAATTGTAAGGCATGGACTCGTTTATGTTCATTGATAATGACTTTGCCAGGCTTTGTTGGAAAATATATGGAAAAGGATAAATTTTAGAGAAGTGAGAAAGAGTGTTTAATTCTTAAAATACTTTATTCAACTCACTTGCTTTAAAATGACTCACATACAAGACTATTTATATGACTCTTAGGACACTTATAGAGCCACTTTAATAATTACTACATGACTAAATACATGTACATGAATCTAGCAATACGTGTTTCAAGACACTTCTAAATACATTCATGTACATACATGTATCATGAACTTAGACACTCACCCATTCATGTACTAACATAAATTAATAATATTAAATCAAGTTTATATTTTCAACGCCTTCTCTTAAACTTGATTTATGAAATTCTCAATAATGTTGTAAAACTTTTTGATCTTCCGATGTCTTCAATCGCAAGATTCTCTTTTGCCATCTTCATTGATGTATATGACACAAATAATTGTCTTGGCATACTCGAGTCTTTAGCACGTTGAAATACTTTCATCATTTTTGCAATTTCCTTGTACGTGAGAATTTTATCTCTTGTCTTTACTTTTGTGCCTCGACATTTATTTGTCACACATGCTTGGAATTTCCATTTGATCTTCTTTATCTTATAATCTAACTTCTCATGTTTTGCATCTTTCATGAATTTCTTGTGTTGCTTCTCCATTTTACTATTTCTGAACTCCTTTTGATCAAAATACTTTTCCATGTTAACCCATTTAATGTCTTCCACAAAATTCACCATTATAAATCCCAAATCAATTTTAACACACAAAATAGTTTTCTCATGCTCCTCCAAATTTTTGAACATATAGTCTTGATCAACAATCGTTTCTTCTATCTTCATAATTTCAACAAGTTCACCATTGACAATTTTGTCAATTAATTCAATTTCTTTGATCACCTCCTCCTTTTTTTTTTCTACTTCTTTTACCTCTTTAAATACTTCTTCACTTAACGTTTCTTCAATCTCTCCTTTTTTATCTTCAACTTTCGTAATATCAACACAAATCTTTTTGTCTTCCTCTTTCGAGACATCTTCAAAAAATTCTTTTTCACATTCTTTTTCCTCAACTAATTCATCAATTTCTTCAAGAGATATCTCATCTTCTTCCGCATATCGTACCCAAGACTCTTTAGGTAATGGAGGACCTTTATAGTTATTGCAAATAGATTGAAGTTCTTTCCATAATTGAGATAGAGAATATAAACTTGCAACACGTTTTCAAACTTCTTCATACATTGTTCCTTGCAAAATCTCCCTTGTTCTTTTTTATTTCCTTTCTCAAACTCTTTTTGAAATACACTTTTCTGGATTTACAATGACATCTCGCCATACATTGCAAGCTCTAAGACTTATACTCCAAACATTGTAATTTGTGAACACTAATTTGTCACCGAACATAGAAAACATCATTTTTCTATAATTTACCTCTCTCGGACACTATTGATATAATGACCTTTGTGACGTGGTTCAACTCACAAACTTCTTTTTCAAATTTCTCTTCAACTAACACCTTCACTATATTGCATTCCAGGACTCTAACGCTCACACATTGCACTCACCCAACGAAACTATTTGATAGCACCAAATCACCTCAATTTGGTCATCTACTGTCCCTTGTCATTACCTTGGACAACTTGTCTAAAGCTTGAAAATACCTTGTATTTAATCTTGGCTCGGATACCACTTTGTTGGAAAATATATGGAAGAGGATAAATTTTAGAGAAGTGAGAAAGAGTGTTTAATTTTTAAAATACTTTATTCAACTCACTTGCTTTAAAATGACTCACATACAAGACTATTTATATGGCTCTTAGGACACTTCTAGAGCCACTTTAATAATTACTACATGACAAAATACATGTACATGAATCTAGCAATACATGTTTCAAGACACTTCTAAATACATTCATATACATACATGTATCATGAACTTAGACACTCATTCATTTATGTACTAACATAAATTAATAATATTAAATCAAGTTTATATTTTCAACAGCTCTAGGGGGCTAATCTTCTTTTTTGTCGATCGAGCCGCCCTCCCTCATTCTACTTGTCCAACCCTCTTCACGAACTTGTACAATTGATGCCATAGAGACAGTCAACTTTATTATTAAAGAAATAAAGAAACGGGGGATTATTTGGCACCAAATATTCGGAGGTGTGGAAAGAGCAGTTGTGAGAAGCGAAAAAACAATCAAAAAATGGCGATTGCTCGTGGAGGTTTCGACTGTATTTTTTTTTGTTTTTTGTGATTTGATCTTTTTTTATAATTTTATAATATAGGGTACCAAAGAAATCTTGATTTGCATCACCCTTTTTTGATTCTTGCTCTTTCTTTATCCGGAAGATGGTCACAAATAAAAATAAACAAAAAACAAACAGGTATGAAAGCTATAATTGTAAACTATGATCGAACATTGCAAAAATTAAAATATTAGTACCTATATTAAAAAACAAGGTAAACATAAGAGGACAGGTTTGTAGTTTGCCCTTAATATTAACAAAGTGAATTTGCAGTTATATGTATTTGCAGTTATATTAAGCTTGCCTCCGTCTGGTATTTGGATTACAAACCAAAATTTAAGAGAGTGATGGAGATTAGGATGCAATATCTATCTAATATATAAAATCTGAAGGCAGAGTTTGGTGTAAACAATTTTTGAAATCTTTTAGCTTTTCTCAAATTGCCCTTCACTTCAATTTTTAAGATTTTTTAAGATGATTCCTATTTTGTCTTTTTTATATTAATTTTTTTTTATCCCTTTATTTAACCCAAATTTTTTAAAATTCTTATTTTATTACATATAATTTATCCACGCAACGTGTTTCCGACTTGATGCTAGTATCCATAATTGGTGCGAGTATACAAGATCTTTTCCTTGGGCAACAAGAAGTTTAGAACCAATAATAAGAGTAAATTTTCAAAAGTAGAGTTTCATGTAAATGTAAATATATCATAAATGTAGATATTACACTGAACATTGTATAATTCTTTATTACAAGTTTCCCCCCCTTTAAAGCTTAATTACCATCAAACTGTTACAGACCTTGAAAAATTTATTAAGAAATTACACAAGCATGTCACATAAACAGCACTTATCATGAATATACATACAAAGAGGCATTGTGATTAATTTAGTTACCACCCAAATCAACTACTTGGAATCCAGTCAAGCTCAAGCTGAAATCCCACAGTTTCTTGCCCAATTCAGCATCTTTAGCCGTAGCGGTTGGTTCAGCTTTGTTGCTGTCGACAAAATATTCGCCCCTTACCCCTTTAAGCTGCGGATGTAATGCCACATAACAGGTAGTTGCTGCTCCCTGATAATTAACAGGCGTCGACGACATTATTTTGTGAACAATTTGTAATAAGATGATCATTAAGAAAATGAGGGAACAAAAAATTGAAACCAGCTGAAACTGATCCCAAGTGCCCAATTTTATAACTATTGGAGAAATCTTTCCATA
This sequence comes from Hedera helix, assembly GCA_947179155.2. NCBI lineage: Eukaryota > Viridiplantae > Streptophyta > Magnoliopsida > Apiales > Araliaceae > Hedera > Hedera helix. The sequence goes on along the minus strand of OX359264.1, from coordinate 8,772,565 downwards.
CATGTTAAAAGAGTTAATGAACAAACCTGTGGAATGTTTTTGAGCAAATAGCTGAGAAACATGTTTGTTATCCCTGCATCCAGCAAGGAACCAAATTATTACAATCAAATCAGATTATGTTTAAATATTCTAGGAGCTTGTAAAGAATGACATTATTCATATGTATCTGATGTTGAATCTAACTTTCAAATATTTCTTATGGTTATTCAGAGACTCAACTCCTATAGATTTTCAACCTCTAGGAATTTTGTACAAACCTAATACTCCCTCCTTCCCACAAATATTGCAACACGTTCCATTCTAGGAAATCTCACAAAAATTGCAATACTTATTTAGAGAATTGATATTTTTACAAGAGAAATTGATATTTTCGCAAAGATCTAATCACATGAATAGTAAGTAGGGTTCATTTTCATATGAATAGAGTCTTGCGGAAATATCATTTTTTCTTATAGAAATATCAATTCCCCTTATTTATTGGGAAACTTTGTGAGGTTAATTGACTAATTTACCAGCGATCATGTAACTTTTATCATTTGAATATACAGTGGGTCCGTAGCTAACTAAAACTTTTGTAGTTCATATTCCAAGAGCATTCTCAACCAGATATTTTATAGGAGTCGAATAGAAGAGCAAATAAGAATATTAAGTTTCTTAAAATTTGTGCAAAATGGTTTGCGGGACGGAGGGAGTAGTACTTGTGAAGTATATTCTCTCAAGGCTCTGAACTGACGTAGCATAATTTTTCTAATAGGACCTTTCTTTAAAATGGTATTTGATTATTTGATTATACCCCGGAGTGTTCTGGAATTTATATGTTTTGCATTACCCATACTATCTCAACCACATATTCAACTGGTGCACAAACATGGACATAGCAAGAGGTAAACTAGAAGGATCAAAATATTTACCACTAATAAAGCTGTGGTGACGCATAAGATTGGTGGCAATAACTCCAGGATGAAGTGAATTTACAGTTATATCCGCACCTTCTTCCTGATCGATTGTAGAAAAAGGAAACAACGATGTTCTGTTAGATTCCTACTTGCATCGTAACATGACAACAATTGAAGTATATATGATTTAAACAAAGTGATTCGAGTAATTTCTTCTACACCACCATTTCATATTACTCCACTCTCCAAAAAGAGTCTCATTCGCTAAATTCTTTTGTTAGGCGAAAAGAGTCCAGTTTCTAGAGTACAAGATTACCTTCAAGCGCTTCGCAAGCTCATTAGCATGCAATATGTTAGAAAGCTTTGATTGTCCATAAGCGTATATGCTGCTATAACTGAAAATTACAATAAGAATTTAAAGAAAACAGTTGAGTTAGATAGACTATTGTAACATTTGTAAGTAGTTTTCAACATCATATGTTGTTTTAATTTGCCTGAAATAACCAAAGAGACATGAATGTACCGATATGAGCTCGTGTATTTGCATATGTATGCATACATGCAATTATATTTGCCTATATATATATATATATATAGGGAATTTATTCATAACAACCCGTTATTGGGAGTGTCATTCCAACAACCACATCTTACACCGTCCATTATAATAATAGATGCCGTGAATTAATTATAAAATTGGTCCTGCCACTAGAGCCTCTAGTGACAGTGACTCTTATAAGAAAATTAATTGCCGCCAGAGGCTATAATAGATATAGTTCCTAATATAATCTGATATAAAGCCAGCAGTCATCGATTACCTTGATTCATCATTGATTTTGTCAAATCGAATTCCTTGGCTGTACGTCAACATATGGGCCTCTGATGATACGTTAACAATCCTTCCTTCTTTCCCACTTTCACGTGCTGTCTTTTTCATGATCTCCAACAGAAGATTTGTCAAAAGAAAATGACCTGTAAAAAAGGACAAATCTTCTTTATATGCACAATAACCTAATACAGTTTACAAGAGGCATTTCAATTAGGGAGCTATAGTGGAAATTATTTCGAGAGAACATAGAAAATCTTTCATAGATACAAACTTGCTCACTAAAGGTGAAAGATATCGGACATTGAGCAAAGTAAGTTTTATTACTGTTTCCATTCCAAAATGATATATATATATATATATAAATTTATTCAAAAAATAGAGATATATTTATAATTGTAGACTAAAATGACACAAATTTCTTAACATGTCATCACTATTATTTACAGATAAGTATTATCATGCCTCCATTATTATATTTCTAGAACATGATAGGGATGTGTTGGTTAAAATAAAGTTTACCCTTAAAAATCATCATTTTAGAAATGAATCTCTAATTTTGAAATTGATGGCGAACAATTTAGAAATTCTCCGGATGGAAAGCAAGAACAAACATGCGGGTGACACTAATAAGAAAAAGACATGAAATTACAATTTAGAAAACGAAAGCTAGATGAATGATGCAAAAGTGTCGCAGCTTAGTGATATTTGAGTATGAAGGTAGGTGGCATTAGAGGATTATGCATGCAAATTTCTTAATAATTCCGCAGAAGCCACTTGCAATAGTTGCTGATCTAGGGATGGATAGAGTAACAAAAAATGAAGACTACCATAACTGAATTTTCAAAGGTTTGGAACTTGGAATCATTAAATCCCACCTCTCATTTAGCATTTCTAGTTCCCACAAGCAGCAAATATATGAAAAATGTACATCAAATAACTTCAAAACGTAACTTACCTAAATGGTTAGTTGCAAATTGCAATTCTATGTTGTCTTGAGAAAGTGAGAATGGAGGAGCCATAACCCCTGCATTATTACTTCCAACACCAGACGACAGAGAGAATAAGTCAATAAATTACTGGACATAGTAGATAAGAGAATTAAAATTCAGTGTATTGAAAATAATTATAACACGCAGAAGACAGTATCACGAATAAGTATAAGTACACAAAACCAAGCACAAAATTGATCTTGACTATTAAAAAGTGGGAATTTACATTGAAATTCATATTATTCTTCACTTTTTAATAATTAAAATGGATGTAGTGATTGGTTTTGTAGTTGAATGTTGTGTATGTAACGTATTCTAGTATCACAAACAGTGTCAATTATTATTTTTCTTACACGAGGAGGTTAAGTGGACGACCAGATGAATTATAGTCGGATGCAAATTTTTTAACGGATGCGAATGAGCTGAGATCTAGCTCCATGACATCGATTTTAGCAGTAGGGATTTCCTGAAGCACTGATTCTTTAAATTTTTTGCCAGTGTCAACGTTTCGCACTGCCATAACTACATGTACGCCATGCGAGGCAAGGACACGTGTAGTCTCTGTTCCGATTCCACTTGATGCTCCTGAAATTAACCAGAGTGTAAGAATTTGTCCATTAAGTTATAATGGAAGTACTGAGATATTATGCAGTAGCACAGTTTGCTATATGCTCAATATCGAGTAAAACTCCCATCTTTCCAGTGGGCCTATAAAAGTGAACAATACCCATTCATTTTAATAGCCGAACAAGTTCATCAAAAACTATGAACAAGGGAAAAAAAAAACCTTGCACATGTAAAAAAAAGGAAAGAGGAGTGTATATATATATATATATATATATATATATATATATATATATATATATACATGAGATTCCATAATAACAAACAGTTGTTAGTGGCAACCAAAATTGGCCTGCTGCAAGAAAGAGTAGCGGTAAGGCCATAAACGTAAAAATTGGCTTGCTGCAAGAAAGGGTAGCGGTAGGCCAATTATACGTACAAAATAGTATACCGCAAGGAGTAACAGTATAGCTAGCGGCATGACCAATTTACAGTAAAAAATGCCTTCTGCATTAGTTGCCGAAACAGTGTCATGTCAACTGTTTGCCACGGATGGGAACCCTATATATATATATATATATATATATGCTAAGATCAAAGTTAATAGCTTAGTGCTAAAAGCATCATATGTTCCAGTCTAAATTAGAATTCAGCAAGCTCTATATAAGATTAAAGTTGAAATTTTATTTCTTGTTGTTATGATAAGTGAGCTCCAGCAGACTGACCCTAAAATAAAATTGGGAAAAAAAAAATGAGGGAAGGGTGAGATGAGAAAACAAGACCTGTAATAATGGCAGTGAGGCCAGCTCCATCGATTCCATGGGTGACTTCCTCAGCTGTGGAACGAGCAGAAAACCCAGATGCCCCTTTCCTTGCAAATATCCACATTTCTTTCTTTTCCCCAATTGATTGATAAGAAATTTCCAAATGAAAAAAATAAAATAAATGACAAAAAATTTATGAAATTAATGTTGACAGACAGGGAGGGCAGCAGCAACAGATGACTGAAGATACTACAAAAATGTAGGCATTATTCATGTGGAATCATAGAGTGGAATCTTGTGGTAGACAAATTAGTACAAATCAATAATTATTTAAGCATCGTTAGACTTTGTTTTCTTTTGTATGTTCTTTAACAATGAAACAAGGAAATTGGCATAAATTCCCATATGATGGAGAGACAACTCTTGGTTGTGGGTCTATTACAGTGAAAGAAACTATATGAAAATAACTAATGATATTTGAGATATATAAAAGATTTGATGATAGGGTTTTAATTTTTTTTATTTAAATGTGTCTTATTATATATTGTGGTATGAAAATATTTTAATAATATTTTATTGTTACAAAAGATAATGTAAGCAACATAATGATGAATTATCATTTGAGATCTTGTTTGGGGGGAGAAATTGAAACTCTTAACACTATAAGTCGTGTTAACATTCTGATGTTAAATGTATCAAGTTTTTTGTTTTAAATATTTGTAAAATATTTAGATATTGTGAATGAAGTTATTCCAACTAGTCATGAATTCTCTATATTCTATATTGACCTAGCATGTTTATCCGGACAACATTCTCCTGCTGTAGTTCTGTGCCCATACAATTAGGTTATGTGATGGTCATTTGAGTGAAGATTCTGAAAAAGAAGAAAAACTAAAGCCGATTTAGCAGCATAAGCCATAATACTAGTGCCTGCTGCAGTGTGAAAGTACGTATAGAAATAAGTAAATTAATTTAGTACTGGCGTTACGCAGAGAAGTGCACGTTACTTCATGACGAGAGAGA